>CM070611.1:9450618-10650618 GCA_036346395.1 Hsuehochloa calcarea | reverse complement strand
TGTTCCGCTGAAAGCATCTCTGATCCTTTCCCCATCTCATCCATCACCTCGCTGCCTCCCGCATGCATGCCTAATCACGCTACCCCGTTTGCGCGAGACGCCTTCCCGTGCCTATAAAAGCTGGCGCCGCACTCGCTATCGCTCTCATTGTGGAATTCATTCTCGCTCGCGCTCGTCGCTGAGAACAAAGAGAATTGAACTAAAACTTTGTTTGGATTACGTTGTGAAGTAAAAAGTGTTTGGAGCAGTGGTTATGACCGTATAAGTACCGTGAGGTCAACATCACGTCAATGTAAAATTATTTTGTATGCTTGAGTTGCAATTATTTCAGTCGTAGTCAATTAGCGGTAATTTATTAGTCATGGTTAGTTAGTGGTAATTTACCCGTAGTATATAAGTGGTAATTAAGGAGTTTTTTAATTATATACTCGTAGTTAATTAGTTATCATTAATTAGTCATAATTAATTACTGGAAATAAAGTATTAATTAATTAATTAGTCACAATTAAATTCCACGTAGTTTTTTAGTGATAATTACATGAGTGCAAATTAAGTGGTCGTATTTACGCGACCGTAATTAATTTGTTGGTAAGTAATGACTCTTAGTTAATTAGTGGTAATTAAATCAACATAATTAATTATGAATAATTAATGACGCGTAGTTAATAAGTTTGAAGTAATCAACGTAATTAATTATGTGGGAATAACTTAGATGTTACTATTACAGAGAGGGTCATCAGAGACCACTCCAAACCGTCATCACAGACGGTTTTTGAACCGTCTTAATCTCCGTATGTGATAATAGGCGATTATCATAAATGATTTGTGAGCCGTCTATGAAAAGTCATATCACAGACGGTTTTTGTGGAAACCGTCTGTGATAGTAGGCCTTCATAGACGGTTTCAACAAAAAAACTATATGTGATATCCCACATATCATAGACGAATTTGTGTGAAAACCGTCTATGAAGGTCTACTATCACAGACGGTTTATACCAAAAACTGTCTGTGATAGTATGCCTTCATATATGGTTTTTTATAGTAGTCGTCTGTGATATTCGACATATCACAGACAGTTGTTGTTGGTAGCCGTCTGTGATCGGATACATATCACAGACGGGTGTTAGTAGTAGCCGTCTGTGATTGTATACATATCATAGACGGTTGTTAGTAGTAGCCGTCTGTGAGTATCATTCACGGACGGTTTATTTCACAAAACCGTGTGTGATAGTTCATTCTATACATAAATATATTTTGATTTTTCAGCTAGCCTCAGGTAATGCTAGTCATGCCCTCTAAAAACAAGCAAGCAGAAAACAGATATATCACATTTGATTTGGTATAGAACAACTCAAAGTGATTTACAAACTCAATATCAATTACAAAGTCACTTTAATGATCTAATTACAAAGTGATTTGATTACATCTCAAAGATAATTAAAATAAATCAGAGTCGCCGGGGTAAAACTCTCCACTCTCCTTAATGATCTCCCCCATTATGAAGGTGGCGAGCCATCCTCGAACTTCCACGAGTAAGTCCAAATCGAAACTAGTTTCTGGTATTTTCATGCCTTGTCGCTAGCAAGAGTAAAGTAGTAAGCATATATATGTAAATTCATAATTATGAAACAATTATTAAGAAATTGACATCTGGATCCTTCGGCTTATCACTCATGATTTTAGCATATGACGAGACAAACATAGAATGCACATATGTTTCCTTGACGTAGTTACTGGTGGCATTGCAAATATGAAAGTGTGATATATGATATAGGTATAATCAATTCAAGAGGCCAGATTACGAAGTGTGAGCATGTACTAGAAATCGTGTCCTGTGTCGCGGTGTGGTGTCCGGTTTATTGTGTGTCCCTCCCTTGGTAACATAGGCGTTAAACGACCTACGTGATTACAAAACGTTATCCTCGGACATTTCAAACGAACGAAGACTACAATGGAGTTACGTATGAAGGAAATGAGCATACCTGTCGAAAACTACAGTTTTGCACAAGGGTGAAGTCGTGCTTGTTATTGACTAGAGAATCAAGGTATATTACTTTGTTCCACTTTGGTACAATGACTAGAAGGACCCAGTGCTACCAACTCATGTATGCCGCTTTAGTCACAATACTTTTGGGCACCCAAATGACCATTTCAATAATCTTTGGTGAACTAACAATCATAACAAACACATTGCCATTTTTATCCTTCCTAAGTAAATAATAATCATTATAGATAATTAGCTTAGGAGTGACACCTTTGGGACATTGTTTACCAATGTGTCCCTTTTTCAGCAATAGTAGCAAGTTGGGCTTTTATTTCCCTTTTGTCTTGTTTACTTGCTCCTTGTCGGCTTGCCTCTTCTTTGATGACAATTGCTTGTCATTTAACATGTTTGGGTACACCGAGGCAAAGTGACCCTTCTTGTTGCAACCAAGGCACTTGACATTCTTCGTGTGTCTTGCATTGTGTCTTGTCTTGCTATTGTCCTTTTTGTTGGAGATGAAACCAATACCACTCTTATCTTGCAAGCTTCTTTGCTTGCTCAATATATCATCGAGAGTGGCCTTTCCTTTGTAGCACTTCTCCAAGTCATTTCTCAACTTAGTGACTTGGTCCTTGAGCTCTTTATTTTCTTCTACAATGTTAGTCTCAACAAGCATAGAGAAAATATAAGTATCTATTTTGGAGCACAAGACATATCAAGCAAATCATCATAAGAAGTGGATATGCTAATCTTAGATGAAATACAAGAGTTAGAAGCTATACATGACATATCATCTAGTAAATTACATGTAATGCCTACATCCACCTTAGAGCTAGTGACTTCCTTGAGAAGGAGAGATTCATGTTCTTCTTTTAGCATATCATAATTATTTTGAAGTGAGATATACTCTTTCTTCAAAACTTTGAATTTTGATTTCTCCTTTTCTAAATACTCATTAAGCTCCTCAAGCATATCAATAAACTCATCATATGAGGGTTCATCATTATTTACCTCTTTATTACCTTTAGCTATAAAACAATGAGGTGATGTAGATGGAGTTGAGATCTCATCGTTGTCGGAGCTAGACATTGAGCATTCTTCTCCTGACATCCATTCTTCTATGCAATCATCATTGGTTGAGGTGGACCTTCCATAATTATCTTGAAGATAGGTTCACATCCCATGAACGTTCTTGAGATTGCATATGGCATCGAATATCTCTATACTTAAAGCACTAAATAAAGTATTAGTTGCTTGAGTATTGATATGTAAGTATTTCTCTTCCTCAATAGTTTGAGCAAGGGGATCCTTTGCAGGAGAAAAGCCCACAACTACAATCCGCCAAATTTTAGGGCTCATGACCTAAAAATAATAAGGCATGCTGATTTTTTAAATATCATAATTTGTGCCATCGAAAGGAGGTGCTTCACCTATGTGCACTATATCACTAGTCACCATCCTTTACTCTTTAGGCGGTGAAGCCTAATAAAATAAGAGACCTAGCTCTGATACCACTTGTAAGATTGAGGAGGCCGACTAGAGGGGGTGAATAGGTGGTTTTTAAAATCTTTTGGCTAAAACCGAGTTTTATGCGAAATTGTAAATCAATTCGGTTTTGCTCAATTAAAACCTAAATCAACTAGTCTTGACTAAGTACACCAACAATATAAGACTATTGATACTGATGGCAAATATACAAAGACTATAAGCAATTTAGTGCTAGGAATGTAAATTGCACAAAGTAAAACACAAGAGAAATAAACAACAATGAACACAATGACGTTTTACCGTGGTGTTCGGAGACTTGCCGGTCTCCCCTAATCCACGTTGAGGTAAGCCCAAATTAATTGGACCGGCTCCACGAATTTAGCCAAACACCTCAATTCCAATAGTGGTAGCTCTTTTCCGCTCCGGGTAGGTGAACTCTAACCTTCACAACACGCTGGGTCTTCTCACATGCTTCTTGAGAAGATCACCGGTATACGACGCCTCCACGCCGTCTAGGTATCGTCAAATACCAAGAGTAAAATCCAAACCCCTTGCTTGACTCTCACCACGTGCAACGAATGCACAAGCTCAAGTGGATATAAAATCCATCTCTAGATGCAACACATGCAACTAGAGACCCCTCTCCTTGCTTACAAGGTGCAACACATGCACAATTGAGAAGAGAAGCTCACACTAGCTCAAGTAAGTGAAATCGAATGCCAAATATTGTCTCTCAACCGGCTAAGGTGGGTATTTATAGCCCACACACAAAAACTATCCATTGGGAGCAGAAACCCCCAAAAATCAAGATTTGTGGTAGTACCGCCGTATAAACTCCGGTACTACCATTTTCTATCGTTCATTGGTCGTACGAGTGCATTAATGACTCAAAAACTAGCCGTTAAAGTTTTTTGTGCGGTAGTATAGCAGTGTAACAGGCGGTACTACCGTTCTGCGGTAGTACCTCTCTTTTCGGGCAGTACTACCGCACTCTAATTTCAGCACAGACGACACTCGGTAAAAAGGTCATAACTTTTGACTCCGATGTCGGAATTGAGTGATCTTAGGCTCTATGGAAAGATTATTAAGAGGGCTACACAGCTCACCTATTTGATTGATCGCAATCATATTTAATCAAATAAAATCACAACTCTAAAGAGCCACTACCATGGTCTAAGTCCAAAGAAATAACAACAAGCAATCTTAGACCATACCAAGGAAAAATGCATGAATCTCAATAATTTATAAAACACATTTGCAAACTTAGATCATACCACAAGGAGTAGGTACATGGACTTTAACTATTTGTAAAACATATTTGCAAAGTATTGTCATATGCTACAAGGATTAAATGCATGAGCCTCGCCTATTTACAAAACACATTTGCAAATAATAGCATCATGCTACGGTGAGCTAGAGCAAGTGAGATTGAGCTATCAAAACATGATGAGACTCAAGCTACTAGACAAGACCCCTCTCGAAAGTACAACAAACCTATTCTAGCAATCCGGTCCTCCAAACAAATACCAAGACCGGTAAAATACTAGGAACACATCCTTAGCCCTAGCTAGTCATACCTTTGCCTTGAGCATCTTCTTGAAGCTTGATGGCACATATCTTCACTTGAAGTCCGGGTCATCGTCTTGATATGCATCAACCCATGATGCATCCTTTACTTGACCTCTATCAATACATGATGGGTTTTCTCTTGACTTGAGGATCAACTCATGATCATCTCCTCTTCGAGATCTTGATATGCATCAACACATGATGCATCATCTTCTTGAACCTTGACTTGATGACAATCAACTCATGATGCAATCCAAAGTCTTCATCACCCTGGAACATAACTTATTCATCCAACTCATGAAAAATGTTAGTCCCACTATGATTAACATTAATTACTAAGATATACCTGTAATAAATGCTTCTGAATAAGCCATTACTGACAGGTGCGATATTACCACCATTGATCAAGTGGTAGTTCCGCTCCATGGTCATACCGGAGTACCAGGGTGGTACTACCGCTTCACCTTGTGGTCCAAAATGGGTGTTTTTTGGAGGAAAAAAATGTACCGCTGTCTAATCTTCGGTATATCCGGGTTGCGGTAGTTCCACTCAATATGTGGTCATACCGCGATACGATAGTTCCACCAAGCAATCTTCGGAACTACCATTCACCAAGTGATCAAAAGGTGTCATTATGTAAAAAAAGTACCGCTGTCAAGACTTAGGTATGACCGGGTAGTGATAGTACCACTCAATGACCTCCGGAACTACCGCACTTCCAAGAGAGCAAGTAAACTCCAAAAATACATCTCTATACAAAACACGTACCGTAGGGATTGCGGTCATACCTCTATGCGGTAGTTCCACCATAAGAACTCCGGTCATATCGCAGAGCGGTAGTACCGCCAACAAAACATCGATACCACCAATTTTTTGAGAAAAATAAGGTTGGCATTCAAACCAAAAACTAGATGCATGAATGATCCTAGATTGATCCATTTTGCACAAGAACATGCTATCATGCTACTAGTTATGATCCCTCTATTGGCTTTGCATTGCTATCTCCGTGTTGTCTTCCATAATTCGGGACTAAGCCTTTAAAACAATTTGGCACACACATTAGTCCTATACACACAATTGCAAATAACTGAATATAAAGCGATATGGGTATATATGAATTACACAAGTTTTATGTACTCAAAGGATATGTTTCAAAGTAGAGATCCCCAATATATGTGGATAAAGAAATATGGATCAATAGTAATGAAACCACAAAATATAGAGTGAACTCCTCCTAAACGTGTGCATACATAAATGTGTAATAAAAATATAAGCACATATTCAAGTTAGACTTTTAGTAGAGTTCAACCTATATTTTGGATTCAAGGAATGCAATAATATATAAGAATATGATGTCAAGTGCATACCTCCATAATTTTTACCTTTTTATCTAAATAAGACTACACAATAGGTATATCAATAAAAGTGTTAGTCTCACATATAGATTTATCATTAATCACCAAAATACTCTATTAACTCACAATGTCGGGTCTAGATTCTTCAGCATGGATGAAGAGGTAGTCGAGGTCAAAGGAGCGAGGTGTCGTCGATTTCAGGGGAGGCATCGCCGAGGTCGCAGAGAGATGACACCGGCGATGGGAGGAGGTCGGGGTCGTAGAGGGATGACGCCAGCGCGAGCAGGAGGTCAATCGGAGGTCTAGAGTAGCTCTAAGGAGTAATGACGCAAACCCGGATAGTAGCTCTTAGGAGTAAGGACGCAAACCCTAGCGGAGCCCCCTATTTATAAATGTATATCACAGATGGTTATATTAAAGAACCGTCTGTGATAAGCGATCATATCACAAATAGTTCTTAAATATAACTGTATGTGATATGCTCGTTATCGCAAACAGTCCTGGAATAAACCGTCTGTGATATGCTTACGACCAGGGGGTGGGTGATTGAAGTAAAGGTGGGTGGTCGTAGTAAAGCCTAGTGTGAAGCATATCATAGACGGTTCTATAATAGAACCGTCTATGATAAGCTAGGCAAGATACAACAACCATCTAGTGCTAGGTATCACAGATGGTTCTATTTACAGACCGTTTGTGCTATGTAAGTATCACATATGGTTCCAAATGAATCGTCTGTGATGAAGCGTACATGATAGCCTATTTTGTACTAGTGTGTAATGAATTACTCGTATTTAATTTATTGATAAGTAATCAAATTGTTGCTAATTAATTAATTAATCGTATTGAATTACTCGCATTCAATTGCTTACTTGTGTGTAATATGTCATAGTTATTTGTGTCTTGGGTAATTAGTGGCAAATAAATTGCTTGTAATTAATTAGTACTTTTTGTTTTAGTCCTATTTAATTTGTGGTAATTGAAGAAATAATCACATGTAAATAGTCATATACAATAAATTAATTAGTGCTAATTACATACCATGTTTGTTATTTGCGTACTGTAAATCGAATTGTTATGGTTTTAGGTAATTTCAAACATGCAAGACTTGGTAGTGTTTTATAGCGATTGTCTCGTATGGGCCGGTCCCGATGGGTTGGACCTGTCGATATGCCAATACAAGGTGGTCTGGGCAGAGGGGCTCGATGTGATGAATATTCACGAGCTTAGGAGCTACATTCGTAGGGAGCTCGACACGGAGCCAACGATGAAGAATTTTTTCATCGAGGCGATCACCTACACGAGTAGGGGAGGGCAGCATATATTAGAGCTAGTTAAGGTGAATGTAAGCATAGCATGGAGCTAGTACATGCAGATTGCTTCCCAGCCTCAGGTGGCGATATACGAAAAGCTGATGGTGTACGTGAACTTCGTACGCAGGCTGCCGGGAAACCTTGATGATACTGGTGCATCGAAGCGAGCAACCGCATGCAAATCTTGAAGATGGTTTCATCTGAAGTATTTTCCTTCATCAAACACTCATTGGGTGTATCTACCTTGATATGAAGTATTTCCTTCATTCCAAATGTCCCTAGATGTACTTCATTCCGTCGAAAGTATCTCCTTCATCAACTCCACTTGGGTATGGTTGGTTTCATTTGGACTACTACCTACTTTCAAGGCACCATTAGGTATGGTTAGATCTGTTTGAAGTATTTCCTGCTTCAAACACTTTTGGGTTTATTGACTTTCAGTTGAAGTGTTTTATTCTGTTTCAAGTGATTGTGATTTATTGGATTTTATATGATTATTTTTAGAAGTTCTTTGGTTCAATCAAATTTCACGTAGTTAAAATATGAAGCCATGATGGAGCAACAGTTCGAGCAAGAGCAAAAACAAGATCAAGGTTATCAGAACATTGAGCAAGGCGAGTGAACACTTTGATCATGTTGAACCTACTTTTGAAATGCAAATTATATTATTTTAAATTATGAAATTGCATTGCTATAGTTTATTCAATTATGTTGACCTAGCTCGTAGTTAATACATTAATGATAATTGAGTATAACATTCTCATCCTTGAACTTGGACACTATCATTTGTCGCCCTAGAACTAATGGTACACATACTAGTTAATAAGTCTGTATCTAAGTGTCATGCATAGTCTTTCTTAGATACATTAGCATATGGGCAATAATTTGCCCCAACATCATTCAAAACTTGAAACTGGATTTGGGCAGTCGAGGTTTGAGCCTAGCTGGTATATTGAACTAGAAAAATATTTTAAAACAAAAGAAAACAAAAACATATTTTGACTTGGTCGGCTGGAAAGCGCGGCAGGTGATGGTGAAGAGCATGACAAAGTGGGTATGAGGAAGTACCGCTCAGGTCAATAAAGGACCGAGTTCTTGTACCACCTCTTGTGTAAAAACAGTGCAACCACAAGTCTATAATGGGTACAACATGGCTGACTAATTTATTCACCTCAACATTGCTTCATCATCCCGCTCATGTGGCACACATTATAGTTTTAGTTGAAAACTACTCGGATGGCGTGGCTATAATGCATTAGAAAACCACTATAGCGCAAAAGGGGGCTACAAAAGTCTTAGTTGACAACTACCCGGATGATTGGAATCCAAAGGGTGTTGCGGATATAGTGCATTAGGAAACCACATTCGTAGCAAAACCTAGCGAATGGGGTTTCGTTGGGTAGGGCATTGTAAAGACCTTGTGTATTACCTTAGTCTCACGCCTACGATTGCGTGATGACAATATAAGACAATTGTCTCTTGTGGGTAAAGTGTACGAACTTTGCAGAGTGTAAAAACTATCTAGATAGCCACACCCATGGTCATGGACAGTGCCGAGAACTTACTTGAATTAGCTTTCATTTTCATAAAATAATTTGTAGGTGGGATGAAAAGATGGGTTGGAGCCCAGAGATTTGAGATGATCTGGTTGAGAACCAGTGGGAAGTACGGTATGTGACCTGAGAAAGAACATGAGCATTGGGTAGATGAAGCTACTCAGTGATATAGGAGGTTGGAGCCTCCGTTAGTATTTTACAACAAAACTCAACTTTGTTAAAACTTGTGTTAGTTAAAAATGCTAGGTCTTAGGCTCTGCTTACTACTTAATCTATTTCAATAAGTGGCTTTATGCAAACAAAAGAACCACAAGCTATTCCTTTGACCAGTCTTATATATTATATAAATGCATTCTGTGTGTTAGCTCGCGAGTACGGTTGTGTACTCATACTCGCTCAATATTATTATTCAGTAAGTATAAAAGAAGAATGTTATATGGACACTTATTGCGCGTTTGTCAAGACTGGAAGACAAGAAGGACAAGGACTAGGTCGCGGGTCCTAATCGATCGCCTGTGGGTATATCATGAGGGTTCCATGTGTTGCACTTTAAATTCCGCTTTCGTTGCTAATTATTTAAAGGTATTTGGCCTGCCGACCATTCTGAAAGTAAAAATTCATAAGGTGTATTTATGCTTTGTTTAATATTATGCAATAGCGTTACATTTTCAATATATGTTTGATATTCAATGATGTAATTGTGGGCAACTACTGATCTAGGGATTGGTGCTGTGAATACAAGAGATCCCGAATTACAAATTTGGGGTTTGACAACATAGCTATGGAGTCCTACAACCAACACCAACAAGAGCAAACTGTTGCGTAGCACCACACAACACACAAAATCATCAATTGATACAATTGATGAGTTAAGAGTACATACCTTCTTGCTTTTACCCGGAAGCATCACATTACCTCAAAAGGTCTTTGCTCAAACCTTCCATGGTTCCTTTCCATATCGCACCTTACTTTAGTCCAATCATCTCACCCCATCACCCGACATCCATGACCATTCTGGACCTTTGTTCTCCTAACCAAGTCCCGGTCCTCCTCGTCATGAACCATAGTTGACTCCAAACTACCTGCACAACAATAGACCAAGCAATCATTTTCGGACACAAATTCTTTACAACTTGACCCACGTTAACCACAACATACATCATACAATACATATGCACTAATTCCATAACCCTAGGCCAATTTTGAAAATCCAGCTCAAAACACAGCTCAATGTGTACTTAAGGCACCACGGCCGGTCAGACCGCCAGCGATTGGCCGGTCTGACCGTCATGGTGTGGCTGGTCTGACTGCTTCCCATCACCAGAAAACATCACTCTTTAAACTTTTCAGTTAAACTCTATCTAGTGTTGCATCTAATTTCTATTTTCAATGACACCTAGTGCAAACACATCCCTAAACAACCCTATATAAGTGTTTGGTGTCCAATTTGCACAACTTTGCACCACCGGTCTGACCTCCGCCCATAAGGCCAGTCAAACCGCCTAACTGCTGACAACAAGCTAGCTTTTGCAAAACAAAGAGCTAACTTCTCAAACTCTTTGACAACGATGTTAATTGTTTATCGCCAGATGTAAGACCAAACCACATGATCTCTGCAATAGTAGTCCTTGGCTCCTTGCACAGTTGCGCTAGCTTATGCACGAAAAGGTGATTTACACTAACAATCAATCTAACTTACACTAACAATCAATCTAACCGGTATTGAAAATGGACGCACACAATTAATTTTGACCACCGAACTCAAGATAGAGATCTAATTAACAGCTAATTTATTGACTGCTCGTCTGGTGAAACAGCCTTTCCTTGTCAAAGATTTGGAAGAAATGGCCCATGAACAAATACAGCAATATATAATTCTCAAATAAGATTGAACGAGCCATGTGCATGCAGGTGTGGAGCTTTGTATAGGCCAACATGGGTTGTTTCAGGAAAAAGACTTGTATGCTGCATGACAGCATGGTAGGCTAAAAAAATCAACTGGTCTAGCCTTTCCTGTACCATTCAACTTCAAGTAAGAGGCTAGCTTAACTCTTCTTAGTAGAAGTTTCATCATCCATAAGCGGTCATTCCTTTGTTTCTTATCAAGCTTGAGGTTGTTCGCTAGCAATGAAGGATTAAGAGTAGCTGAACCAACGTACGGTGAAATGGAAAATTCGTGGTCTTCTTTCCTTGATTACTCAACTATACAGTGCATCAATGCCATGTACTAATGCTAGAAAAGTGATCAGCTATGAAAGTCTGAAGGAGTGCTAGCTTGGCCTACTAAATAAGTTATGCAGGATACATGGAAATGGTTTCATAAAAAACCTTTGCTGAAAAGTAATGTTGAGAAGAGACCACACTGCTTAGTGCTAAAGATATTACTCCGACAAATATCTGCTTTTGTTGTGAGCTTAATTATACTTTCAACTTAACTTGTTATGAATTATGATAGTAGCTATATATATCTTGCTCATAAAGTACTTAGCCAGTGGCTAGTTAGTCTGTGACCTTTTGGCTAATATAACTAATGATTGACTCCATTTAAGCTTATAATGATATAAAAAATGATGAAAGAATTCGGCATCATTGATGGAGTAATTAAGCTAGTGATAAGAATGGTGATCCAATCCTGACGAAAGGCGATGCTCATATATATGCACACAGTAAATTTACCCCTTAAGATTCCCAGAAAGTTGGTGTTGAGGAGATTGAAGCAACTAATCAGCTGCAACGTGATCTACTCCAGCTTGAGTGTTAGAATTAACGATAAGGATGTTTTGTCCCATTGGTGCAAAGATTCCAGTGTCGTGATCATTTCATCATAAATTAACCATCCACATCCAAAAGCAGAGAGAAAGGGAGTGTGATCTCTGCGCATCACACTCAAAATTTATCCAGCCTAGTAGTTCGGGTGTGTGTGTGTCTGTGAGAGAGAGAGAGAGAGAGAGAGAGAGAGACAGCATATCCAGCATAATTCTAAGTACTAGATCTCCTCAACTCCACCAACTAGTCGGCAATAAGGACGCACTAACTAATTAATTATTCTAAAAAAAATTCCCCAAATTCATCAATAATTTCATCACTTGTATTATGAACACTGACTAATTGGTAATTTCACTAGTCACTATATATGCTACCCGAGTTAACATTGTAGTTAAACGTTATGTCACAGCACAGAGGTAGAAGTACTGATCATGTCGTAACATTAAAATACACAAAAGTTATTGATCTGTGATCATATATTCATATATAGTAACATGATGAGCAGGCCATTGTCTTTGATCTGTCCACGCTGCAAACTCAAGCCCTTACAACACCATCCAAAAATCTGACGGCCAACCTGAAAGAAATTATTGTTGGTTGAGAAACTCTCCCAGTCAGGGGCGGATCCAGGACAAAATATTAGGTAGGGCGAGTCGCGGTCTCACCGGTTGCAACATGGTCGCACCCCCCGCTCTCCGGCGAGGCCGTACGTATCACGGGCGTCCTCCTTGCGTTTCTTTTATAAATCCACAATATGTTGTATGTAATCCATTGGAGTCCATATTCTGGAGACGGTGTCCCTAGACCTGCACTTGAGGTTGTTTGTTTCATCTTGGACAGGTCACTGGTGTCTGGTGGTGAGATTCTCCTTCATGAGATCTACAATACTACAACCAGTAAATCACATTACTACAATATATTATAGCACCGATTGATCCTAAAAATTACAAATGGGCATGAAGCAATCAATCTCACATTGTCCTCGGCAAGCAGGGGAAGGTGGATGACGATATATCCATTAAAGAATTTTTTTCACATATGTAAGAATGTTGTTCATTGAGGCATTGTATCAAACAGGTGGTGCGTAAACTCATTTTAATAGCAGCGAGGGTGCATGATTGTCGGAGCCGACGAGTGGGAGAGCTGGAGGCCGGAGGCCAGAGCAGAGAGGGAGACCGAGAGTGGGAGAGCCAGAGGTGGGAGGTCGGAGCGCGGAAGCGAAGAGGGAGGCTTTGCCGAGCTGTCGCGGGTCGCGTCGTCTGTCAGGAAGAAGCCGAGGGGTGGCGTCACCGGCGCTGGCTACCTGGGGCGGCCGCCCAGCCTTACCCTATTGCTGGAGCCGCCCCTGCTCCCAGTTGCGTTGGGTTGTCAACGAGACAACGTCCTCTGCGGAGATGGAAAATGTGGTTTGAAAAGCTGGGTAATTGTCAAAATACAAATTAGAACAGGCTAGCTGAACTGACATAACTAATGCAAACAGTTAGAAAACGTGGAGTTATTTGATTTACGTTGAAGTACGAGTATGTTGTCATTTTTTCTAAACAACTCGAACTTTTTTTGTGGTAAATTGGCTTGTACGTAAAACTCAATTTTTTATTCTAAAATACAGTAATATATCTCTGTTTTTTTATTTTGTAGAAATAACCCTTTATCGCTCACTTGCGTGACAGGTGGAGTAGTCGCTCAACAGTTTAGCGACTAGTCCCTTTGCTACTAGTCGCTCAACGATTGAGCGATCAATAGCCCCTAGCCACTCAACAGTTTAGCGACCAGTCCCTTCGCTACTAGTCGTTGAACCGTTGAGCGACCAGTAGCCCCTAGTCGCTCAATCGTTGGGCGACTAGAGGCTTATAACCCGTACGCGCGCGCTAGCCATTGACATTTCGCCCGGGACAGAGGCAGAGCCGTGAGGAGGAAGGGAAATAGAAGAAGAGAGAGAGAGAGAGAGGAGAAGAGGGGGAGAGAAAGAGAGGAGAGGGGGAAGGAGGGAAAGAGAGGAGGAGAGGTCCGCGCATCGACGACGGTGAATCCCCTACAGTTCTTTGCAGATTTACTTTCAAAACCATGGTAGGTTAGCAACTAAAATCATTAGATGTATAGTTGCGTCACGTACGTCCTATATTGTTAATAGTTGTAAATAGTGCAGTCGTAGAACTAACACCAATTTAGTTGTAAATAGTGTAATCGTAGAACTAACGCCAATTTAGTTGTTAATAGTTGTAATGCGGCTATGGCTATACCCTAACCCTAGCCTCTTAACCCCATACCATAACCCTAATCTCTAAACCCTAATACCAAAATGCGACTATGGCTATATATGTTGAGGAATATGCGGTTTATGCCAGAATGCAACTAAATTTTTAGAATTTCTGGAGCTACGCTATAAATAATTAAACCACTAATTGTGATGTAATTGCTAACTTGAAATTGATTTGCGGGTATGGCTCGTAACTTTGGTGGCTCCGACTGCCCTTTCGGCCTGCTGGACCAGTGCGTCGACACGCAGCACCACACCAAGCGTTGTGTCCCGCATCCTGAGGACGGGGACGAGGCGACTGAGTTGGGGGTGGTCCATACGCGGACACCCAGACGGATTTGGAGACTAGACCCACACTGGAGAGACAGGTTTGTCTGCAAACTATGACACTTCCTTTTATCATATGTATGCTATGTACTTACTTCTCCAGCCTTCTACCACTTGCACGGATGTCAGAGGCCACCGACGAGGACGATGCTTCGGTCGAGGACGACGGGGAAGTCCAGGCCAACCAAGTGCGGCCACGATGGTTCCCGTTCGACCGGTCGCTACTGACAGCTCTAGTGGACCAGTGGCGGCCCGAGACGCACACCTTCCACCTCTCATTTGGGGATATGGCCCCACTCTGCAGGACGTTGCGGTGATACTCGGCCTACCTTTTGCGGGAGCTGCTGCCTCCCTGCCGGACGCGCCTACCGACTGGCGCGACGACCTACTAGGCAGGTTTGAGGGGGTTCTTTCAGCCGGGGCTGTAGCAGCATACTACGTCTTCCCGGTGAGACAGAGGCATGGCCCGCCCCTGCGGTGGCTTTCACAGTTCCAAGTGCGTATACGATCCATTTTCCCTGTTTAGCGATGCACTATCCTTACCATATGACGGGCTTACTAATTATTCGTTTGTGTACAGGTCGAGCGGATGGACCCGAAGACCGACGAGTACCAGGTGTCGCGGCACCTCGAGGCATACTTGATGTGGTTGTTCGGCTGGGTACTATTTACCAGCAGCCACGATGACCCCGTCGATTCCCGCCTCGTGGGGTAGGCGAGGGCCATCGCCGACAGGGAGGAGGTGCAGATCAGCTGGGGATCAACTATACTTGCCGCGATGTATCAAGGCATCTGCAAGGCGTGCTGTAGGATGAGGCCAACCTCTGTCCTCACAGGCTGCCCCCTCCTGCTGCTGCTATGGTCGTTTCACTGGTAGAGTAGAAGGGATGGAAGCAGGACGAGTTGGGCGGCGAAGATGGTGTTGTGGCTAGTGGAGTGGGCAGACGCCCTTGAGGACTACGCGCAGCAGGGCACCTCGTAAGACCCCAGCGCGTACGACGAGTACCTACGTTGGTACGCTCCGCAGACACGCACCAGGCTAGTGCATGTCATCGACCCTCCCCCCTCACGTACCAGCACAGACCGACGCGTACCCTGTACACTTTGCATGGAATGTGCACCTCGTAGTAGGTACTCTCGTGTTTCGAAATGTCATAGTACGGTTACCACAATTACAAGTTTGACGCTTTCATGTACTCCTTGCAGACGAACATCACCGCCGGGATTGCAAGGGACTCCGGGTCGATCCTGGACAGGGTTGCCCACAGTGCGGAGGTGACGCGCGACGAGCTGATGCAGACTCTCCGTCGGGTCTACAGTGCGACGAGGCATGCCGTGACTTTGACGTCGTGCAGGACGGTCCCAGAGGTGGCCATGTCGACGCGTACACCAAGGCCGACACGTCCTGCATCCCAACCAGGAGTCTACGAATGGACTAGTGCGCGTGCCCCGCCAGCGCCTGACCAGCCTAGAGGGTCAGGCCGGGCACGTGCCCCACCCCCGCCGTCGCCGGGTCAGGTTGGAGGGTCAGCGTGGGCACGTGGCTACCCATCGCCGTCGTTCCTGGACCCCTACCCGGTAGCGTCAGAGCAGTATCCGTTCTCCCACAACTTGTCCGGGCAGGGCGGGTACAGCGAGTATGACACTTGGACGCACACCATGGCCCACGCCGAAGGTACATTTTGTCTCTTCAGGTTTGTTCGTGTACAAATAAACAATATTTGTCCTACAGGTTTCGCACCCCATCTGGGAGTTGAGCTCTCCCCGCACGAGGAGCCCCCGCAGGACGTGGACGACTTCTTCGCGGAAGACCCAGCGGAGGTCAGGGGAGCACCTCCGCCCACACCCGTCGAGGTTCTTTTTGGGTCGACAGGGCTCCTGACCGCCTTACCCTGTCGAGGCCCCGACACCCCGCGCTGAGGAGGGCCAAGGGGGTGGGACGTGGCGACGACGGAGGAAGTGTTGTGGTTTGTGTAGTTGACGGTAACTTGGGGGTCTTCCTTGTGCTTTGTGTACTTGTATTCGTTGTGTATGTATTTTACTTCATAGTTACTATGATATGGTTGTGTATGAATTACCTCGTGCATTGTATTATAACTTACCTTACTACCTACCAATCGTTCCTACCTCTGTTGCTCAACCGTTGGGCGACTTGGCTCGTTAGGCTGCGTGCCATGTAACCCCTTGTCGGATCAACTTTCGTGTTTTTATCGTTCGCTATTTCTTTCAAGTTTTCCAATGTGTATGAATTCCCTGGCGCATCGCAATATCACTTGCCTTCCTACTTACGAATCATTGTTACCTCAATCGTCCTCACAAAATTTTTCAAAAATTTACTGTATTATAACAACATACGACGATCACAAAATGTTATTGCGAGTCTAACAGATTTCGTACCCTTGAGAATCTACAAAAATAACAAACAGACCAACCAACCTTGTCACCACCCTTTTATTTCTAAAAAAAATTAACAATCTACGAACAAGATTTGCTAAATGTATTACCTACAAAAATTAACATTTATTCCCACCTCAATTATTTCCATCGAATTAATAAAATAATAATATTAGTACTTTAAATCGCCCAACTGGTGCGCGACTTGCCGATGTGTCGCTCAACCGTTGGACGACTTGTACAATCGCCTAATGGTGGAGAGACAGAGTATTATTTCTGTAAAAAAACGAAGGTATATTACTGTATTTCAGAATTAAAAAAAAATTATTAAAAAAAATTCCGTTAAACTCAACTATTCAAGCATCTTTCAGGCGATGCCTTTCATTTTCTTCGGCTATATAAATCTAATTTCCGTTTTCCTATTGTGTTCCATGGGGAAGTTAACAGAGACGTTGGGGTCACTGGAATGGACAGGGACGTTGTGCCGATCGACCGATCATCTCAGGCCAAAAGGGCAGAGGGCAAAGGCCGATCGAGCCGACATTTTAACTGATTGTTATAAAGGGTAGGCCAATCAGGGAGAGCGAAAAAGGTAGTTAAATGGAGTAGTCATCTATGTGATATAGCCCGTGATTTGGTCACCGGCGCCGATGTGACCCGCGTTCCGGTGGAGGTCGCAAGCCCGTCCTCACGACCGGGGTCCCCCGGATCACGTCGGTGTCATGTGTGCTGTGTGCAGCGCGGACGCATACGTTTGGCTGCCGCACGCGCGACGTCAGTCGCTTGTTGGAGCG
Source organism: Hsuehochloa calcarea (assembly GCA_036346395.1). Taxonomy (NCBI): domain Eukaryota; kingdom Viridiplantae; phylum Streptophyta; class Magnoliopsida; order Poales; family Poaceae; genus Hsuehochloa; species Hsuehochloa calcarea. The sequence goes on along the minus strand of CM070611.1, from coordinate 10,632,818 downwards.
GCTTTTCTGCCGCGAGCTGGGCTACATGCAATGATGGACCAAGCGACTGGGACGGGTTGGTAGTGTTTTGTCTTTCTCAGGCCTCGAGAAGCTAACATAGTTTTTTTTTTTTTTTGCTGCACTTATGGCAGAAATTCTTGAGTTAAAATAAACAAAATGCATTGTAAATAGTTCTCGTTTGTGCATAATATATAGCTCCAAAACAGCTAGTAGCGTGGTGTCACTGTGTGGATGAGAGTGATACGGATATTATGAAACGGAGGGCTATCTCGTAAGCAAAGGGATATTCTTTCACTCTTGAACAAAGAGAACCGCGGCGAGTCAAGCATCTGTCCTAGCCAGACAGCTAGATTGTGTCACCGTATCTATGACTTGTGCGTCTCACAAGTGCAACGTAGGAGTTCGTCTGAAAGTTTTGATACGGCTTATCATCTTGACACCAAACCTGATGTAACGCACACTGATGTAACGCTACCTAGCCTTTTCTGTTTTAGTGGGGCGCGAATCAGGATCAGGCACAGGGGCCAACCACCCGCACCCTTTGAGTTCAGAGTGCGTACGTGCGTCCTTTGCAATCTTCTTCTCCGCAAGCTGCAGGAAATGTCGGAAAGGCAGGAGAAAAAGCTGATGGTGCCGTCCATTAATTGATGAACCCTAGGACCTTCGCCGTGTTCTCCTTCAGAGCCAGTCGCTGCTAGCTCTTAACATCCAAGATTTTATGGCGTTGAGAAAGAACGGCGGCTGTCTAGTGGCATAGATGGTGTGGGGATCGAACTGTCTCGGCTTCTTTGCTGTTGATGTGAAAAATGCGCAACATATTATTGAACTTTCCTTTTGTCATGATAGGTTCTCTAAAAATTATTGCAACTAGGTAGACCAAACTCTTCACGCAAGTTCTATGGATGCACTGCATGGAAGACAAATCAAGACACCAGGCAGACAGGCATTGAGTAGGACTGGGGAGGCTAAACATCTAAAACATGGGCAGAACTGCGGTACTACGATGAGCTCCATCGTACATGTTGCGGTTCATCTAAACTCACCTCTGTTTGTACGGATTTCGAGAAGATAATGAGCGACGCAGAGAAGGTTGGATGGCCACGTGCGCTGACAAGTCAACACGGGGTTGGCACGTGGCCGCCATGCATGCACGGAAGCTAGCCCCCGGAGTCGGGTTGCCGGCACGGGCACTACGGATCTCAGGCCACCGCGGAGGAGGTTGTGGTACGCTGCATTCTTTGTGCACTGCCGCCGCTGCGGACGTCTTTGGCCAGAGCGGACTGGCTTGTCTTCTGCTGCGTTTTGACCGTCTGGCATGCCGAAGCCGATTGTTTGCTTGCCGCCGCTGCAGTGCGTCGGCGACGCCGTCGCGTGGAGGTTTGATACATGTTCTCTCTTTTGCTATGTTAATTAGAGATTATAATTGAGATTAATTAGAGAGGTTTAGAATTCTAATCGAAGAGTCGAATAATAGATCCGCTTAGCCCGCCGCTTTCTTTGTATAATTTATTCGGGTACCTTAATGGCGAATGTTGAAAATGTCACCTACTAGTTAAGCGTAGATAATTTCGATATCTTTCTATAGCATGTTTTATCATGTCGTTCGGACAAGTATAATTAGAGTTATGATTTTCGGAAGACCGCTGTTTTTGCGGTCGTCGTTATTCGGCGCTGTTTTGGTAGGTCGGTTATTAAAAATAGTAAACAGATTAATTAGTGTTTTTTATCTACATGAAAGTTGTAGATAATTGTCCAATGGTTCTGTAGAATCTGAGAACGCGCGTTTTGGTTGAGTAAAACAAAAGTTATGAATTTAGTAAGACTGCTGTTCCGAAACGGACAGATCGACTTTCTGGGTTAAATACGGAGGGTTAGATGAATTAATTAGAAGACTTTGTAATCTAAGAAAATGTGGATAATCTTGTGAAGAATCCAGAATGGGGTGGTTTGTGGTGATCGGACTTTCGAGTCAAAAGTTACGTCCGTTTTAGTACCGAGTCAGCTGTGGGTAACGATTCGCTACCGGCGTATCGTGGTATATTTGGGGACGTGTAGGAGCGATGTATATTGATTGCTATTCTTGTTGCTGTAATTTGTATTAAAGTTGGTGTATTTAATATAGGAGAGGCGTCGTGCTTGTTGCCGTCTTCTAATCAAATCGTGCGTCGCTGCTAGTAAAGGCAAGTGCATGGTAGACGGCGATCAATGATCGATCATCGCTTTTCTTTATCTTCTATTACCATTATTGTTGTGCTTTTATTCTGTTTAATTGCAAACAAATAATTGGTATGTTTATATCTTTGTTGACAAGCATGATGAAAAGTTGGATATGATGTTTATGATGGAGTTTGCATGTTTGCATTCATAAGCATCTTTGCATAAGAGAAGGTGATCATGATTGATCACAACTCCACTGGGAGTGGAGGAGGTCCCGATCCTTGAGGAGGAACGGCTTGAGAGTGAATGTTGTCGCGAGATTCACTCACGCTATACCGCCTATACTGTGAAAGAAGTGCATGTGGACATGTAGAATAGGTTTGCATTGATACATGAGATTAATTGATGAGAATATTAATGGAAGTACCTGTGATGATAATGGAGTTATTGAATGCTGATGATTTATTATTGTTCGTTGTTTATGGATGTATTTGCTGAGTCGTGGACTCACCCTTGCTCTATTGTTGTCTTTAGGTGATCTTCGAGGATGCCGTAAGTGAGAGCGAGTAGAGCACATGGACATCACATGATCATTCGCCATGATAATCATTCATTCAATATTGGTTTACACATGGACATGTTAGTTATTGAATAAAGTTTAGGACATCATTTGGACTAGACTATTTGCTTTATTAATTTGGATTTATTAGTTGAGGCTATTTTGGATTATTTACTTGGTTATAATTTCCATTGCTCATTTATTGTCTTTTGATCCATAATTATGCATGTCCTTTTTGGTAGTCCATTGATATGTTTGTTGATGTTTTCTTGCTGTATTTTTATAGTGTGTCATTAATTATTAGTTTAAAGTGTAGTGTGGTGGCATTCTAGGCTCAGTGTTGGACTGGGGTGTTACATCTAAACTCACCTTTGTTTGTACGGATTTCGAGAAGATTATGAGCGACGCGGAGAAGGTTGGATGGCCACGTGCGCTGTTGTAGCCGTCTGTGATATTCGACATATTACAGACGGTTGTTGGTGGTAGCCGTCTGTAATCGGATATATATCACAAACGGGTGTTAATACTGCCGTCTGTGATTATATACATTTCACATACGATTGTTAGTAGTAGCCGTCTGTGAGTATCATTCACAGACGGTTTATTTCACAAAATCATCTGTGATAGTTCCTTCTACATCTAAATATATTTTGATTTTTCGATCAGCCTCAGGTAATGCTAGCCATACCCCCTGAAAACAAGTAAGCAGAAAACAAATAGATCACAGTTAATTTGATATAGAACAACTCAAAGTGATTTACAAACTCAATATCAATTGCAAAGTCACTTTAATGATCTAATTACAAAGTGATTTGAATTACAATAAATCAGAGTCGCTAGGGTGAAACTCTCCACTCTCGTTAATGATCTCCCCCGTTATGAAGGTGGTGAGCCGTCCTCGAACTTCCACAAGTAAGTTCAGATCGAAACTACTTTCTGGTATTTTCATGCCCTGTCGCTAGCAAGAGTAAACACACACACACACACACACACACACACACACACATATATATATATATATATATATATATATATATATATATATATATATATATATATATATATTCATAATTACAACATAATTATTAAGAGATTGACCTCTGGATCCTTCGATTTACACTCGTGATTTGTAGCATATGACGACAAACATAGAATATGCATATGTTTCCTTGACGTAGTTGTTGGTGGCATGATATAGGATATAGGTATAGTCAGTTCGAGAGGTTAGGTTACGAAGTATGAGCAAGTACCAGAAATTATGTCATGTGTCGCAGTGTGGCCCCCGATTCATTGTATGTCCCTCCCTCAGCAATATAGGCGCTAAACGACCTACGTGATTCCAAAAAGTTATCCTCGGACATTTCAAACGAATGAAGACTACAATTGAGTTATGTATAGAGGAAATGAACATACTTGTCGAAGACTACAATTTTGCAGAAGGGTGAAGTTGTGCTTGTTATTGACTAGAGAATCAATGTATATTACCTTGTTCCACTTTAGTATAATGACTAAAAGGACCTTGTGCCACCTACTCATGTATGTCGCGTTAGTCATTAAACCTAAGTTTGTGTTGCGTATAAACAACAAATGAAATTTGTATAACAAGTAGTGAAGCACTTACCCCTAGCTGTAGGACACCAGTATGTAGTCCTTGTCGCTATGAGTATGCAATCCCTTCGTTATATACTTCTCGACGTAGTTTGCGTCTTTGCAGATGCATTGCTCCGAGATCAAATGTGGATCAAGGAAATCCACCGGTTGTCGCCATCGTCGGCATTGTTGCATCATGTATCTATACATAAGCAATGAGTTAAGGTATTTATCGGTACTGCGTGAATGTAGAACTTGATTGTAAACACTTACAGTGTCCAACATCGTAGAAGTGAGGCGTCGAGGTTGAATAGATCAAATAAGTCTTTGAAGCACACAATGAAGTAACCCGGCTTATAGTGGAAATGGTTCTCATTGTAGCTGACAGTGAACCGGTAGGCCTGTCTTGCCTCGCCTCGTCGGTCTGCCGCATATACTAGTCAGGCAAGCCAAACCATTGTTGTGTGGGAGACCAACGACATTCTGAGGGAGAACGTCCCGGACTGGTGAGGCGCCTTAATCTTCTTTGATTTGGCCTTAGCGCCTCGCGTGCTAGTTGTCTTCCTAGAAGACGACTCGACAACCTTTCCTTATTTCTTCGGCGCCATCTCCACAAGCGCCATCTCCACGGCAGCCGTCTCCACGGTACAGGATACAAAGGCCTTCTGAAGCGGCACTGCAGGGTCCAGGGCGATGTCCCTCTTGGGCCAGTAGACAAAAGTGTGCACGGTATCCCCTAGTGTTATGATATCTTCGTTCATGCACTTCTCGAGCAGGATGGACATCAAATTATTATGTACCATGTCGACCTGAACCTTGGCGTAACCCTACGCCAGCTTAGCACCGTGCACCACTATCTCTCTTCATGGCATGGAAACTCCACCCCCGCCCAGCCTCAAGATGAATGGACTCAATCAGCACTTGGAGCCTACAAGGTGTGGACACCTACAAAACGATACATAATTAGCTAAGGCGTCCTACAGGTTTATCTTTGGAGCATCCCAGAGATGTACATTTCCTGGATGAGGTCGATAGGTAATTGAGCGTCGCCAAGTTCAGGAAGTGCAGGCGTGGACGCGACGCTACTCTGATGTTGAGGGGGACTGGCTACCAAAATCACAGGGGCGTCTTACGGCCGGTTGAGGATTTGATTCATTTGTTCCCATAATGACGTTATCTGTGCTTAAAATTGTGTAGTAATATGTTCTTTAAACTCCACTTTCCACTGTTCTTCGCGCTCGACTTTGGATCTCTTCCGACTCCTATACGCCTCGGAATCGTGTGGGAATCTATACTTCCAAGGTACGTAAACCCCAAGCCCCCAAGTGCGACCCGGGTGCTCCTTGTTTTACAAGGCTATGGATAGTATATCCTTCTCCCTGACTGGCTCGAAGGAGTCTTGGGATGATTCAGTACTCAATGTTTGCTGCAAGAGGTCATTATGTTATATTAGACCCTACGAAGTTATGGAATTAATTAAAAAAACTAGGCAGTTCGACATATCTTTCCATGCGTTGGCACACTTCCTCATCTGTTGGGTTTGCGAAAGAGATGGCGCCCGACAATGTAGCTTTGGCCCTCACTCTTAACCAGTTTCTAGCGCGCTTGTTTGTGATCTCGGCAAATGGAGAGACCTCTGACTGGATTGCTAGATCATCCTCATGCATCCATTCTGGGATTTTACCCGCGTACCCAGCGGTGTCGAGTCTGTAGGGGTGAATGTTTTGTACCTAGATAACCTTGTGCGCATCACTTTGCTGCTAAAATTCGTCCATTGTCTTCATCTACATAAAGGTGTCCCATGTATCCGACGACATGAAACAATACTTCTCGTAGGGCGTCTGATTCTTGTTCACGTACTCCGTGACAAGCTTGCTCATCAAGGTATTCCAAGCATGTGCCATCATGAGGAACGTGTGTCGTCGCAGGAGTTTAGAGAATTGTGGTGGGATCTCGAACGACGTTGTAATTTCAGTCCACAGCTGCGCTTTCTCTTCGTCCATCACATCCTTCTATTTCTGTGTGGTGATGGGGACCCGTTCCCTTGCAAGTATACCATAGGTGGTCCGAATACTACCGCTGCTTTCTGGGGAAGCAGAGGAACCCCAGAGGGACAGACGGCCATGATGGTCATTCGGCCCACATACATTTTCGATATTCCTCTGGTATCTCGCTTTGGTACCACTTTCCTCGAAGATCTTGACGCATTCGACGACATCGATGACAGTGGGGAAGACGGTGCGGACACCATCTTGTTTACTTGCAATCTCGCAAGATTAACAAAGCAATATCTTCTTAGGGTCAATCAAAATAGCATAATTTGAAACTTCTTCTAGCACAATCCAAGACGGTGATCGTACCTTGACGGGAGGCATGGACGAAAAGGTGGTCAAGGTCGGGGGAGCGAGGCGTCGTCGAGGTCGCAGAGGGATGATTCCATCGAGGGGAGGATGTCGGGGGTCGCAGAGGGATGACGTCGGCGCGGGGAGGAGGTCGATTGGAGGTCGCAGAGTAGCTGTGAGGAGTAATGATGTAAACCCGGAGAGTAGATCTGAGTAGTAAGGATGCAAACCCTAGCAGAGCCCCTATTTATAAATGTATATCACAGACGTATATATTAAAGAATCGTTTGTGATATGCTTACAACCAAGGGATGGGTGGTCGTAGTAAAGTAGCTTATCACAGACGGTTCTATTATAGAACCGTCTGTGATAAACTCTAGGCAAGCTATGACCACCCCCACCTTATCACAGACAGTTCTCTAAAAGAACCATCGGTGATATCATATATCACAGACGGTTATATTAAAGAACCGTCTGTGATATCCTTACGATCATGAGGTGGGTGGTCGTAGTAAAGTAGTTTATCACAAACGGTTCTATTATAGAACAGTCTGTGATAAGTTCTAGGCAAGCTACGACCACCACCAGCTTATCACAGACAGTTCTATTATAGAACCGTCTGTGATAAGCGTATCACAGACGGTTTTATTCAGGACCGTCTACGATAAGCGAGCATATCCTTGACGGTTATGTTTAAAAACCGTGTATGATAAGTATCACAGACAGTTCTACTATGGAACCGTATGTGATGCTCAGCGCGGGAATTTTTGGACGCGCGCGCGGGAGATGAAATTTTTTGGCGCCTTAATTAGGAATCGTTGTGTTACATATATCACAGACGGTGTGTTACACTAAACCGCCTGTGATAGTTCCTTCTATATACAAAAAATTACTATTCTATTTTTCGGCTAGCCTCAAGAAATGCTAGTCATGCCTTCTAAAAACAAGAAAGCAAATACAATCACAGATGGAATAATTTCTTAATTAGTTAATAAATTAGAATGGAATAATTCCTTAATTACATGTGTCGAGTTTCTTAATTACAATGGAACAATTTTCCAAATAGGTGTTCATTACACTTGGTTATTTCGTTTTGAAAAACAGCCCTTCACGATGATCAAACCGCATATAGCTAGCTTCTTCACTCAGTTCTTCCTCTAGCGTGATGTCGCCTCCGAAAGGAGGTAACTCGTAAAATTGATTGTACTCATCCTCATCCACGACATTCTCAACTCTAACAATCCTTCTTTTCCAAGAAGAACTACGTGGCGGTTCTTATTTGTCGGGTCCTTTTCATATAAAAAAACTTGAACAACTTACTTAGAGAGTACAAATGGTTCATCCTTGTATCTGACATATTCGAGGTCCATAGTAGTGACGTCGTACTTGTCAACCTTCACACCCTGTGGAAGTTTGACCCAATAGCACTGAAACAGGGGGATTTTGAAAAGTACATAGTCGAGCTCCCAAATGTCCTCCACGAACCCATAGTAGGAGCTCAACCCAGCGGTATTAAACTACTCATGAAATGCATCTATGCAGACACCGTTATTTTGAACTGTGCTCTTCCTATCCTAAGTTGTCGTATAAAATGTGTACTCATTTGTGTCGTAATCTTGCCATATCACAATTGTAAATTTTAGACCTTTTGCCAACCATGGTAGCATATCATCACTTGAAGACGCCCACCCAGTGAATCGCACCTTTAACCATTCATTGAACCCGCGGTTTGTGCTCTCTCATGATCCAAACCTCCGACCAGCCTGGATTATGTTGGTGTAGCATGTCTTTATGCTCGTCGATGTACGAGGACACTTGGGTCATGTGTTGCAAGACCGCGAAATGGGCTTGAGCGTACGCGTCGAAATCGAGAGTGATTGCTTACTTTCCGATGGTCTCGATACCCTCCAGCCCCCCCTCATGACGAGATATAGGCACACCTATCAGTTCCACCTGAGCCATGTAGTCGATGTAGAACTCAATGACCTCTTCGGTTGAATAACCTTCGATGATGCTGTCCTAGGGCCGAGATCGATTCCGTACATATGACTTGAGAATTCCCATGTACCTCTCGAACGGGTACATATGACGTAGTAACACAGGGCCGCATATCTTTATCTCTTTTACAAGGTGAACAATGAGATGGACCATGATATCAAAAAATGACGGAGAAAAATACATCTCAAGATGACATAGAGTCGTCACCACCTCGGCCTGTAGAGCATCTAGTCTTGCGGGATCGATGACCTTCTGAAAAATTGAGTTAAAGAAATAACACAACCTCATGATTGCCACTTGGATCTTGTTCGTCAAAATACTTCTAATTGTAACAGGAAGCATTTTGTGTCATCAGCACATGACAATCATGAGACTTCATACCAATTAATTTCAAATCTTCCATAGAAATAAGTTTCTTCATGCTAGCGGAGTAACCGGAAGGAACTTTCACATCATGTAAACTCTGGCACAATTCCTTTCTCTCGGCCCTGGACAGAGTGTAGTAAGCTGGGGGGAGGTACGTTCGTCCTTTACCGGTCTCTTTCAGTGCTAACATGGTCCTTATGTTCATATCAACCAAGCTATATCGTGCGTTCACACCATCCTTTGTTTTGTCACGAATGTTCAGTATGAGACCAATCAAGCTATCACATACATTCTTCTCCACGTGCATGACGTCGATGCAATGGCGAACTTTAAAGTACTCCTAATAAGGTAAGTCCCAAAAATTAATCACTTCTTCCAGATGTTCTTATGACGGGTCCTCAATTTATGTCCTTTTCCAAGCACAACATCGATATCCTTAACCATATGATAGACCTCTTTTCCTTTAAAATCCCTTGGAGGTGAACCGTTCTCCTTATTTCCGTCGAATTGTTTCTCCATCTCGCGGTATGGGTGATTCTTGGGAAGGAACCTACGGTGATGCATGTACACAGTTTTGCCCGAGTTGTTCAGCCACACACTCTCGGTATCATGTAAGAAGTGCGGGCATGCTTTGGCTTATTTTGTATTGAACCCCGACAGGTTATCAAGGGCAGGAAAATTATTGATGGTGCAGAACAACATAACGCGTAAAGTGAAGTTCTCTTATTTGTACGCATTTCATACATGTACCCCTTCGTTCCACAGTGCCACAAGACCTTCCAGCAATGGTGCTAGGTACACATCAATATTGTTCCCAGGTTGCTTTGGCCCTTGGATAAGTAGTGACATCAAAATGTACTTCCGCTTCATACACAGCCAAGGAGGAAGGTTGTACACACATAGATTCACGGGCGAGGTGCTATGTCAGCTGCTCATGTTACCGAAAGGATTCATTCCATCTGTACTCAACCCAAACTTTATATTCCTCGGTTCCACACCGAAGTCTTCGAAGCTCCTATCAAAGTTTCTCCACTTGGCAGAATCAGCAGGGTGTCTTATCTTTCCATCTTTCTTACGCTCCTCCGAATGCCAACGCAGCAAACTTGTGTCCTTTCGGTTCGCAAGTAAGCACTTCAAACAGGGAATTATAGGTAGATACCACAACACCTTAGCAGGAGGTCCTTGCTTTACCTCGATGCCCTTACCGTCATCAGAGTGATTCTTACGCTTGTATCAGGATGCTTTGCACACCAGACATACATGTATTTCTGCATACTCTTTACGGTAGAGGATACAATCATTCGGGCATGCATGTATTCTTTCTACTTCCATTCCCAATGGACAAAGAACCTTCTTGGCTTGTTAGGTGGTTCTAGGCAACACGTTTCCCTCTGGAAGGATGTCCGCTATGAGACCTAGTAATGCTGTGAAACTCTTGTCAGACCAACCATTGCTTGTCTTCAATTTTAGTAGTTCAGGCATGGATGTCAACCTTGTGTATTCCGGTTTGCAGCCCGAGAACAAAGGTTTCTCTGAGTCCTCCATTAAGCCCTCGAATTTACCAAACTCTCCCTCACTATAGTCCCCTTCTACGTCGCGTATCATCTTATCTAGATTGTCGTCGTGCGACCTACCCTCATCGAAAGTATAGTCCACATTCGACGGCGTATCGTTGACTCCGTCTACGATGTTACTACCTTCCGATATAATCTGCTCTTCACCGTGACTGGTCCAACATGTATACACCTTTTTGAAATCCCTTTGAATCAAGGTCCCTTCGATCTGCACTGGGTTGGTAAACATCTTCAGATTATCACAATCAATGCACGGATAATACATAAATTTTATCCCTTTCTTCAACATATCATGCTCGGCAACTCTTCTAAAATTAGACACGCGATCAGTGTACTCTTCAATCACACGGTTCTCAACGTACATCTAGCTTCGGTCCATCTACGCTACGCACGTAACAAATTATATATTAATGCACGCAACTACACAATACAGGGTAAGTCAATGTATATATACATGCTGCTCGATCATTGTTCTATCTATTGTAAATCTTAACTGCCAATTAATAACCTCTCCTTGGATGATAAACCTAGATTATATAATGCATATAATTAGAAGTAAATACTAACCTTAGATTACCAAGAATAAATAGATCTACTGGCACACCTTGCAAATCTACTTTATTTAATTATTTCACTGAACTCCCCAACGCCGGTCGCCTCCTTCAAAGCAGCCGCGTGCGCAGATGGTTCTGTCTGGAGTCACTATAGACAGATCTGTCTGGAGTCTATCGGAACGACAAGATATTTAATTACGCACATCACAGACTGTTCTTAAAAAAAATGTATGTGATACGTATCACAGACGATTTTAAATAACAACCATCTACGATAATCGTAGGCCTCATAGACAGTTATTGTTATCAATCGCTGCAGGATAAATATCACGAGCGATTCTTAACAATAACCGCTCAGAAATCAGATATCGTATCACGAGCGGTTCTTAACAAGAAACCGTCTGTGATATGCGTCTTTATATATCTGGTCGTCCACTCAAATCTACATCTATAAGTAGTGAGAAATGTCTCTGATATATATGCGGCTACTTTGAAAGAGGCGACGGCCGGCTCTCGGGCGCGTTTGGTGAAAAAAATACCGTAGATTTTCAAGTATGCTTGTAGATCTATATCACATCCTATTTTTATTAATGGATTTTAGATGCATTTCAGAAGCATTTCTTATCATTTTTGAAGTCTAATCATAATTTATGAAATTTAAAAAATTTAAATTAAAGAATAAACATTAAGATTAAACTTTAGACTTAAAACAAATGGAAATAATTGTTCATAATGATCTCTAGAAAATAATTTAATCAAATGCTAGAATAATTATCATGAATAAATATGAATTTTATCAAAATTTGGAATCCAATTTGACCTTTGGAAAAATGCAAACTCGATCCATAAATAGCTACTGTTAATGAATTTTAAATAAGCAACTAAATCATGCACAATATTTTTAGAAAATTTATATGGGTTGTACTTTGTCCCAGGAACTCCTCTGAAAAATTTAAGATTTTTATAAATTTATTCACTAGGCTCAAACCTCGGTCAAAGTTTGGGAGTTTGAAATTGAATTCGGTCAAACCATCCGACCGGACCGAACCACTAGGCACTGTAGCGACCGAGCAACACGTCTTGACTGGACCGCACCAACCGACCGCACCACTTCGCTCACCCAACCATTCCATTTTTCGCCGAGTCGTTGATGGCCGGTCCCACTCGTCAGCACCGCTCGTCGTCGCCGCGCCGCTTCGCCATGCCACGCAGCTGCGAGAGCCCGAGCGAGGTGGCGTTGCATCCCAGCTTGCTCCCTGGCTCCATGCATGCAAACTCACAACATTTTTCCATCGTCGTCGCTAGCCTATCCTAAATCACCACGAATTGATGTTGTGGCTTGTTCCGTTGGCAAAGACCAGCAAAACCACCTCGCTACCGTCTCGGCCGAGCAAACAAACTCGACGTTTCTTTCTTTTGCACAAGAGGTTAGCTTCTCATTCTTGCGCCATTCTTTCGCTCGTTGCATGCCTTTTTCGCCCTGCTAAGCTCAAGTTTTCCCATGTAGCAACTCGTCACGAACACAAGCTTGTCCTTCGCCGTCTCTAGAGCGCGGCCTTGAAGTGCCACCGCGCCATGTTTGTATCCGGTGTGCTATTTCTACCTTTATGAGCGGCATATCATGTTCTTCGGTATAAGGAACCAATCCCCTCAGTCCATTTTGTAAATGGTCCACATAATCATCGGGAATTTGCATTTTGGTTAACTCCGACCGAAAACACCTTTTCGTCCTCATCTCCGACCTGGTGAGTTTTTCATCAATTCCTCTAGGTGACACCATCTATTAGGTCTAATGAAGCAATCCCAATCGTTCATTGCCTTTCTTGTTCATCGGGTTATCCTCTCCACGTTGAGCTCATCACCGCTGTTTTGGATTTTCATCGCCGACCAGCCTCCGTGTTTCTCTGGTCATCCTCTTGGCTCCGGTAGATTCCTTATGCCCCATGTATGCTTTTGTGCGCGATTGCTTGCTTAAAGCGCAGCCACAGCATGCTTGCCACTTTCACCGAAGAAGAGCCGCCGCACCTCACCGTCGCGCCGCCACTAGGGTTCACCGTCGATCATTCTCCAGCCACCCATAGGTTCGCCAGAGTCCAAGTGTTCCATTTCTACCCTTAACTCACTCCGGCATGGACAATAGCGTCGGCGATGCGCCGGGCAAAATCACGGCCATAGCTCCTCTATGTCCGACCGAACTGTAGCTCCATCATTAGCGTTAACCTAAGTCGGATTAGGTTCAGTCACTAATGTCTCTATGGCGCGTCGGCCCAAGCACAGAAATCCGAGAGCTTTACGCACTGGTTTCCGCACTAAGTGGCTAACATGCGTGCCTGGGGTAATAAGTGCATAGTAACCTCCGGTCTATGGACCTATGCACTGTGCCGTGGACTATTGGTCCATGCGCTATTCCGTGAACCGAGCCTATGACACGTGGACCCCACATGTTAGTGGATTTAATTCAGGTTTTGAATAAAAATAAAAAATATTGTGCAATGGGTCCCATATGTCAACTGCTGAGGCTAGCTACGAGTGAGTATAAAAAGTATTTCGGGTAATTAGAAAATCTGAATTTAATTGTTTTTACACTGAAAATTGTTATAAACTTCAAAAATTCATAAGTAATTCATTTTAAATCCAAATTGAGCAAACTAAATTTTGTTAGTTTACATTTTTGTTGTAATTTAAATTGGAATAGGTTTTGAACATGTTACTATTACAGAAAAAATGTTATATTTAAAATACATGAAAACTAATACCTTGAAACTTGAAAAATCTATAGAAAATCAAAATAAAATCCAAATGAATTAAAATTTTCACCTAAATTTATATTAAATCATCATCACTTTACTGTGACATTTTCATGTATTTTTTAGTGTTTTGGATTTTCTTAGTTTTCTCGTTGTTTATTTTGATAATGTGTTTTCTTTAGAATCCGACCCGACCGAAGCGAACGAGTATTCGTCGGAGAGTGAATAATTGGCATTCCAGCAAGGTGAAGCATCACTTTTTTACTTTTATTCTTGCATACATGTTGATCCCAGTAATTTCTACTTTAGTGTTTTCAAATGCAAATATTACTTGTGTGCATGCTATTTTCGAGTATGAATACTATGTAAAATCTAGTTAGCCATATCTCGTTAACCTTGAATTCTCCTTTACAGATATACCTAAGTTAATTGTGTGTGATATTACTTTCCGTTTGTGTCTATGCTTAGCCTTGCAAGTCAGTAGTCACGTAGTTCGATTGACGAGGTTATCTCGTCAATCCTGGAAGACACTGAATAATTGTTTTCATGTTTTCAATTCAGATCCTCAAATCTGATTGTGGAGTCTAAACTTGTTCTTTAAAAATGGATTTAGATCTGGACAAGTGGCTAGTAGTGAGGGTGCCCTCGTGCACGAGAATTGGGCATTGTGGAAAGATTTGTCTGGGTTATTAAGGACCGAACTTTGGGCTGTCATTCTAAGTATCACTCGTATTTTCATACACGGTGTATGGGCGCCACTTGGTCAAGTAAGGGGAAGGTCGTATTGATTTCAAACACAAGTGGTGTGAGGACATGGGACCGTGAAATCTCATGTTCCTTAGGAACCCAATGTAAGGATAGAATGTGCAAGTGAGTGTTATTTTTATTTTGATGTTGGTCAACCCACATGCTAACTCCTTACATTGGCCCCTCCAACACAACGTGCATGCCCGGTTAGTTAGCAGGCAGTATAGCTAGCACTAAGCGAGATTTTATCATGCATGGGTGGTTCACTTCAATATGGTTTTCTTGCTGAAAAATACCGAGTCTTGATTTCCCCGGCCGACACACCAAAGGAAGTGTGTTATTATCCGGAGGCTTACAGGCTGATCGAGTCATGTGAGTAAAGATGTACTCCCCTGCAGGGTTATATCCTATTCAAATAGCCGTGTCAACAGTTATGGACATGACTTGGGCCTTGACCGACACCATTGTTAGACTCTAAATTAAAACTTGACATGGGACAACTTGGTATCGACAAGATGGGTGCGTCATGAGTTTAGTTTATCAAAGTGGGGCTACCACTTTGATATTGTTTGAAATATGCTTACCTTTATGTTATTTGACTTTCTTTTGTTAAATAGCCTATTGCTAAAACTGCTTTATTAAACTAGAAGGTGTAGATTGAGTAATGTTGCGTTTATGAAAACCTAGAGCCACTATAACCTCTCTTTGATAAACCACTAGCATGTATAATATTTTATTTGTGTAGGTCTTGCAAGTACAACTTTGTACTTTAACGGATTTTCTATTTGTTCAGGTGAGAAAGATTGTAACATAGATCATTTAGTTAGCGCCGACTTCGGCGACACTAACGAATAACGCTATTTCTGGCCTCCACTCAGTTGCCTTTGGGAAGGACGCACCCTGCTGGAGTTTTTGTCCTTAATGCTTTATTTTTCTGCTGTATATTTATGTTAATGGTTAAACTTGGTCAGTCGATCTATGTTGTAAATTATGGGCATAAGTCTTTGTATTGTACAGCAAGTGTAATATATATGTATGCCTTGTGTATGACTGTGATCAATGTTGAATGATATATGTGCCTGTTAGCCTTGATCCTTTGGAGCTAGCACGAGACACATATTCGAAGATTTGAAATGCTTCTTGACTCATGTGAGTATGGTCCAGAACTGCCAAGTTCGACGTATCTACATGGGTCAAGTCGGATTTCAGAACTTGGAGACCTAGAGTTATTTACATATGATCTGGAGGACTGTGATCCTATGTAAATAATTCGGGGTCCCCACAATCTATTTGTTCTTGGTGATCTAAGGTTGGTATTCCTTTGTCTCTATTGAGGCTGCTTTTTTCAGCGGTGGTCCACGCAGCACGTGGAGGATGAGACAGTAGCCATGCCAACTTCATCAAGCCTGCAAGTTCAAGAAGCATGGCTGCTAGGAGAGCGCATGAAGAGGATATTTCGCTAGCATTCCTCCAGACACAACTGCAGGCCTCAGATGTGCCACGCAGCATGTAGAATCCTCCTCCTCATGCTACTTGGGCATATTCGAGGTCTTTAGTTGCGTCTGGAGGAATGCCAGCGAAATAATCTCTTCATGCGCTCTCCTGGCAGCCATACTTCTTGAACTTGCAGGCTTAATGAAGTTGGTGTGGCTACTTTCTCCTCCTCATGTTGCGTGGACGACGGCCGAAAAAAACAGCCGCATCAGAGACAGTTCTTGTTAATAACTGTATGTGATTAACATCATAGATGGTTCCAATTACAAACCGTCTGTGAAAAGTAAACATCACTGATAGTTCTTGTTAATAATCGTCTATGATAATTATATATCACAACCTATTGAAGTTTATAACCAGCTATGATACGTATCATAGACGATTTATCCCACTAAACCGCATGTGATATGTGCCTTTAAATATCTGGTTGTCCACTCAGATCTAGATCTATATGTAGTGAGAAATGTATGTGACATTCCAAGGCCGTCGGTTCAAAACTGTTACATATTGATGAGGATCTATAAATCCTCATTTAATTATTTATCTGTAATCCTTATTATGGATAATGACTCCATTATATGGTTCTTGAGTATACCCCTTAATGTAATCCTTATTATAGATAATGATTCCATTATATGGTTCTTGAGTATACCCCTTAATATTCATAAGGGAGAAGCTGGAATCGTAAGATCTTCTACGACTACCACATGATCGTAAGTTCTTCTACGATCACCACATAGTCGTAAGTCCTTCTACAACTAGGTCAGCTACAACCTCCTTATAGTCATATGTTCTTATACGACTAGCACATGATCATAAGTTCTTCTACGATTACCTCATGGTCGTAAGTCCTTTTATGACCAGGTCAGTTACGACCACCCTATAATCGATCGAGCTTATAGACAAGTAGGCCCAATTGATTAGGGCATCTAAATAGTCAGTATACGCTATTATTCTCTATAATAACTACATGATTAAACACTCTGTACTGGTGATAACTGCCTTGTGATGTGGAAATGTTACTTCTCTAACAATAATCTTTGGTAACTGTGCTATCATCTGAAGCATTGATACGCCCTTTGGGCTAGAGAAATGGTCGCCCACTTCGAGCACGCTATAAAAGGAGGAATCACCAGACGGGGGGAAAAGAAGGAAGGAAAGACACGATCAGGAGCACAAGACATTGCATTTCACTCTTTCTTTTGATATGTAACCAACATACTCAATATAGCCACACAATCAACCTACTCGAAGAGAAGATAAATCAAGTCTTAATCTATTCAGCAGTCTACCAGCAAGCCTTGCGCAAATACTACGATTGTAAGGTCCAACCTCGCAGCCTTGTTGTATGTGACATAGTATCAAAAAAAATTCAATCACAGTCTAATCAGAACAAGCTTTCCCCCAAGTGGGAAGGTCCTTACAAAGTGGTCGAAGTTATGCGACCAAGTTCGATATGACTATAAATGGAAGACGGCTGAATTCTCTTGAACTCTTGGAACATTGCCCAGTTACACAAATTTTATGTGTAGCCAACCACTATGACGATAAAGTATCAGATTCTTTCTATCTTTATTGTCTTACTTTGAGTAGCGTTTCGATAATTTTTCGACTATCCAATGGTCGTAAGTTTTTCTACGACCAGTACCCAACACTTCTTTACACTGGTCGAAAGGATAGGAACATCACCTAATCTAAGCCTTTCCTCTCTGCACGTAGTCCTGCCCACTAGAAGGAACTTCCTAGTGTCGACTCGTTCCTCACTTTTGCTGCCAACACAAAGAGCTCAGGTTCAACAAATATGGTTGAAATACTTTTAAGCTAACTCTTAGTATCTTACTTTATTACTTTATTTGTTTTGAAAAATACTCTAAGTAGAGTAATTTGTTCGACTACTCTTGGTAAACTCGGTTGGTTCTAACTAGTCAAAGAAAGACATAACACCTAGTCGAAGTCTTTCCTTTTTGCTCCTGGTCTTGCCCACTAGAAGGAACTTCCTAGTGTCATCCTGTTTCTAACTCTTGCTACCAGGGCAAACCTATTGAGTGCACTCGAAAAGGTTAAACGAATTCGAAAGGAACTCCAAACGTTTGTCTTACTCAAGTTTCCGATGTTGATTTGATTAATCTAGTCAGAGATGGTAACATCACCTAGTCGAAGTCTTTCCTTTCTGCACATTGTCCAACCCACTGGAAGGAACTTCCTAGCATTGACTCGTTACTACTCTTACGACCAGTGCATGATAATTGGGATCACAGACTATAAGTTAGCCAAACCTCTCTTTTTTAAACCCTTTTAACACTATTTACTTAGTTTATCTAAATAAACTAAGCAAATAGTCGGGGCTAGGATAAAGTTATTAATATGACTTCAATTCTTAGTCTTAATCTCTTTTTCCATTCATTATCTTATGAGTTACAAACTACCCGACAAGATAATTTTTCAGGAAGAAGAAAGGATCATATATATCAACAAACTTTTCTTTGCAGGTTCCTATTACAAACTACTCTAATGAAGGAGATCATATCTGCATCTCCTCCGTGACTTCCTTGTTGATCGACTACATATCTTCCATCAACCGCTCCGCTTCTGCTTCAGAGCAGTCGAAGTCAGCTTTGACCGGTTGCAGATTAAAGTTATGATCATGAGCTTTATGTTTTGCCAGAACAATACTTATTACGCCTTCGACCGCCTCCTTTATCGAATCAGCTTGGTTGGTCCTCAAAGTGGTTAACAACTGATAGAATACGGCGGCCCGATCTTCCGATAGGTTCGATTGGTTTCGTCGTGAGGACGTTGACGCTTTGAGGCTTCCGACCCGCAAACCGTCACCTCGCAATTCGCTACACCCGCACGACTGTCGTTATCGACCACGCTTGCACGCGATCGACCTTACCACGAGGGTTATGGTTCCTGCAAGCAATCGAAGCAACTCACAAGAACAAGGTAGATGCAATCTGAATTGTATTGCGAATATGGATGAAGTTCACAAGGTGGGGTTCCTCAAACCGATCAAACGGCGAAACTTCAAAGTGGCAGAATAATATAAGAAAAACTCGTCTCTAAACTATGACGGCTACTGTATATATATAGGAACCAAAAGAACAGGAACAACACAAGGACTAAGGCTTTCTCTTACGTACCCACGGTCCAACAGATCTTGGACCTATCGCTAAATTTTCTTAGTCTCCTCCGGATTGGTCCTATATGCAGCACGGTTTGGCAAAGTCGCTCCTGGGATCAAATCAATTTGATGCTCAATCCCTCGAATAGGCGGTAATCCTAGGGGTATCTCAGCTGGAAATACATCCACGTACTCCTGCAAAAGATTAGCAACAGCAGGAGGCAGAGAGCTAGATATATCCTCAAGTGAATATAAAGTATTTTTGCATATCAACGCATAGCATGGCAGCTCATTATCATAAATTTCAGCAAGTTCATATTTAGTGGCAAACATAACACACCCCTTCAATTTAATTCCCTCGAACTTAGAATTAGATGTCACTTTCTCCCCTTTAGGTGGGAAAATACATTTTGCTACTTGCTGATTTTTAGAACCATGCTTATTGGTGTTTCTTTCATTTTTAACGCGCTCTTCTTCATCTTTCAAAATTTTAGTAGGTGTCAAAGGCAATAATTTAACCTTCCTACCCTTATGTGAGAAGGAGTAGGTATTAGCTCTACCATGGTGCAAAACATCATTATCATATATCCAAGGCCTACCTAGCAACAAAGAGCATACTTGCATAGGCACTACATCAAAGTCGGTACTATCTTTGTAATTACCAGCTGAAAATTACATTCTCACAACTTTGTTTACATTTAACTTACCACACGAATTGAACCATTGGATGTAGTATGGATGTGGGTGTGGTCAAGCCAAACTTCTCGACCATCTCGGAGCTTGCAAGGTTATTGCATCTCCCTCCATCAATGATGACTCTGCAGTCTCTGTCTTTCACGAGAAATCTGGATTGAAATAAGTTGTGCCGCTGATTTTGCTCCGTCTTCTCCACTTGTGCGCTCAGCACTCGTTGTGCAATAAGGCTCACATGACTCCCTGTGCCAACAGTAGCTACTTGTTCCTCTACATCATCAGCATCACTGTCTATCTCGTCTCCTCCATCTGCAAGGTTAGCTGCAAGTACATATTCATCCTCAATATCACTATCACTTACATAACCACCATTTTTGGTGGTAAGATATGCTCGCTGACTTGGGCAGTCCTTCATGATGTGTCCCATTCCTTTGCAACGGTGGAAAACAATCCCAGTGGTACGACTGTGGAAGCAACCGAAGAAGAATTCCTGGCTGGGGTCTGCACACTAGTAGATTTGCTTGCCTCGGGTGCATGTGATGTTGTCTGAGGTGCTGCTGAATGCGCCCTACTAGCGGAGTGGGCAGCAGACCGTGTAGCTGAAGGTGGAGTTGTTTTAACTTACCCCGGCATTGATCTTAGCGTAAACGTGCTTTCAAAATTGTTCCTTGGCCTCTGCTGTCGTCCCTTCAATTCCTTTTCTGCCAAACATGCAAGTTGGAACAATATAGGGACACTATCATATCCTTTATAATCAACTATGTCTTGAATTTCATGTCTCAATCCCCATGAAAACGTGCCATAGTAGCCTCTTCGTCCTCAATAATATCACAACGCAACATACTAATTTGTAGTTCTTGATAATATTCTTCTACGGATCTATTACCTTGGTTTAAGCGTTGTAATTTATTACGCAAGTCACGTTTAAAAGATAGTGGAATAAATCTGTTACGCATAGCAACCTTTAAAGCATCCCACGTGGTAGGCGCTAATCCATTGTTGCATACCCTATTCCACCAAATGATGGCAAAAATTTTAAATTCACTTGTGGCTTGCCTAACTCTATGCACTTCAGGAACTAAGTGAGCATTAAAATTTTGTTCTACTGTTATCTCTCAATCTAGATATATTTTAGCATCATAAGCACCCACAAAGGATGGTATAGTGAACTTGACTTTAGCATATGGATCATCATTAACACGCGCATTATGTTGCTGAAGGTTATTACCTCTCATACCTTGACGGTTGAAGTTCAGCCGGTTCCGTTGTCGTGCATCAAAGGCGTCGTGGTTACGCATCTCATTATCATTGTCAAGCTCATGGTCATGGGCTGCACCATGAGGTTCCACACGTCCATTGTTCGGTCGTTGATTGGCCAAACCATCAATGCGTGCATTGAGCATTGCAATACTATCATTGAGTTGTCGCAGTGTAGCATTTATTTCCGCAAACTTCCTATTAATGTCATCATTAATAGCATGGCGGTGCTCATCCAACACCCTCGTGAGCTCTTCTCTCAAAACACACTCTTGCGCATCCAATTCTTCACCTGCCATGGTTAGTAGGAGACAAAAGACAACACAAAGGTATTATCCCTATCAACTACTAGGTGGTGGAAGGTGGAATCACACACTCTCAAGCGTCTTACCAAGCTCTTATGAGTTTCTTACCAAATCGCAGCAGGTGGTCTGATCGGAAAGGTGGGATGTATGACCACGGCGGAGGTGAATGCGAGGATCCAAATCTGAGGGCCAAAAGTATGTGGAGCTCGGACAGACAATGTTTAGTAGTAAGAAATAGCAATAATGAAATCAGATTAGCAAAGCTGAATCAAAGTCCACAGTACTCGTCACAGTTGCTGGCCCAAATGTGTTCCTAGAACTAGCTCAAGCAAGCTGAAAAATAGGGTAGATACAAAGGATTCCAAAGGATGCAAGGCTGGGAGTGGTCGTAGACCAACTTAGGGTGGTCGATTTGCTTCTTCTTCTTTTCTTTCTTTTTTTTCCTTTCTTTTCTTTTCTTTTCCTTTTTTTTATTTTGCACTCTTTGCTTCTTCTTTTTGCAAACGTGACCCGAGCTCAAAATTCTTCTGCTACCTTTTCTGGGTCCGATGAGGTGAGTGGATCACAAACTTTTTCCAGAGAGCAGGGGTATAAAGGTCTCTCTCTCTCTGAACTTTGGCTATGGAAATTCTTTTCGAACTTTGTTTGGCAGGCACGATATGATGAGTGTGTGGGGTGTCCGAGAGCAACCAGAAAAAGATAGGTTTGTCTGGGCGGAGACGAGTGGACGGTCGAATCCAACCAAGTGATCGAAACCGATCAGGTGGTAGATCCCGAGTGGATGGCTGAATGGGTGTTGCTCGAATAGGTGGTCGATTCCAAGTAGGATGGAGAACCGAATCTGAGTAGGTGGTCGTTTGGGGGTGGTGTCTTGATGATCGAATCCGACCAGGTGGTAGATCCCGAGTGGATGGTTGAATGGGTGTTACTCGAATAGGTGGTCGTATGGGGGTGGTGTCTCGATGATCAAAATAGCAAAGACTCGATGCTAGAAACTAGATCACAACGACTAGATCAGCAACAAAGACACCGACGATGGACTCAAACTCAACAACGAGAAAACTGAAAACACAATTGCAATAGGCACAAAGTGGTTTGGACAGCGGAAGAACTAAGATCTAAAACTTTTTTGTAGGGTAATTTTTGGACTCTAGGTGATGGAACACAACTAACAAAAAGGGGATAAACGAGATTACCTAGCGGGCAACCTTCGCTCTGATACCACTTGATAGAATACGGCGGCCCGATCTTCCGATAGGTTCGATTGGTTTCGTCGTGAGGACGTTGACGCTTTGAGGCTTCTGACCCGCAGACCATCACCTCGCAATTCGCTACACCCGCACGACTGTCGTTATCGACCACGCTTGCACGCGATCGACCTTACCACGAGGGTTATGGTTCCTGCAAGCAATCGAAGCAACTCACAAGAACAAGGTAGATGCAATCTGAATTGTATTGCAAATATGGATGAAGTTCACAAGGTGGGGTTCCTCAAACCGATCAAACAGCGAAACTGCAAAGTGCCAGAATAATCTAAGAAAAACCCATCTCTAAACTATGACGACTACTGTATATATATAGGGGATGTGAGGAGTTCGACCTAGGGTTGTGCGGCCGTGGAACGAGGTGTACACAACCTGGACTCCGGCCTCCTCACGCTTACAAAGTCCTATTAGATCCAAAACGGTGACGCAGCACCTTGTGTCGCGTATCTCTGGTCGAAGACCTGGTCGTAGGACTAGTCCTGGGGTGGTCTTGAGGAGTCCATGCTATCTCTGGTCGTAGATTGTGTCCAACGAGTCCAACTGGTCATAGGCCTTCTTGAAGTGGTCGTAGACCCTGCGGAGCTAGTCGTAGACCTTCTTGAACTGGTCGTAGTCCTAGATTCCTAATTACAAGTAAATCATATCCGTTAGGCAGCATCATAGAGTTCTCAAATAATACATTCAGCCCTAGAAATGAATTTACCTGATAAATTAAGTGACGTGCTCGAGCTCTTGTCATAGACCTTGTAGTTTAGCAACCGGATCTGGAGGATTTTGTGTAGTGCTTGTATCCGAAGGAGTGATGTCCTCATCACCAACTCTTGTAAAGTCCCGACTGAGTACATTGTTAAGGAGAGAAATGTTGTCTTGAAGGTTGATACTTATCAACTTCATCTCCTCCTCATTACAAGTTGAAGCCTCACGGAGTTGTTTTATTTCGACTGCTTACTCTTAAAAGAATAAGGCAAATCAGATAAACTGACCCCTAAAGGAAAACAAAACTGCTCGCAGGAAAAGACTCTAACTTCTTGACTTCATCATCATGAGAAGCAGTGCTTTTTGCATAGCGCTCCTCCCAAGACTTAACCTCCTAATCTTTTTATTTGGCGATACGGGAAATCTCGTGAATAACCATGGTCTTGTCTTTAACCTCGGTTTCGAGCTTCCCCATTTCGATTTCTTTTGCTAAAAAGGAATGAGCGTTAGAAGAAGAAAAGAATGTTATAAGCGGTCTTAAGTTCAACACTTACCATTTATTTATCCCAGCAACTTTTGAGTTGCAGAGTTTGCCTCCTGAAGCTTCTTCAGAAGGTCCTCTTTCTCTTCTCTAAGCTTTTTCGTCCCGACCTTCTCGTAGTCGAGCAATCAGCCAAGGACTTTTCGTCACTCTTGAACCTACAGAGGGAAAGAGTAGATATGAGCATAGGACAAGCGGTTATAAGTCTTTCTACGACCGGTACTTAGTCGTAAGTTTTTCTATGATAATTCTCTAGTTGTAAGTTCTCCTATGGCCATTATCTAGTTGTAAGTTTTTCTACGATATTTCCCTGGTCGTAAGATCTTCTACGGCCAGCACATAGTTGTAAGTTTTTCTACGACATTCCTCTAGTCGTAAGTTCACCTACGACCAGTATCTAGTCGTAAGTTTTTCTACGATATTTTCCTGGTCATAAGTTCTTCTATGACCAGCACATAGTCGTAAGTTCTCCCACGGCAATCCCTATAAGCACGGTGAAAGGGGTTGAAACATAAACAACTACGAGTAATAGTGACTTACCATCTTTCTGCCTGCTCGCAGAGTTTCGCCATCTGCTGTCACAGCTGTACAAAGTTGTCTGTTGTACTCTGCAACAATGACAATTTTCGCTAAACCTCTCTGCATAAAGAAGGACAGTGAGAGGCGAGAAAAGCCACATATATAAATGTTGAGTAACAAGCACTTACGTTGATGCTCGTTCGAGCAAACATAGAAAGTATGCATGCAGGGTTCTTCAGTTCATCAAGCTCTTGAACCCGATTCCACCACACCTTTTCAGGACGCTTGTCATCGAAAATATTCCCCCTGTCAGGAATATCCTTGGGTGTGAAACTCGGGTACGAGACCTGAAAGCAGAACACCCCACAACGAAAGCCGGGCCAGAGAGTTCAGAAAAGAAGTTAGCATCTTCTTCTTCTTCTGAATAGGTGACGACAACTCCTTGGGGACCGGGAGGAACGTCTACGGCGAATTCCTTCCAGGCGCGGTGGCCCAACGACCCATCGCCTTGGCCTGATGCCTTCGCTGCATCATGCACCGTTTTCACCTCAGCCTCTACGACCACTCCGGTGGTCGCAGTTGCTTCGGCAGTGACCTCTTCCACCACTCGGACGGCGGACGACCCTTCGACCACCGCCACTGTCATTCCTCCAACTGCCAGAGAAATAGCAGTGGATTCCTCAACATGAACGTCCTTGAGGGCTGGAGGAGTCGGGCTAAGATCACAAAAAGGAAAACACGTCAAATAGTAAAAAACAAAAGATAAATGTTGTTCTTAGACTTTTGTCTTTTTACATACCTTTATGTGCTAGATTTGATCTTGAATATGGAATAAACTTTCCCTAAAGAAGATTTCTTTAACTTCTTCTCAACCACGACCACATCTGGTCATGGGTCTTGAGCAAGCACTACCACTCCTCGAGCCTCCTGGCTCTTCGGATGGCCGAGACCTTTCTCGACCACATCAAGGGCAGCACTGCCCTCTACCACAAACACTGCTGGTGCAGTGGTTTCCTTCACAAAGGACATAAAGCACTTTTAGTTCTCCTTTAATTATAGCTTGACAAAGCCACAAGAGGTAGAAACTGCGAAAGTCTTTTTATCGTAGTAAAAGGGTACCTTGATCTTGGGAGCTTTGAGTTTGAGCGCTTCAGCCGCTTTTGCCTTCTCTGCAGCATCCATTTCTACAGTGAAGCATACAAAGGGCTCGGTCGGAGCAGCAGAGCTCGAGCTTGCGCCTCCCTTGTCGGCGACTTTCACGAGCCAACGCTTTTTGTTCGGATGAGCCTCAACTTGCTCCATCTCGCGCACCAATGACCATCAATTCGACCTCTTCGTCATCTCGACGGTCTTCCATGCCGACTTTCTGCAGAGGTCAGAAAAAAGAAGTATTACTAAGCGGTCGTAAGTTCTTCCACGACCAGAACCTAGTTGTAAGTTTTTCTACGACAACCCTCTAGTCGTGAGTTTTTCCACGACCATTCTCCGGTCGTAAGTCCTTCCACGACCAATACCTAGTCGTAAGTTTTTCTACAACTACGAGATCCTAAAGAAGAAATTTGTCCTCGATTACCTTTAGATGTTCCCTCCTATCCTCTGCGGACAAAACCGCAAGGATTTGAGGAGCCACCACGTTTGGTGGTGGGGATTTCTCACAAATGAGCTTGACCTGAGCGTCAATTTCTGCTTGTGTGAGATCTGTAGAAATAAATAAACTTTCAATAACTAAGTTCGAAATCAATAGAAAGAGAACCAAATTGAAGGTTTACTTATCCTGCTCGTAATCTCTGGTCGGGTCTTGTGACCCCAAATACTTCCACATGGGATGTGCTCGTTTCTCCAGAGGGCTAATGTGGCACGTGATGAAATCATTCACCACATGCCAACCAATGAGCCCCTCCTCCTTCAAGTCCTTGATGGCTAACATGTAGGGGACGATCTGGCCAAGATCCTTGGGAGTGAATCCCATGAAGAATTCTTCTCGGCGGCGTTCCCGGCAAAAGAGAGTCTGTCTTCACTGGTCGTCTCCCAGTAGAACCATCTCTTCTTTCATCCCGGCCATGACGACCAGGTGAACATCTGAATGTACTCCTTCGACTTCCCGTTGTGGAGCTTCAGACTATAGCTGCCGGCGACTCCCGCAAGCCGGGTCATCCCGTAAAAATACTGGAACAACCCCAAGTCGACCGGAATCCCCAGGTAGGGCTCACACAAGGATACGAACACACCTAACATTGCGATGGAATTGGGAACGAGGTTCACCAGTTCCACCCCCAAAGTGTTCAAGTACGAGCAGAAAGGGTGAGCAGGCAATCGAAGGCCACACTCACAGTACGCCTGGAAGATGCGAATCTATCCAATCTCCCCTGACGGCCAATGTTGCCCAAAAACCTCAATCCACTTCGCGGACTCCTTCTTTGGGATCTTCTCGGTGGCGATCAGAGCTTTTATCTTGGTCATGTCCATCTCTGATTTGGCCCACTGGGAAGTGGCTCCAGCCATCTTTCTCAAGGGGGAGGCTTGGAGCCGTATGATTTGGTTGGCGGTGGAGAATGCGAAAGTCTGATGAACAGTTGGAGTGATTGGGGAAAAGTAAGAACCCTACAATCGCACCCACGGAAAGTTTTTATAACCGGGCACTTGGATTGAAGAGGTGGCAACCTAACAGTTGCCACCTCTTCGAGAACCGCTCAAACAGACAGGTCTATGAGAGTCGATTCATATTCGTAAATTTAACTGTTCGAGAAAACCGAGTCCGTCTTTACACTTCAAGCAAAATTACCTTCTTGACCAAGTCTTTTTCTGGTCAAATAAAATATCAGTCATAAAGGATTTACTTCTGATTACCATACTACGACCACTTTTTAGTCGTAAGATTTTCTACGACCACCTTGTAGTCGGAAAGTTTCCTGCAAACTTCTTGACCAAGTCTGTTTCTGGTCAAATGAAATACCAGTCAAAGAGTCTTTCGTTCGACCACTGTTCTACGACCATCTTCTGGTTGTAAGATCATCTACCGCTCCTTTCCTAAGTTGGTACTTCCACTTGAAGCTGGGGGGCAAGATGACGAGGATCTATAAATCCTCATTTAATTATTTATATGTAATCCTTATTATGGATAATGACCTCATTATGTGGTTCTTAAGTATACCCCTTAATGATCATAGGGGAGAAGCTGGAATCGTAAGATCTTCTACGACTACCTCATGATCGTAAGTTCTTCTATGATCACCTCATGGTCGTAAGTCCTTCTATGACTAGGTCATCTACGACCACCTCATAGTCGTAAGTTCTTCTATGACTAGCACATGATCGTAAGTTCTTCTATGATCACCTCATGGTCGTAAGTCCTTCTACAACCAGAATAGTTACGACCACCCTATAATCGATCTGGCTTACAGACAATAGGCCCAATTGATTAGGACATCTAAACAATCAGTATACGCTATTATTCTCCGGAATAACAAGTAGACCCAATTGATTAGAGCATCTAAACAGTCAGTGTACGCTATTATTCTTTGGAATAACTGCACGATTAAACTCTCTATCCTGGTGATAACTCCCTAGCGACGTGGGAACGTTACTACTCCAACAGTAATCTCTGGTAACTACGCCATCAACTGAAGCATTGATACGCCCTTTGGGCAGGAGAAATGGTCGCCCACTTTAAGCATGCTATAAAAGGAGGAATCACCAAACGAGGGAAAAAGGAGGAACGAAAGACACGATCAGAAGCACAAGATATTGCATTTCAGTCTTTCTCTTGATTTGTAACCAGCATACTCAATATAGCCACACAGGAGTATGGTTGTTATTCTCTCTTGAGAAGGATCGAACCTGTATAAAAATCTATGTGTCATTCTCTCTACGTGATTTGAGTTTTGGAGACTATCCAAATCAAACAATTATTACGTAAGTTCGGTTCTAAAACACCAACACCTGTAATACATATTACATATGGTTCTTAACAAGAACCGTCCATGATATGCGTCATTAAATATCTAGTCGTCCCCACAGAAATAGATCTATCTGTAGTGAGAAATGTGATATATATCCGGCTGCCTTTTGAAGGAGGTGGGCGGCTCTGGGCACGTTGGTGAAAGAAATAATTTAGATTTTCTAGTGTGCTAGATCTGCCATTTGTTCTTGGTGATCTAAGATTAGTATTCCTTTGTCTCTAATGCGACTGCTTTATTTCGACGATCGTCCACGCAACATGAGGAGGATGAGACAGCAGCCACGCCAACTTCATCGATCAAGCCTGCAAGTTCAAGAAGTATTGCTGCCAAGAGAGCGCATGAAGAGGCTACTTCGATAGCATTCCTCCAAACTCAACTGCAGGCCTTGGATGTGCCATGCACGCAACCTGTAGAATCTTCCTCCTCATGCTACTTGGGCACCTTCGAGGCCTGCAGTTGTGTCTGGAGTAATGCCAGCGAAATAGCCTCTTCATGCGATCTCCTGGCAGCAATACTTCTTGAACTTGCAGGCTTGATGAAGTTGGTGTGGCTGTTGTCTCATACTTTTCATGCTGCGTGGACGACGGCTGCAAAAAAAGATTATCAGAGACGGTTCTTGTTAATAAATGTCTGTGATAAATACACATCACAGACTGTTTTAGTTTATAACTGCCTGTGATATGTAACACGAACAATTTATCCCACTAAACCGCCTGTGATAGTTCCTTCCATATCTAAAAAATATTGTGTTTTTCAGCTGCTAGCATCAAGAGTATCACTAAAGAACCGCTAATTTTATAAATAGTTCAAAACCTATGCAAAGAACTTGGCGTACTTATGCCTAATCCTACAGTCATCGCGGCAGAAGACGACGTAGTCATCCCACCCTTCTATCACGCTGCAGCCGATGCTCGTGCACCGGTGGCCTTCCTCCGACAGCGCCCACACCCGACCCGACGGCCCGCCCATCTTCCACATCGTTGTATGGACCGCGTCCACAGCGAGCCTTAGGCACCGCTTGCACTCCTGGTTGGTCCTCTTGGCCATCTCTCACCCGCCCGCCGGGTCGCCCTCGACCTGGCCGATGTATTGCTTCCAAACATCGCGTGCCTCGCCGGCCGTGTAGAGGAAGAGGCCGAGCACGTAGGCAGCGGCCATGTAGCCAGCGACGGCCCCCCGTTCGAGGAACACGAGGCCGCACTGCATGTCCTGGGATGCGAAGATGAGCGTGAGGCCGATGATGAAGCAAACCTCTGGGATGCCAGCCCCAGCCAGGTGGTTGACAACGGCGAGGTAGCAGTCGTTGTCCAACCACTTCATCGCCTCCCCCAGCTCCAGTGCCACGCACCTCGCCACGACGCGCTCCTTGGACGCCTTGTATATGGCCTTATAACTCTAATATACATACACAATTCAAGACGTCAGAATTACTCCGTAAGACAAAATGAAAATTTAGGCCAAATTAACTTTGTTGTTGCTAGTCAGATTAGTGACATATTTATCCAGTCAAATTAAAAGGCTAACATGTATGCATACATGGATTGGTTACCACAACAAACAGTATAGTGCGTGGCTCGTAGGCTGCAGAGGTCAGCCATGGGCTGAGGAAAGCTTGCGGCCACGAGGCTGACGATGTTAACGAAGACAATGTGAGGAAGAATGGCGATCGCCGACCTCCTCGCCTTGGTCCTCGCCGTCATGCTCCGTGTGCTCACCATGGCGCGCCACGTACGGTCTGTGAGTTTTCAATACCGTAGTGATCGAGCTTTTTTAACTCCACTCTTTGTTGATGGAGGGTGCGAAAGATATGATCATTCTTTTAAAGCGTATCACAAACCGAGACGAATCGTAACATCGGCGCGCGAGACGAAGAGACGCATCATAACGTCGGCGCAGGAGACAAAGAGATGCATCGCACAGGAACCGAAAGGCTTAAACATCACAGACGGTTCAAATTGCAAACCATCTGTGATACATACATATCATAGATGGTTTTTTTTAATAACCATCTGTGATAAATAGTATATCATAGACGGTTCTTATTAAGAACCGTCTGTGAAGTTTCCACTATCACAGACGGGTATTGTTGAGAACCTTCTGTGATAATGTACAGATAGTCTTATTTAATAACCGTCTGTGACGTATGCAATTTTCACAAACGGTTATGATTAAGAACTGTCTGTGAATTATCATACGGTTCTATTTTACAGATCATCTATGATCACAGACAGTTCCAAAGGAACCGTCTGTGATAATTAGGTATCACAAACGATTCCTTTCGAACCGTTTGTGATGAAGCGTCTAGGATAGCCTATTTTGTACTAGTAAGAATTACCGTGTCGTGTCGTGCTGGCACAGACCGCCGTCGACGAGGCCCAACACGGCACTATGGCCCACCGTGGCGCCATCAGGCCTTGTCAACACGAGCAAGGCACACAGCGTCTGTAGCTCGTCCGCCCGCCTCGGCTGCGAGTGCTGACGGAGAGGGAGGAAGTGAGGGAGAATCAGAGAGGGAATAAGGGACTAAGGGAGAGCGTGGCGGCATTAGCATGAGGAGGGACTGAGTGAGAGGGAGAGGGAGAGGAGAGGAGGTGGGGACGGCACTCGAGAGGGGTCGGGGATATGGAGGAGTGGCTGGGAGGGGTAGGGGATTGGGCCAGCCCAGGGGGGATCAGGCCATTGGAGGTGGCTGGGGATTGGGCCGTCGGGCCAGGCTCTTTCTTACCGGGTGGGCCGCATTCACAGGCCCAGCCCCGGCCCCCACCATTCGTGTTATGCCGGGTCGACCCGCCACATGGCATGCCATGCCGTGCCAATTGGGCCTCGGGTCAGCCCAAAAAAGCACAGCCAAGTCCCTGGTCTAGCCTCAATGCCACCATGGGCTGACTGCATCACACAGGATGTAGTGTTATACTCCATTCTATAGGTACGACGTGCAACATTTACAAGTACATCCGAATGCCATGCGGGGAAGATGAGTGCGGTGGTTACTGTGTTGTCTTCTCCTCCCTTTCACAGAAGCGTCAGTCGAGCTCTAGTTTCCATCTTTTCTCCTGTGCCCTGTTGAGTGTTGACTATTGAGAGTGAGGCCGATTGTCAACAATCGAGTCGCCGATCTTACGAAATAAAATAGAGAAAAATGACAAAGAGTTCTTGGGAGAGGATAGGACTGATCTTTATTACTATGAACTGGATCCTTTAGAGAGGGTGTCCTTGACAAGGCAATGGACTAATCCTAATTACACTAATCTTAGTGCTTGCTATGCTAATGCTTCAAATGAAATACAATCGTCTCTTGATCTTCCGAATAGGATTGCCTTCTGTCTTGCGTTCTTCCTTAAGTAGTTGATGAAGTGGTGGCAGTTAATCCTGGAAGAGGTGCATGTAGGAAGTGTCGTGACTGGTCAAAGCGAGGCAACAGATGATAAAGTATCAACCGTCTGGAGGTTGATGTCTGTGAGATACTAAACCACATGGCAGTTCGTTGTTAGTGTCTTAGGACCATGAAACGTGGTATAGAGCCAATATGATATGTGCTCCATTCATCACACGGTAAGGAATATGCCTGGAGCAAAATCCAGATACCAGTTCATTGCATGTACGAGCAGCCGTCTGGTCGGGGACTAGGTACAAGACCTCGTCAGACCAAGGTACCTATAAGTAACCTCTGGAATCCTTACGACCACATAGGTCATTAGCCTTAGGGGTTACGACTCTTACGACTACGAGGGTCGTTAGCCTTAGGGGTTACGACCGTGAAGACATATGGTCCTTTAATTATGTATTAAAGTAATACATAAAGATTTTAATCCTCATCAGCTAGCCCCTAAACTTTAAATGAATTGGGTGTGTTAATACTTTTTCCTGATGAAGTCGTATCGGGTAGACCCTCATTTAATGTCGTGATATACGAGGTGGTCTATATTCACTTTAAGGTTGAGAAACTGCCATGGGAACTGAAGAGTTTTTTTGTCCATTGGACTTATGGGTAATTCTCTATTGCAGTTAAGGAACTGCAGGTATAAAATCCCATTCAACACGGGGCTTTAGGATTTTTACGCCTCCTGCTTTCCCTTTTCATCTTTTGAGAGAAGGATCGCCTCCGACCTCCTTTTTCCTACAACCTTCTAGACCTCCTTTCATTGCTTCATCCAATACCCAACCATGTCGGACTCGATCACCAACTGGTTGGTTTCTGTTCTGAGCGAGAAGAAGCTTGAAGCCTTGGAGAATATTGGGATGCTAATGTGACTATCGTTCTATCTTCCGAAAGGTAGTGATATATCAATTGTGGAGATCACGACGTTGATGATCCAAAGGTTCTGACCAAAATAGATCAAACCCCTCGCAATCACAACACCACTGCTCCAATGGTTATCAACCGTGCCAAACGCGATTGACCTTACCAAGAAGGCTATCTCCTGCATGCGAATCGAGAACACAAGCAAGAAAGTAGAAGATGCAATCTGAAATTGTATTGCGAATAGTTATGAAGCTCACAAAGTTAGGGTTCCTCAAACCGATGAGCGGCGAAACTGCTATGTAGAATAATCTAAAAAGAAAACCCACTGAAACTAAGGGATGGCGGCCACTATGTAAAGGAGGAGGAGGGAGGGGGTGGTGGCACTGTTCATGCATAAATAGTGCTATATGAACAGTACCCACAAACCCTAGGTGGCCGGCCATATGGGCTACATGGGCCAAATAAGCCTATTACAAAGTTTGACACAAACAAACCCTTAAGGGGATTCGGGTACAAGCCTTGTAGGCTAAGGAAAGGTGGCGCGGCACTAAGTAGAGGGTGGTCAAAACTCTTTAAGTTGAAGGCCATAAATTCTTCATCTCCTTTAGGGTAGCTTTAAAGTCCTGAAGTCCTTGCTGGAATTGTGGCCATTGTTATTGCCTTCTTCTTCCTTAACTCACATTAACTCCTTGCTGTCCATTCCTAGATTCCTAAGCACAAGCAAATCATCTCCATTAGGCAGCATCATAGAGTTCTTAAATAATACACTCAACCCTAAAAACTAATTTACCTGATAATTGAGTTAACGAGCACGTGCCCGAGTAATTGGACCTTGCACATCATTCATGGCAGCAGGAAGAGGAGTGCTCCTATCAGTAGAAGTGATATCCTTATCAGATGCTTCGGACAAGAATATGATTTCTTGGAGATCAGCGGACGACCAGCACTATCAAAAAATGAAGATGGGGAAATCTTTGTTTTCCTCGCATATATCGAATGCATATTCATGTTCCCGGTTCATTCATTCCTCCCCAAGATCTTGGAGCACTATGGGATCGAATTGGTGAACCTTGCCCCCAATGTCATTGCCAATCTCAGCGTCTTTGTCTACCTCGGTGAAGTGTACTTAGGGATTTTCGCAGATCTGTAGCTCTTCAAGTAGTTCTACAGGATTGCGAAGTCAGGGAAGACGATGGGGACACCTGGGAGTGCACCTTGCGCCTCCGCAAAAGAAAAGCTGATGAGTACATTCGTATGTACTCAAAGTCTTCGTGGTCATCATGGAAGAATAGCTGGTTCTACATGACAGTCACTCAAAAAGACAGTCTTTACTATACTGGTAAGAAGGCGGGTGAGATTCTAGAATGGTGCTCCTCCGTGAAGAAAGATGGAAAGGTAGGGAGATGGGTTGAAGCCATCCAACACCTTGGTAACAGGGGGTTTAACCTCCTGGCATGTAGCAAGGGATTTCTCCATACGCCGGATTAGCCCCTTGAAGTCCCGAGCACATTCGATGCTATGGTATATTGGTCGTGACGATGTGGCCAAAGATTGCAAGGAGGGTAAGTCCTAAAAGATTCTGACCAGTTTGTTTATCTTGGTTGATCAATTTTATAATCTTAAAGTCTCTTCTTCATTCTTACAGCCCTTTCTCCTGATGAGATTAGAAACCTGATCAAAATGATCTGCGCTGGGGAGCCTGATGACAAGTCTGATTTCACCCAGATTTTAGCAGTTGTTTCTGCAAAAGAAAGAGTCGAAAGGATTAAGGTAAAGATATCAACCATCTTTTATCATTTATGTGTTTTCTGATCAGTTTACTGTAAATCCTCTTTGATGTGTAGTCGGTCGGATTGAGGATCAATGAGGCCACTGAGAGTTGTGAACCGATTGACACTCCGACTGCTCAGACGATCACCCGAGATGGTGATCTTACAGAGGTAGGTAACCGAACATAAATGTATATTCTAGATGAAGAATTTTCATTGTCTAGCTAACTTAGATTGTTAAATAGGCGGTTGTCATGGACTCCAAAGTGGTCGCTGACGACCTGTCAGTTGCTACTGAAGCAACCATTTTGGAGGTCAACAGGACCACACCATCCGACCCTATGGTCAGAGATTTTATTCTCGACCAGACCTCCTATTGGTGGATGTGAGGGGTCTAACCAACTCTACCGATTTGGGATCGGTCAAGTCGATTGAAAAGAAAAGGAAGGTGAACGTGTCGGCCTTTGCTTCAGCGTGCTTCAAGTTAAAGACCAAAAAAACAACCAAGTATGTATACATAAAAAGGAAACCTATGTAAATACTTACCTCTAGTATTTCTAGAGACATGAGCTATTTTTCTTCTTTCTTTATAGATCTTCTAGTGTTCCGGTCGCTTCTGACTAGAGCATCCATTAAGAGAAGGCTCCTGAGGAGAAAGAGGTTGAGCCAGCCCCCTAGTAGGAGACAAAGCCAATGCCTAATCAAGAACTTATGGTGGCTCGAACCCCACCTATGGAGGTGGTGGTGTCTAAGGAGTTCCAGCAGGTTTCGACCTCTACTGGGAAGTCTCCTCTTCCTGTAAGTTTCCCTTATCACCTTCGAGTCTTCGACAATAAGGAACTCAATGAGGCTTGGGGAAGAATATCGGATTGTCAATCAAAAACGAGTCACGCCTCCATTTTTGCTGAATATAATAATATGAAAATACAGGTAAGCTTCCACGACCACTTTTAATAGTCTTTCCCTTTAAACTTTACCAAAAACTTAAAGGAGTCTGCTAGTTATGTAGCATTTGTGGAAAACTTCGTTGTGGTCGAAGGACTGGCCCAGCGAATAAAAGTCTTAGAGCAAAAGAACTCCAAATTAGAAAGTAAGTACTTTTTCATGTCTTCTCCTCTTTTTCTTTACCATCTGGATCATTTTCTGTTAATTGACTTCTCTCTTTATCATATTTGATAGATTCAGAGAAGCTTAAAAAAAAGGTTATGGCAAAAGAAGCCACAATAACCAAGCTTAATGAGGAATGCCAAAACAAGGACAGGTCAATCGAATATCTGACGACTGGACACAAGGAAGTCCTTGAAACTATCGAGAAGAACGTTGAAGGTAACCGGTCATAGACTCGACCAGTGTACTATTTTTAATTGTATGTATTTATTCTTTGGTCTACTCATGCAGAGCAAACTCAAGCATTGAAGAGAGTAGATAAAGCTCTTGAGTTTGAACGCGATAAGGAGATAGTCTTTGGGCATAATCTTGAATAGAAGGTCAAGGCCTTCAACAAGATGCTCTTCAATGTGGGATCGGGAACGCAACTACTCAGCCTAGGAGATCCCTTTGAGAAGATCAACTTCCTTGGCCAAAAACTTAAGAACCATGCACAGACTTTTGAAGCTGTAAAAAATAGAGTCAGTTTTGCTTTGGCAAAGCTGAAGGCCTCCGACCCCACCATAAATCTCCAAGCTATTAAGGAAAACTTCAACTGCTCGGGAGACGATGCAACCAAACTTTTTGAGGAAATGGCACCTCTCAGAAATAAGGTTGTGGAAGAAATGAAGGTCAGATCTCCGATACACAGTGATCAGTCTTATAATCCTAAGGAGTAGGTTATTATAATATAGGAAGTATGAATGTAAAAAACTCATCTTTGTTTCGTCAATAAAGTCTTTTGTTTATCCAATTGACTTATGAAGTACTCACATATTTCCTAGACCCCAACTACTTGTATAGTAGATCTTTACTAAAGAAGCAGTAAGCCAAGAATAAGAGTAAAAGTCACGACCACTTTTGATAGTATGTACTGATTATATGATAAAAACTAATCGTATTAATACTAGGAAATCAACTGTGGTCAAAACCAGTATGTGACTTCAACTAGTTATAGATCTGTTTTCCATAATCGAAATACCAAATAATATATTGCATGGTTGGAAGATAAGACTTGTCTTGATGAGAAAGAAAATATGCAAGGATGTATGCAATAAACGATAAGTGGTTTTATTTATATGTAGTATCCAAACTAGTCATAATGATTGCTAAGAAGACATGATAAACACCCCGCAAAACATGCTCATGCTCAAGTCTGACTAGCAACGAAGATCATAGGAAAATGACCGTTGCTAGGAAGCTCCTTCCAGTGAGCAGAACCACGTGCGGAGAGGAGCGACTTCGACTAGGAGGCTTTCTGTGTCTTGACCAGTAGCCAAACAAAAGTAGAACAAAATATTGATGCGAAGAAATATATTCCCTGAAATCTTAAGTGTGTAAATCACTATATGTAGTTATTTGTGTTACGCTCGTTGTACTCACATGTTTCTTTAAGAAAAGAGTGTGGTGCGTGTGAGAACCAATGACGTAATGGTTACGACTAGGACCCTTGTGGCATTTGACTTAGATGTCTGAGCCATAGCGTAACAGAGGCCCTTTTAAAGGATATAGGAGAGAAGTTGGTCTTCTCCGACCGTGTAAACAACAATAGTAGGCAACCAGAGTACGGGTACAAACATATAAACAAATATCACTCATAGAAGAAAATAAAGAAATGATAAATTTTTATTGAAATTTGACATAATGTAATAATACAATTATACAAAGAACTTACACAATTGGTCAATATTCCAGGAGTTTGATAAAACATGCCCGTCTGACTAGCTAGTCGTACCGAACCAAGTCTAGTAACTTTGACCACAGTGTATGACCTTCCCATTTGGGAGAAAGTTTGTTGTGATTAGCCTAACTCAGAATTTTTCTGAGAACCAGATCACCTATAGTTAGGCTGCAAGGTTGCACCTTACGACTATGATACCTTCGCATGGCTTGTTAGTAAACCGCCAATCGTATTAGGGTTTGGTTTCGTCGTTCCTAAAGAACATTGATATCATCGAGTCGTCATTCTTCTTGATCGTTCTCGTTGTAACAATCAGTTCGAGTAGAGCCCATTTTCAGTTCTGGAGGAAGCAGGGCTTCAGCACTGTAAATGAAAAAAATGATTTGTCACCGGTCGCACGACTGGTCGTGGTCCGAGCAGCCCATAATACATAAGGAAGTTCTTGAACTCAAGCTCCTGACCATTGTGTTAACTAGTCGAACACTCGGCGTTTCACCCCTTACATTATGGTCCAATTGGCTCTTTTGACTGCTCCGTTGCTCTGCGGGTGAGCATCAAAAGCAAAATGTATCTTGATACCTATATCCTTTAAGAATTCCATAAAATTTTCACTAGAGAACTGGATACCATTATCTGTGATTATGCGACTGGGTACACCAAATCATGTAATCATATTTTTTATGAGAAACCTCTTAGCGGCTTCAGTTGTTATTTTAACAACTGGCTCAGCTTCTATCAATTTGGTAAATGCGTCAAACATGATGAAAAGGAATTCGAAGTCCCCCGGGTGCTCTTGGGAAAGGTCTCAGAATGTCTAGTCCCTAGGTTGCAAAAGGTCAAGAAAGATGTATTGTTTGCAAAGCTTGTGCCGATTGATGTACTTGTCGACTATGAAATTGACATTGTACGCACTTCATCACGGGCTATTTTGCATCATGAAGGGCGGTTGGCCAGTAGTATCCTTGCCTGAAGGCTTTACCGACCAATGTTCTATAGGAATGATGCGCTCCACAGACTCCTCCATGAATGTCAGATAACAACTTAATGCCATCCGTTTGAGATATGCATATCATCAATACTCCGTGAGATCCTCGTTTATATCAGGTACGTTCGATCAGAGTGTATGATTTGGCTTTTCGAGCAATACGATCAGCCTCTACATCATAATCAGGAATAATGTCATGCTGAAGATAATTGTAGATCAACGTCATGTAATCTCTATCGGGGTCATGCTTGATGACCTCCTGTGGAGCATCCATGTTCGCAGGATTGATTTGTACGACCTCTATTGGAACATCTATCTCCTTATAATGCTAAACCACCGAGGGTGAATCGAGTTGCTCGAGAAAAACTCCGGGGGGATAAGTGACCTTGTGGAGGCCATCCGTTCCAACGGGTCTGCAAGAAAGTTTTTCTTTCTAGGCATGTGTTGGATCTGGAAACCAAATAAGTGTTTTTCGAGTTTTTGTACTTCCACCAGATAAGATGACATCTTAGTACTTGAGCATTGATACTCTTTCCCGACTTGATTTGCTACTAGTTGAGAATCGTCTTTCACTAGTAATCTGTGAATCCCGAGCTTTGGGCTGCTCAGAGTCCTACTAGTGAACCTCCGTATTCTTCCACATTGTTTGTTGCGGAACAGTTTAGCTGAATGGAGTATTTGATATGTTCTCTAGTAGGGGATATTAGGACGACTCCAGCCCCGAGCCTTTGAGTATCAAGGAACCGTCAAAGTACATTATTCACTCGTCATGGTGTTCGTACTCGAGCCCTTGGGTGGGTTTCAGGGTTTGTCCATGTGGCAATGAATTCTGCTATTGCCTAGGACTTGATTGTTGTTTGTGAGATGAAATAGAGGTCGAACTCCCCAAGCTCAACCACTCATTTTTTTATTCATCCTGATGATTCCCTGTTTCTGAGAACTTGACTAAGGGCACATCCGGTTGGTACGACCACCTTGTGATCTTGAAAGTAATGCCTTAGTGTCCTTAAAGACATAAGGAGACGATAAAGTATCTTTTGTACCTATGGGTATCTTTCCTTTGGTCCATGTAAGACTTCTCTAATGTAATAAATCGATCGTTAGATGTTGTCACGTTCTACGACAAGTACACCATTGACTGTTTGCGGCGTTGCAACCACGTAAATCAGCAATGTTTCCCTTAATCTTGGAGAAACTAAGATTGGGGTACTGGCAAGAAACTTCTTAAGTTTTTCAAAGGCATTGTCTGCTTCCTTAGTCCAATCGAAACTTTCACATTTTCGAAGAAGTTTGAAGAAAGATAATCATTTCTCACCTAACCGTGCTATGAAACAACTTAACGCTGCCATACACCCGGCTAGTTTTTGGACTCCCTTCTTTGTGGTCGGAGGGCGCATCTGGTCGATGGCTGATATTTTTGCTAGGTTTGCTTCAATACCTCTAGCCGAAACTAGGAATCCAAGAAGCCTTCTCGAAAAAAAACTCCTAACACACACTTCTCTGGATTTAACTTAAGGTTATGCCTTCTTAAGTTATTGAAGTCTCATGCAAGTCGAAAATATGGTAGCTTGCGTCGATGATTTTCACAACCAAGTCATCAACGTAAGCTTCTAGATTTCGACCTATCTGAGGAGTAAATGTTTTTTGCATCAATCTTTGAAAAGTTGCACCAGCGTTTTTTAGGCTAAATGACGTATTAACATAACAGTAAAGTGTCATATGGAGTGATGAATAAAGTTTTCTCTTCATCATCTTTACTCATATTAATCTGGTGGTACCCGGAGTACGCATCTAAAAAACATAATAACTCACACCCGGAAGTAGAGTCTATAAGTTGATCAATGTGTGGAAGAAAAAAGTCTTCCTTCGAATAAGTTTTATTAAGATCTGTGAAGTCAATACACATTCAACATTTCATATTATTTTTTCTAACCATTACAGGGTTGGCGAGCCACTCTGGGTGGTCGACTTCACGAATGAATCCAGCTTTGAGGAGCATATCGATCTCCGACTGGATTGCCTCCTTCCGATCATATGCGGAATATCTTAACTTCTGCTTGACCGTTTTTGTCAGGCTGGAGAGCCATCCTATGCTCGATCACCTCCCTAGGGACTCCACGCATATCAGACGCCTGCTAGGCGAATACGTCCTGGTTTGCTTGAAGGAAGGAGATGAGCGACTCTTCCTATTTGGGGTCGAGTCCTTTCTCGACCAGTACCTTTTAGGCAGACGCATTAGCGTTTCTTGAGCCAGATAGTTCATTGATGCTTTCCAAAGGAGCGTCTTTGCCAAGTGGTACCTCCTTGGTCTGGTCGGAAGGCTTTGGGACTATCTTTGACCACGAATGTTTGACCTACATGGTAGGCAGATTAGTTTCTCTAGTCAGAATCTCATCGACCAGTTCTAAGGATTTATGATCACATGCATAAGCCATTTTTTGATCTCCTCGATCTGTGATGACTCCCTTCGGTATTGGCATTTTTAAACTTTGACAACCGTAGTGCGTGACTATCAGAAATTTTGCTAAAGCCGGACGACGAGAATTCCATTATATGCGGTTTCGAAATCTACCACATCAAATAGAACCTTTTCTGTTTAGAAGTTGTCAGGCCTTTCGAATGTAATTAGTAGGGACAGCTGTCCTATCAGTTCAGCGGTAGAACCAAGAACTATGCCGTGAAAGACATATTTTACAGGTTTTACCTTAGACTTGAGAATCTGCATCTCTTCCAATATTCCTATAAATAAAATATTTAAAGAACTACCTACATCTATTAAGACTCAAATAACTTTACAATTGTTAATAGTAGATTCAACTACGATAGGAAACCTACCTGGTCGAGTCGACGGGATGGGGCAGTCTTCTTTGCTAAGGAATTATAGTTTTCGACCACATGGATGGCTTGACGGTGATCGGAGACTCGGCAAGGTTCACCTCCCGTTCCACGGCCTTCAGATGACGTCTTGACTCGTACGAGAAGGATCCACCAATAATCATACCAAGTGTGTGTTGCGGCTCCTGGTACTCCATCTCTTCGTCGTCATCTTTGTCCTTCTTGGAGTTTGGTTCTCCGAGTTCTGTTATAGAGGGGAAGGGACCTTAACCATAGTAGTAATCCTCTAGTTTCTTTTGCTAGGCTCGGCAGGTGCACAAATCATGCCCTGCTACCTGGTGAAGTGCACAAATCGAGCCTTAGCCTTACTCCGACCAGCGAAGTCTCTCTTGCCCTTGGTAAACTTTTCAGGAATCGCAAGGACTTCCTTATTATCGGGCTTGCGATTCTTCTTATTCCTAAGAGACTTCTTGCTTTTTTTCTCTTGCTTCTCCAGGCCTGACTGGGGATTTTTATCTTTTCAATCAATAGCATCACACCATTTGTACGCTTCACTAGCGGCTGCATACTTGTCTGCCATGTCAAAAAGTTCGACGGTCGTTCGCGGAGGATTTATTGCAATATCCTTCATAGATCGGCGATTTCTCAGCCCTGCTTTAAAAGCCTGAATGACAGAAGATTATGCAATCTCTAGGATAGAGTTTCGAACCTGACTAAATCTCATGATATATTTTCAAAGAGTTTCGTTGGTTTTTTGCTTCATCCGATGAAGATCATTCTCCTTCCCAGAACGATCATACGTCCCTTGAAAGTTGGCGATCAAAGTATCGCAGAGCTTCTCCCATGTATAGATAAATCCGGTCGGTAAGTTAAGCAACCACGAGTGGGTAGACCCTTCAAGGACCATGGTCAAGTAATTTTCCATCACGTTGTCATTACCACCAGCAGCTTTGATGGCAGTAGTATAAATTTAAAGAAATTCTAATGGGTTCTGGGTCTCATTGAACTTTTCTATGTTGGCTGGTCAGAACCTGTTTGGCCAACGAATAGCTTGGAAACCTATCAAAAATGATCGGTAGCCCGTTATAGAATCGTGGCGCTTTCTCTGAAAAGGAGCCGAATTATAATCAGTTAGGGATCGGTTCCTCGTATTTGCATACCTAGGATCTGGTGTCCAAATTCGATCGTGCATGTTATGATAACGTATTTAACCACCTGCTTGGTTCAGATGATGCTTGAGATCGCCTGAATCAAGTGGTCGTTCTCTGCTGTGAAGAGTCGTCTTATCTCGTGATTTCCTGGTCGGAACCTACGAGGGGGGGTCTTAGTGTTAATCGGTCCTCCGCTTGACCATGCTGTCCCCTACTAAGAGAGGGGTGCTGGGATGAAGTCATCGTGTGACTTTGCGAATTCCTTTGCTCCTGGTACATTTTCGTACACTGCATGGTTTGTTGGAGGATCTCCGATACCTGACCTGCAAGCTGAGCATAACCTGAAGTTCCTGCTAAAGCAGGATCTGAAATATTCAGAATATCCTAGACTCATTGCTGGTTTTGTATTGTTACCGAAGGTCATGGAAAACTC
Source organism: Hsuehochloa calcarea (assembly GCA_036346395.1). Taxonomy (NCBI): domain Eukaryota; kingdom Viridiplantae; phylum Streptophyta; class Magnoliopsida; order Poales; family Poaceae; genus Hsuehochloa; species Hsuehochloa calcarea. Next base: position 10,590,088 of record CM070611.1, on the reverse strand, counting down.
CCACTTGCAGTGGTCGTTCAATGAGGAACAGGTGAATTAACTGGTGCACGTCCATCAACTTGGTTGCCTCCGGTAGCTGGTGCTTAAGCGCCCTTACCATTTCCACAAGCAAGTGGAGGCAAGTTAACCCGTGGAGGATTGTGTGTGGCATCCGGATTGGTATCTCCGATTGTGTTAACTTTGTGGCGCCAGTAGTGATCTTCCGATGAACTCCCGTCGTAGCTAAGGGAAAGCCATGCAGTGCTTCTGCAAGGAGCCTCCATGATGGGGAGCGGTCGAAGATTACCGCATCTGGTGGGCTTTGTGGGGGACTCAGCCTGATCCGGCGGATTGCCTATCGTATGCTGAGTTTCACCATGCCCACTTGACCTACAATCGGTGGTAACTTCATCGATACCGTTACCAGATATCGGTTGGCCTCCGGAATACGTAGGAGCCATTGGCCAATACCGGTCGCCCATGACAATATCGAGAGTACATGGACTCTCTGATTGTAGCGCTGGGCTTCCGTTACCATTTTTTCCGATCGGGTCGACCGGGCTTGTAGAGGCGTTCGGATGTTCCAAACTGGTCGGAACGAACGGTTCCTCTGAGAGCGATTGATGGCGACCGTATCCTCATCCATCCGATCGATTTCACTAATCTCTGCGACTGGTGAGCCGGTGGAGGAGGATGATGATGACATCCCATTTTCTTCCATGGCGCGGATGCATGCGTCCATGTCAAGGTCGGAGTAGTCCGCTAGGTCGAACCAGTTTTCCTCATCCCAAGTCTCTGCCATGTTCGCATGAGCAATGATGAGGCAAAGGAAGTGGATGAGGAATGCTTGATCGAAATAAACATCAAGAACTCAACGCCTTCTTCCCCACAGACGACGTCAGCTGTCGACGATCGAGTCGCTGATATTACAAAATAAAACAAAGGAAAATGGCAAAGAGTTCTTGGGAGAAGATAGGACTACTCTTTATTGCTATGAACTGGATCCTTTATAGTGGGTTCCCTTGACAAGACAATGGGCTAATTCTAATTACACTAAACGTAGTGCTTGCTATGCTAATACTTCAGATGAAATCCAATCATCCCTTGATCTTCCGAATTGGATTACCTTCTACCGTTCGCATTCTTCCTTAAGTAGTTCATTAAGTGGTGACAGTTAATCCTGGAAGAGGCGCCTGTTGGAAGTGTCGCGACTGGTCGGAGCAAGACAACAGTTGATGAAGTATCAACCATCCGGCAGTTGATGTCTGTGAGACACTAAACCGCATGGTAGTTTGTTATTAGTGTCTTAGGACTATGAAACGTCGTGTGGTATGGAGCTTATATGATATATGCTCCATTCATCACACAGTAAGGAATATGTCTGAAGCAAAATCTAGATGTTAGTTCATTGCTTGTACGAGCAGTCATCTGGTCGAGGACTAGGTACAGGACCTCGTCTGACTAGAGTACCTATAAGTAACCTTTGGAATCCTTACGACCACAGAGATCGTTAACCTTAGGGGTTATGACTCTTACAACTACGGGGGTCGTTAGTCTTAAGAGTTACGACCACGAAAACATATCGTGTTTTAATTATGTATTAAAGTAATAAATAAAGATTTTAATCCTTGTCACTGAAGAGTAGAGACGGCAGTCGATCGGCGAGATGTGCCTGCTGTCACTAGCGAAGGCTCATTCCTGCTGCTAGAGCTGGGACTTGGGCTGGCCCGAAGCCCAATCGGCACGACACGACCTAAGCACGGCTCAGCCCACCCGGTACGGCATGAACGGCGGGCCGAGCTGAGTCCGCACGACACGGCCAGTTGAGCCATGTTTGGGCCGGCACGGCACGAAATAGGCCCAACCTTTCAGTTATAGCCTAATCTCACCCTCAGCCTGGCCCAATCACTCCCCTACATCGGTCTGGGCCAACTAATCACCCCCTTATGTCACCCGGTCTGACCCAACATCCCTCCCGCCTCCCCCAACCCCCATCCCCAACCCTTTCCCCTGAGCTCTGGCTCCCAAATTCCCAATCCTTAATCACATCCGCTGATTCCCCTCCCTCCAGCTCCAAGCGCCTCCCTCCCCACGCGCTGCCAATCGCCGCCCCTCCTCCCCACGCACCGCTGGCCACCCCTCCCTCCCTCTCCCTCCCCACGTGCCGCCGCTCTCCACCCTCCATCCCCACGCGCCGCTGCCCTCCACCCTCCCTCCGGCCACCTCCTCGTCGTTGTCCTTCTCACCCCTCTTCGCAAGCGCGCGGCGCGGCCGAGGTGGGCGGAGTTCTTCGTCGGCGTCCAAGAGGAGAAAGCTATGGCAAGGGGGAGCAGGCGTCTTAGGGCTAGACTTAGGCTGGCACGGCACGATCCCAGTACAGCAGGCTTTGGACCGTGCCTGAGCCTGGCCGAAGACAGGATGGGCCGGCACGGCGGTTGGCCGGACCGAGCAGGCACGGCATGATATGGCCCGAAGCACGAAGGGTCTATGCCGTGTCGGCACAGCATGGTTCAATGCCCACCACTACCTGTTGCCTTCGCACAAGCAAGCAGACACACCAAAGTTCTTTCTGCGCCAGGAAATTGAACAAAACTTGCCTTCCTCGAGTCTATCCATCGGGAAGGGAATTTGCTCGCCAGGAAATTGAACAAAACTTGCCTTCCTCGAGTCTATCCATCGGGAAGGGAATTTGCTAGGAGGACCTCATCCACCGTCCATCTCTTAGGATGGACGAATTTTTTCCCTATCCACGCTGTTGACGGGATGGACGGATTTTTTTTCCTATCCACGCTGTTGAATGTGTGTACTTGTGTTTGGTGAGACAGAGATCTTGCTATTTCCGGTCTCTACTCTCTTTCTTGTGTATGTCGCTGTTTGAAACTTTGAATTATCGTATAGTACAGCCTGTACTATGCGACAAAAATTCACGCGATACAAGTCAACACAGGATAATAAACGAGATTTGGACTTAACTGAGAAGCAGCAATAGCCGACAATATGTTGTTGGGCCGTCTGAGATCGACGCCGGATAGACCGATCGCTCGCAACCTGTCCGTCCGTTCGTTCGTTCTCCGCGCCGCACCACCGAAACCTCGCCTTCTGGGCCTCTCGTCCCGGCCGAGCCGAAACCGGCCGGTCGCGCCGCGCCGCGCCCGTGAGAAACACCGCACTGCAAACGTCTCGATCCGCACCAAAAAAAAAACGTATCAAACAGTCGGGCCCGCGCCCGCGCCAACCCAACCAACCAGCTGCGCGACGCGACGCGCGACTCTTCCACTTCCAGGGGGGAGTGCATGCCGCGCGCGGTGCCGCGCCCCCCCTCCGCGCGGAGTCACCCGCACGCGCCTCGCGTCGCCTCCACGGCCTCGGCCTCGGCCTCGCGCGGCTAAACCAACAACGCGGCTTGTTTCTCTCTCCCACCGCACATCGGGCAGGATTCGGAATGGCCGCGTCGACGCTGAGCCAGACGCAGCGGTACGCGGCGGGGGCCCTCCTGGCGCTCGCGCTCCGCCAGGCGCAGATCCACCAGTCCGTCCTCCTGGGCTCCCACGGCCTCGACGAAGAGCCCGACCCCGGCCCCGCCGCCGCCTCCCTCGCCGACCCCGACGCCCGCGACCTCTGGACCCACGACTCCCGCGGCCTCCTCCGCCCCGTCCTCAGGTCGCCTCCTCCCCTCCCCACTCCTTCCCCTCGCGAATGCTCCTCCTCATGATTGCATCCGTGGCATGCATGGTATACATGATGCATTTCTCAGGTTTCTTGAGATCGACCCCAAGGCCTGGCCGGGCGTGGAGAAGACGACCGCTACCTCCGAGCCCAAGCACCACATTGGAGCCGTACGTTCGTGCCAATGCCCGTGAACATCGTCTCAAATCCACCCCATTTTGGCGTAATGTACAATGTTTCCTCTCATTGCACGTGCAGTTTCTTCGGAAAGTCTTCGAGGACGAAGACGATGACGAGAAGGCCTCGTCGGAGAGATCCGACCAGGAGCTCGCGCTTGCCAAAGCAGTCGACGCGATGGCGATGGGCCTGGAGAACGACGTTGGAGCGGACGAGGTGATCAAGCAAGAGATCGCCGGCGGCTCCGAGGAGGCAGCCAGAGGTGACGGGTCGCCGTTGCGGGGTAGTTGCCGTGCCAAGGATTACCGGAAAATGGCGGTCCTGTACATGCTTCTCTCGGCTTGCGTCGCGGACGTGAACATGGCCGAGGAGGGCATGGGGTCTCCCCGCATCAGGAAGGGCTACGACGCCCGCCACCGCGTCGCTCTCCGGCTGCTCGCAACGTGGCTCGACGTCAAGTGGATCAAGATGGTCTGTCCATGCATTCTCATGATTCTTCTTCTCGAAAATGCTACATTACATACTAGTTAGTGTACATTCAGTGCAACACGGTTAATTGTGCATGTGAAATGTGTGTCCTAAGAACCAAGATTACCAAACACGATAGCTACCTCTTTTTCTTTCCAATGCAAATGATATGATTTTACTGTGTTAAATTCGTTTTTGTGATGGAACATTTTGGCATTGTAGGAAGCCATCGAGATAATGGTTGCTTGCTCTGCTATGGCTGCAGCAAAAGAGGAAGAACAATCACGTGAGAATGAATCGCCAAATAGCAGGTGGGAGAATTGGAAGCGTGGAGGAATCATCGGCGCAGCCGCCTTGACCGGAGGAACGTTGATGGCCATCTCTGGGGGTATGACAGGAATTCCAAAGAACCATTTGAAATTGTCAAATCTTGATAAGCTTTGTGCTATCTGCTCAAGTTGGCTGAATCTTTTCTGCTGACCTTACAGGCTTAGCTGCCCCAGCAATTGCTGCAGGGTTTAGTGCTCTAGCTCCAACGTTGCACACACTTGTCCCTGTTATAGGAGCTAGTGGATTTGCTGCTATAGCTACTGCTGCTGGGCACACTGCTGGCTCTGTAGCTGTTGCTGCATCATTTGGAGGTGGGCCTGAATACTATGTTGGAATTTTGGTGATGCCTTCCATATTCAAGCTCTTCCTTCTTAGTGCTTGTCTTAGTTTAGGTAGAAATAATGATAAGTTGTCCACAAAGCTACAGTATTTGTCTAGTGAAGAATCAAATGAGTGTAATGAGGAAGCATGTAACATATTACTAAGTTACACATATTTCCCCATTAGATCCAGAAGGCTTTGATTATGAGTAGTAACTAGTAACTAACCATCATCTTTGTTTGGAAAACAGCTGCTGGAGCTGGGTTAACTGGGACCAAAATGGCCAAAAGAATTGGAAGTGTGAGAGAATTTGAGTTCAAAACCATCGGCGAGAACCATAACCAGGGTGTGAGTTTTTGTTCCCTTTCTATTTTGCACTGTGGATAATCCGATGCTCGAAAGGGTGAAAGGGCATAAAGCAAATTTTTCTGTCTTTAGAGAAAACTATACAATGAAGTTTAGTGATCAGATTAACTGGATCTTCCTGAATGTTTTTATTCTTTCAGCGCCTAGCAGTTGGCATCTTGGTTTCTGGATTTGCTTTTACTGAGGAAGATTATTTTAGGCCATGGGAAGGATGGAAAACTAACTTAGAGAGGTACTTGCTTTTTCTTAACACATTAGTTGCTTTAAACAAATATTCTTTTATTAGAAGCTCATTCCTTGGTATGTTTCTATGCTTACAAGTCCACAACCATGACTAATCATAAGGCACTTTGACTAAACAAATACCAAAAGTTTTGTTTGTGATACACAACATATAAATACATCTAACACAGATAACATGGATAGAGGCGAGTTACGCATAATTCTTTTCAGGAAGAAGCATGCATTGCATAATTCAATTCACGAATAGGCTTGCCTTGCATCACTAGAGCATACTTGTAATTCTCAGTCCTCACTGATGATTGCCAGGTACATTCTACAGTGGGAGTCTAAGCATATAATTGCCGTGAGTACAGCAATACAGGATTGGCTAACATCAAGTAATATTCATAATTCACACATATGATGTGCATCCCATTCGCGCATTCCTTGCTTTTAATGAAAAGTCTGGTTATCACTGCAGGACTTGCAATGGAGTTGATGAGGGAAGGTGCAATGCAGACTGTGCTAAGTGGTATAGTTTCAGCATTTGCATGGCCTGCTACCTTGGTAACTGCTGCAGATTTTATTGACAGTAAATGGTCCATTGCTATTGACAGGTACCGCTATGAACTCTTATATTTGCTAAATTTTGCTGGTTTTTGTGTTTTTCCTTTTATATCCAAGGTAGATTATTTTAGAGGTGTAGTCGTGTAGAAAACTGAATAGTACTATTCGAATATTTAGGAGCTCTACTGTATGCGCTATTCAGTCTTTGATTCGTTCTAAACTTAACCCCCTTAGATAGACTAGCAACTTTTCCAACTTGATAAATCTAATACATGCTTCCAGGTCAGATAAGGCCGGGAAAATGCTTGCTGAAGTGTTGCTTAAGGGATTGCAAGGAAGCAGGTACTTCTGCCTACAATCTACTTCATTCAGTAGACTGTTTCCGCATGGAGCTAATTTTCTCACTGGTACCACAATCCCTTGCAGGCCTGTCACTCTCATCGGTTATTCGCTAGGGGCGCGTGTTGTATTCAAGTGTTTGCAGGAATTAGCCTTTTCGGGCGATAATGGTACCTGTTAAGTGTTAACTATCTGCACATATGCAGTTTGTTGTTTATTCTGCTGACGTTTTATCAAAAACAGAGGGAATTGTTGAGAGGGCTGTACTGATAGGTGCACCAGTTTCAGTTAAAGATGAGCTTTGGGAGCCGGCCAGGAAGGTACGAGTGGGATTGTTTGAATGAACACTTGATTCTATTTCATGGGCTAAGTGGCTAAAATATGGTCTTGTACGGGCAAATAAGCAGAAAATGCCGTATACATATACTCCTAACACCTCCTCCCCTCCCACAAACTCAAAGTAGATCAACAACACTAAGTTTCGAGAGATGGAAGCTATGTTATGCCCTAGTCTTAGTGAAGAAGTCAGATAGCTGAAGTCCGAAAGGCACATACTGAAGTGTAAAAATCTGCTGATGCACTTGCGACCGCATGTAAGAAGCATTATCACCAATATACTTGATGAGATCATGCTTCACCGGATCTCGAACAATGTTGATCGCATCGGTGATGTCATACATTAACGTAGTAGGTGCAAGCACTGAAACATGCACCAAGGTCCTCAAGAAGCCACCGTAACCAGGTGACCTCAACTGTCACAGACACAAGAGTCCTCAGCTCAGCCTCCGCACTTGAACGGGAAATGGTAGTCTGCTTCTTAGTCTTGCAAACAATCAAGGAAGAACCAAGGAAGACACAGAAGGCAGAAAAAGACCGACGATTATAATGATCACTAGCCCAGGTTGTATCAAAATACGTTTGAAGATACGAGGAGCTAGAACGAGGAAAGAAGAGGTGTCGAGAGATGGTTCCACAAAGATATCGCAAAACCCAGGAGAGGTGAATGTAGTGGATTTGAGTGAGAGCATAAATGAACTGACTCAAAATGAGAACAACATGAGAGATATCAGGTCGAGTAGTGGCAAGATAAACCAAACTTCCAACAAGATGACGATATCAAGTGGAATCCTCAAGAGGAGTATCGTTAGTGGGCCGAAGCTAAAGGTGGAGCTTTATATGAGTGTCCACTGTGCGCTGGTTAGTGAGACGAGCACGATTAAGGAGATCCTAGATGTACTACTTCTGGGAGAAGTAGTAGCCATCAGGAGTGGAGGTTACCTCAATCCCAATGAAGTAGCTAAGGGAACCTAGATCAGACATCTAAAACTACTCACTGAGACGCTTCTTCACAAAGTCAATATATTGAGGATCATCTCCAATGATGAGTATGTCATCCACATAGAGAAGAAGAAGCGTCCGACCATGAGAGGAAGTGTGAACAAAGAGAGCAGGGTCATGGTAACTAGCAGAGAAGCTTGCAGCAGTGATAACATAAGTGAAACACTCAAACCAAGCACAAGGGTCTTGCTTGAGCCCATAGAGTGAACGATGGAGGTGGCAAACATGATCGTTGGGAACAGAATACCTAGGAGGCGGTTGCATATAGACCTCCTCATGCAACTCGTCATTAAAAAAGTCATTCTTAACATCAAGTTGAGAAATAATCCACTAGCGAACAGAGGCAACAACGACAAGAGTGTGAACAGTGTTCATATGAGCAACAAGAGCGAAAATAACATCATAGTCACAGCCAGGGATCAAAATCCCAGCGGTTATTGGCCAGTAACCAATGGTTACGGAAAACCGGTGGGGACCGGTGATGAATAGTAATCGACCAAAATTTTCAAATTTAAATTTAAATTTATAACTGCATAATACACTTTCTAGGTTGGTTTAGGCCTTTTTGTGCTATATTGCCTATTGTATGAGCTAAATATGCTTGAATTATTGTACTCTTAAGTTCCAATATTTTTTAGACAATGTTACTTCATTAAACACTTTCTAATCATAACTAGACATCAAGCTCCTTATGTATCAGGATTGTTACTTTATTAAATATTTTTCTAATTAATATTTGCATTATCCCAATTGCTAATTACCCATAACCGGTTTTTCCTATTTTTCTAGTTTTGGTTCCGGTTTTTCCCACTTTTTCTGGTTTTTTCAACCGATTTTTCCTGTTTTGGGTATGAACCGGTTAAAAAAAATCCTCAATTCAAATTTCACTTTTTGAATTTCGAACAGTTCTTCCCCAGTTTTTCCGGTAACTGGTCGGTTACCATTACCGCCCGTCAGCTAGGTTTTCCACCAGTTCCGATATTTCAATCCTTGGTCACGGCCATACTCCTGATGAAAGTCACGTGAAACAAGACGCGTCTTATAGCACTCAATGAAACCATCAGAACGGGTCTTGATCTTATAGACTCACTTGCACATGATAGGAGTAACTCAAGTAGGAAGGGGAACAACATTTCAAGTACCAATCCGCCGAAGAGCATCAAGCTCCTCTGCCATAGCAAGATGCCACTGTGGACAAGAGGTAGCCTCACGATACAAGTCGGGCTCAACCGCAACAAGAGCCTGAGCAGGAGGATTAGCTCGAACAGGAGGAGGTTGCCTAACAGGACCAGGAGGAGGAAAACCAGGGCGAGATGGAGGTTGACATGTCAAAGAAGCACAATCACGAAGATTGTATCGTGGAGTAGGAGGCAAGAGAAGATCAGGAATATGACCCAACAAAGAGGGAGACGGCATTAGAGCATAACCCAACAAGAATGGAAGAGTGGAATTGGAAGGATCAGAATGAGGAGGTGAGTGTAATGAAATGGAAATGGGGATACCTCAACAAAAGAGCTGGAAGGATCCTGTAGTGGGGAAGGACCTGAATGTGAAATCGGTGGAGCTAGTGGAACCAATGAAGACGGTGGAGATGGTGGAGGAGATGGAAGCAAAACAATAGGAGTGGACACCTAAGGATCAAGGGAAGTTAGAAAAGAGATCGACGACTCAGCAAGAGAGTCCTGAGTGGAAGTGGTGTCATGAGGGTAGTAAGGCTGGGACTCGTCAAAAGTGACATCACGCGAAATGCGCGCCCGACAAGCAGTAGGATCATAGCATCGATAACCCTTGTGCTTGTTACTGTAGCCAAGGAATACATAATCAACTGACTGAGTTGTCTGCTTCATGAGCTCATGGGGTGGAAGAACATAGCAGACGCAGCCAAAAGCGCAAAGGTGGTTGTATCGAGGAGACCTACAGTAGAAACGCTCAACAGGTGTGGAACCCTGAAGAGCAGTGGATTGTTGTAAGTTGACAAGATAGGCAGTAGTAGAAACGGACTCAGCCCAGAAGTGAGGTGGAATAGAAGAGGCAAGCATCCAAGCACGAGCAGTCTCGAGAAGGTGACAATGTTTGTGCTCAGAAACACCATTCTGAGCATAAGCGCCAGGACAGAAGTACTGAGGAAGAGTACCCTGCGTGGAAAGAAACTAACGAAAGGCAATATACAGGTACTCACCAGCAGAATCAGCATGAAAAAACACAAATGACTGAATCAAACTGAGTATAAACTATGGTAGCACAAGACTGGTAAGTAGAAAGGACCTGCTATGAGAGGACATGAAGTAAATCAAAGTATGGCGAGAGTAGTCATCAATGAAGATCACGTAGTAACGATGATCCCCTTTCAAAACAAAGGGAGCCAGACCCCATACATTAGAGTAAATCAAATCAAAAGGACAAATAGAAACAGAGTCACTATAACCATAAGGGAGTTGCAGCTGCTTGCCAAACTTGCACCCCATACAAGATAAAGAAGTATCACCGAGAACAGATCCAAAAACATCACTACCAACTAAACAAGAAAGACACGACCCACACAGATGATTTAGGTGATGGTACCACTGAGCAAAACTGATGGAAGTGATGGCAGCGGAGGCAATGGCAGTGGAAGGAGTGGTCAACTGGCTGATGGAGGCAATGGAGGTGAAAGGAAGATGAAGTCAGTCGATCTCCCAGAGACACTAAGAGTCAAGGTGGCACAGGCATGTACCAACTAGAGTCCCTGTGCGGTGGTCCTGAACCTAACACGAGTTAAGCTCAAGAATGATACGAAAACCATGATTAGTAATCTAACCAGTAGACATAAGTTGCATAACAATAAGTTGCATAACAAGCTTAAGAACATGAGAGACTGCAAGAACATGGAAGCTAGGACCGGAAAGAGTGCCTCAACTAGTAACAGAAAGAGAGATATCATCTGCAATCTGAATAGAAGCATGTAGAACGGAAAGACTCAAAGAAGTGAGATGAGTAGAATCTAGTGTCACGTGAGAGGAGAGAGCCACCATGCGCTCTGATCCTATGTTGGAATGAACACTTAATTCTATTCCATGGGCCAAGTGGCTAAGATATGGTCATATACAACTATATAAGGCATGGCAAATAAGTAGAAAACAACCTATATAGAGATCGAATATATACAAAGTACGTATAGTCCTAGCAAGGATGATTCTGAGCTTTTCTCCAAAGCAACTTAAAGAAATGCATTCCTTTACTTGACTTGAAGAGTTATTACTCTCTAGCAACTGAACATTTCTTGTGTAAAAAATCTACACACTTCAACCATATGTACTTGAAACAAGACGCACACGCACTGCTTAAGCACTATGAGTTGTTTGAATCACTCGCCATGGCCATCCTTCCTTGCAGATGGTTGCTGGAAGGCTTGTGAACGTCTACTCCACCAACGACTGGATTCTCGGTGTCACTTTCCGTGCGAGGTAAACGAAGCAGAATTCCAATTCGTACTTAATTTTCAAAGCTAACTTACGATTAGAAGATGATCGTCGCGGCAGTTTGCGTCGACTCGTTTGTCCATGACTTGATGAATGCTTCTCTCATGCAGCCTGCTCACGCAAGGTTTGGCTGGCATCCAGGCCGTCCATGTCCCCGGAGTTGAAAACGTAAGTGGGATTGGCACATTCAACTGGGCAATTGAACCTGTTTTTCTATCCTATTCTTTGCTTGATTATGTTTTTTGACTCACAGGTTGATGTTACTGAGCTCGTCGTCGGGCACTCTTCCTACTTGACGCTTGTCCAGCAGATTCTGGACCAGCTTGAGCTGAACACCTACTACCCTGTGTTCTCTCCATGCACACCCAAGTCGAAATAATTAACCAATGTCATTCTGCTGCAGGAGTTCTATATTTCGTGCGACTGGAATGAAGTCATCTGTGTGATGCATTTCCAATCGACATATGAATGCAGTGACAGGTTGTGGTAAATAAAGGAGTCTTTTTGTTGAAGAAAAAGCACTCGTAGAAGAATATTCTTGTAATGTATTTCTAAATTTTAGAAGCATTTTTTGGCCGCCTGTTCTTCATACACCTGTAAGGATGTGGACATGTAGCTACATAAGAGGGGTATGCAGCAACACGCAACAATGCGCAACACAATGGCATGCACGCAGGTAGCTGTTCCTGATCAGAAGCCATGTAAAAAAAACAAAAACAAAGAAACCTGCTACCAAAGGTACCACAAGCTAGCCCAACCAAAGAAATCAAAAATTTCGATACATCTGACATAACCGATCAAGGAGAAATTCAAGTGGGCGTACCCATAATTCCATTTAACTGAACAGAATGAAATGCATCATGCTCCAAAAGCGGAGAATCTACATTCGTGGCCGTACATCAGTGGCTGTTTTAAGCTTAAAATGCTAGTTTAATCATACTTCTGTGCTGATGGATATTTACTAGCAGCTGCGTGGTGCCAAGAAGGTTAGGCTCGCTTCTATGTTGACTACGAAGTAAAATCTTTTCAGACTATACAAAAATGTGAGGAAGAGGCAATTTCACGACATTTTCCTACCATGGAGATCAACGGTGAAGGTACTGGCAAGATGAGCCTTTCCTGCAGTAGCCATTCTCGTAAAATTTACATACCCCCTTTTGAGACTGCCCTCTTGACAATGATCTTGACGATCCACCACTGCCATTATCTTGACGATGATCAGACCTCCTAGAATGATTTGAGTTACCACGGCACGATTCACTGCCCTGAGAGTACCTGACATGGTGGTGGCTCGACTGGCTGCTCCGACTAGCATTACCAGACGAATGCCAGCTCTTGTTGTTTCCTAGTGCCTCTCCCCAGCCAGCAGTATTTGTGTTGGTGTTTCCCTGTCTCCTTGGTGCTTCCGAAGAGTATTTAGCTGTTGGTGTCGTTGTGTGGTGATTAGAAGATGAGTTACGGTTTTCGCTGGCACTGGATGTGGAATTCACCTTTGAGCTCTCACGAGCTGATGAATACCAACCTGAAGCTTTTCTGCCCTTCTCCGGTGATGAACTTGACCGTTGCCAACCTGAAGCTTTTCTGCTCCCATCTGGCGATGAACTTGACTGTTGCCAACCTGAAGCTTTTATGCTCCCACTATAGAAGAACCTGACGGTTGCAAACTTGAAGCTTCAGGTTTGCTTCCCTCTACAGATGAACCTGTTGGTTGCCAACCTGGAGCTTTTGTACTCCCCTGTAGAGATGAACCTGCCGGTTGCCAGCCTGGAGCTTTTGTGTTCCCCTCTAGAGATGAGCCGAACAGTTGCAAACCTGAAGCCTTTGTGCTCCCCTCCTCTAGAGATGAGCTCGGCAGTTGCAACCCTGAAGCCTTTGTGCTCCCCTCTACAGACGAACCTGATGCATCACTTGGTTTTGGTTTCACCTAAACAAGTCAGACGCAAAATGTTAGTTGGAACTTGGAACATCATGTTACTAAGATTTTTTTCTTTTCGAAAGACATATCATGTTGGAATTCAACCCTATTTAGATATTTAAAACAGCATTACCTGCCCCAGCACTCCACAACCTATGGACGCACTTGACTTTCCTTTTTCCATCTTTTTCTCCACTGGTGTTGGTGACATTTCAACAGCAGCACTATTTCCTTGGGCTACTATCACCTCCTCTATGATGCATGAAGTATCTTTTCCATCAGCTCCAAGACCTGTTGAAGATTACATAAGATCAAACATTGTCGAGCAAACACAAAAAAAATTACAAAAAAAGGCATTTTCATGAACCTGAGGAAGGTTGGAGAGCAGGCGTTGGTGAAGACAACGACCACATGTCATTTCTTGGGTCATCTTGGACACCCCAGAGAGCAGAATCAACAGCTTCACCTTGATAGTAACTTGGTTCACCCCAAGGAGATAGCGCAATAGGGCTAGAGCATTGCGGCTGTTCTTCTTCAGCTGAAGCTGGCGTGATATTTTCCAAAGGTGTTGCTCCATGAATATTATATGTTCCACAGTTCTGTTCTGTTAAAGATTCCAACACATCAGACACAGCTATTGCTTCAGCATCAGAGACAGGATTAACAACTATGTTCTCTCTCTTAACTGCTGTAGTCTGTTCTTTTAGTTGCTCTGTTTGAGTGCTGAAGCCTCCATCTTTTAAAACTCTTCCATCTTTCAAAACTCTTTCTTCTAGACACGATGTTTCCTTGAGTGATCGCAAGCTAACAATTTTACAAGAGCCAGATGTTTCTGATACAAGAGCTATTGAAGAGTGGCCATAGGCCTTTGTAGTTGAATCTTCAGGTGCTAATGATGTTGACCCTGACAGGTTCATGGAAGGCTCCTTTTCTCAAGTTTTGGAGTTGGGCTAGGATATTTGCGCTCAAGATCTTGAGTGTCAGTGGATAGCACTGGATCAACTTTAGGCTCAGGAGGCTGAATAACTGGAGCATTTGATGCATCAGTATTACCTGTTTTATGCTGATTCATGGCCTCCTCGGTCTTGCTTGAATTAGAAGTACACGTAAATGGAGCTGATTGTGGACCACAGGCAGGAGCTCCTAACTGGCTAGGCACGCCGGAGGCTGAACTGGAGTCTCTGTCTTCAACAGGATTTGTTGGAGAACAGCTTTCAGGCTTGGCTGAAGCAATAGAAAATTGAAGTTCATCATGAGCAGTGGGGTTTGTTGTTGAACTCCAGCAAGAGCCTTCCTGCTGACAAGCCGTCTTAAACTCCGATGGACTTGAAGTACCAAGAGAAGCAGCAAGGTCTCTCTCAGATTGTTGTGGAGTAGGAACAGATACTTTCTGTGAAACAAAATCCATTTGGGAATTCAAATTTTCTACAGATCCTGCTAGCGAATTACTTTTAGAATCATTATCGTTTTGCAATTGCTTCTTCGCAGCACACCCATCAGGATGAGGCTCCACATTACTCTGACAACTATGACTCATGCGCGGTGTGGTTGGACTCCACATACCACCACTGTCCTGACGATTGTTCCATTCGCTAATCTTTTCTTGGGGGACCCACTCATCATGAGAGCCTGGTGGTCCATATGAACCTGCAGAAGGTGGAATGGTACATGAATAGTTAGCCTGATGCTGGGCCTTGACATGCGAAGTGTGAACATCCTTCAGAGGTTCCCAGCTTGTTGTCGATGGCAAAGTTCCACCCAGAAGGTTTTGACCTTCTCTTGTTGGAGCAGAACAGCCGGCAGATTGGCTAGATAATCCAGAAGAATATACGACATTATAACCAATAGGGGAGGAAGAGTTATTTTCAGCCATACTTGAGTCGCTTCTATCGTGTCTAGTGCCTGCCCATGTTGATTTATTACTGTTAGTAACTGACATAGGCTGAATGAAATATTTCTGTTGTTTCGAGAGCACTTCAGTCAATAACAGTGAGTTCTCTTCACTCTCAAATGTAAGCCATATTCTCTGATCTCGTGGGAAATAACTTGTCCACTTGGACAGCTGAGAAAGAGTAAATGGGCCCTGGACATTTCCAGAAGGATCCTTGTAGTGCCAGACTTTTTCTGGCTCCGTGTCACTTGATACAACTCCAGATGATGAAAGTGATGCAGCTTCACCCGCTGTGCTGTTTAAATTAATGTGAGGCTGAGGAATATTACATCCATTTGTTGACTGCAAATTAGCCTTACTTCCAGCTCTTGATCTATGTGTCACGCTTTCTGTAGGTGGACTTGAACTCGTGTGACGACTAGCGTCCAGACATTTTTGTGTATGATTCTGCACAGAGTTTGGTTCTGACACTTTTCTTCCTGGAAATAACAGATCTGATCCATTCCTACTTATGGTCCAATCAACTGCATAAAAAAACAATAAGCAAGTTCCCAAAAGATCAATATATACAAGTAGCACACAACGTTGTAGAATAGGAACAGTTCAGACAGATGAAGTACCAGCTTTTTTATCATTCTGTTCTTCAGCGTATTCATAGTTAGGAGCCATATGGGGATCAACATGTACTTCTGGAACTTCATTAATCCTGCGTGCTCTTTCTTCAGGAGTGTTCAGAAGCTTTAACTTTTCTACACACTCTCTGAGTGTATGATACAGTTAAGGATTAAAATGATCAATAAATGACAGCAGGCAAATGTTGATGGCTTTATGGCAATCATTATTAGTATAAAACAAATAATTACTAGTACGTTTGTGCCAGAAAAGTGTTGCATGATGGGGAAAATGTAACCTTAAGACTCTTGAGGTTATGACAGAAGTTTGAATAAAAACAAGAGAAAGGTGACACCAATCACAATAATTTTTGTCTAGCAAGATTCTGACGTCAACAGAACTACATTAAAAGGGAAAGAAAGCCAGAACATAAATTGTTTGTAACCTTAAGACTCTTGAGGTTATGACAGAAGTTTGAATAAAAACAAGAGAAAGGTGACACCAATCACAATAATTTTTGTCTAGCAAGATTCTGACGTCCACAGAACTACATTAAAAGGGAAAGAAAGCCAGAACATAAATTGTTCGAGAATTTATGACAGGATAGATGCAGTATGCATCATCTGGAAAGCAATGAATTATAACTCATAACTCACATTTATCAAAAGCTGTTTTCCAAGATAGCAAATCTTTTGTAACAAAAACTCAAGGTAGCCTGAGAATAGTGCAACATTCCTCAGCATTAGGATGACAGAATATCGTATGCTCTTCACAAAGATAGCAGGCAATAAGGCCAATACTTTGTGCAAGAGTACCGAACTTTTAGACAGAAGAAACTCTAATGAAAGGCAGAACAATAGAAAACAAATGCTGCCGCTGGAAAGCTTTTGTAAAAAATGAATGCCAAAAAATTACAGACTTGAGTTAAACCCAAGGTACCTAACAATCCCATAAAAGCATATTCTCGAATAGGTTTTGCTAAAACTTCAACAAAGAAAATTGTATAAACTAATTTCTAAACCCTGCAACAATAGCACGCATTAGTGGCCTTCGGGACCAGAGCCCTTCGAGAGATGTCCACCCCGGCGACCCTGGTCCCTCCTCCGCTTGTAGCAGTCCTGATACCTGTAGCCGTCATACTAGCAGTAAGTGCAGTAGAGACCCGCAGTAGAGGCAGCAACCACTGATGCGCTGGGAGGGATCACAGTCGATGCTGAAGAAACAGGCGAAGAAGCAAGTGCTGAAGCAAACAAGATAGCATGCATCTAAGCTACGCCATGATGACAAGTCTCCTCAGCACGCACACCCACGAGGACCTCCACCAAGCTCGGGCGCAGGTGGCGAGTCAGGAGCTGAGCACGCACAGTCTCAAACTCAGGCCAGGAACGCGTCGGGAAGTCTTAGAGACGGTGTGTCTCCTAGTGAGCGCAGAGCCGCACACAGCAGGGATAGGTCCGGTGGACATCCGCCCAGAGAGTTAAGCTGACGCCACACCTCAAACATCTGCTGATAAAAGTCATCGACGATGACATCGAGCTGCTGAAGAGAATGTGCTTGGTGCACGACTGAGAGGTACATAGCATCACTCGTCGGCTAATAGTGAGCTCGGAGGTGGTCCCACATAAGTTGTGCCGTCGGTAGCTCCGCCATATCCATGGAAATGGCCACGGGCATGCTACCCACTAGGACGGCGGTAGCACGAGCCTCGGCATTCTACCATCGCTCGTAGGCGTGCAGCTCAGACTGATAGAGCCCCAAGGCCTCCTCCAATGCAGCATTGGTGATCTCCTGAGCCGTCTGATCCGCACCATCAGGAAGAGTTGGCAGAACTAGCGGCATAGGCTGAGGTGGACAGGGGTGCTCACCGGTAAGATGACCCCAAAGGCGCTGATTGTTGAGGTGAATCCTCAGGTTCACAGCCCACTCCCGGAAGTTCGTCCGTCGAAACGAACCGATGGGAGCGGGATGGCGAAGGAGCCGCCGGCGGAAGCCATCTGGAGCAGAGGTGGTGCGGATGTCGAGGTCCGGGGCTGGAGAGGCCAATCGGGAGACAGATCAGGCTGAGGCAGCCAGATCAGACCGGAGCTCGGGGCGGTACAACTCGGTGTAGCCGGAGCTGGCTGGGTGACATCTTGGCGGCGCGATGGCAGAAGGTGCAGCAGCTCCACGTCGGCCGGTGTTGGCTAAGCGGCATCTGGCGGCAAGAAGAAGAGTCGCGCAGCTTCGGTGAGGAGATCGGACCGGATCCGGCGGCAATGAAAAATTGGACTGGATCCGAGCGGCACGAAGCAGGGGAGCGCGACAGAGCAGAGGCTCTCGGGGAATCCAACGACATGGGGGCTAGATCCGGCAGCAGGGAGCCCGAATCCGGCAGCAAGGGCCACGGAGCCGGCGGCGGCAGAGACAGAAGCAGAGCTTCAAGTGGAAGATTTGGGCGCAGGGACAACGGCAACAGCAGTGGTGGCTGTCTGGTGAGCGCATGGGACTTGGGCGGTGGGCACGCAAGCCAGAGCAGAGGCCCTGCGCGGGAGCTCGACGAGAAGCAGAGGAGGTCAAGGGGAGGGTGGCGTCGGCGGTGGCCAGCAAACCCTAACCCTAACCTTCTTTGATACCATGTTGGTATGAGACTTGTTGTCTATTCCAATTGGCCAAAAAGCCAATATATAACATGTACAGGTTACCAAAATGCAAAGAACACCCTAAGCTATATACATATCTAACAAGTAGTAGAACATCAAACTTGTTAACTATACTGATGTTTCAAGTAAAGTTTGCCTGAACAAAATGTGTCCTGACTCCTGGTGCAAACAATAATTTACCCAATGACAGTTTGCGTTCCAACTTTAACGGGTCTGTCTCTAGTGAGCATAGGCATGCAAAGCTGTGAAGCCTGTGATCTAACATTTGAGAACCAAAAGATAATATATTCGAAGCATATGGCCCATAAAAACACGAGAACAAAAGGAAGTAAAAACAAAACATAACAGCAGCACAATATACTTAGTTAAAAGGATATTCCTTTCTGCGTCCAGTTTCACTAGCACGATCACGAAGATGGCTCAGCCTCTGCTTTTCATTTTCCAACCACTGCAAGAAGATTTAACAAAGAATAATGGATAATAAGTCAAGCTAGACATATTCTTAAATAAATCAAGGTCAGCATGTAGCCAACTTTCCTTCAATATGTTGTACTTACATCATTAACTCGCAAAGATTGGAAGATTTTAGATTTCTCATGGATATCTCCCTGAATTAACAAGATAAAAAAGATATATCAGATTTCAGATCAATGTAATTTGGTGGACTTGGGGAATCAGATGGATCATCATATACTAAATCTTGATCAGCGGTACCACTTTTAGTAGGGTAACTAGACCACACTTCATACTCTGGTGCAGGCGTTTGCATTCCTCCTACATGAGTACATGCAAACAAACAATTAGATGGAACAAGCGCAAGAAGAAACTTTTGTGTGCTATACAAAAAATGAGCAGTAGCAAAATTAAATTTTAATAGCTACTGGATTTTTTAAAAAAAAAAACTAGAGACTGGTCCAATATATATAATATTTTCATTATGGGGTGATTCTGAATTCTCAAGGAATGCAAAAAGGAACTGCATCATAAGGCCAATGAACGAGAATGAGCTTTAAGTGGTCATGGCACCATATTGCACATGACTAAATTATAAATGTGAATAACCAAGGTTAGATTTTGTGTATCTATGTTTAACAAATTCAAGACAGTTAGTACTGAAACTCAACACCAAGGCCCAAGCTTTGAGATTCTTGTGATGTTAACCATTTTAGGGTCCATTTGAAATCGACTTTTCCAGTAATTCGAGAACAGAAACTCAGCATACTTTCTGAAATTTTAGTAAGGCTTTTGCTAGCTTGAGTAAACATTAAATTTATGGATTAGTGATCCAAAAATTGAAATTCATTGCCAATTACACAAAGCCATGCATAATATTTTTTAGCAATAATATTGATTTCGTGGCTGAAAGCATATATTGAGTTAATTAGCCTACAAAAAGGTACAAACCCATAAAATAGTATTTCCCCATTAGTGAGGTTTGTTCTACAGTGATAGGTATCAAATAAATAAATGTGCGAGCTGCATACATCCTTTCATGCATCAGCACAGTTTTTTTTTTACCTCTGTGAAATCCTGATTTGAGATCGTATCCATTGTGATAATCTCCTTTTTATCTAAATTTAATATCTCGAGTGCATAATCTGTTGTCGTCTTACCAACACTATATCGCTCTGCAACTTTATGTGTACCTGCATACAGAATCAAACTCTGGTTAAATGAGGAATTTATTAGTAGCCCACATCTGTAGTTGACTAGTAGTAAAAAATATTACCAAGAACTTTCACTAGACGGTACATATCTTGCTTTTGGCCAACACCAGAAATTCTTATCCTCACAAAAGAACCAGTAATTTTGTCGGAGAATGCAGCATTATCATTGATAAGATCCTCCATCAAGCTGCGACGCAAGTAAATTAGATTGATATTATGCATGTCAATGGCTGCATAATCCTCAAGATTAGCCAGTGGTTCTTTTTCAATCTTCTTATGAGTCTTCCTCCTCTTGTCAGAGCATAATTTAGTTGCCATATCACTGTATCCTCCGCTATCTACTTGAGCTGCATCTGGATCAAGGGCTCTTTGGCTATCACCATTTACTATTGGAGTCTCTTTCACATGAAAATGTATTTCCAAAAGCTTTAACATCTCAAAATGACCAACACGTGGTTTGCGAAATAAACTATTAAGCCTAGCATCACAAATAATTTGACTTTTTCTGCGAGGATCACGAAGGTTATTCTGCTTTATATACTCAAGCAAAAGAACCTGAACATCAAATTGGGAAATATAAGATCTATCACCATTTCGCATGTGCCCAATGAATTCCAACAGCTCTGGTGAGGCCCATTTTGTGTCACCCGGCAAGGTCAACCCTTCACTGGGCGCTCTTTTGGGTAAGCTTTCGGCACCTTTAATTGAAATATCACATTTCCTTTCAGTAATACCACCATCTTTTTTACGTTTCCGTCCCCTTTGCCTTGAAGAATTATTCTGTTTTCGTTTTCTCGAAGAGCTGTCAGAACTAGCACCGTGGTCATTGTTTGCATCATACAGTTCATCAGATGACTCCTCTTTTTCTCTCCTAGCAGAAGTACTTCGAACAGTCCAATGGCTCTTGGCACTGATTAGTTCTTCCAGTGTTAGTAAATGCTTCCCTTTAAGATCCAACCAATATAACTTGAAAAGATATTCCCAACTATTTTTATCATCAAAATCAACCCTAACCTGGAATAGGCACAATAGGATAACAAGTCAAATGAAACATCCCAAGTACCTTAACAACAAAAGGAGACAAGAACAAATCATTTCTAGATTTATACAACTAAACCTAGAATGGAAGTATTGCTTGTTCCGGGCGGCTCTATTTACTATCTTTTGCCCAAATAAACCTAAGCCTAAAAGCATTTAAGATTTCAACTTAAAAAGGAAGTACTGTTTGTTTCAGGCAGGCTTCTGCCAAAACAAAAGATCTTCCCCCACTGCAAAGGACCAGCCAATGTAGTACCGCCAAGCAAGTAAAAAATTATCAAGAATTTGCCCTCAGTAAGCTTCTTAAAGACATTAAGGTCAGGATGCAGTGCATCTCATTCATTTGAATCCATATCAAGATATAAGCTCCGGCTTTGGCGATCATCATATATTCAGGTATGAGTAAAAATGTGTATAAATTTTCAAAAACAGTAAGTGCAAAGCTGCAAACTAAAGAAAATAGTGAGCGCAAAAAAATAGAGCCATCATATGAAGGACACTGATTCTGTAATTTCTTGGATCAGATCTATCTAGGCATGAGTACTTGAAGTTTACTTAGTATCTAGTTTATCCAAATGCATGAGGATGGAAATACGTTCACAAAATTAGTATATATTGAATCTTTTGAAGGTGACATCAATATTTCCTGGTTGAAAATTTTCTCCTTAATTCCTTGTGTTCACTCAAGCTAACACTATAAATCAGCCCTGCAACTTAAAGCCAAGCAAAGCCGCCAATAGCTATAACTTAAAGCCACTACCCTAGATAAATTGAGTCAGCAAAAGCTACCAAATTTACATACACAGAAGTCCAAAGCTACAGCTCATGAAACACTAAGATATTATGACCTCAAAGGAAAGGACCTGGAGTTAGATAACACAACTAGTGTAAAACAGGCAGCATAATCAGGGGTCTTAAAACAAAAGCACATTAACTTGGGGTTCCCATTTTCCATGACTTGGGGTTCCCAAATGTTGATTTTTTTTCTAAGGGGTGAAAGCAGGATCTATGAACTTGCTGGCTCGTGACTTGGTGCCAACTCACGATTTTTCAATGCCACATCAACTTGCTAACAGAAAGGGCCTAATTGAACTAAATATTAAAGTTTGAGGACTCAATTGGCAAAAATAAAAGTATGGGGGCCCAATTGAATCTTTCAGTTAAGTTTGGGACCAATGGTGATATTTACTCAAAATGTATACTTTTTTCTTAAGGACTGAACAGGATCTATGAACTTTGATTCCATACATGTGTTTGTATACAAATGCTTCTATAATTCAAGAAACAGAAAGGAAATATAACGGTTAACAGTATGATACCTTTGCACCATCTTCATCTTTGGATTCTATCAACAATATAGTGCCATAGCAAGTATCACAGAAGCCCTTGTTCCCTCTGACACCAAAGAACTTGCCTTGTTTGATGCATCCTTTGCACAGGGAGTACGTACAAGTATAGCACATGTAGTGTACTGCCTTTTCGCAGCTGCTGCATATGTGCCAACCTGATATGTGTGACATCAAGAAATAGGAAAAGTCATATAAAACTATCGTTTTTTAGGTCAAACAGTCTGTACATGCACACATTCATCAATTTACTCATATAAAACCATCAAAAGTAGTTATTTTTTGTCATGGAGCTTCTTTCCCGATATGAAATAAATATATAATGCCAAAAGAACGTACCAATTTCTCCTCCATAAACTCAAGTACACTAAATCCCTTTTGACTCAGTGTATACACAGGCTATAACAAAGCCAGGTCATATCAACAGATAATGAAGAAGAATATTTTGGAAAAGTGAAGACGATTCATCCCTGATTGGGCATAAGCTACACTGCTAATTTTGCCCTCTTCTACCAACTCCACATCTACGTGGAATCAGATCACATATGCATGCTAGAGGTGCCCAAGAAGATAAGACTAGCATACCCAATTTGTTAGAGTTAATCTTGTTTTTTGAGTTATTGTCATGTTCAGTTGAGTCCCTGCATTGTACTGGTCTGAGTCCAAATTAGTTAATGTGTTGCATGGCGTAGAGAGCTGATTAGTTGTCTGTGTAGCACAGAGTGTGTGCGGCAGATCAGCGCGTCACTAGTGCACTAATTGGACTCAAGGAAAGTTGTTGCATGTAGATTTGGTCAATACGTGCATGTAGGAACGAGTGGTATCTGTACTGCATGCACAGAGGATTAATTAGGTGCATGAAGTTGAGTGAAGAAAGTAGGTGAAGTGAAGAAAAAAATAAGAAGGAAGGCACTGGTGTGCAGTGCCGCAACCTCTGCGTGTGTGAATGTGTTTCCAAACAAAGTGTGAGTGCTAGTGTGTGTGATCGAGAGAAGCTGGGCCAACAATTGGTATCAGAGCCATGTCTAGTGAAGGTGTGTACACGCCGCCGGGCCGCCGCGGCAGCGGCAGCGGGAACGGCGCCGACGGTGACTATTTTGGCCATGAGCTGGTCGTGCAGCAAGTGAAGGAGGCGGGGGCGACGGTGCGCTACCCCATGCTCTCGGAGAACAACTACGGTGTGTGGGCGGTGAAGATGAAGATCTTCATGCGCGCACAAGGCGTGTGCGGGCGGTGGGAGGGGATGAAGTGGTCGATGAGAAGAAGGACGGATGGCTCTCGCCGCCATCGTCCAAGCCAGCGGGGAGGTCGTGGTGATGGCCATATCCGGAAGGAGGCGAAGGAGGCTTGGGACGCTCTAAAGAAGATGCACGTTGGGGAAGATCGTGTCAAGAAGGCCCGAGTACAAACTCTCAAGAGGCAGCTTAACGGTATTAACATGAGTGAATCTGAGAAAGTTAATGAATTTGTTTTGAAGGTTACCACCATCGTGAACGAGATACGTTCTCTCGGGCGCGAAAGTGGAGGAGAGCACGTGGTGGAGAAGCTCCTACACTCCGTCCCGACAATTTCCTACCCATTGTTAGTACTATTGAACAATGGGGTGATGTGACGGAGATGTCGCGTGGTCGAGACCATCGGGCGTTTGCGGGCGTTCGAGGAGAGTTCAAAGGGGCGACATCGTGAAAGAGAAGGTGAGCAGCAGCTGTTGTTCACGCCAGGAGCAGCGCTCACGCGCTTGAGTGGGAGGCCAAGGTTGTCAAGAACGAGAAGCGGCGAGGGCTCCGCAACGGCGTCAACAAAAATGGTGACAAGAAGTACTGCGGCAAGTTTGACAAGTCAAAGATTGATTGCCGCAAGCCTCGTGGTGAGTTTGGTCACTTCACGACGAGTCACGACAAGCCAGAAGAAGGTGACGAGGCGATCGCGCGACTTGCAATTGCGAGATCGCGACGATGAGCCCACAATTCTTGTGAAGATTGTGCGAGGTGAAGAATAAAGCCAACAAGATTAGGGGTGATTGTTAGAGTTAATCTTGTTTTTGAGTTATTGTCATGTTCGGGCTTGAGTCCTCGCATTGTCTTGATCCGAGTCCAAATTAGTTAATGTGTTGCATGGCGTAGAGTCGATTAGTTGTGCAGTAGCAGCACAGTGTGTGCGCGGATCAGTAGCGTCACTAGTGCACTAATTGGACTCAAGGAAAGTTCTTTGCATGTAGATTTGGTCAATACGTGCATGTAGGAATGAGTGGTATCTGCTTGCATGCACGAGGATTAATTAGTGGAGAGGTAGCTTGCATGTAGGAATTAGTGTGGAGGTGATCTGCATGCACGATCTGTTAGTGGAGCTAACTACGGCGTGTTTGGCCGAGTCGTGCGGCCGAACGTAGCTTGAGCTCTGGTGCGTGTGCGTGTGCTATTTAAGTATGTAATCAGGTGCATGAAGTTGAGTGAAGAAAGTAGGTGAAGTAAAGAAAAAAATAAGAAGGAAGGCACTGGTGTGCAGTGCCGCAACCTCTGCGTGTGTGAATGTGTTTCCAAACAAAGTGTGAGTGCTAGTGTGTGTGATCGAGAGAAGCTGGGCCAACACAATTAACTTATTTATTGTAGGAGTGTAGAAGATCATCACTGCCTGCTTATGTACATCTACTTCTTTCAAGAAATTTCCTATTATTCCAACAGCGGTTTTGGCTGCCATTATCTCAAAAGTAATGGTATGTTAAGTATTATATGATTATCCAACATCTACTTCAGCATTCATATTTCATACTGTAATCCTACTCAGTGTGCATACTAGAAATGAACATTAAACACTGAGAAGCAAGCAAGAAGCAGTCCAAGAGGATGGCTCACCACAATTCCACTTGCCCCGAGACCGGAAGAACGACTCATCGCGCTTGATGCATGCGGGATGGTACACCTTCGGGCAACCCCTACAGCCACAAAAGACGTTTTTCAGCTTACCAAACATAGAGTTCAACCTGCACTACTGCACGCAGAAAACAACTGCAGCTGCTGATCTCACACGCACCTCCGGTCGCAAACCACAAGGTTGCCCCCATCGAAGCAGATGAAGCACACCACCTCCTCCTCATCCTCCCTCTTCTTTACTGGCCTCGCAGGTGCTGGTGCAGCAACCGCTGCGTCCCTGTTCTTTGGCGGCCTCCCTCTCTTCCTCTTCACCACCACCGGCGCCCCCACTGCAGAAGCCGCCACCGCCGCTTCGAACCATCTTGTGCATTGCTCGAGCTCCATTTCAAAATTTGCTCTTGGCCGCCATTGTTGAA
The DNA here is from genome assembly GCA_036346395.1 of Hsuehochloa calcarea. NCBI lineage: Eukaryota > Viridiplantae > Streptophyta > Magnoliopsida > Poales > Poaceae > Hsuehochloa > Hsuehochloa calcarea. Next base: position 10,564,463 of record CM070611.1, on the reverse strand, counting down.
GCTTCGGGTCCTTCGGTGAAAGTGGTGCTCCGGGCCTTCTCTTTCAAAACCCTTGCTTCCTCAGTTACTTGGCATCTCATAGAATATTAACCCTCTGTCAATTTTGCCTTTGATGAAGAGAGCACCAATTTCTATTTTCCCTTTCACCGCAAAGGGTGCTCTTCTTCTTTAGCTCGTAAGTGCACCATTTTCAAACTCCTTGCTCCTCCGCTTACTCATCATCTCGTGCGCATTAGCCTCAATCAATTTCACATTTGGCCGCAGGGATCTTATCAATTTGATTTTCCCCCAAATTCGGCCGAAAACCTTCAATTTCGTCTCCAGCTCGGGTAAGTCGTCCATTGCTCAATTCTTTGCTGCTGTAGATGCGCGTTAGCATTAGGATCATGTTGGTGCTCTTGGTTAGCTTAGCCGTGCTCTAGATCGTCGCGATTAGCCGAGATCGCCTCAGAATTTTGTTTGACGAAAGCACGAGTCGTCTTTTGTCGATGATTCTGGACCGTCTGATCTTCGATCGACGGCCCATAGCAGAGAGAGCGTTCGAACGACTCGGATCAACGTGGACCATTGGATCCAAGACCAACGGTCCAGATCTGGATGAACGTTCGGACCGCCGAACTTCTGTCGGCATCTCGTTCGTTAGTTTTTCATCCAACGGCTGGTGATTAGGGTTGGCGCGTTCGCTCTATTGCTGCGCGTGTGGATCGTTGGATCCAATATCAGCGGTCCCGATCCGAGTGAACGTTCGGACCGCCGAACGGTTCGATCCGCGTGGACCGTTGGATCCAAGATCAACGGTTCATGTGCGCGTGAACGTTCGGACCGCCGGAAACTCTTTGGCATCTGGTTCGTTGGATCCAGATCCAACGGTGAGTACTTAGGGTTCGCACGGGAGTTCTGTTGCTTTGAGTTTGGGCCGTTTGTTTTCGGATCTTCGGCCCAGATTTGTCCACGTCGTTTATCTGAATTATATTTCTCGGGTAGAGTTATTTATCAACTGAAAAATAGTTTTATCTTTGAAAATGCATAAGTAAATCATTTTAACTCCAAAATCGGTCAAACCACTTTTGTTATTTTTCATTTCTAATGAACCTTATTCTAAAATAGGTTTCAACTATGTTTCTGCAGCCGAAAATTTAGATTTTAAAAGAAAGCATTAAACTGATTATCTGTACAACTGAAAAATGGATTTAACTTGGAAAATTCATAACTATTTATTGAAAGCTCCAAATGAGATGAATCCAGTGGGGTTGTTCATCTTATGAGGTGCTTGTTTTTCTGTAAAAACTTCAGTAGCTCTACATCTCTAGAAAATTTCACTAAAATCATTGCTTAGGTACTGTTTCAATATTAGAGCTGAGCAAAATTATTTTTAGCATAACTTTTGCATTGAGAATCCAAATCAATTGGTTCTTGTTGCATTAGTTCATAAAAATCATGCTCTTTCTACTGTAAAAATTTGAGAGCTTTTTGTTGAAGTTGACTGTTGAATCTTTTCGGTTTCTTTTTGCCTTATTGGTTCTTGTTGGTTCTTTCGATAGGTTGCGACAATATTGATAATATCGAGAGTGATCCTCTGCAGCAAAACAGCGAGCTTCAGCAAGCAGGCAAGATATTTGATCATAAATGTCCCATTACTTTCAAAGTCTAATATCTTGTTTACAAACTATATGTATGCATTGCTTTTGTGTCCAATTAATTTTGCCCTGTTTAGAGGTAGCTATTCCTAATGCATTGTTGCCATTAAAATGTTATTCCCTGCCACAACCATAAGTTATTAATATCGCTGGTGAATTAGAGCCCGGTGATTTAATTATGCTCTTTTACTGTCTTTGCGATGTCATGCTTATAAATGCTTAGCTACCGGTAGAGTTGGGCGGTTATCGACTTAGTCGATGGCCTTGATCACACAAATCATTTTGTTTATTTTTGGTTCAGCACCTTATGCTTTTGTTTTGTAAAAACCGAAAATGAACAAAATGATTTGACTTGGGCATAATGGCATGTTGGTGTGATTGTTGGGTGTGACAAGGAAAGGTGCCCAGGTCCCTAAGGACCGAAGTGTTACTTGTGTCACTAAGCCAAGCGCTTATGCGTGCTAACCACGCGAGAGGGATATGGGACCTCTCTTGACTTAGTACTTTGGCGTGGGTTATCTCCGAGTCGCAGGAGGGGGTTGTGTGTGTTGTGTGAAACATGATATGTGTTCTCGGTGTTCTTGTGTTGGGTGTGCGGTGGTGGAGATTCCGGGTAGGCTCTCCACCTCGAGGAGCATTGTAGTTGTCCAAGGCTTTACCTGCGACGGGTAGTTGACCGAGGCTTTACAATGACTCCGACACAACGTATGGGTTTCTATCCATACGGGCGGCTCGTGAATAATTCACAATATTGGAAATGTCTCGTAGGACTTAGCCGTGCCGGCATACCTAAGGAAGTGTGCTTAATCTAGTGGCAAAAGGCGGTCTGGCGTGTGGGTACATTGGTACACCCCTGCAGGGATAAAACTATTCGAATAGCCTCGTCCTAGGTTATGGACATGCTTGGTAAGGTCGTGCAAGAACTAGACTACAACCTTTTAAAAATTAAAATTTGACATGGTTGGCATGAATGGGTAATTCATGCTATTGTTGTGGTGACTAATGGTTTAGTCACTTCCAGGACTGTTTTACTGTTGTTGCTACTTGATTACTACTGTTTTTATCAAATAAAATCAGATTGCAAAATTGCCTTTGATCTATTACATTATTGCAATTAAAACTTGCTTTATGCTTAAAAATTTGAGTCCTAACCTGCTCCACTTAAATAAGCTTGCATGTAGTTATTGTATAGATCTGTTATCATTCTTATATATCTTGCGAGTACATTCAAAGTACTCACCCGCTTTTTGTCGGTCGCTTTTGTTCTGAGAGGAAGAAGGTGAGCCCCAAGGGCCTCACTTTTGTGAGTTGTGCTGTGGATTCGACGACTAGCTTGGCGGTCCGGTCGGTTGCCTTGTGGGTTAAAGGCACACTGATTGGCTCTTTTGTTGTAGCCATCTTATGGCACTTTTGCTTCCGCTGTTTAATTATTGTTGTCTCTTTTATTGTTGGCCAGTTGGCCTCTCTTTTGTAATAACTATCCTTTATTAATGTTATTCCTGTTCTGTTTTGCTTCGGTTCTATGTGAATGAATGGAATTGATGCATGAACTTTGTAAGGAGGTGTGTATACTGCATTTCTGGGAAGTATACATGTCTCGAGTATCGGATTATCTGCTTTGTGATGCTAGGGCCAAGCGGTTGGTTAAGCATTACAAGCCCGATAAACCGGGGTCTCACAGAGGAGCATCTGGGTCATCAACAGGCTCATTGCATGCCTTCTTCATGTGCTTTTTTGTCATTGGCACCACCAAACATGCATATATTGCCTTGAATTTGTCCACACTATAGTATTTATGCATATAGTATTTATGCACATATATCTCAAGTTCTTCATTTCTCTTGAACAAGATGAGGCAAATAGCATGTGTGTAGGGTAGTCCAGTGAGCTACCACTCCATGCAGCTGCATTCCTTAGCATTCAAATCAACTGTATGCCTCCAAGTAGTCAAGTCTTTACAGGTGCCACCAACCTCTCCTGTGAAATTACGACTATGGAAGATTTTGTAAGGCAGGTTTCTGCTCTTTTCATTGAGGACTTTGGTGACATGGGGTATTATCAATCCCTGCAGCTTGTCAGCAAGGTTTCTCCTGGTGCACATTTTTTGCATGATCATTTGCCTGATTCTATCCATCAACTCCATAACAGGGAGTGATTTCTCATGTCTCACCCAGCTGTTGAGTGTCTCTGTAATGTTATTTGTGATATAGTCACATTTACTTGCAGTAGAGAACATGCTCCTACCCCATAGATACTTATGGTTCTCCTTAATCCACTCCATGGCTCTAGGTGCGGCCTCCTCCATTTGCTTTTAGTGCATATCAAAGTTGGCCCTTTTGTAGGCCCTAGAGGTAGGCCACATATGCATTTGAAAAACCTTCCTAGGAAACCTCTTTTGGGAATTTTTGACTAGCTCACTTTGATCATGATCATCATCATCAAACCTTGGCACATACTCAGCATCAGAGGTATCGTCACCTGACATCAAGTCTTTGTACTGGAGCCTTAGCGTCAGAGGTATCGTCACCTGACATCGAGTCTTTGTACTGGAGCCTCTCATCATCGACACCCACATACTCTCTTGGTTATTCTCACCCCATTTGTACACATCAGCAGCAGGTTTGCAAGGTCCTGGCTCATTGTCTAGGTAAGCTGTGCTTTCTTGTGTTCGCAAATCAGGGACAGATGACAATGTCTTCTATGAGGAGGTGGCCTGTTGGACAAAAGACAGGTTTCTAGCGCTTGCCTGCCTACATGCATTGGAACCAGATGCACTAACAAGCAGTGAGAGCCTCCTCATGTCCCAGTACATGTCAAACACATCAAGCAATGCTGAGTCAGAAGCAACCTCGGTATATCTACTGCAATTTTTGTTCCAAATGGTGACAACAAGTGTTTGGTTGCTTCCATGTCGCACCTCATTGTCAAGATCTTTCAGTAAGTTAAGGAAACAACTAGTATCCATGTCTACAACCAGTTAATGTCACGGCTAACATGGTACTCTTGCCTACCGTCGTTAGTGACCTCAACATAAGAACCAACACGAACAACTACTCTGCACGCCAATCCCGAACCCATCCTACGCACATTATAATGGAACAAAGATAACAACATCGGAGCACAATCCTAAATCGACACACATCAACCCAGATCTAAACTACACACACCAAATCAACACCAAATCGACACAACAAGTGAAGTAAAACCAGTGAGCATGAGGAAGAACCTTACCCATTGGGGACCTATGAAAGCTGCACAGGCTTCGATGGGGAGTCTGTGCTCTTGAGGCGCTGCATCTTCAACCCCGACGACTTCATCTCCGATAGCCCTCGGCAATACATGCTCTAGCCGATTCAGAAAGGTGGTGATGGGGAGAGATTTGGGGGAGAAGTACTGTGAGGGAGATGGACTTTTGGGGAGAAGGATGGATTCGGGATGCACGTGAGGTTCACAGTTTTGCTTTGGGGTTCGATCACACTAGGGTGGCTAGGGGCACCTGAGTCTTTTCTGAAATTTCCTATCTCCCTCCGGCTCAGAAATGATAAAATAGTGATCTCGGTGTCCTAGGGCAAAATTACACCTTTTTATAGTGTATTACGACGTAATCATGTTTTTTTAGATGTCCGGTGGCAGCGTCCTGTAGCTATTTTTTCCAAAATCATACTCAAACAAAAGGAACAGGAGGCCTCTTTGCTCTAGCCGAGCCCTCTCCAACGTACGAGAATACTTTTCAAAGACAACGAACATACGACGAGGATGACACAGAAATAGCGTACATAAACCGTACGTATCGAAGACCAAGCTTAGCACATACGCCGCACGTCCTCCGCCAGCCACGCAGACAATTAAACGTGTCGGATGTGGAGGCTGCGCGGCATGTCATGTGCGCGCGGCCCGGGGGCGGATGTGTGGCCTGGAAGGCCTCACCTGTTACGTACGAGGAAAATGGCGCGACCGCGTGCGGTAAAAGACCATGCGACAGCGACAAGTCCAGCCGCAGCTTGCGCGCACGGCAAAAAGACGGCCGGGAGGGCAGCCTCGCGCTCGCGCCGACGAAGAGGAATCAGCACCAAACAAGCAAAGCGAACACGGTGTAGATTTGCCACACCGTGCACAGGACAGGATTACACGACGATGTCAAGGCATATAGTACTCCAATACTTCATGCAGTTTTTTTTTTTTGGTTTAAGGATGAGTGACAGCGTGAGTTGTTATTGGCAACGGCTAGCCATTCCGGCTAACGCTGAGTACCACCAACAGCTGCTAAGAAATAGGAGTACAAATCTAAAAAAAAGGACTACCATCAGTGTGATAAGCATCTGCATCTGAATGTCTCCAGTTTCAGCTCAAGTCGCTCAGAGTCACAGGACAAGCGCGACCCCACCGCCTGTGATGATTCAAACGAAGCTCCGCGCCCTTGCTTTCCGGAGACTGGCCGTCCGACTCGGCTCACTCGGGCTGCAGCTTAACAACGTCACTCCTCCTCAACAGGCGCGAGTCATCGTCAGTTCGTCACCACGCCCTGCATGCCAGAGGATAGAATCGCACGGGATCAAAACTTGGGAGTAAGAACTGGACTGCAGCGATCGGAAATTCAGAATGTAGCTGGCCACAAGACGCCGCGACAGAGGCCTCGGTGTGGCCCGGTTCGGCACAGCATGCTGCGGCATGTCTGAGCAAAGGCCCTTGCAGAACAGGCATGAAAAGAGCTAAGGGTGGTTGCCACTTACAAGGTGAGCAGCCTCAATCAAAGAGATGTGAAAGGAAGCTCACAATCACTGCGTAGTTCTTAGAATTGATAGGCATCCCACACCCTCCCTGACCTTGTTGGTTCTTGGCATTGCGATAGCCACAAGTCGATGTGCTTGACGATCTGCTTTCTTACTGTACTCACAGCTTATGGTGACGAGCAGTTTGAAGAATCACCTGATGAATGTGAAACATATGAGAATCCTCATCTGAATTGGGTGATAAATCAAAAACTTATATATAAGCTACTCTGTAAATATAATAATGTGATGGGGCATGCAAGTAGCTTGTATTTTCTTGGTCCTTAGGGGAAAAAAAGAAGGCGCTAGAGATAATCTCAATATTAGTTATGTTGTATTATATATATCATCATAACAAGAAATTTTACAGAACACTAAATATGTCAATCTACCTTCAATCCTGAAAGGAAGTTGGGGACATCCTCTCAAATCAGTGCCATGTCCACAGTTGCTACATTTGATAAAGTACGATTTTTTTCGATAATGGAAGAGAAAAACTCTCCCGATATCTGCATCAAAGATGCACACAGTCCAATTTATTAAGGAGTCTAAAGCACCAAAATAACTAAAGCTGTTAAAAGTAGCTCGAAGCCTTACAATCAAAAGATAACTGAAATTTAAACTCAATCATTACAAATTATGTGACTAAACCGCCACCCATTAATGTTTAAAATTTGCTTCGACACAACTTCCAACATGTCACTTTCGGCCAATGTGGACTCCTTCTGGGTCGATTTCTGCATATTTGCCCAAGCTCTCAGCCAGTATCCACTCAATAAGATAACCTGTAAGGGATTAGTGACAAGCTTTTTGTCAAAAACAACTTCATTCGACATAACCAGATAGATCAACATAAGTCACTAGCTCCCACTAGGAGTTGTGACTTTAATTTTTCTGGAATACCGGCTAACTAATTCCCAAACATGTTTGCTATACTAGCCAGAGGAGATAAATTAAACACAAACTGAACAGCCCACCATGCAAGACGTGCAAAGGGGCAGTCAATAAAAAGATGTTGAATTATTTTCTCTTTAATACAAAAACAACATTTCTTGCTTTCACTCCAATTTCTTTTGAGTAGATTATCTTTAGTTAAAACTACCCCTATTTTGAGATACCATAGGAATATTTTTACTTTTAATGGAATTTTAATTAACCAAAAAAATTCCTAATTGAGGCTTGATAATTTCCAATTAGTGTCGGATAAAAAGACTGTACCGAGGAAAGTCCAGATTTATTCAAATTCCACCTAAAAACATCTTTTTGAGAGCTCAATTGTAAATTAGAAATTCTCAAAATTAACTCATTCCACACATGTAACTTAGGCCCAATAGTAGGTCTTGAAAAAAATATTTAAAGGAGTCGTTCTCAGAACATTTGCCACTGTATCATCCTTTCTCCTTACCACAATATAAAAGAGTGGATATTGCCTTTTCAATGGAGAGTCTCCTAACCAAATATCTTCCCAAAACCTAGTTTGCGTACCATTTTTAATCTGAAATGAACCAAAGCAAAAAATTGATCTTTGATTTTCATTAGACACGCCCAAAATGGGAAGTTCCAGGCTTATTAACAACCTGCAAAAGACTCTTCTTACCTAAATATTTTCTTGTTAGCAAAGATTTTCATACTCCTTCTTCATTAAGCAACTTGAACAACCATTTCTCTAGTAAACTTTTGTTTTTTATGTCTAAGTTCTGAATGCCTAGACTGCCTTGCTCTTTGGGTGTACACACTAAACTCTATTTAACAAGCCCATATTTTCGTTTATGATTGGCGCTCTGCCAGTAAAATCTCGATCGATAAAAATCTAGTCTTTAAGAACCCCTCTAGGAACCTAAAAAATATAACATAAACATTGACAGTTTGCTTAGCACCGAGTTAATAAAGTACTAATTGTCCACCAACAGACATATTCTTTCCTTTCCAACTGCTAAGTCTCTTTTCAACTCTATCTTCAACCATTTTTCAATCACAATTCCTTAATTTTTTGAAGTAAGTTAGAATACCTAAGTACCTGAAAGGAAAGTCACTGACTTCACAACCAAATAACTGAGTATATATACTGTGGTTCAACTTTTTTTTGGCAGAACCAAAACAAAAAATCTCACTCTTGTGGAAATTAATCTTTAAACCTGATAATTATTCAAAGACACATAGAATAAGTTTTAGATTTTTTGCTTATTCTAAATCATTATTCAAAAAGAGGATAGTGTCATCAGCAGACTGTAATATTGACAACCCATCATCAATCAAGTGAGGAACTATTCCCGATAAAAGACCTTCTTCTTTAGCTCTTGAAATAAAGATGGCAAGCATGTCCACAACTAGATTAAAAAGAATTGGGGACATAAGATCACCTTGCATAAGACCTTTCCGAGTTTGAAAAAAATCCAAGATCATCATTGACTTTTATTCCAATACTTTCTCCCTTAATGAAACTTCCACCTAGGAACACCACTTAGTTGAAAAACCTTTCATCCTCAAGGCTTGAAGTAAAAAACGGACATTTTACTTTATCATAAGCTTTCTCAAAATTGACCTTGAATACTATTCCATCCAAATTTTGTTTATGCAGCTCATGTATTGACGAGACAATAGGTGTCCCGATCTTCCGATAGGATGATGCGTCGATTTGTGGAGGTACAACTTTGACGATGCATGCTTCTAACCGACCACGACCAGAACACCAAACAATCGCTCAACCACACTTTGAGTCGTTATCAATCATACCAAGAACACAGTTGACCTGAACACGAGGTTCAGTTCCTGCGAGCAATCGAGGAACACGGAATAATAAGATAATAAGCAATCTGAAATTGCAAATAGGATTGAAATATTTGATAAAATTGGGATTCTATAGCGGTATTATGGTTGGTCTAATCGACACAAGCGAATACACGAAGTTGAAATAAAGCTAACTTTTAACTAAACAAAATCCAAGAAAACTAGAGGGGTACGACCATCTTAAATAGGGGAGGGGAGGCGCACATAGCTAGGAGATAAGGGGTGGTACTATTCATGATACTATTCATGTGAACAATATGGTCGTGAACAGTGCCACCTAAGAGAGAGGGCGGCTAGGAAGGTGGTCGGCCGAAATAACCTAAAGTGGTGGCTATGCTCAGGACCTAATGATTGATACAAGGCCCTCGGCCTAAAGTGAGGTGGCGCAGCACCGTATATAAGTGAAGCAAATTCGTCGGCCCGTTGGAGTATAGATTGACGCAGCCGAATCGATAGAAGTAGAGTAGTCCGGTTGGAAGTGGAGTAGTGATCGTATCTGGAGGGTTGATATCCTCATCATTCTCCCCTTCTTGCATTTGAGTCGTCCTCGACTCAAGCTCATCGTCCAGCTCCAAGAAAAACTTGAAAACTTGTAGCAACACATGCTCATCTTTTCATAAAATATTAGCAATAGCAGGTGGCAAAAAAATAGAGAAAACTTTTCAATTTAAAGGTGAGTGTGCATGCATCAAATCAGCAATGGTGCGTTTTCTTATAGCATTCAGTTTGTAACTCAATTTGGATGTATAAGTGAAGTATATAGTAGAATTATTCATCACCCTATCATGACGAAATATGGTCCTCAACATTTGCAAGTTAATGGGTAGTACAACAATTGATTTCAAAGTGCACAAGTCATTCATATAATCAAATTTCAATCGAGCAAAAGCAAATTCATCTAGTAATGATGAAAAGATTTATAAGTTAGTCCATACTGCAACAATATTATGCAGATTGTCAATACTAGATAGTGCAATAAGAGATGAACATATAGGCATTGAACAATCGGAGACCGCTATCCGGAACACGTTGGAGTACATCTTCGTGGAATGGAATAATGTACTGAAGAACATGAGCTGTGGTCGTTTGAGGGATGACGTTCTACACGCCGTGCACAGAGTGAGCGGACCATGCTCACCTGCTAGGTCGTCACAGCCTAGTCAGACCACTGGCGTCCTAGCGCTCCCAGTTGGTCGTTCGCACAGCACATCGACGGGAGGTAAGTTACGTACAAATTGTACAAATCTACGTTCTGTTTTTTTGGTTATGCCTTACTTTCACTAACATCATGTCGTTCTCCCACCGCAGGTCTGTCAGGATGCATCACTTCTTCCATCCGCACCCCGTACACAGACTGACTCGGTCATCTGCACTGCACATTCGGGAGGTACGAGATTCTTAGTTTACATCCAGAGTATTTATTTTGACTAATATCATTCCGTCTTACAGCCTTCAGTTGATAGTGGGGGTGACGGCCATCCGTCCACTGACGAGGATATGGGCCCTCCAACTCCTACAAGGGAGTAGTACACAGGGTTTGGAGCGTACGCGGGGTTTGGAGCGTACGCAGGATTTGGAGCGTACGCATGGCAAAGCTCCTCTGGGTTTGCTGACGCACCGTACGTTTAAGGCCAGATCTCCTCCATACGACAGGAGTTGCAGACATCGTAACCTGGGGGCGAAAACTTTGGGAATGAAATTATTGAGTCCTACGTTCATGACATGATTGCAGGTGGCCCCCGGTTTGGCATGTGAGCAGAGAGTGGCGGTAGTGGCTTAGACGAGTGAGTCATATTGTATCTCGTGTTAAGCGATTATGTTTTATTATATTTCTATGCATATTTTGTTTTGCTATTGTATTAGTGGGAATTGAAAAAATAATCACGTGTAAATAGTCTGTGTTATTTACTACCCAATGAATACCAGCTGGAACCAAGATTTTAAAATAATATATTTTTAAATATAACTACATATACTAATATCCATCCAATAAAATTATAAAAATAGACTTCTCTCGCTATTTGAAACGGAAACCTTGAGTAAGGAGTTTTGGATTGCTATTAAATCTTTTTGTCTTGTTTGGAGTTCTTTAATACTAGTACGGAAGCAAAATCCCACCGGGAGAACAGGGCCTGCAAAATAAATAAAATAAAAGCCACCAAACCTGGCTGAAAATGGGCACGGTTTCCGGGCCTTTGCGCTAATGCAACTCACGCACATTATCTGTACATTAGCATTATCTAGTGATGGGAGTATACGGCAAACAAATGAACATTGTCCGTCGGTGGGAGGGACGGATGAGCGCCATCGACGGCAGAGGGGGGCTCCGTCGCCGGGACGGACGGACGAGGCAAACGTCCCATCACTAGATAATGCTAATATTCGCAAAATCGGTGGCGAAGGCGTTTTTCCCTGTGCCATCCACGAACTGTTTCAAACGCTAAATTCGCAAAATCACTCCGAACAACGCTATATCAAAAAGGAAAAAAAAAAAATCTTAATTCTACGTCTCACCAGCACTAGGTTTGTCTTACCTCTTAAAAACAAGAAATTTAGAACTAGGACGTCAAGTTATGACGTGATTAGATTTATCCACTAGAAAAATTGCCATACATTATTGCTAACCGGTCCACCAACCTTCTTCCAAAATATCCCAGCGTGGCCACGAGCGTCATGTTCTGGCCAAGATTTGTTTTGCAAAGAAAAACAGTTCACTCACTTGTGCAATTCGATTACATGTCATGGTATTGTCTGCACACTGAAGATCCCAGGCAGGGGCGGAGACAAGGGCCTGGCCCATCCATCGATGATGAACCTGCAGGACTTAGTGTTAGTAAGTCTGTTAGGACTAGTCCATTAGTTGAGATGAAATTAAGCACTAATGAAATTTGTTAGCCACAACTCTAGAAGTGTCCAGATCCATCGAGGCACGTGTAGTGAATAACCAAACTATATCTTTTTCGTATTTTTATTTTAAGTTGAAGATACCACCACCAAACAAAGAGGAGTACGGTAATCCTATTCGCGTTCCTCAAAACCGTTCACCTTTTCAATTTCATCCTTTGTATAAGTAATAACTGAGGGTAAAATATGATCCATATAAAGTAATCTTAGATCAATCATCGAACACGCAACACAAAATATTAGTGCGGAAGTCAAAACTCTTACCCGATTCTGAGGACAACATCTTAGGATGGTAGATCGGTCGAAAACGGAGAGGAGGCGTGAGCGGGTGCGATGGCCTGAGGCGAAGAAGAGGCGTGAGGGAGTCAGGTGGTGATGGCGGTTGAGGATCTTCGCTCACCTCGGTGCTTAGATGCGATCGGACTGTTTGGACTTGTGTAGCCTAGAATCACACGGGTGTTCTGGTCTGCCGAGTCCAACTAATTGATATAACGCTAGGTGAACGGGACCAAAACCGATTCGTCGGTTGCACCCCCGATCAAGGTGCGTGTGGGCTGTTATGCCCCCCTGATATCTCGGTCGGCAGTTAGCCGAGATCAACCCAACATTCTCCCCTTTGATCGTAAGGCTAACATCATAAGTCCATCCTCAATGAAACAACATACCAAGATAATGTGTGCCATGGCCAATGAAGTGCCATGCAACCCCAGTACCTATAGTGTACTATTACATTTTGAAATGGATATTCATTATACTTAATGGGAGTTTGTTTGTTTTAAGGTCATTTTGTCCAGAATCAAAGGCTTTCCAATAAAACCATGCCTGCAACATGATCACGAAATATATTGGGTGGTAAACCTTTAATAAGCGGATCCGCAAGCATTGACTTAGTACTAATATGCTTGATACTAATGGTTTGATCCTGGATTCTATCTTTCACAACATGATACTTAATGTCAATGTGTTTGGCAGCATCACTTCACTTGTTGTTGCTCGCATAAAAGACTGTGGGTTCGTTATCGCATACAAGGTGAGTGGTTTAGAAATGCTGTCAACCACTCTGAGACCCGGAATAAAGTTCTTAAGCCACACAGCCTGCCCGGTAGCCTCATAACATGCCACAAACTCAGCTTGCATCGTTGAAGATGCCGTAAGGCTTTGTTTGGAGCTTTTCCACGAGATAGCTCCTCCAGCGAGTGTGAAGATATAACCTGACGTGGATTTCTTAGTATCAACACATCCCGCAAAATCTGAATCTGAATAACCAATAACTACAAGGTTATCAGAATTCTTATATGTGAGTATAAGATGCTTAGTAGCTTGCATATAACGCAAGACTTTCTTAACGGCCTTCCAGTGGTTCGGTCCTGGATTTGACTGATATCTGCCAAGCATTCCGATTACAAAAGCTAAATCAGGACGCGTGCTTACTTGAGCGTACATAATGCTTCCGACAGCTGAAGCATAAAGAACCGACTTCATCTGATCAGTTTCATATTGGTTCCTTGGACATTGAAATGTCCCAAACTTATCGCCCTTAACAATAGGAGCAGGCGAGCCAGAGCATTTATGCATATTGTATCTCTTTAGTACTCTGTCAACGCATGCCTTTTGAGATAAACCTAATACTCCTTTGGACCTGTCTCGGTGAATTCAATACCAAGAACGTAAGAGTCGTCACCGAGATCCTTCATATCAAAATTGGATGAAAGAAATTTCTCGATCTCAAACAGCATATCCTTATCGCTGCTAGCCAATAACATGTCATCCACATAAAGCACTAATATGGTGAATTTACTCCCCTTGAACTTAACATATATGTAGTTATCAACTTCATTTTTCTTAAATCCAAAATTTCTTATAATTTATCGAATTTGAGGTACCACTGCCTCGATGCTTGTTTTAAGCCATAAATAGATTTCTTAAGTCGACATCCCATATGCTCCTTGCCCTCCACGACAAAACCTTCCGGTTGAGTCATGAAAATATTTTCTTGCAAGTCGCCATTAAGGAATGTTGTTTTGACATCCATCTGATGTAGCTCTAAATCATAATGAGCTACAAGTGCCATAACGATTCTTAATGAATCCTTAGTTGAGATAGGAGAAAAAGTATCATTATAATCAATCCCCTCTCTTTGTCAGAAGCCTTTTGCTACGAGTCTTGCTTTGAACCTTTCGATATTCCCTTTAGAGTTATGCTTGGTTTTGTAGACCCATTTACAGCCTACTGTTTTGAATGCATCAGGAATTTCTACTAAGTCTCATACATCATTAGTGCTCATAGACTTTAGTTCATCCTTCATGGCATCAAGCCACTTAGGAGAATATTCACTCATCATGGCTTCCTTATAAGAGGTGGGATCATCTACCTTTCCTATATCATTAATATCCTCATTCATATAAACAACATAATCATTTGAGATGGCAGATCTTCTCTCCCGTTGTGATCTTCTAATAGGTTCAGCAGCTATTGCAGGAGGCTGCTGAGACGCAGGAGACTGCTGAGGCTCATCATTAGGCATGACATTAGGAGTTTCAGAGACCTCAACAGGAGGTGCAACAACAGTATTCGGTATTGGAGGTGCAACCACCTGAAACGCAGGAATAAAGGTCTCTGGGATAAGCGGTGAAGGAACGTAAACCCGCTTCTCTTCAAGATCTATTTTCCTAGGCTCCAGGTCCTCGTTATATTCTAAGAACACAGCGTGTCTTGTTTCTACAAACTTAGTTGTCCTATCAGGACAGTAAAACCAATACCCTTTAGATCTTTCAGGGTACCCAATAAAATGGCAACTTATTGTCTTAGGATCTAATTTTCCAATATGTGGATTAAATATCTTGCTTCAGCACGACAACCCCATACTCTTAAATATTTCAAACTTGGTTTCCTCCCAGTCCATAATTCATAAGGTGTCTTAGGTACTGATTTACTGGGAACCCGATTAAGGATATGTGCGGCTGTCTTTAGTGCCTCCATCCACAAACTAGTTGATAAACTAGAATAGCTAAGCATGCTCCGTACCATATCCATAAGTTTACGGTTGCGTCTCTCAGCTACCCCATTCTGCTGAGGTTCACATAGTGTAGAATATTGGGCAACATTGCCATTTTCCTGAAGGAACTTAGCGAAAGGGCTAGGAATTTGCCCATAAGGGGCATGTCTCCCATAATATTCTCCTCCACGGTCCGATCTTACCACTTTAATTCTTAGGTTGTGCTGATTTTCAACTTCAGCCTTAAATATCTTAAATTTATCAAGTGACTCAGATCGGTCCTTAATGGGAAAAATATAACCATAACGGGAGAAATCATCAGTGAATGTGATGAAAGAATCAACACCATCCACTGATGTCACAGGAAAAGGACCACAAATATCAGTATGAATGAACTCTAATAGTATTGTGCTGCGAGTTGCTCCCTTCTTTATTGTCTTTGCATATTTTCCTTTAATGCAATCAATGCAGTGGTCTGAGTCAGAGAAATATAATGGTTGGAGAATCTCTTCCTTAATGAGACGCTCCATTCTCCCCTTCGAAATGTGGCCTAAACGACAGTGCCACAGTTTCGATGAAGTCTCATTATACTTTTTACGCTTAGTATCATATACATTCAAAGATATAGGAGATTCATTAAGGGAAAGCATATAGAGCTTGTCTTGTCTAAAAGCAAGACCAATATCATTTGAATTAAATGTAATAACACATTTATTGTTACCAAAATTACATTTAAAACCATCATAGTCCAATAAAGAAACTGAAATTAAATTCCTCCTGATGGAAGGAACAAAGACTACATTATTAAGACGAAGTGTGAAACCGCTATCTAAAACTAATGAAACAGATCCAACTGATTCCACTTCGGCTTCTTTTCCATCCGCGACTCTAAGACTTCGCTCCCCCTTTCTTAGTGTTCTCGCGGTATGGAATCCCTGTAATGAGTTGGTAACGTGCACAGTTGCACCTGAGTAAATCCACTAAGATTTAAGAGAAAAATTAGCATAAAGAGTTTCTTCAAAAAACGTTATAGTATCATTACCCTTCTTGGCGAGCCACTTCAGAAAACCAACACAATCCTTCTGGAAGTGCCCTGGCTCCTTGCAGAAGTGACATGCATTCCCATTAGGTGCTTTAGCAGCAACATAGGGCTTAGGTGAATTTTGCGACTTAGGCCCTGACTTATCTGAATTAGGGGAGTAGTGCAGTTTTTTCTTGGATTTGAAGTCCCCTGAGAACTTCCTTTTGCTAGGACCGCCAAGTTAATTCATAAAAATTTTCTTTTCGGTCCTTATTCTTTCTTCCTCCTGGACACACATGGCGATTAGATCGATCATGCTCCATTTATCTTTCTGAGTATTGTAATTTATTTTAAAAGCAGTGTACTCAGAAGGAAGAGAAGTCATAATAAAGTGGACTAGGAAATCATCGGATATCTCCATGTCCATGCCTTGAGTTTTCCAGCCATATCAGTCATCATCATGATATGTTCTCTTATGCTGCTAGACCCGTCATACTTAGTGGATAAAAGCCTCTGGATTAAAGTACTAGCATAAACCTTAGTGGAGCATTTGAATTTCTCCTCAACTGAAGCCAGGTACTCTTTAGCATTTTCAGAATATGGGATTGCTCCCCTGATCCCAACTGATATAGAGGTCTTCATAATCATTAGTGACAGACGGTTGGACCGCTCATATTTTTCAGCATTAGCATCATAAGTTTTCTTTTTCTCATCATAATTATTATCACCGTTGGTGGGGGGAATGAGAGAAGTCACCCTTAACGCACAGTCAAGGTCTAAAACTCCAAGGACAACTGAAATTCTTTCTTTCCAAGCGGGAAAGTTGCTCCCCGTAAGCTGCTCAATGTTGTCAATTGTAGCGGCAACATTCGAAGCATTTATTGTTGAACATTAAAATACATGGAAAAAATTAGAAATAACATTAAAAAAATGTATTGCATGCAAAAATAACATAAAAAATGTATTGCGTGCAATTAACCATACGTTAGTCTGATTAATAACATGTAAAACTACAGTTCTAATTCATATCACCGTTGGGAAGAAAATGAAAAGAACTTCAACAATTAATATGGTGACACACGACTACAAACAACGTTGGTCAGTATGTAATCATGTGTATACATAATGCTAAAATAAATCATAAAAATCTCCAATTAAAATATCTCGTTGGTTCAATTTTAATTAGAGACTATGATACACTGTTACTTGAGTAATTATCATTAATAAAAAACAGTGCACAAAATAAAATAAAAAACCTTAATCACAAAAGCACTTTACAAAATGGAAAAGCTATCGTCGCGGCCGATGCACGACTCTGGCTCGGCACGCACTCGCCCACGCCGCTTGGCAGCTTGCACCCACAAACGCCGCCCACTTAGCTACGGGCGCCGACCCGTTACTCGGCCGAAGAGGCGACGACCGTCAGATCTCATCGAACGGTTAAGATCTCTCGTGCGTTTTACTTCCGCTGCGATCGGAGCGACGCGATCCGTCAGATCTGATCGAATGGTCGAGAGTGAATTTCGCGCCGTATAAAAGCCGGCGAAACGGCGGAAAACCCTAACCCTAAGTCATTTCTTCCCCTAACGAAAAAACTTCACGCTGCAGCGGCGGCATCGCACGCGAGGAGAATAGCGGCGATGACGCACCTGAGGAGATCAGCAGCCTCAGCTCCGTCGGCAACAGAAACGAGGAGCGACGGCGGAGCGGCATAAGGTGGCGCCCCCGCAGCCCTCCTCGCCGGCGTGTGCCGCCGTCGAGTGGAGCTACGGTGGCGCCCGAGACCGGAGAGGCTCCAAATCAAAAAAAAACGTAATTGTTCGCCGCCCCATTTGCGCTCCGATTTGAGTTTGTGGGTTTGAGGGGTTCGGTATGCATTTTCGTTAGGGTTTCATTTAAGGATTTTAAATCCTCTCCTTCTAAGTGCTTAAACCGAGTCACTAACCATTAGATCTATGCGAGAGGGAGACTTGGTTGGGGCTAATGGGGTTCAAACTGAGCTAGGTTGCTCATATACCAAATATTGGTAATAACTGAGGGTAAAACATGATCCATATAGACTAATCCTAGATCAATCATTGAACACGCAACACAAAACATTAGTGCGGAAGTCAAAACTCTTACCCGATCCTGAGGACGACATCTTAGGATGGAAGATCGGTCGAAAACGGAGAGGAGGCATGAGCGGGTGCGATGGCCTGAGGCGAAGAAGAGGCGTGAGGGAGTCCGATGGTGATGGCGGTTGAGGATCTTCTCTCACCTCGGCGCTTAGATGCGATCAGACTGTTTGGACTTGTGTAGCCTAGAATCACACAGGTGTTCTGGTCTGCCGAGTCCAACTAATTGATATAGCGCTGGGTGAACGGAACCAAAACCGATTCGTCGGTTGCACCCCCCATCAAGGTGTGCATGGGCTGTTATGCCCCCCTGATATCTCGGTCGGCAGTTAGCCGAGATCAACCCAACACTTTGTAGACAACAACTTGAACTAACCTACGTAGCGATAAGAAGGTACAAAGTATCATACCATAATACTGTGTTGAGAGAAGGAGAACTAAATTTAAGTAAATGTATAGTCCTGACGAGGATCTAATAATCCTCATTTTTATCTTTTATCTATAATTCTTATTATGGGTAAATATGATGTCACATAGTCCCCAGAGGTACCCCTTATCTAAAAGGGAGAAGTCCAATAAGTGGTTGTAAGTCTTGCTACGACTATATCATGGTCGTAAGTCCTTCTACGACCACTACATAGTCGTAAGTCCTTCTACGACTGCTACCTGGTCGTAAGTCCTTCTACGACTGCTACCTGGTCGTAAGTTCTTCTACGACCAGGTAAACTACGACCACCTTATAATCAAACCTACAGAGCGAGTGGGTCCAATTGATTAAGGAATCGAACGGTGCGCACGCACTATTATTCCGCTTATTAATGGTGCGTAATTACCCCATTATCTCGGAAGATAATTGCGACGGCGTGAAGAAGCCGAGGCGCCGGTAATTATCGCCAAGATGCGCCTTCATCGGATTAATCAGGCGCATCTCCCGCAGGGCAAAACGGCTACTTCTTCACGACTATATAAGGGCATCGATCAGAGAGATAGAAGAAAGAAAAAAAACAAGAGCCAGTCAAGTAGGAACACAAGTGCTATTCTCTGTAATAGTCTTAGTCTTTTACTTGATCATCAAGAATACCATACACACAGATTAGGGTTATTATTCTCTCCGAGAAGGCTCGAACTGCCTAAACATCCGTGTCAATCCACTCTGCGTGATCTTATCTCTAGGAGACCCCGAATCAAACAATCTTTACGTAAGATCGGTTCTAATACACCGGCGGCTGGCGCCGTCAGTGGGGATCTTCCGTAATCTCTTGTCAACATACTCTCTTTTTCCAATCTCATGCAATCATGGCGGGAGAATGGAACGAGGAGAACTGGTTTGACTTGGCGGACACGCAGACGTCGACATGGATGCCGTTTCGACTATGAACCGAGTGATGCATCCACGATGGTGATGTTGCCTTGGAGATTATTCTCCAGAAACCATCCCATTAATAGAGTTGAGGAGGGATCCTTATCCCCACAACAATACGCCCAACAGAGGAGCCATTTCCCTCAAAGGACAAGGGTCAATCCGACCAGGACCGCCCCCAGGAGGACTCACAACGCGACGAGAGTTTTCTCCAAGTGTTCAAGTCCCCTTAAGACGGTCCGACTTGGTAAGTCAAGTTCGGGAGCCACCATTCCAGACTCCACCAAAGATCTAGTGATTCTCTCTCTCGTGGTAACTCGAGAGAGGTGGGATCAAGCATGTTTTTCCTGCAAATTCGACCGCCTCCCGCAGATCTCATTTGCGAATGGAGATGATTATAACCCGAGTTCCCCTACCGGAGGGGATTACTCCAAGTCGCCAGATGGTGTCCTCGAGCACTCCTCAAGCGGGAGGCCTCGAGCGCAAGTGAGAATCATCAACGGAGGTCTTCGCCCTTCCACCAAATCGTGGTCACCTCATGGAGGCCGAGATAAGGACACTCCCAAGATCACACACTGCGCCCCCGTGGTAATGGCAAGGGCACCACCGCTGGCGAGAGAGGACCAACACTGATGAACGCGAGGAAATCCTCGACATTCTCGCACTCCACTAAGAAGGCCTCAAAGACACGAGGAGGAGGATTTTGATGTCGTCGAAGAAAGAAAATTGCGATCGTAAGAACTTGCTCAGGCGCATTCAACATCGATCGGAGGAGGTACAAGAACTCCGAACATCAACGACTTGCTCGAGAATCCCATCAAGAGCTTGCTCGAACACTGTGGTACGATCTCTTTGTCAAGAGATTACGCAAAGACTTCGAATCGTAATGACAAGATCGGAGGTACCTCATCGACAACACTCGTAGTCGTAGCAATACGACTTCCTCGGCTACGATCAATCGAATATTTTCACGTAGGAATCGACACGACCATAAGTCGAATCGATTCCCTATTCGAGAAATACCTTTCGATCACCAAGATCAAGAAGCCCTCAAGAGGTGATCATTCACCACTTCGACAAAGAAATTCACAACGAGTGGAATACGAGGAGTATTCTCCTCGTAGAACCGAGGCCTACTACGAGCAAAGTCACTGTTCACGGTATCGTCGATATCGATCACTGGTGACATTAACCCTTCTTTTCTACAAAGAAGGCGTCAAGAAGTGATTACGGATGCCGCATTTTCGCCGACCTTCGAGCGCGTCACGGCCACCTCATTTTCGACCGGTGAACATGGAGAAATTTGATGGATCTCAAAATCCCATCGAATTTCTTCAGATCTATACAACAATTGTCCGAGCAAAGCAGGAGGAGGAGAGCATGTAATGGCGAATTACCTTCCGATCCGTGCTCGAAGGATCCGCCGATCGTGGTTATTAAACCAACCACTCGAGTCGATCTACTCTTAGCAACACCTCGTGATCTTCTACAGCGAATTTCCAAGGCACATACAACCGCCTCGAAAAGAAGACGACTTGCACCGATAAAGCAGAACAACAACGAGACTTTGCGTCCAATTCATCAAACGCTTTAGTCGTTCAGAACTCAATTCCGGAAATTTCGATTCCTCTGTGATCGTGGCTTTTAAGCAAGGAGTCCGCAGAGAAGAATAACGGAGGACATTGCTCAATCCTCCCAACATCATTGTTTAACTCTTCGAGATGGCCGATCGATATGCAATCGCTTCGAGGCGGTCGAGTGGAACAACACTATCGATCGAGAAACATATACTCCTCGAGAGCCGGTGAAGTTGGTAAAGATAAAAAGCAAAAAGTCCAAGAAGAAAATAAAAATCAAAACCACAAGCCGGTGGTTCCAAGGAGGTTCTCGCCGTGAAAGATGGAGAGCCCCAAACCACCAAGTCGCACTCGATCAAGGCAAAGGTAAGCGCATACGATCGTAGGAACGACAAACCAAGGTGGTGTCCTTTTCATAAAAAGGAAGGACATGACCTCCAAGAATCGCCGAAGTTTTCCAAAGAAAGCTCGAAGACTACTACAACAAAGCACCACTCCCTACTCTCGAAAGGTGTAGGACATACGAGTGGCCAAAAGTCGTCTTGGATGATGAGGAGATGCTGCTCCAAGATCCGCAACATACCGTTGAGCACATCTACGGAGGATCATCGACATACGACTCCAAACGACAACTTAAAGTCACGGACGAGAGGTAAATTCTCTACATACTCCTCTCGTCAATAAATTACCAAGTGGTCGGAAGTTACCATCTTTTTGAGAAGGATGACCGTCCGATCACTACGAGTCGATCAGTCGATATCCGATTGTGGTCGAACCCACCATCAACAAGCTGTCGGGTCAATCGAGTGTTGGTTGATGGTGGCGCTTTGAACATATTATTTACTAATGCCCCGGACGAGATGCAAGTACCGGGACAAAGGTAAGGCGATGACGATACTCCTTTCATGGAATTGTACAGGGTCTTCACCAAACCTATTGGCCAAGTTTCTCTTCCTTTAACATTTGGCTCACCAAGTAATTTCGAGAGAGAAAGTCTCCTTTGATGTGGTCGATTTCGACATCGGCATATAATGCCATACTCGGACGCCCAACTTTGGCAAAATTCTTAATGGCTACTCATTACGGGTATCAATGTCTTAAGATGCCAGTCCCAAAGGAGTGATCACCATTCGGTGTGACAAAAGATGGCGATAGTCATGATCGTCGATCCTCGAGATGGTTGGTCAAATACCAACTCGAGATGAAAGTCACCGACTAGCAAGTCGGCCTAAAAGCGCACCAAAGCCGAACGATCAAGTCAAAGAGGTTCCTCACGACGCAGAAGAACCCTCAAGATCGCTCGCATCGGGGAGACTTCCGACCCCAAATAGGAAGACGCCCTCATTACCTTCCTCCGAGCTAACGCAGATGTCTTTGCGTGGCAAGCATCCGACATGCCCGGAGTCCCCAGGGAGGTAATCGAGCACAAAGCTAGCTTTACTACCGATAAAGTACCGTAAAACAAAAATTACGGAGATTTGCCTGATCGGCGAGATGCTATTAAGTCGAGTTGGATAAGCTACTTAAAGCGGGCTTTATAAGAGAAGTCAACCACCCGCAGTGGTTGGCTAACCTGTAATGGTCAAAAAGTCAAACGGCAAATGGCGTATGTGCGTGGACTTTCTCGATCTTAATAAAGCTTGTCCAAAAGATGATTTCCTTTACCTCGTATTGATCACCGGTTGATTCAACTGCAGTTGTGAGATATTAAGTTTTTAGATGCATATTCGGATACCACGGATCAATATGTGTTTAAACGATGAAGAAAAGACCGCATTCATTACTCCATTTGGTACCTTTTGCTATGTCAAAATGCCATTTGGTCTAAAGAATGCCTGCTTCTTTTCAACGCTTAATGCAATCGACTTTTCATCTCAATTAGGCCGAATTTGGAAGCCTATGTTGATGATCTAGTCGTAAAAGCATTAAGAGACTTAATCATATCACCGACCTACAAGAAACATTCGACAACCTCGTAAAGCACCGCTTAAAACTCAATCCAGAGAAGTGTGTGTTTGGAATTTCTTCAGAAAATTGCTTGGATTCCTAGTATCCGAACGAGGAATCAAGCAAATCTGAAAAAATAAAAGCCATCCTCCGGATCGTCCTCCAAACACAAAAAGGAAGTCCAAAACTCACTTTGGGTGCATGGCGGCTTTAAGTCGTTTCATCGCATGCGACTAGGAGAAAAGGACTACCTTTCTTTAAACTTCTCAGAGACATGAAGGTTTTGAGTGGTCGAACGAGGCAAACGTTGCCTTTGAGGATGTCAAGAGGTATCTTTCGAGTGCTCTGCTCGGTTTCTCCAAAGCCGTAAGAGACGCTCTTAATTTACCTAGCCGCCACGCCACAGCAAGAAGCGCGATACTAGTCGTAGAACGTGAAAACGCATAACGACCGGTTTACTACGCCGGAAGTTTTACACGCCTAAGGAGCGTTACCCTCGTGTCCAAAACTTCTATATGCCCTCCTCATGTCTTCGAGGAAATGCGCATTATTTTCAGCGCACAAAATAGTCATGCGTGGCCCGAGTTTCCTTTAGGGAGCAATCCTCCATAATAAGGAAACAATGGACGCATGGCAAAATGGTCAATCGAACTTGGGAGTTCGACCTCCATTTCGTGTCCCGAACGGCCATAAAATCCCGGATCTTGGCGGACTTTGTCGCCGAATGGACAAATCTGAACTGTTCAGATCCCGAAGACGATTCCCACGACCGCTGGATGATGTACTTTGACGGGTCACTTACTTTAAGTGGCTCGGGTCAGGTGGTCTGGTATCTCCTACCGGAGAAACCTTAAAGTATGCCATACAATTAAACGCTACAGATCTCGTGATCGAAGTCCCCATCCCAAAGATATTCCCAATACGGAGAATACTTTTGATAACGAGCGCCTGAGAAGGTGTGGTGGGACAAGGTCGCGAGGATGGATAAGTCGCAAAACCCGACCTTGTATATTCAATGTTTGCTAGACGACTATGAATGTAAGTATCTTTAAAATACTTATATATGTGGCTTTCCTTCTCTCTCACTATTCTCTTTTGCGTAAAGCTCGAGCAAATTGTCGTTGCCTCGGTGAGTATCATCGACAACTTTTAGAGCTAAGACAGAGAAAGAACTACTCACGCAGAGGCGCAGAGGTGGTAAGTCACTTATCATTCATAGTTGTTTTTGACTTAAATACTGTGATAATGTTTTACGAGAATAGTCATGGAAGAAACTCATGACAAAGTACTAGTCGAAAGAGCTTACGACTACTTACAACTGTGTAGTGGTCGAGAAAGACTTACAACCATATCGTAGTCGAGAAAAACTTACGACTAGGTCGGTAGTTGTAGAAGTACTTACAACCATTCTACTGATGTTTATCTTCGCCTCGCTCTTTGTAGGTTAAACAAGGATACGAAGACCTTAATGACTCACCGACTATGAAAAAGAAGAGTCGAGGAGGCTAAGGAACGAAGTATTAGTCCTCTCTGATAGACTTCGAGAGACTGCTCGTGATCTAAAAGATTGCAGAAAAAATAAACAAGAAGTTCTCGAACTTAAGATTGCTTTTGATCTTTAACCTTACCCGACTCTCCTTTCTTCTCCGTGATAAAGAAAAGAGATGCGAAGCTCCGCATCAAGTTCAAGAAAAGCTTTGGTTATTCAGAGTTTTCCGCATTACCGCTAATAAGGATCAAGAACTCGAGGGTTTTAGAACTCGACAATGTGTAAGTAAATCTTTACCGTTATCCTTTTGAGTATTTTCCTTTTCTAATGCCAATTTCTTGTTCGTAAATTGTCGCCCAATTGAGAAACCTCGAGGTCAAATCCAAGCAAAGACCTTAATCGCAATGAGTCCGTCCGCATTGCTAAGATGAATGCAGAGGACATCGAGCATGGGAGCAAAAGCATGTCAAACCGCTGCTTCCCATCGAGAAGAGGTCAAGAAATTGATTCTCAATTAGTAGGTAAGAAAAAGCTTTACCTATAATTATCTTTGTGTTATCTTCCTCTAGAAGTATATTTTTGTTTGACCGATATTATTCTTTTCGTAACAAGTGGTCGAAAACAAGAAGCTTCATGAGCCTTCGACTTGTACCCAACAGAGATGGAGTCGATGAAGACTAGTCTTCAAGGCAACATCACTCTCCGAACAATGTGCTTAGTGAGCTACATTCGAGGGAAAACTCTCGAGAAGATACTATAGCCGCCACACAAGTACCATTGGGGAACAAGTCGGAAAATTGCAAGAAATGGTGACCACTCAAGACTAATCTGTCAATCAATAAGGGAAGCAATGGCCGCAGTAGTTACGCTTTGGCTTAAACTTAAAGCTCAAGACCCCGCCTTAATGTTAAACCAATCGAAGCCGACTTCGACCGTCTCCAATCGAGGCAAGTCGTCTGATTGAGGAAATGCAACACAGAAAAGGTGGCGGGGAAATGCAATAGGCTCTCCCTTCGAGTAATCTTGTAACTACCTTGTAAGGCGCATAATTTTTGTTGATGAGTAATATATGATCCGCCTCATTTCTAAAATCATCTTGTCGAGTAGTTAGTTACTCAAAAGATAATAAACGAATGAAAGACTAAGAATTGAAGTCAAATTAATAACTTTATCCTAGCCCCGACTATTTGCTTAGATTGTTTAGACAATCTAAATAAATAGTGTTTAAAATGGGGTTTCAAAAAAAAGAGAGGTTTATTTAACTTATAGCTTTTGTTACGCTTGTCAAGCAATCGGTCGAAAAGAGTAGAAACGACTTGACACTAGGAAGTTCCTTCTAGTGGGTGACCACGCAAGAGAGGAAAGACTTCGACTAGGTGATGTTCCCATCTCCGACTAGTTTAATCAAACCAAGAACAAAGAACTTGAGTTAAACAAACGCCTTAGAGTACTTTAGTCATTCGCTCGTCCTTTTTGGTGGACTTCGATAAGTCTTTTCCAAAGAGCAAAAGTAGGAGACTGAGCGACACTAGGAAGTTTCCTTCTAGTGGGCGTGACCACATGCAGAGAGGAAAGACTTCGACTAGGTGTGTCTCTTCCTTCACCGCTAAAACAAATCGAGTACACCAAAGGTGGTCGAACAAATGTAAGAAAGTGCACTCTACTTAGAATATTTTTGAATTTATCAAAAATAGACTAAGATTGAGAGAGTTGGCTTTGAGAACATTACGACTAGATAAAACCCGAGCTCTTTGTATTGGCGTAAAAGTGAGTAACGAGTCGATGTTAGAAATTCCTTCTAGTGGGTAGAACCACATGCAGAGAGGAGAAGTTTCACTGATGACGTTTTCACTTTTCGACAAAGGTAAAGAAAACTCGGGTGTTTTCATATCATAGTCGAAAGATTAAAAAGCACTACTCAAAAAATAAGGCAAAAAGAGGTAGAAAGAACTCGACTTTTATTGCCCGAGAAACCGTCACACATAGAATTTGCGTGAATCGGGTCGATGTTCCAAGAGTTTGAGAGAACTCGCCCATCTTCCATTGCTAGTCGATCGACTCCGCCGAAGTTACTTCGACCATCGTAAGGACCTTCCCATTTAGGGAAAGTTTATTCCGATTAGACTTGGATTGGCGAGCCTCAATACTAAGTCACCTACAAGAAGGTCGCGAGGTTGTACCTACGATTATAGTATTCGCGCAGGCTTGTTGGTAGACCGCCAACGGATTAAGGCTAGGTTTCTCCTCTCTTCGAGTATGTTAATGTCATCCGCCGGTTGTTCCTCGGTCCGAGTTGTTGAAGGTTTCAACTCGTGTCGACCGCATTTTAGCTCCGAGGAAGCATGGCTTCGCCCAAAACTAGAAAATGGTGTTTCTCCGTTGCTCGATCGGTGGTCGCATTTAACCGCCCATAATATGGAGGGTAATTTTGTACCTAAGCCCCGAGCGCTAACAAGTCGGGTCAAGACTCGAGTTTTAATTCTCGCATTATTTGGCCGCTTGCACGCTCGACCGCCCCATTGCTTTGGGGATGTGCAATGTAAGCATAGCATAGCTTGGTACTAACTCGCCGCAAAATTCCTCAAATTTTGCACTTGCGTAATTGTTTATTATTGTTCGTAATTATCCGACTTAACTCCAAATCGACTAATTACGCTTCTCATCATGAACCTTTTGTCGCCTGTTATCCCAGCCATGTGTTCACCGATCCATTTTGTGAACGTGTCAATAGCCACAAAAGGAATTCAAACCTCCCGGAGCTTTGGGAAACGGTCCTAGGATATCAAGCCCCTGTGTCACAAAAGGCCAAGAAAGAGGTATTGTTTGTAATGCTTGAGCCGGTTGGTGTATCCGCTCACCATGGAATTGGCATCGACACACTTTTAACCACCTCCATAGCATCGCACAGGTCAGAGGCCAAGAAAACCTTGTCGAAAGGCTTTACCAACCAATGTTCTGAGGAAGCATGCGCCCCACAGATGCCACTGTATATCGTGAAGGAGTGTTATTCCTTCGCTTTGCGAATGCATCGCATGAGTATTCCTTGGGTTCCTCGCTTATAGAGGACTCTTCAACCAAAGTATACATTTTGGCTTTTCGATAATCGACCGCCTCAAGATCATCTTCGCACGAAACCCTTGTAAAGATACTCGTAGATGGGAGTCATCCGTATCCTCGTAATCTAATGAGGCCATCTCAAGAGGAGGTGTTTCGGTTCTTCGACTGAGACGGTTTTTGGAGTTGCTCCAAGAAAACTCCTTTGGTACCGTGGATCGGAAGAAGCCATCCGAGCAAGTTGGTCTCATGAGGAAATTATCCTTTCGAGGGATAAATTGTACCTCAAACCTAAAAATGTTTTTCTAGCTTACGATTCGATAAGTACCGAGCCATTGTTGAGTTAGAGCACCGTACTCTTTCCGATTTGATTCACGACTAGTTGAGAGTCTCTCTCACGAGTAGTCGATTTAATTGAGAGTGCTTTCACTCGTATGCCACCTAGCAAACCTTCGTATCGCCACATTGTTAGTAGCCCAAAGTTTAATTGTATGGCATACTTTAAGGTTTCTCCAGAGGAGATACCAGACTACCTCACCTTCGAGCCACTTAAAGTCAAGTGACCCGTCAGTACATCATCCACCGGGTCGGGAATCAGATCGGGATCCCGAACAGTGTTCAGATTTGTCCATTCGCGACAAAGTCCGCCAAGATCCGATTTTATGGCCGTCGACACGAATGGAGATCGAACTCCCAAGTTCGACCGACCATTTTGCCATGCGCCCCATTGCTTCCTTATTATGGAGGATTGCTCCTAAAGGAAACTCGGACAAGACACCTATTTTGTGCGCTCAAAATAATACCGCAGCTTCTCAAGACATGAGGAGGGCATATAGAAGTTTTGGACTCGAGGGTAACGCCTTAGGCCCGTAAAACTTCGCCGACGAGTAAACCTGGCCGTGTACGCCACGCTCTACGACTAGTATCGCGCTTGTCGCCGTGGCGTGGCAAAGGTAAATTAAGAGCGCCTCTTCCGCTTTGGAGAAACCGTAACAGAGCACTCGAAAGATACCTCTTGACATCCTCAAAGGCGCTGCTTATTCGCTCGACCACTCAAAACCTTCATGTCTCCCGAGAAGTTTAAAGAAAGGTAGTCCTTTTCTCCTAGTCGCATGCGATGAAACGACTTAAAGCCGCCATGCACCCAAAGTGAGTTTCTCGACTTCCTTTTTGTGTTTGGAGGACGATCCGAGGATGGCTTTTATTTTTTCAGATTTGCTTCGATTCCTCGCTGCGTATACTAGGAATCCAAGCAATTTTCCCAAGAAATTCCAAACACACACTTCTCTCGATTGAGTTTTGCTGTGCTTTCGAGGTTGTCGAATGTTTCTTGAAGGTCGCTGATATGATTAAGTCTCTTAATGCTTTTTACGACTAGATCATCAACATAGGCTTCCAAATTCTACTAATTGAGATAAAAAGTCGATTGCATTAGGCGTTGAAAAGAAGCACCGCATTCTTTAGACCAAATGGCATTTTGACATAGCAAAAGGTACCAAATGGAGTAATGAATGCGATCTTTTCTTCATCGCTTAAACACATATTGATCCGTGGTATCCAATATGCATCTAAAAACTTAATATCTCACAACCCGCAGCTTGAATCAACCAAATGATCGATACGAGGTAAAGGGAAATCATCTTTTGACAAGCTTTATTAAGATCAAGAAAGTCCACGACATACGCCATTTGCCGCTTGACTTTTTGACCATTACAGGTTAGCCAACCACTGGGTGGTTGACTTCTCTTATAAAGCCCGCTTAAGTAGCTTATCCAACTCGATTTAATAGCATCTCGCCGATCAGGCAAATCTCGTAATTTTTGTTTTACAGTACTTTATCAGCCGTAAGCTAGCCTGCTCGATCACCTCCCGGGACTCCGGCATGTCGGATGCTTGCCACGCAAAGACATCCAAGTAGCTCTGAGGAAGGTAATGAGTGCGCCTTCCTATTTGGGGTCGAAGTCTCCCGATGCGAACAGCCTTCGAGGGTTCTTCTCAAGGCCCGAGGAACCTCTTTGACTTGGTCGCTCGGCTTTGGTGTAGCTTTTTAGGCTTCGACTTGCTAGTCGGTCGACTTTCATCTCGAGTTGGTATTTGACCAACCATCTCGAGGGATCGACGGCCGCAATTATACGCCATCTTTTGTCACATCAATGGTGATCACCTTTGGGACTCGCATCTTAAGACATTGATACCGTAATGAGTAGCCATTAAGAATTTTGCCAAAGTTGGTCGTCCGAGTATGGCGTTATATGCCGATCGAAATCGACCACATCAAAGGAGACTTTCTCGTCTCCAAATTACTTGGTGAGCCAAATGTTAAAGGAAGAGAAACTTGGCCAATAGGTTTGGTCAAGACCCCTGCACGATTCCATGAAAGGAGTATCGCATCGCCTTACCTTTGTCCCGGTACTTGCATCTCGCCCAGGGCATTAGTAAATAATATGTTCAAAGAACTACCACCATCAACCAACACTGATTGACCCGACAGCTTGTTGATGGTGGGTTCGACCACAATCGGATATCGACTGATCGACCAGAGTGATTGGGCACCATCCTTCTCAAAAGAGATGGTAACTTCCGACCACTTCTGTAATTTATTGACGAGAGGAGTATGTATAGAATTTACCTCTCGTCCTGCAGCCTTTGTTGTCGCTTGAGTCGATGTCGATGATCCTCCGTAGATGTGCTCAACGGTATGTTATGGATCTTGAACGGCATCTCCTCATCATCCGACGACTTTTGGCCACTCGATGTCCCACCCGCCGAGAGTAGGGAGTGGTGCTTGTCGCTGTAGTAGTCCTCGAGCTTTTTTGAAAAACTCCTAGCTATGAGGTCATGTCCTTCCTTTTATGAAAAGGACACCACCTTGGTTTGTCGCTCCTACGATCGTAGCGCTTACCTTTGCCTTGATCAGGTACGACTTGGTGGTTTGGGGCTCTCCATCTTCACTACTGTAACCTCCTTGGAACCACCGGTTTGTGATTTTTGACTTTTATTTTCTTCTTGACTTTTTGCTTTTTTATCCTTACCAACTTCACCGCTTTCGAGGAGTATATGTTTCTCGATCGATAGTGTTGTTCCACTCGACCGCCTCGTAAGCTTGCATATCGATCGCCATCTCAAGAGTTCTAAGAATGTTGTTGGGATGATTCAAAGCAATGTCCTTCGTTATTCTTCATCATGACTCCTTGCTTAAAAGCCCCGATCACAGAGGAATCGAAATTTCCGAATTGAGTTACGAACCCGACTAAAGCGCTTGATGAATTGACGCAAAGTCTCGTTGTTGTTCGCTTTATCCGGCAAGTCGCCTTCTTTCCGTATGTTGTATGTGCCTTGGAAATTCGCCAGAGAAGATCACAGAGGTGTTGCTAAGAGTAGAAAGACTCGAGTGGTTGGTTTAATAACCACGATCGAGCGGATCCTTCGAGCACGCAATGAAGGTAATTCGCCATTACATGCTCTCCTCCTCCCGCCGCTTCGGACAAATTGCTAGATAGATCTCAAGAAATTCGATGGGATTTTGAGATCCATCAAATTTCTCCATGTTCACCGGTCGAAATGAGGTGGCAAATGAATCGCCAAGGTCGCGAAAATGCCCTGATCCAGAATTACTTCTTGACGCCTTCTTTGTAGGAAAGAAGGGTTAATGTCACCAGTGATCGATACGACGATACCCTGAACAGCCGACTGCTCAGAGTAGGTCTTAGTTCTACGAGGGGAATACCTCGCACTCCACCCGCTAGAATTTCTTTGTCGGTGGTGAATGATCACTCCGAGGGGCTTCTTGATCTTCACCGATCGAAATGTATTTCTCGAATAAGGGATCGATTCGACTTATGGCCGTGTCGATTCCTACGAGAGAAATATTCGATTGATCGTAGCCGAGGAAGTCGATTGCTACGACTACCGAATGTTGTCGATGAGGTACCTCCAGCCTTGTCATCACAGTCAAGTCTTTGCGTAATCTCTTCAAAGAAAGAGATCGTGACCGCGCTCGAGCAAGCTCTTGATCGATTCTCGAGCAAGTCGCTGATGTCCCGGAGTTCTTGTACCTCCTCCGATCGATGTTGAATGCGCCAGTGCGTGTTCTTCTCGATCGCAATTTTCTTTCTTCCGACGACATCAAAATCCTCCTCATGAGGTCTTTGAGGCCTTCTTAGTGGAGTGCGAGAATGTCGAGGATTTCTCGCTCATCGAGTGTTGGTTCTCTCTCGCCAACGGTGGTGCCCTTGCCATTACCACGAGGGGCGCAGCAGTGTGATCTTCGGGAGTGTTCTTATCTCGGCCCCATGAGGTCGATTTCGATTTGGGGAAGGACAAAGACCTCCCGCTGATGATTCTCACTTGCGCCGAGGCCTCCCGCTTGAGGAGTGCTCGAGGACACCATCTCGCGACTTGGAGTAATCCTCCGTAGGGGAACTCCGGTTATAATCGCCTCCGCTCGCAAATGAGATCCGCGGGAGACGGCCGAATTTGTAGGAAAAGCATGCTTGATCCCACCTCTCCGGAGTTACCCCGAGAGAGGATCACTAGATGCCGTGGAGTCCTCGAATGGTGGCTCCTGTAACTTGATTTACCAAGTCTGGACCGCCTTAAGGGACTTGAACACTTGGAGAAAGAACTCGCCGTGTTGTGAGTCCTCCGGGAGCGGTCCCGGTCGGATTGACCCTTGTCCTTTGAGAGAATTGGCCCTCTGTTGGACGATTGTTGTGGGGATAAGGATCCTCCTCAACTCCATTAATGGGATGGTTTCTCGAGAATAATCTCCGAGGCAACATCACCATCACGGATGCATCACTCGGCTCAGTAGTCGAAACCGCATCCATGTCGACGTCACAGAACCGCCAAGTCAAACCAGCTTCCTCGCTCCATTCTCCCGCCATGATTGCATGAGATTGGAAAAAGAGAGTATGTTGACAAGAGATTACCGAAGATCTCCACGACGGCGCCAACCGCTTGTATTAGAACCGATCTTACGTAAAGATTGTTTGATTCGGGGTCTCCTAGAGATGAGATCACGCAGAGTGGATTGACACGGATGTTTAGACAGTTCAGCCTTCTCCGAGAGAATAATAACCCTAATCCTCGTGGTGTGGTTTTCTTGATGATCAAGTAAAAGACTAAGACTATTACGAGAATAGCGCTTATGTTCCTACTTGACTAGCTCTTGTTCGCCTCCTCCATCTCTCCGATTGATGCCCTTATATAGTCGTGAAGAAGTAGCCGCTTTGTCTTGCGGAGATGCGCCTAATTAATCCAAAGAACGGCGCATGATGGCGAATGATTACCGACGCCGCTTTCTTCACGCCGTCCGCAATTATCTTCCGAGATAATGGGGTAGTTACACACCATTAATAAGCGGAATAATAGTGCGTGTAAACCGCTCGATTCCTTAATCAATTGGACCCACTCACCGTAGGTTTGATTATAAGGTGGTCGAGTTTACCCGGTCGTAGAAGAACTTACGACTGTAGCAATGAAAAGGACTTACGACTGTGCAATACCGAGAAGGACTTACGACTATGTAGTGGTCGAGAAGGACTTACGACCATGATATAGTCGTAGCAAGACTTACGACTATGGGGGTGATTGTAGAAGAACTTACAATCACTTGTTGGGCTTCTCCCTTATAGATATAAGGGGTACTTCTGGGGACTATGTGACATCATATTTACCCATAATAAGAATTATAGATAAAAGATAAAATGAGGATTATTAGATCCTCGTCAACACTAAACTCTATTTAACAAGCCCATATTTTCGTTTATGATTGGCGCTCTGCCAGTAAAATCTCGATCGATAAAAATCTAGTCTTTAAGAACCCCTCTAGGAACCTAAAAAATATAACATAAACATTGACAGTTTGCTTAGCACCGAGTTAATAAGTACTAATTGTCCACCAACAGACGTATTCTTTCCTTTCCAACTGCTAAGTCTCTTTTCAACTCTATCTTCAACCATTTTTCAACCACAATTCCGTAATTTTTTGAAGTAAGTTAGAATACCTAAGTATCTGAAAGGAAAGTCACTGACTTCACAACCAAATAACTGAGTATATATACTGTGGTTCAACTTTTTTTGGCAGAACCAAAACAAAAAATCTCACTCTTGTGGAAATAAATCTTTAAACCTGATAATTATTCAAAGACACATAGAATAAGTTTTAGATTTTTTGCTTATTCTAAATCATTATTCAAAAAGAGGATAGTGTCATCAGCAGACTGTAATATTGACAACCCATCATCAATCAAGTGAGGAACTATTCCCGATAAAAGACCTCCTTCTTGAGCTCTTGAAATAAAGATGGCAAGCATGTCCACAACTAGATTAAAAAGAATTGGGGACATAAGATCACCTTGCATAAGACCTTTCCGAGTTTGAAAAAAAATCCAAGATCATCATTGACTTTTATTCCAATACTTTCTCCCTTAATGAAACTTTCCACCTAGAAACACCACTTAGTTGAAAAACCTTTCATCCTCAAGGCTTGAAGTAAAAAAATAGACATTTTACTTTATCATAAGCTTTCTCAAAATCGACCTTGAATACTATTCCATCCAAATTTTGTTTATGCAGCTCATGTATTGACGAGACAATAGGTGTCCCGATCTTCTGATAGGATGATGCGTCGATTTGTGGAGGTACAACTTTGACGATGCATGCTTCTAACCAATCACGACCAGAACACCAAACAATCGCTCAACCACACTTTGAGTCGTTATCAACCATACCAAGAACACAGTTGACCTAAACACGAGGTTCAGTTCCTGCGAGCAATCGAGGAACACGTAATAACAAGATAATAAGCAATCTGAAATTGCAAATAGGATTGAAATATTTGATGAAATTGGGATTCTATAGCGGTATTATGGTTGGTCTAATCGACACAAGTGAATACACGAAGTTGAAACAAAGCTAACTTTTAATTAAACAAAATCCAAGAAAACTAGAGGGGTACAGCCATCTTAAATAGGGGAGGGGAGTAGCTAGGAGATAAGGGGTAGTACTATTCATGATACTATTCATGTGAACAATATGGTAGTGAACAGTGCCACCTAAGAGAGAGGGCGGCTAGGAAGGTGTGAAAGCATCTAGACCCCTAAAAATGTGTTTTGGTAATTAATGATATTATGTGAATATGAGACTAATATGTTTGTTGAAGTGATTACAAGGCATAGTCCTAGATGACAAAGTCAAATCAAGGAGCTGCATGTCAAAGAATGTCAAGAAGATGGAGTTTGTCTCAAGGGCAAGGTACAAATAGACTAGGACCCCTTTTGAATTTTACCGGTCTTTGGAGTATGGAGGAAGACCGGATTTTAGGATAAATATCGTACTATTAAGGGGGAGCTCGTCTAGTAGCTTGAAAGCACTTCATTATGCTTTTGGATCAACTTAGGATCATGCATGCTCTCTTGGTCTAGTTTTAAAACCAAAATCATTTTCTCTGTACGCAATCGGAAGTTCCGGCGTTTTAACTGCGGAACTTCCGCTAGGCGGATCTTCCGAAATATTTGCGGATCATTTTTTCCAGAGAGTACCCTTTTTAGGGACTTAGCCGATTTCTCGAAGTGCGGAAGTTCCGCCATGATACGAGCGGAAGTTCCGATTATCGGTTGCTCTAAAATTCTTGCAGATCGTTTTTTCCAGAGAGCACCCTTTTTAGGGACTTAGCCATTTTCGCAAGTGCGGTAGTTCGCCGTGAAATGAGCGGATCTTCCGATTATCGGACGAACCGAACTTTAGTTGGCGGAAGTTCCGCACATAAATCCAACGGCTATAATCAGAGCATTTAATGCCACTGTAATGATCATGCAGCTTCACTGATTCAAGGGCTAAGTTCCGCACATTACATGGCAGAAGTTCCAATTCCCTGAATGTTTCTGGATTCTTTGTATAACGGTCATATTTGGTTGTGGGAGGTATAAATGCACCCCCACCAGCTCAAGGTGAGGTTACTGAGCATTCATTCAATACATTTAAGTTTTGAGCACTCTCCTCAATCCTCATTTACTTTCTTTGCACAAATTTGTGAGGTTGTGAGCAAAACCGAGAGCATTGCATTCTAGTTGATCCTTTGGCTCTTGGTTGCCGTCAAGCGAAGTTCAAGATCTATTCTCTTGGTGCTTGTCGGCACCTAGACGGCTTGGCGGAGGTTGCGCGGTGATCTCTTCAAGAAGTTTGTCAAGAGGCCCGACGGCCAGGATTGGTCGGTTCACCAACTCCGGAGAGGAGGAAGAACAATCAAGTGATTACGAGGGAAGGCTTAATTTGTGGAGCCGGTTTGATTGAGTCAAGCTTCCTCAACGCGGACTAGTGAAGATCGACAAATCTTCGATACCACGGGAAAAACCTCTTTGTCTCTTTGCGGTTATTTATTGTCTTCGCTTATTGCAATTATCTTTGTAGCATATATCTTATGATAGATAGCTTTGTTTAGTTCATCTTGCTAAATTGTTTATTTTGAACTAGAATTTTTGAAACCTCCTATTCACCCCCCTCTAGTCGGTTATCCTTGATCCTACAAGTGGTATCAGAGCTTGGTCTCTCTAATTTTAGACTTAACCGTCTAGGAGAGAAAGGATGGCTAGTGAGGGTATGTCAATAGGCAAGGCTCCCCTATTTGATGGATCAAATTATGCATATTGGAAAATTAGAATGTTAATTTATTTAAAGGCCATGAGCCCAAGCATATGGAGAATTGTGAGTGAAGGTTTTGTTATGACACTTGATCCCACACACCCCACAGATCAAGACGAACGGAACTCTCACCTCAATGCTCAAGCGATGAACGCTCTTTTTGGAGCTTTAAACGCGGATGAGTTCAATCGAGTGAGCAACCTTGAAACCGCTCATGAGATATGGACTATGCTCTCCGAAATTCATGAGGGCACATCCACGGTTAAAGAAGCCAAATTGCATAGGCTTATTTTGAACTAGAATTTTTGAAACCTCCTATTCACCCCCCCTCTAGTCGGTTATCCTTGATCCTACAAGGTGGTCGGCCGAAATAACCTAAAGTGGTGGCTGTGCTCAGGACCTAATGATTGATACAAGGCCCTCGTCCTAAAGTGATGTGGCGCAGCACCGTATATAAGTGAAGCAAATTCGTCGGCCCATTGGAGTATAGATTGACGCAGCCGAATCGATAGAAGTAGAGTAGTCCGGTTGGAAGTGGAGTAGTGATCGTATCTGGAGTGTTGATATCCTCATCATTCTCCCCTTCTTGTATTTGAGTCGTCCTCGACTCAAGCTCATCGTCCAGCTCCAAGAAAAACTTGAAAACTTGTAGCAACACATACTCATCTTTTCACAAAATATTAGCAACAGCAGGTGGCAAAAAATAGAGAAAACTTTTCAATTTAAAGGTGGTGTGCATGCATCAAATCAGCAATGGTACATTTTCTTATAGCATTCAGTTTGTAACTCAATTTGGATGTATAAGTGAAGTATATAGTAGAATTATTCATCACCCTATCATGACGAAATATGGTCCTCAACATTTGTAAGTTAATGGGTAGCACAACAATTGATTTCAAAGTGCACAAGTCATTCATATAATCAAATTTCAATCGAGCAAGAGCAAATTCATCTAGTAATGATGAAAAGATTTATAAGTTAGTCCATACTGCAACAACATTATGCATATTGTCAATACTAGATAGTGCAATAAGAGATGAACACATAGGCATTGAACAATCGGAGACCGCTATCGGGAACACGTTGAAGTACATCTTCGCGGAATGGAATAATGTACTGAAGAACATGAGCTGTGGTCGTTCGAGGGACGACGTTCTACACGCCGCGCACAGAGTGAGCGGACCATGCTCACCTGCTAGGTCGTCACAACCTAGTCGGACCACTGGCGTCCTAGCGCTCCCAGTTGGTCGTCCGCACAGCACATCGACGGGAGGTAAGTTACGTACAAATTGTACAAATCTACGTTCTGTTTTTTTGGTTATGCCTTACTTTCACTAACATCATGTCGTTCTCCCACCGCAGGTCTGTCAGGATGCATCACTTCTTCCATCCGCACTCGCATACGCATCGCCTTGGCCATCCGCACCGCATATCTGGAGGTACGAGATTCTTAGTTTACATCCAGAGTATTTATTTTGACTAATATCATTCCGTCTTACAGCCTTCAGTTGACAGTGGGGGTGACGACCATCCGTCCACTGACGAGGATATGGGCCCTCCAACTCCTACAAGGGAGTAGTACACGGGGTTTGGAGCGTACACGGGGTTTGGACCGTACGCAGGATTTGGAGCGTACGCATGGCAAAGCTCCTCTGGGTTTGCTGACGCACCGTACGTTTAAGGCCAGATCTCCTCCGTACGACCGGAGTTGCAGACATCGTAACTTGGGGGCGAAAACTTTGGGAATGAAATTATTGAGTCCTACGTTCATAACATGATTGCAGGTGGCCCCCGGTTTGGCATGTGAGCAGAGAGTGGCGGTAGTGGTTTAGACGAGTGAGTCATATTGTATCTCGTGTTATGCGATTATGTTTTAGTATATTTCTATGCATATTTTATTTTGCTATTGTATTAGTGGGAATTGAAAAAATAATCACGTGTAAA
This sequence comes from Hsuehochloa calcarea, assembly GCA_036346395.1. Taxonomy (NCBI): domain Eukaryota; kingdom Viridiplantae; phylum Streptophyta; class Magnoliopsida; order Poales; family Poaceae; genus Hsuehochloa; species Hsuehochloa calcarea. Next base: position 10,526,219 of record CM070611.1, on the reverse strand, counting down.
TAGTCTGTGTTATTTACTACCCAATGAATACCAGCTGGAACCAAGATTTTAAAATAATATTTTTTTAAATATAACTACATATATAAATATCCATCCAATAAAATTATAAAAATAGGCTTCTCTCAGCCATTTGAAACGGGAACCTTGAGTAAGGAGTTTTGGATTGATACTAGATCTTTTTGTCTTGTTTGGAGTTCTGGAATACTAGTACGGAAGCAAAATCCCACCCGGAGAACAGGGCCTGCAAAATAAATAAAATAAAAGCCACCAAACCTGGCTGAAAATGGGCACGGTTTCCGGGCCTTTGCGCTAATGCAACTCACGCACATTATCTGTACATTAGCATTATCTAGTGATGGGAGTATACGGCAAACAAATGAACATGTCCGTCGGTGGGAGGGACGGATGAGCGCCATCGACGCCAGAGGGGGCCTCCGTCGCCGGGACGGGCGGACGAGGCAAACGTCCCATCACTAGATAATGCTAATATTCGCAAAATCAGTGGTAAAAATGTCTTCTTTTTTTTTGCTAATGCGACTCCGTACAACGCTATATCAAAAAGGGAAAAAAAAAATCTTAATTCTACGTCTCACCAGCACTAGGTTTGTCTTACCTCTTAAAAACAAGAAATTTAGAACTAGGACGTCAAGTTATGACGTGATTAGATTTATCCACTAGAAAAATTGCCATACATTATTGCTAACCGGTCACCAACCTTCTTCCAAAATATCCCAGCGTGGCCACGAGCGTCATGTTCTGGCCAAGATTTGTTTTGCAAAGAAAAACAGTTCACTCACTTGTGCAATTCGATTACATGTCATGGTATTGTCTGCACACTGAAGATCCCAGGCAGGGGCGGAGACAAGGGCCTGGCCCATCCATCGATGATGAACCTGCAGGACTTGGTGTTAGTAAGTCTGTTAGGACTAGTCCATTAGTTGAGATGAAATTAAGTACTAATGAAATTTGTTAGCCACAACTCTAGAAGTGTCCAGATCCATCGAGGCACGTGTAGTGAATAACCAAACTATATCTTTTTCGTATTTTTATTTTAAGTTGAAGATACCACCACCGACCAAAGAGGAGTACGGCAATCCTATTCGCGTTCCTCAAAACCGTTCACCTTTTCAATTTCATCCTTTGTATAAGTAATAACTGAGGGTAAAATATGATCCATATAAACTAATTTTAGATCAATCATCGAACACGCAACACAAAACATTAGTGCGGAAGTCAAAACTCTTACCCGATTCTGAGGACGACATCTTAGGATGGTAGATCGGTCGAAAACGGAGAGGAGGCGTGAGCGGGTGCGATGGCCTGAGGCGAAGAAGAGGCGTGAGGGAGTCAGGTGGTGATGGCGGTTGAGGATCTTCGCTCACCTCGGTGCTTAGATGCGATCGGACTGTTTGGACTTGTGTAGCCTAGAATCACACGGGTGTTCTGGTCTGCCGAGTCCAACTAATTGATATAACGCTAGGTGAACGGGACCAAAACCGATTCGTCGGTTGCACCCCCGATCAAGGTGCGTGGGTGTTATGCCCCTCGATATCTCTGGCCAGCTAGCCGAGATCAACCCAACATTCTCCCTTTGATCGTAAGGCTAACATCATAAGTCCATCCTCAATGAAACAACATACCAAGATAATGTGTGGCATGGCCAATGAAGTGCCATGCAACCCCAGTACCTATAGTGTACTATTACATTTTGAAATGGATATTCATTATACTTAATGGGAGTTTGTTTGTTTTAAGGTCATTTTGTCCGTAATCAAAGGCTTTCCAATAAAACCATGCCGCAACATGATCACTAAATATATTGGGTGGTAAACCTTTAATAAGCGGATCCGCAAGCATTGACTTAGTACTAATATGCTTGATACTAATGGTTTGATCCTCGATTCTATCTTTCACAACATGATATTTAATGTCAATGTGTTTGGCAAAGACCACTTCACTTGTTGTTGCTCGATAAAAGACGTGGGTTCGTTATCGCAAGATAAGGTGAGTGGTTTAGAAATGTCACAACCACTCGAGACCCTAATAAAGTTCTTAAGCCACACACCGCCTTGTAGCCTCATAACATGCCACAAACTCACTTGCATCGTTGAAGATGCCGTAAGGCTTTGTTTGGAGCTTTTCCACGAGATAGCTCCTCCAATGAGTGTGAAGATATAACTCGACGTGATTTCTTAGTATCAACACATCCCGCAAAATCAATCAATAACCAATAACTACAAGGTTATCGTAATTTTATATGTGAGTATAAGATGCTTAGTAGTTTGCATATAACGCAAGACTTTCTTAACGGCCTTCCAGCTGGTTCGGTCCTCGATTTGACTCGATATCCGCCAAGCATTCCGATTACAAAAGCTAAATCAGACGCTGCGGCTTACTTGAGCGCATATAATGCTTCCGATACCAAGCATAAAGAACCGACTTCATCCGATCGGTTCATATTGGTTCCTTGACATTGAAATGTCCCAAACTTATCGCCTTAACAATAGGAGCAAAGTAGCGAGCATTTATGCATATTGTATCTCTTTAGTACTCACAACGTATGCCTTTTGAGATAAACCTAATACTCCTTTGGACCCGTCTCCTGAATTCAATACCAAGAACGTAAGAGTCGCCACCGAGATCCTTCATATCAAAATTGATGAAAGAAATTTCGATCTCAAACAAAGATATCCTTATCGCTAGCCAATAACATGTCATCCACATAAAGCACTAATATGGTGAATTTACTCCCCTTGAACTTAACATATATGTAGTTATCAACTTCATTTTTCTTAAATCCAAAATTTCTTATAATTTATCGAATTTGAGGTACCACTGCCTCGATGCTTGTTTTAAGCCATAAATAGATTTCTTAAGTCGACATCCCATATGCTCTTTGCCCTCCACGACAAAACCTTCCGGTTGAGTCATGAAAATATTTTCTTGCAAGTCGCCATTAAGGAATGTTGTTTTGACATCCATCTGATGTAGCTCTAAATCATAATGAGCTACAAGTGTCATAACGATTCTTAATTGTGGATATCATGGGGATATGCTCCAGATCTTAGGATGATGTGACAATTGGCAATGGCGTTAACGGCTTGTCGCTTCACCGGTTTTCGACAAAGTTTCAGATCCGTTCACTATTCTCGATGTACGGGCGGTCCGACCGCCATAGCATGGCGGTCCGACCGTCCCAAATCGGTCGGACGGCCATGCGCGCGGGGCGACCGCTGTGACTAAAATGGTCGAATGGGTCAGCCAAAAATAGGTGTTGTAGACAAGTGAGGATCCTAATACACTTGGTCTCATAATTTTGGAGTTCCCAAGCAAAAGTTCTATTGGTTTAAAGTTTCCAGAGGTTTCGGATTTTCGGGGTTGAAAATTGGCTGTCTCACGCGCGGTCCGACCGCCTTGTGGTGGCGGCCGACCGGCCGGTTACGGCCGACCGCCCCGAGGGGCTGGCTCGACTGCTTCGACTTGTTCATCGCCACCAGTGGCGATGATGTTTTGTTAGGTCAAAGTCATGGGTTTCAGGCATATGTGTTGCATGATGCATGTTTTGACTAACGTGGGTCAAGTTGTGAAGAACTTGTTCCCGATTCGATTTGCTTGTTTATTGTTGTGCAGTTGCTTGGTGATCAACGACGGTCAACGGCGAGGATGATCGGACTAGGCTTGGAGAGCCGAGGTCCGTAACGATCGACGATGCCGGGTGAGGTCAATGAACTCAAGTGTGGTGCGAATAGACAAGGATGACCGAACGGCGGCCGGCGATCGGTTGGATCAAGCGGCGGGGCCTGCAAGTGCCATGGTGGTTCCGTGGAGCCGATGGGAGAGACTTGCCGACATGTTGAGAGCCGTTGATCAACCTACACGTGGCGGCATGGAGGTGCTTCACAAAGATGGGACTCGGTCTTTGCAAAAGATCGAGAAGGGTATTTTGGTAATTATACCAAATACCGCTTGAGACTTTTGACGACTCGCGCGCAAGATGGCGTGGAGAAGCGGAGTAGGTCAAGAGGAGATGAAGACTCGCTCGAGATGCGTGCGTGTGTGACCCGCTTGTTTTGGGCCTTAACGGAGCCCATTAGGTGACTCTTCTAGAAGGTTTAAGTCTCCACTATAAATAGAGGAGGGAGGTGGTCGCACCCTTCAACCCTTTCATGCTTGAAACCCTAGTTTTGGCTTAGGTGCTTAGGGAAGGTTTAGTGGAGGTTAGGGTTCTAGAGAGAGAGAGAGAGATGTTTTGATCTTGTATCCATGCGTATCCGTATGAGTGGCTGTAATCGATACATTATCAAATCAATCCAAAGAAGAGTTCTCTTCAAGATGAGTTCATTTGCCTTCTTTCTCTCTATTTGGTGATTTTGAGTCTTTCTTTAATTCGCATGTTTTTGGTTGATTTCTTTATATGATCTAGCTTGTCGTGACATGTGGAACACATCTAAGATCATCTTGATCATCAATCACCCACGAGCAAGTTTTTGGATCTAGTTTTCGCTTTGACTTGCTTTTGAACCATCCATCTCTCAAACTGAAAAAGGTCATAACTTTTCCATGGATCTTCATGATCTTTGATTGGAATAGGTTCCTGACATCCTAGAGAAGGTGTGTACCAAGTTTCATCAAGTTTGGAGTTGTAGATCAAAAGTTACATCTATTTGCAACTTCGCTTTTGGCGATTTCACTGCTCATCTACCGGAGGTCTGACCGCCCCTCTACAGAGGCCTGACCGCCCTTGAATAGAGGTCGACCGCCCCACACTTAGGAAATCAAGTTTTGGTTGTTTTTGGTTGTTTTGTTTCGGGTTTTGATTGATTCAATCCTAGTCTTCCATTGCATCGGTATATCAATCTTCATAGCTTCTATAGCTATTGGAGTGAAATTTGTATTGAATCTGATCTTGGTTGAAAAAGTGAGCGTGCTCCTATTCAACCCCCCCTCTAGTCGCCTTTTCGGTCCAACATTAATGAATCCTTAGTTGAGATAGGAGAAAAAGTATCATTATAATCAATCCCCTCTCTTTGTGAGAAGCCTTTTGCTACGAGTCTTGCTTTGAACCTTTCGATATTCCCTTTAGAGTCATGCTTGGTTTTGTAGACCCATTTACAGCCTACTATTTTGAATCCATCAGGAATTTCTACTAAGCCTCATACATCATTAGTGCTCATAGACTTTAGTTCATCCTTCATGGCATCAAGCCACTTAGGAGAATATTCACTCATCATGGCTTCCTTATAAGAGGTGGGATCATCTACCTTTCCTATATCATTAATATCCTTATTCATATAAACAACATAATCATTTGAGATGACAGATCTTCTCTCCCGTTGTGATCTTCTAATAGGTTCAGCAGCTATTGCAGGAGGTCACGAGACGCAGGAGATCACGAGGCTCATCATTAGGCATGACATTAGGAGTTTCAGAGACCTCAACAGGAGGTGCAACAACAGTATTCGGTATTGGAGGTGCAACCACCTGAAACGCAGGAATAAAGGTCTCTGGGATAAGCGGTGAAGGAACGTAAACCCGCTTCTCTTCAAGATCTATTTTCCTAGGCTCCGTGTCCTCGTTATATTCTAAGAACACAACGTGTCTTGTTTCTACAAACTTAGTTGTCCTATCAGACAAGAAACCAATACCCTTTAGATCTTCAGGTACCCAATAAAATGGCAACTTATTGTCTTAGGATCTAATTTTCCAATATGTGGATTAAATATCTTAGCTTCAAAGACGACAACCCCATACTCTTAAATATTTCAAACTTCGCTTCCTCCCACCATAATTCATAAGGTGTCTTAGGTAATCGATTTATCGGAACCCGACATGATATGTGTACTGCCTTTAGTGCCTCCATCCACAAACCGCTTGATAAACTAGAATAGCTAAGCATGTCTGCACTATATCCATAAGTGTACGGCATGCCTCTCGACTACCCCATTCTCACGAGGTTCACCTAGTGTAGAATATTGGGCAACATTGCCATTTTCCTAAAGGAACTTAGCTTAAAGGGCTGTGAATTTGCCCATAAGGGGCATGTCTCCCATAATATTCTCCTCCACGGTCCGATCTTACCACTTTAATTCTTAGGTTGTGCTGATTTTCAACTTCACTTTAAATATCTTAAATTTATCAAGTGACTCAGATCGGTCCTTAATGGGAAAATATAACCATAACGGGAGAAATCATCAGTGAATGTGATGAAAGAATCAACACCATCCACTGATGTCACAGGAAAAGGACCACAAATATCAGTATGAATTAACTCTAATAGTATTGTGCTGCGAGTTGCTCCCTTCTTTATTGTCTTTGCATATTTTCCTTTAATGCAATCAATGCAAAGGGTCCGAGTCGAGAAATCTAATGGTTGGAGAATCTCTTCCTTAATGAGACGCCCATTCTCCCTTCAAATGTGGCCTAAACGACAAGGTTACGCTCGATGAAGTCTCATTATACTTTTTACGCTTAGTATCATATACATTCAAAGATATAGGAGATTCATTAAGGGAAAGCATATAGAGCTTGTCTTGTCTAAAAGCAAGACCAACATCATTTGAATTAAATGTAATAACACATTTATTGTTACCAAAATTACATTTAAAACCATCATAGTCCAATAAAGAAACTGAAATTAAATTCCTCCTGATGGAAGGAACAAAGACTACATTATTAAGACGAAGTGTGAAACCGCTATCTAAAACTAATGAAACAGATCCAACTGATTCCACTTCGGCTTATTTTCCATCCACGACTCTAAGACTTCGCTCCCCCTTTCTTAGTGTTCTCGCGGTATGGAATCCTCAGAATGAGTTGGTAACGCACAATTGCACCCGAGTAAATCCACTAAGATTTAAGAGAAAAATTAGCATAAAGAGTTTCTTCAAAAAACGTTATAGTATCATTACCCTTCTTGGCGAGCCACTTCAGAAAACCAACACAATCCTTCTGGAAGTGCCCTGGCTCCTTGCGTATGACATGCATTCCCATTAGGTGCTTTAGCAAAGAACATAGGGCTTAGGTGCATTTTGCGACTTAGGCCCCGACTTATCCGAATTAGGGAGTAGTGCTTTTTCTTGGATTTGAAGTCCCCGAGAACTTCTTTGCTAGGACCGCCAAGTTAATTCATAAAATTTTCTTTCGGTCCTTATTCTTTCTTCCTCCCGACACACATGGCGATTAGATCGATCATGCTCCATTTATCTTTCTCGAGTATTGTAATTTATTTTAAAAGCAAGTACTCGTAAGGAAGAGAAGTCATAATAAAGTGGACTAGGAAATCATCTGATATCTCCATGTCCATGCCTTGAGTTTTCCAAACCATATCGGTCATCATCATGATATGTTCTCTTATGCCGCTAGACCCGCCATACTTAGTGGATAAAAGCCTCGGATTAAAGTACTAGCATAAACCTTAGTGGAGCATTTGAATTTCTCCTCAACTCAAGCCGTGTACTCTTTAGCATTTTCGTAATATGGGATTGCTCCCCATCCCAACCGATATAGAGGTCTTCATAATCATTAGTGATGATTTTGGACCGCCATATTTTTCAAAGATTAGCATCATAAATTTTCTTTTCTCATCATAATTATTATCACCGCTGGTGGGGAATGAGAGAAGTCACCCTTAACGCATACCAAGGTCTAAAACTCTAAGGACAATCAAATTCTTTCTTTCCAAGCGGAAAGTTGTTCTCGTAAGTCGCTCAATGTTGTCAATTGTAGCGAACATTCAAGCATTTATTGTTGAACATTAAAATACATGAAAAAATTAGAAATAACATTAAAAATGTATTGCATGCAAAAATAACATAAAAATGTATTATGCAATTAACCATACGTTAGTCCGATTAATAACATGCAAAACTACGCTCTAATTCATATCACCGCTGGGAAGAAAATGAAAAGAACTTCAACAATTAATATGGTGACACACGACTACAAACAACGCTAAGCGATGTAATCATGTGTATACATAATGCCAAAATAAATCATAAAAATCTCCAATTAAAATATCTCGTTGGTTCAATTTTAATTAGAGACTATGATACACTGTTACTTGAGTAATTATCATTAATAAAAAATAGTGCACAAAATAAAATAAAAAACCTTAATCACAAAAGCACTTTACAAAATGGAAAAGCTATCGCGGCCGATGCACACCCGGCTCGGCCGCACTCGCCCACGCCGCTTGGCTCACAGCAGCCACAAACGCCGCCACTTAGCTACGGGCGCCGACCACATTTCTACCGAAGAGGCGACGACCGTCAGATCTCATCGAACGGTTAAGATCTCTCGTGCGTTTTACTTCCGCTGCGATCGGAGCGACGCGATCCGTCAGATCTGATCGAATGGTCGAGAATGAATTTCGCACCGTATAAAAGCCGGCGAAACGGCGAAAACCCTAACCCTAAGTCATTTCTTCCCTAACGAAAAACTTCGGTCATGCGCGCGCCGCGTCGCGAGGAGAATAGCGACGATGACGCACCGAGGAGATCAAGCACCTCACCCGCGGCAATGTAAACGAGGAGCGACGGCGAGCGCATAGGTGGCGCCTCAGCTTCTCCTCGCCGGCTGCTGCGCCGCCGTCGAGTGGAGCTACGGTGGCGCCCGAGACCGGAGAGGCTCCAAATAAAAAAAAACGTGATTGTTCGCCGCCCCATTTGCGCTCCGTTTTGAGTTTGTGGGTTTGAGGGGTTCGGTATGCATTTTCGTTAGGGTTTCATTTAAGGATTTGAAATCCTCTCCTTCTAAGTGCTTAAACCGAGTCACTAACCATTAGATCTATGCGAGAGGGAGACTTGGTTGGGGCTAATGGGGTTCAAACTGAGCTAGGTTGCTCTGATACCAAATATTAGTAATAACTGAGGGTAAAACATGATCCATATAAACTAATCCTAGATCAATCATTGAACACGCAACACAAAACATTAGTGCGGAAGTCAAAACTCTTACCCGATCCTGAGGACGACATCTTAGGATGGAAGATCGGTCGAAAACGGAGAGGAGGCATGAGCGGGTGCGATGGCCTGAGGCGAAGAAGAGGCGTGAGGGAGTCCGATGGTGATGGCGGTTGAGGATCTTCTCTCACCTCGGCGCTTAGATGCGATCAGACTGTTTGGACTTGTGTAGCCTAGAATCACACCGTGTTCTCGTCTCACGAGTCCAACTAATTGATATAGCGCCGGTGAATGTAACCAAAACCGATTCGTCGGTTGCACCCCCGATCAAGGTGTGCGTGGGCTGTTATGCCCCCTGATATCTCGGTCGGCAGTTAGCCGAGATCAACCCAACACTTTGTAGACAACAACTTGAACTAACCTACGTAGCGATAAGAAGGTACAAAGTATCATACCATAATACTGTGTTGAGAGAAGGAGAACTAAATTTAAGTAAATGTATAGTCCATTCATTCTCAAATAGATGTTGCTTTAGAATGAGTCCAATCAATATTTTTAAATTTTGACTATTAATATGCACAAAAGTATTTGAATTTGTCAAATGGAAATCATACGAGTATATTTGCTATCAAAAGTGCTTTCGTATCATTATAGTTTTACATAATTTTTGTTAACATATAATTAGAAAAAGTGATGGTTAAAAGTGTGTATTGGAGATTGTGTCGATGTCCAAAACAATAAGTAAAAAAGAACAGGTGGTGTATGTAATTTTATATTATATTGGGCAAGCATGTGTTCCTTTATTTTGTTGTCCATGTTATGACGGATACTAGAGAAATTGTTATGGCATATTTTTCTTCAATTGTTGTCTACTTGGTTTCTGAAACACCCCCCCTCCTCAATGCTTATTTCCCCGCTCCGCCCCTGATCCCATGTCGATTTTTTATTAAGTAATATTTTTTGAAAAATATTTTATTGATAACTCATCTCTAACTTTATTTTCAAATCTGACTCGCAGCAAATACACACTGTCACACCATCAATCCTGGTGTGGTCAAACCTTGTCATGCCACTGATGACGCCACGACCAATGGCGTGGCCAAACAAGCTATTTTTTGGCTTGACGATGGACTTACGTCGTAGCGTGGTAGTGTTGTTTACCATGCCACGGATGGTAGTGTGACCAAAATAGTCAGATTTGGAAATAGGTTGGACGAGGGGCTATTAATAAAAATAAATTAAAAAGGATAATGATATTGTTCTTACGTCCAACACGAGCGTTCCCACTTGGATGCTTCCTCTCGTCATTGATCTAGTGTAGATTGAACGGTCTCCGCTTCAGATCCTACTCTGCTTTCTTCATACGTGCCCCACCTGATTTGCTTCGCCTCCACACAAGAAGTTGTCACGTCTGTGATTCCGCGTGCATCGGTCACTCCTTTCTCCTCTTTTATCCAAGTCACTGGCGGCCCTACCTCCTCGTCGACACCAGCACATGAACCATAATGCTTGCGTCCTACACCTTGTCACGCTACACACTGCTACTTTTGCATATCAAGACGACAACATACTACGACGCTGCCTTTTCAGACCAAAAATACCACACTTTGCCACGCCACCTTTTGAGACCGAAAAGAACGCACCACGACATGCCACAAACTGCCACTTTTGCAGACCGATGTGATAACACACTACAACACTACCTTTGCAGACCGAAAAAATTACACCCCGCCACGCCAGCTTTTCAGACCGAAAAGGACCATTATAATAGGAGGGAGAAGAGAACTACAGGAGAAGAGAGCTCGAGGAGAACATTGCACCACCACACTCAACACTTCACCAAACCTAGGTTCACACAACTAAGAGGAAGGAGATGTCGAACTCGTCGGTGAACTTCTACGTGAGTATACTATGAAAGCACGAGTGGTTTGTCGAGAGGGCTAAACCCCACCCGGATTGTTCTATAAAGGATGCGCCGGTACCACCAGAGTTCCCACACCCATGATGTGTGTGCGAAGAACCGACTAAGATTATCCAGTCCATACACTCGGCGACGGCAGCCCGGGCGTACTACACGTGCGGGCACCACCTCATAAGCGTATCTTGCACACACATAGATTATTCACATCTTAAGTTCCATTACATAAATCCCTAACTACATCGACATATAATGGAAGCCAGAGATGCGACATAATTTCTTCAAATGGATCGACGACCTGGACATGTACGATAGGACGTTCATCTCGTAGAAGTACTTGTTGAACTATGCGACGCGAGCCGAGACCTTGAAACACTGAAAATCTTACGTACCCGACTCTACTTAAAAGGCACCAGAGGAGCCTGAGCGCACGACGCACAAGGGGAAGGCTCTTGCTAATGAGACTGGCGGCGTCTTAGCACCCCCGTCACCCGGGTGCAGTTCGGATCAAAAAGATAAGTTATGCTTAGTTTGCATCATGATTATTAATTTGGCTAACATCATTCAATCGTCCAGCTCGTCTCACAGAACATGGTTGTCATCGAGACTGGCCACCGCTGCGGGCAGACCAGAGATAAGGGAAAGGGACCTATAGGCCGCCACAACTGATCGATTTCGTTCCAATCAACCTGTTTCGGATTTCAAAAAGGTGCACATGTATCATAGGTGTATTTCAGTTTGTTGATTCGTGCATGTTGGCGTTTCTAATGTACGTAACTAAACCCCACGCGTCATGTATTTCACAATTAAATTATGAACTCTTCCAAACTTACATCTCTTTTTCCTAAATATTTTAACTATTAAATATTACGTAATCTTTTCCCGAAGGAATCGGTTCTACGAACAATACAATTGGGACAATATCGCGTATGGCAACCCTAAACCCATTTTTTTTTCATTTTGCTCCGAAGGGGCTGTTTGTGTCATTGCGCCGCGGAATTCGCGTTCCAAATTGCGCCGCGGAATTCGCGTTCCAAATTGCGCCGCCAATCTCGCATTCTCTACTTCATGTTACATTGTCTTCTTCAATTTTGCATTCTGAATTACGCGGACACTTTAAGGAATTTTATATTTATTTATATATATATATCCCCAGTTCAAGGAACCTCCCCCACTGTTTTAATTGGCGTCAGGTTCCTGCTTTTGTAATTAAAAAAATTGACTATTTAATTTTGTAATTATCTTTTAAATTAATATTATTTAAAAAAAAGCACAAACAAAATACGCTGATGCCTTTGGTGTTCTTTTATTTTCTACACAAATGTGATGCTACACTTTGTTTTTATTTCTTTTTCTTGTTATGTTGGCAGCACTGCCCTTGCGCTTGCTAAGGTGATTGTCCGAGTTTATTGAAAGGCTAGCCCAAAGGGCTGTCCTGAATACTATGGCTGCAATGTTTGGTGGTATCGTAGATCAGGAGGTTGTTAAAGAGCAGAAATTTCTAATGTTAATGTTCTGTTAAAGCATATTTGAATCCTATTGTAATGTTAAAGCAGATTTGAATCCTATTGTAATGTATTGGTTGATGTGAGTTAAAGCAGAAAATTGTAATGTTATCAGATCAGGTTGTTAAAGCAGATTTGAATCCCATTGTAGGTCTTCTGAATCTCTCCCTGTTGTTGAGCCCTTGGAGCCTGGTGATTTGAAGCCAGAGAACACTAGAAATGATGCACAAATCAGTGAATTTGGATATAAGCTTCAAAATAAATGGGAGAAGGCGAAAATCTTTATGGTTGGTTCTCGGGAGTTTGGATGTGAATTCTTGAAGAACCTGGCACTAATGGACATTTCTTGCAGTCAGAATGGAAAGCTTCGTATCCTTGACAAAGCGACTGCAAGAATGGAAAGCTTCATATCCTTCAGAACAGAGCAAGTCCTGAGACATCATCTGAAGGCACCTCAGCATTTTACTCGCAAGTACAAGTTAGTTTGGAGCTGGAAATTTCAGGGTAAGGGACCATTCTGACCTGAAGCCGCTGGGGGCAACCCAACGCCATCCAAGTCCTGAGACATCATCTGAAGGCACCTCAGCATTTTACTCGCAAGTACAAGTTAGTTTGGAGCTGGAAATTTCAGGGTAAGGGACCATTCTGACCTGAAGCCGCTGGGGGCAACCCAACGCCATCCAACTTTCCTGTTCTGAAAGCCACGTCTTTTAAGGATTTGTCCTCATTTGTTCAGCAGCCCATCATACGCTGTCCTCATTTGTTCAGCAGCCCATCATACGCTGTAGCTCAATCACAATACTAGTTTCTTGTATCTCACTGTCATTTCAACTTTGGGGAGGAGTAAAAAAGCAGCATCAACATACATTAACTTAGGATGAAATGTTTAGGAACTGTAATTTATTTGCTGATTTCTGTCAAATCAATGTACAAGTACAACGACACATTCAACAGCGTGGTTGACGGTCGAACAGGAGACTATCAAGTTACAATTTATATCAAAGATATTATATGTATGTATGTTTACAAATGGTAGTTACGTACACTTAAAATGACCATTGCAGAAGCACTGTACTCTTATCTACATGATAGCCGTCTTCTGGGCAAGAACCTGACTGAACCATTCGACTGATGCTTTGGGTATCCTCGTCAGGTTATTTTTGTTGTCAATGTAGTAAAGATCGAACCGCACCGTGTACCCTGAGTTCCACTCCCAGTTATCGAGCAGTGATCATAAGAAGTAACCATGGACGTTGCAACCTTCCTTACTGCAGCAATTCAGATCGGGAGCTGTTAAGTACCAAGAAGAACAGGTGATTATAGGGGGTACACATGGATGAAGCACGGTGTTGATGATTCCGTTCAAATGTATCTTCAGAGAGGTGAAACTTCACCTTATAGCATCTTCGGTTAGACATGTAGTCACTGTGGTACTGTATCCTTTTATCATCTTGCAGGGCAGTTTCTAATCTTGAAAATGGGACCTAACCATCAATTTTTTGAAATACAAACCCAATTGATAATTAAAACAAGTTGAAATGAAAGATGATAATTAAAACCCAAATTTAACATATTTGTACTGTTAATAAAAAGGGGAAATTTAATTATAGCATGTTTTGCAATTCACCTCACATCAAATAATAAAAGCACAAGCAAAACAGGAACATAAAAGATTTTTCAGAGAAAACTATATAACAAACAAAAACCTACAAAAATTACACAAGGATCTACACTGTTTCTTGGGCCCCTCTAAAAAAATTCATATTTTTTGGGGCTCGATAGCTATATTTATAAATCCACCAAATGCCTCAGATTTTTACAAAATCCGAAAAAATATAATCTCATCCTCACCTCTCACTAACCAGCCGGGCCCACTGGTTAGACCTTCTTCTCCACGTGGCGTGGCGTCCAGCGCCAGCTCACCTGAGTGCACGCCGTGGCCGCTCCGCTCACCTGTGCGCGCCAACCACCCGCCCACGGTTTGGCTCGCCTTACCCACATAGCCCGCGCACGCCCATGCCTTGGTTCGCCATTAACTGCCCCGTCGCTCACCATCCCCTCGGACACCCATGCCCGTGCATCACCATGTCTGAGCATGTCGTAGCCGAGGCAATCACCATGTCTGAGCATGTCGTCGCCGAGGCTCACTCACTCCTCCTCGTGATCTCTCCGCCTCGGCTATAAATTGCCACCCAAGGCCCCCTGCATTCCTTTCCTCACCACCCCTGTCTCTCCTTTTCCTTCCTTCACCTTCCACCGAACTAGAGCTCAAGAGAAAGGCTCGAGCACCATTTCGGCTGTGACGCCGCTGTCATCTCCTCACCGCACCAGTGATGCTCTTTCCTTGCTATCCCCATCACCATGTGTTCCAGGGCACCAGCAACATTTCCCCATACTGATTTTGCCTTTTGTCCACAGGAGCTACATGGATTAGGTTCTTCCTCAACTTCGGCGAGACTTCCCCATTTCTTCCCCATCTGCGGCACAGTGAGTAATCCTTCAATTCCATGCTATACCACCATCTACTCACCTCTCTTGAGCTTACTCTACCTTCCTTTTCCTTCCTCCTTCCTCAGTTCATCTCCTCCAAGGTAAAGCCATCGCCACCGCCGCAGGTCTTCATCGCCAGCTCAACTCTGTCCTTCTCCGTTGAACCGCGTCACTTCGGAAAGTTCTCTGAGCCTCATATACACTCATGCATGTGCTAGATGATGTGTCTATGGCCCGATCTTCCGAAAGGTACTGATAAGTCGATTGTGGAGAGCTCGACGTTGATGATCCAAAGGCTCCGACCAGAACAGATCAAACCCCTCGCAATCACTACACCACTGCTACGTTGGTTATCAACCGTGCCGAACGCGGTTGACCTCGCCAAGAAGGCTATCTCCTGCATGCGAATCGAGAACACAAGCAAGAAAGTAGAAGATGCAATCTGATATTGTATTGCGAATATAGATGAAGCACACAATGTGGGTTCTCAACCGAACGTCGCGCGAGATCGCTAAGCGTAATAATCTCAAAGAAAAACCTGCCTTAAACTATGACGACTACTGTTTATATATAGGGGGACGTGGGGAGGTCGACCTAGGGTTGTGCGGTCGTGGGAAGAGGAGTACACAACCTGGACTCCGACCTCGACACACTTACAAGGCCCTATTAGGCTAAAACGGTGATGCAGCACCTTATTCACTATTCAGGTCGCGTATCTCTGGTCTAAGACCTGGTCGTAGGACTGGTCCTGGGGTGATCTTGAGGGGTCCATGCTATCTCTGGTCGTAAGCCTTCTTGAAGTGGTCGTAGACCCTGCGGAACTGGTCGTAGACCTTCTTGAACTGGTCGTAGTCCTAGATTCCTAAGTACAAGTAAATTATCTCCGTTAGGCAGCATCATAGAGTTCTCAAATAATACACTCAGCCCTAGAAACGAATTTACATGATAAATAAGTTGACGAGCACGTGCCCGAGTTATTGGACCTTGCACATGAGGAGTGTTCGTATTAGTAGAAGTGGTGTCCTCATCACTAGATGGCTTGAAGTATCGTCGGGCTGTGAAGTGGCATGTTAGCCCAAACGCCCCCACCGCCAAACTCCGGCGCGCCGCCGCTGTGGGTCACCAGAGCCCTCGCCGCCGCTGTGAAGCTATTCTGTTGACCAAGCCTATGACACGTGGGTCCTACCTGTAAGAAAATAAATTTCCTTTAGAGAATAAAGGAAAAGGAAAATAAAATCATTTGGACCCACCTGTCATACATTGAACATTTTCAGTAGAAAGATAAATCAAAAGAAAAAGAAAACGGAGGCGGGTCCCACCTGTCAGAGAGGTTATTGCGACTCAAATCATTTGGACCCACCTGTCATACATTGAACATTTTCAGTAGAAAGATAAATCAGAAGAAAAAGATAAAATAAAATCTCTCTCTCTTTTCTTTTTCTTGATTTTCTGAACCAACTCAAATTCAAACCTTAATAACTTTTGCTATAAAATTCTAAATTGAATAATTTTTGTCTCTAAATTTGTATAAAATCATAATATACCTGAATATGCAAAAAATATTTGAATTTGGTTACTGTTGGAATTTATTTATATTATTTAATTAATTTCTAGCTTTTTTGCAATAGACGTCAATTGTTCGAACGATATCTTGAGGACCAACCAATCTGATACTGAAAACATCCAGAGCAAGGTAAGCACCTCCTTTGATCATGTTGATCCTACTATTTTACTTATTGTATTTTTTTTGCAAAATCTATTATTGCATGCGTGTATGTTCAAATGAAACTGCTATGTTTGGGGAAGTCGGTAGTTGTAAATCATGTTTGTTGCATATAACTCCTTGAAAAATTGATGTCTTACTGTTGTAGCCATTAGATTATGGGCTAGACAATATATAATATCATTTTTGAGTTTCCAAGTGCGATCATCGCACAACTACTAAATAGAATGACAGATTTTCCTCAAAAGCTATGAAAGGACAATATGATAAACATGAATTTAGGAGATTATGAAAAATGTTCAGAGGGTTGTGCCTCTGTTATTTTGTATAAAAAAAACAAAATGTAAAACCTAGTTTTCGACATGGGCGAGTTATATTATATTCTGAGAAGAGTGAGAGAGGAGTCTCACTAGTAGATAGGGGGAGATTCTCGTCCGAGTCAATTAAGGACCGAACGTCGATCTATCCGACCTAAGCATAAGCGTACAACTACATGTGCTAGTGTAGGATGGCCTTAGCTAATTAAGTTATTGAAAACTAGCCTTGCACGTAAGTAGGTCGTAGAGTGCGGACATGACCGAACGATAGGCATGTCCGAAGGGCTCCCTTCACCACGGTGTTGGGCACAAAGCTTGCCGACACAACTGCGAATAGCTCATTGAGATAGGGGCGTAAACCTGGGTGAAGTGAGGAGCAACATTCACTGGGCTAGTGCAAGAGTAGGGCTAGATGATGTAAATGCTTCGATACGTGCTCTAGACTGCTTGCCTAAGGTATTGACCGGGGGTATCAACGGATGCTAAACAAACTAGAAAACTCATGTGCTGCGGGTAAAGTTGTACCCCTCTGCAAAGTGTAAATATATTTAAATAGTCGTGCTCACGGTGATGAGCGTTCTAAGTGTAGTATTGCCGGGTATAATCTTGATTTTCATAAAAATATTTTTTGTTTGAAAATAAGGTAATAGTTTATGGTTTATATTTGAGTTAACTGCTATGTTATGGTTGAACATGAAATGTGACTCGCAGCCGAGGAGGGTTGCGAGTTGTTGTAGTTGTTATTGTTGATTCATTCAATTACTTATTACTTCCAGTATCTATTTAACTGCTCTTTCAAATTACGTTGCAAAGTACTACTTATGAATATTGTAAACAAAATCTGCTTAATGCAAAATAACTTGTAGCATAGAGCCTTCTCTTTGATTAGCCTTACATTTATATACAATTTGCGATACACTACAAGTTTTGCTGAGTACGCGTTGTACTCATTCTTGCTTATATTGTTGATCAGAGTATGAGGAAGAGCCAACGTCGACGACGCTTTCCTTGCACTCGGAACCAGATGTTTCGGTGACGGGTCTACCTAGGATTTGTTCCTTGTCGGTTGCCTTTAGGTTATGGATAGACACACCATTGAACTTCGCTTACTTTCACCACTTTTACTTTTGCTTCTATTTTGATACTCTGTTGGTACTTATTTTATTTGGTGGGACGACCATTGATGTAATAACTATAACTGCTTAAGTTAAGTATCACCTTTTGCTTTACTTTGTATATTTGAATGTATGGATGTGAATGGCAAATGTCATAAATGTATGTACTAGTCACTGATTATGGGACTAGTACGATACACATATAAGATCTTCGGGTATTCCACACCGGGGGGGTCTGACAAAGACTGTCCAGTTGGTATGACAGTAGCATCAGTTGGAACAGGGCTCAAAGACTGGGCGACTGCGCAGCGCTGAGAAAACCCTAGCGCACACAGGCCGGGGAGAAATGGAGGGCCAGACGAAGCGGGGGTGATTTGAGATGAATTTCATTAGCGTGGTTTTTTTTCTTGCAAAGTGGCGTGAAGTGGGAGGTGGAAACAATTTCGGCTGTGAATTTCGGAATAGAGAGCCTAGATCGCGTATATACACATATCTCATTTGGTGAACATGTGCACCGGATATGTTGCCGGACAAAGCTAGTCTAAAGCTACTTTCTAGATTGTGTTATCTGGGACCACGGTTTACCGCAGCCTTTGAATTTCTCTGTGCAACTATACCAAAAAAATAATTGCTGGTCGTTGAAGTCTTTGATGGATTAGATAATATATATTTGACAAATATGACTTGAAATATATGCTACTGATTATTACATGCCACCCCTTCGCTAGTGCGTACAAACCAAGGTACGAAAAGGTGACAAAATCGTGGTGAGGAAAAGTGCATCTCAGGTTCAAACTACTAACAAGATAACAGGAAGTGTCTCAGACAGGCTCAAACTACTAACAACTGATGAATGTATTTGAAATGACCCTATTTGTCGAACAGGGTATATCCGGTTTGTGTAATCGTCCAGGATTTTAATCGCAGACCGGAATAACACCAAACATGCTTACGAACATTTAAAAAGTATTAATTTGATTGAATTATGGCATAATGACTATTTTGCATCAACAAAATGGGCATCTCCAGACCAAAACTTTAACTTACATTCAGAAAAACCAAGGAGCTTCCATAGGAAAGCTTGAGTGTGGTCGTAGCCCTAATACGTTCTCCAGAGTATCCTTCAATCCTCTGATACACCTTCTGATAAAAATTAAGCAAGATTGAGTACACAACGTACTCAGCAAGCCATATAGGAAATCTATTTAACTACATGCTAGGAGCTCAATTAATCGTTGAAGGTTTACCATATCAGGTATATATGGATGCATCATTTGAGTTAAAGCAGTTTATCTTTAAAACAGTAAAATCATATGAATACAACATCAGAGGTTTCTCAACATTTGTAATTACGATCTTAACATCTCAAAATCTCCACTTATGCCTCATATATTGGAATCACCCATGAACACAACTTCATTCACCGAAAGCACGACGTATCCGAATACCACTAATTATACTATGTAAAGTTGCCCAACTTTACGCACAAGATACCTCAAACTCATACTGTCATGCAATATACACGCAATCTGATAGCGTACGACTAAGTTGAGATAACAAGATATTCCCACTGCTCAACCTTTCTAGCCTCTACCCTGTAGATCCTTGGACAATACAACCATCGAGAAACCACTGGCTAATGGTGGAGTGCGCGATCCGATGCTGACTGTACCTACTGTTGTGTAGATCAACGAGTGACCTAACCGCTCACTCCTGTCTCACCCCCATTCTGCGGTTGCTATATACAATAAGAGCAAGTGACATCCTATAGATATTCAATTAGAAGAGTAGTGTACTAAGCCAAGTTAGATATACCAAACCCGTGGTTGAGCCATTTCTATATCTGTTATTTGGCACAAGGTTCTAGTTCTTACCTGTCTTCTAGTGAGGCGATGGACCAACATCCAACTCATGGTTGTCCATCTCTTGATCTCATATTCGACTCACTTTTATCAAGTCTATTGAGTTGTCAACTTCTTGGTTTCAACCCTCAACTCTTCATCAAAACCATTAGCAGTTAGCTAATATTCCTTTTCAGTATTTGCAAACACATTGTGTGACAATGCTGAATATTTATTAATATTTTATGTATCTTAACCTTGTCAAGGTGAATATAGCCTACAAATGAACATGTGGGCTTGTATGTGGGGTGATAGGGTATATCTAATCGTCATGACATTCAAAAATATTATTGCAATAACAAAGTAATTGGCACAAATATGATAATTAAAGTAATATTATAAGTACATGAAATATAAGCTCAAAATGATCAAATGAATGCAACTTGCCTCCATATCTGCAGTCGTTGACCGGATTTTACCTCTCCTGCATCTTGATCAACTTCTTCTGTAGCTTGTTCATCAAACTCTAGTTCTAACGTGGAAGAAACACAAATAAATAAGTCTGGGCTCAACAAGAGGTGGGATGTAAACAAAATGCAGTAAATAAATCTGTGTGGGCGATTAGGATTTATTGGGTGCTTGATTTGGCTAAACAGAGATGAAAATAGGATTCACGGGTTCAAAACAGTCAAAATGGACATATATATGTCTAAACAGCTCTGGACGAATAGTAATATATATGGTACTATACACTAACGGGTTTAGGTGGAATAGTAATGGACTTGGGTTGAACAACAATGGGTTGAATAGTGTTGGGTTTTGAATAATAGCAGGCCACATAGTACTACATAGTATTGGGATGATTTGGCATTTGGGCTTACTTGGCAGCCTACGTGGGTATTTGGCCCACTCTGGCTTTCCAGCCGAAGGGAGCCCGTCTCATTTTTCTTTCTCTCACTGGCTTCCTTTGCTTCCTTTCCTCCTCTCTGGTCGATGGCGGCGGCGGCGGTGGTCGGCGGGTGGTGGGGCATGCATTCCTAGAGCGTGGGCAACCCATTTTGGGGTTTTGTATCGACAAGGAGGGGGAGGTCGGAGCGGAGAGGGGGGAGGAGAGGCCAAGGGGGAATCCGACCGGGGGGGAAGCCGACGCGGAGGGGGGGGGTCGACGCGGAGGGGGGGTCGACGTTGAGGATGGAGGTGTGGTGCGAAGGGCCTGGGGGCTCTGGGATGGGAGGGGTGAGGGGTTAGGTCAATGGCATTTTGCGGGTAATTTAGTCTAACTTTAAGTAGTATTTTTGTTTCTAGTATGCTAGCTTTCCATCAGAATCCATGGAAACGTCGCTCCTCGTCGCTAGTTTATTTTCGAGACAGCTCCATGCGAGAAGCAGAACTAGACCGTTTTGGAAAGCTAGGTATATGGTGCAGCTCCACAAGTTTCGAACGAGAAGCTAGGAGTAGGAGTTTTACCAAACCTGTGTAGTTATAGGGCTTATTTCGTAGAGCTCCTGCTCCCAGATTCTCAACCGGAGCAGCCGGAGTCCAGCCAAACACCCCAACTCCCCCTTTTTAGAACCAGGATCACCCTAGAATCAAAGTTGTATCGTAGTAAAAATTTGGGAGCGACGTTGAGCCAACTCCCTGCAAGAATCAGCCCGTCAAGCTGAGGGTTATTTACCCACCTTTTGCAATTGCATATAAACCTAGTTTTTCCTCATTTCGCCCCCTCATTTCCCATCCAATTGCCCTGCTCTCCTCGCCCCTGGCTCTCGACCCCCTCGCCACCGCACCTCTTGCCAGCCCTGTCCTCGCCGCACTGTGAAATAATTCTTTTTTTGTTGCCTACATCTGAGATATTTTTGTGGCATAGATGTTAATCAATGTGTGATTGTTTACCCATAAGAAAGGAAAAATTAACTGTTGCCCATCTAGTCAGCGTAATCATAAATTGTTTACCCATAAGGCCATAACAGGCATATAACAGAAAAAGAAAAATGAAAAAAATTTGTTCTTTTAACACCGCTCACTTGCAATTAAACCTGCCAAATGTTCTGTTAAATTCCCCTGTTCTAACTCCAATCAACCCACACCATTACACTTGACGCTCTTTCTATGTTGGTCATCCAATTTTGTGGTTACCTGACTGACTATAAAGAGACGAAGAAACAAGGATTTCTTGGTTACATGGGATGTTGAATTTTGACTAACGTTTGTATATAGGGAGGTTTTATGTTTTCATGTTCAGCTTGATGTTGACGCAAAGTTCACACTTTTACATATCCTGATGAATTTGTCGCAATGGCTTTGGGCTCAGTGAAAGATAAAAGAAAATGGAGAAGTATCTGGGAGGCTGGAAAAGTTGTCCTTTACATATCCTGATGCAGTTGACGCAAAGTTCACACCTTTACATATCAATGTGACAATACGTCAGTTTATCTTGTTTTGTTGGGCAATTTTATGAAAACAGTATACCACGTTTACTTCTAATTAAATTCATAACATAAGTAGGCAACGGCTATCAACTAAAACAAAATCTCGGGTGTCGAAATTAATTTGATGTTTTGCTGTTACCAGATTACCATTTGATGCATCACTGGCTAGATTTTGGAGCAATAAACAGCAATGTTGTTACTACTTAGGGTTCACATACTAATGCATGATACTGATGTTGCAAATCAGAAAGAGCCTAAAGATGCACCTAGTTCATTTAATGATGACGTATAATTTCTATCCTTCAAGGTACAATATGTGGTCATCTTTTAGCGAGGTAGGGGGGACATACTACTTGTACTGTACTGTTTTATGTTCTTGTTACGATTTTTGCAATTGTAATATAATTTGAAGGGATCAAGTGATGCAAACATATGTAGGATAGACCGTTGGGTATTTGTTATCAGATGATATAAAAAAGAAGAGAATTAGCTATAAGAAAGCTTATGTCTTTGACTGTGAACTAGCACATTTTGATTGAGTGCAGGCTGTACAGAAGTCGTGCTATCCTGAAAATGGCAGCAAAGTGGGCAGCCTTGTCGGCCAAGTTTGTGATCAGGGCGTTGTGATGTGTGAACCAAGTTTGTGCTCAGGTTTGTAGGAATGTGAACAAAAGCTTAAAGATGTAATTTGCTTTTATGTCATTCTCTGTAATGCTAGTACTTCTTTATTATTCTCTGTGTGCTTCTGTATCAATTGCGAGATGAAATCTTGTATCCATTGCGAGATGAACTAATAGCTTTGTTCTTGTAATTGATGGATGAATGAGCTAATTCGGCAATAATCAAGCACCTGGTATTGTGTAATATCAAGCACCTGGTCATTTTGGGATGAATGCTAGCACTTTTTGTAGTCCTGTGATCTGTGAGTACTAGTGTTGATATGCGAGTATTTGTATCTGAAATGATAATGCTTTTGTCATGCACTGATGTATCTGAATAGGGTATCACATTCAAATTGAATCAATCTTGGGAAATTTGTAAAGAAATTTCTAAGATTTGCATACATATAGAAAATAGTGCAATACAAATAGATTTTGGTGTTTAAAAACAGGGGTAGTATGGTCTTTTTACCTAAAATCATCACTTACAAAGTTTTAAGAGCCAACTTACTACCAAACTTTTCCGTTTGGAGTAGACCCTCCGATAATCAGGAGTTGAGAGCTCAAAAATGAGGAGTGGGGTTCTACCAAACATGCCCATAATTACCGTGTTTTTTTTTTTTTGTAAGTGAATGGGAATTTGAAAAAAAAAATACCGTATACATTTATATAAAGATTATCTTGGGAAAAGGAGGCACGGAACACTACGGGATACTGTTTATTTACCGAGTGTGAGTAACACTCGGCAAATAGTGATACACACTCTAAGAATCTGCTTACCGAGTGCCACACTCTGAAAAGTGGACTCGGCAAACAACGACTCGGTGAAGTTATTTTACCGAGTGTCTAATATCTACAAGACTTTTCGAATAGATTTACCGAGTGCTACAATGACACTCGAGAAACAATTATGACTTGACGGTCGTCACCTCCAAACTAACCGTTAATCTACGAGGTTTACCGAGTGTCACTAGCAAAGACTCGGTAAATAAATTAGCATTTCGTGATTAAAACAATTCGAAATAAATTTTTGAATAATATTTACCGAGTGTCGCCCTAACACTCTGTAAAAGAATAACCATTTTCGTGATTAAAACAATTCCGCAAATAAACTTCAGAATAATGTTTACCGAGTGTTCCCACTCGGTAAAAAGTAGTCAAATATTTCCGAGGGACTCCGCACTGGTAAAAATGGCACACTCAAAAATGCACGTAATCGTAACCAAATTGGTTCGTTGTTTTTTACCGAGTGCTACACTCAGTAAAACTGCTTTACCGAGTGTTACACTGCAAAATATGTCCAGAGAATTTTTTTGTTTGTTTCAAGGCATATCCAAATACAATGAGCAACAAAATCACAGAAATTATAATAACATGACAGATAGGCAATATATATCACATATATGTCCACAAATGTCACATCCACTCACAATAACCAACATATGTCGACAAGCACCATGCAAATAGGAGAGAAGGATCCATTTAATAGGAGAGACCCCAACTCGAACTTTTTTAAGAACATAACTCCCCAACTCGAATCAAAGCCAAATAGGAGAGAAGGATCCATTTAATGTTGTCTTACAAACCGAGTTTTCATCCTCTGCTTATCTACAAACAAGTGCAAAAGTATGAATTAGGAAAATTACCGATTCCTCCGAAATCACACCTAGATCGTTTAAGTAAACAATGATCGCCGCACCACCGAGAGCAATTGCACCACCATTAGCCCAACTTTAACAGTGACAAGCCACTCCTGCGGAAGGTGCCACCTGCGATGGTTTTGTCACCTCGAGTTGGAACCCGACTTGTCGATATGCGACTTCAAAACTCCGATGAAGGAACTTTTCACTTTGGTGAGTTGGAGCAAGCAAACAACTAATAGTTGAAGAGCCCCGCAACTTGCAATAGAATAATTAACACTAAGAATACAGAATACCTTCAACCCGGATGACTTGGCATGGAGAATTGCACCAAAGAAAATCGATTCGTTGTCAAGAAGATTTGTCGCCTTCATCATCTTCATACTACACACAACACCACGATTAAGTTGGGCAACAGCAGCAAATATTGGCTATCCCGTAGTTGATGAATGATGAATGATGGTCAAGAATGACTCATTAATCCATATGTAGCAATAAGCATTGCCAATGAGGTACGAGATAATAGCAGAAGACAAGAATCACGGGATATAAGATATATGAATATAAGATAATCATTTTCCTCTTGAAGTACATAAAGATGGTGAATATTTCATCACCGACAAAACAAGGGAAAGCTGACCTTTGCTATCAGACATCAGACTTCAGACACCTAATCTCTTTCTACATGCCTATTGAAGCATACGAATGTTTTCATGCCAAATTACTCAATCTTACCAAGAGTTGAACTCTGTCCTTTTCATCGCCAATACTTAATCTTTGCCTTACAGAAGACACCGCCTAAACTCTCCGAGCCTCGCAGCAGAATGTAATACAAGTCGAACCATTATATTTGGAGCGATGCAACGACAGTTAACATAGTTGTACAAAAAGTACTTACCACAAGTGAATCTATGCACAAACATAGTTAACATAGTTGTACGAAAAGTACTTACCACAAGTGAATCTATGCACACGTCCCTTTCGGTCTTGAAGCTTAAATGTAAATGAAAATGACAGATAGGCAATATATATCACATATATGTCCACAAATATCACATCCACTCACAATAACCAACATATGTCGACAAGCACCATGCAAAGTCCACAAACACCATCAACATATGTCCAAAGTCCACAAAGTTCAACCAAGTCCACAGCTCAACATACAAACCCATCAAACAAGGCCTGATGGTCTCATCACATGGTCTGAGGCTCATGGAGAAACGGAGTCAAGTCCATGTCTTGATCACCCTGCATATCGTTGTTCGATCCAGCTGTAGAAGGTCCCTAGAATGAGATTGCACATGTGAGTTATCTGGATCAAAGCAAATTCTAAGGTCTAAGCTATGGTAGGTCAAACTAAGGTATAAGTCGAAGGTAGCTCTATATGACACAAAAGTGAAGAGTGCATCTAAGTGACTCACAGGAGTGCCGCGCACATGGAGGTGGAGGCACCAACAGATTACCGGCGGGCGGAGGCGGTGGAGGCCGCCCATGCTCGAGAAAACGGGCCATGTACTGCACTCAGTCGCAGTCGCTCGCCGGAAGGCCTCAAGCCGGGCTCGCACTCGCGCCTCTCTCCTGCGCTAACTCGGCCCGGTGCGACACCGAGGGCCTGCCGGCTCTGGAGGCTTGTCGTGACTCTGCAGGCTTCAACTGGGCCTACAATTATTTATCACATAGTTAGAATGCAAATAAAGAACGAGTAGAAAATGAATGGACAACGAATGCAATGAATCCAACTCGAGTGCTACCACCGGGCCGTGAGCGTGGGCGTATGGCCGACTCAACTCGTGCTCCGGCTCTAACTGGCGAGTGTCCGAGTGTTGGCCGTGTCTATGGTGCCGTTGCCCATATAGTACCGCCTGTGTGGCTTACCCGTCCCAACCTCATGACGATGTCACCTCGAGGTCGGCCGGTGCTCGGATCAAATTCGACCCATGGATCTCTCGCCATCGCCGTACTCGTTGAGGCGCTGGCACGCCGGGTTGTTGTATGCCTCGGCGGGTCCTCCGCGTTAGACGAGGTCGGGTCCTTGGCCTTGCCCTTGTGTGCCAAGGCATATGCCTTGAACGAGGCGCACTCGGTCGGGTGGAACCGCTCTGCAGGAAGAAGCACAACAATAAGATATTATGCATTCGTAAGTTTGCATAGCAACAACGAAATGAAATCGCGCATATATCCGGTCGCATATTCCTTAAGGGTAGTGGGGCCTTGTTTGTGCGAGGAACCTCGCATCATCGCACGGCAACGTGAGCGCATTTGTGATATTGCTCGTACTCTCACTCAACCACTTGTCCACAATGGCCTCCCGCCAGCTTGTCCATCCTCGCACACCAAGCAGAGGCACCGCACGCATACGAGCACATGACAAATCATAAATCAATTTCGCAATTAATCGCAGACGATGTAATCTCATGTTTACCGCCAAGTATTGCTCCTAGTCGTGGGCGTGCACCGCTCGCGCCTCGTGACTCGTGTCCTCTCGCGGGCATGGTAAATTCTTCTCGCACAGAGCTTTGTCTCGTAGAAGAGGTCCCGCACTCGGTGAACATGCACTGCTCACCACGCCATCCGCCCTCCCTACGCACTCCTCCGCCAAGGTGTAGTAATCCTACAAGCAAATAAAGTCAGAATATACAATTAATGTGATGTTATTATCAAGATAGTGCGATGAACACGCATCTACGCCTCTTTCATCACCCGGCCGGCCTTGTCGTTATAACACCCGCCACCGATCACCGACGCTAGCGGCGTGCTGGGACCACTTCATGGCGGGCTGCACAACACCATCGATCCTCACCATCCCGGTAGTTTGCCTCGCATGTAAGACCTGTGATCCCGCTTACTCGGAGAGTGACTCCACAGGATCACCATTTCCCAATCCTCGCACAAAGTTATTGAGATTGAATATTAGTTTCGTTATAACTTAAAACTCGTGAAGTAGTGTTAACATGCAAAATTACTTACTTAGTTCCGAGGGTCGAATCACCGCCGCCTCAGATGGGTAAGTCCGGGAGGCGCGACGACCTCGCAGCCAAACCGTAGGCACCCCATTTTCCTCTCGCCAAGAAGTCGGCATCCTCCTCGGCCACCCGCTCGGCCTCATCCTCCTCCGTGCCTCCTCCACCGCCTCCGCTATCTCCTCCTCGGTCTCCTCCTCCTCCTCATCCTCCTCCGTGGCCGCTACGAACTCGCTGCCGCCGCCCCGTGGAGGAGGTGTCGCTCTCGACGCCTCGCCGCCGCCGCCCTCCTCCTCCACCCTTGGCTCCTCCTCCACCCCGGCTCCACCTCCACCCCAGGCTCCACCTCCTGGCACGCCTCGCCGCCGCCCTCCTCCTCCTCCTCCCCGGGCACGCCCACCTCGGCCTGTGCACGCCTCCTCCACCACCGGCCGACCTCGCCACTCACCAAGAAGGTCATAACCGACCTAATCTTCCCGATTCCACCGCCCACCATCAATCACCGCAACAAAAAGAATAAACTATCAAGACGCATATACAAAAGTAAATGTATCATACATGTATAAAAGAGATGCAAAATAAGTAAATGTATCGCATATGTATAAAAGAGATGCAAAATAAGTAAATGTATCATACATGTATAAAAGAGATGCAAAATAAGTAAATGTATCATACATGTATGAAATTGCCATAAGTACTACAGATCTTACATGTACTAGAAATAATCATCAAGATCATTGATAGGTGGGCCAAAAATCTCATCATCGCTATTGTCGACGTAATTATGATCGCCTCTCAAAGTCTCATCACTAGCGACATCGCCTCAATGGTGTTGCTCAAGTAATAACAAGTCCTTCGCTAGAACCTCCTCTCCATCATCCCCGCCAACAATGACCGATCATTGTCTACTTCCATTGCGTAGATCTACATCTAAGACAATCTCAAAACTCCCATCTAATCCTTCTTCTTGAAAGAACTCTCCGTCATATGTGTTTGCATCGATGTTATAATCATCATCGCTTGGGACGGCATTTTACCATGCGGCGATACCTTGTACACCACATCATACGCCTTAAGACGGTCTTTGGTTTGGCACTGGTATGAGAGATAATAAACTTGCGTGGCCTGTTGGGCCACAATGTACACGCTGCCTCCTAGCAAGACGGATGACTTTAGAACTTCGACTAACCCAAGCTCGTGGGTCTTTATCACTTCTTTGGGATCAAACCAATGGCATTTGAATATGACAGACTAAGAGGTACACAACCAGAAACTTGAGTTTGTATATTTCTTCAATTATTCCATAGTAGTCCAACCCATCTGCGTGCTCGGCGTGAAAACACCGGTATTTGTGGTTCTTCGATTCGCCGACTCGCCGTGCCGAAGTTGTGTGAAAGCGATATCCATTGACATCGCATACAGAGAATGACTTGACCCTAAATTCAAATCCATTGGCAACTTGCCTCAACTCTAAGCACTCATAGACACGCCGGTTTGGCTCGCTAGTTCAAGTAGGATGATTCGTTATATATTTGTCGAGTTGAGAGTTAAGTACAAACAACAAATGAAATTGAACAAGACTCTCCTCCTTGAACCAACAAATAAAAGTGGGATTTCGCTTCTCCCGCCATGTCTTAGAAGGGTTTCAACTTCCGCTTTGGGTTCCTCCGTGAAGGACGATGGTAGAGGAGAACAAATTTGTCAGAACGGCCGCTAACAAGAGGGTTGGATGGGTGCATGCAAAATATTGACAAGAAAAGAAACAAGTTTGTGTAAAACTTACGCAATGTACGGGCCAACCTCTTCAAGGTTCCGCAACACATACAAATGGATAGAGCGCCACTCTTCTAGGCTCAACATCTTCAAGGTAGGTTCACTTGCACTTCCGAGTTGCCCTCGAAAACCGAGGGTCGACCGATTGTCGACAAAGATTGTAACGAGGGGTGGATTATGCACGTTAGGAAGGTTGTCAGATAGTATCTTGTTGTGAAGTATGACACCTCCTCCACAATGGATGCCTCGCACGTGAAGCTTCAATTTTGCATTTATTTTTGCATTTTGTTCTAAGAACCTTTAGGCATCGCTCAATTGATAGCACCAACGGCATGCACAGGCCCCCATTTTTGCCTCATATGGTAGGTGCAAGAGCAAATGTTGCATCGGATTGAAGAAGCCGGGAAAGATCTTCTCCAACTTGCGAGAGCAACACCGGGCTATTCTTTCCATTTCTTCAATCTCGTCCGAGATATCTCCTTAGCACATAGCTTGCGGAAGAACATGCTCAACTCGCTCATCACTGCCAGATGTGATCAGAAAATAGCCACGAACCATCACCTAAGAAGGCGCTCAATCCATATGTGGTAATCATGACTCTTGAGCCCCGTGGATTCGCATGGTACTTAAGTTCACACCCTCCTCCAATTCGCCGTGATACCCGCTGTGGAACATCAATGATTGGAACCATTGAAGAACTTCTTTCTTTTGGGCCCTCGTTAGGACGAAGTCGGCCTTAGGCTTCTTCCATGACTTCCCGCGTAAGGGAGGCAACATGTTTAGCTTTGGTCTATCGCACAGCATGTTGCTTGATCCAATCTAGCCTTGACATTGTCCTTTGACTTTTCCTACCCATGATTGTGTGAAGGACCGCCTCGTAAATTCTTTTCAGCAGCATTACATCAATGTTATGTGGAAGAAGGAGGTCCTTAAAGTAAGGAAGCTTCCACAAGCACGACTTGTGTGTCCAGGCATGCTCTTTTCCGTATCCCACGAAGCCCCCCTTTTCATTGTCGACCACAAGACCATCTAACATCTCAAGAACCTGGGCACCTGTCATCATTTCCGGTGCAGAGTCTTCCACTGTGACACCTTTTCGAAAGTTCTTCTTGTCTCTCCTGAATGGGTGGTCAAGAGGGAGGAATTGTCGATGTTTGTCAAACGAAGAAAACTTGCCCCCCTTCTCCAACCGAAAGAACTCCACAAATGACTTGCATATCGGCATGGCATCTTCGTGAACACACCACCACAAAATAACCCATAAGCCGTGAAGTCATGCATGGAATAATGGTACCAAATATGCATTCAAGTTTGTCTTTGTGAATCGGTCAGATGTCACTACCCCTTCGTCCCATGCACGGACCAAATCGCCTATCAAAGGCTCCATGTACACACTCATATTAGCCCCGGTGTCCCGGAATTATAAGTGACAATAAAATATTTTGCCGCTGAAAGGCGACGCCAGTGGGAGGTTGAGAGGATGACGAATACGGGCCAACATGTGTATGGTGAAGAACCCATTCCATAAGGATTGAACCCATCGCTGCCAAAGCAATGCGTACATTACGAGCCTCGCGGCTTTGTTTCGGTAAGCTTCGATCGAAGCTTTTCCATGATTCACCATCGGACGGATGTATCATCTTGTCGCTATCGGCGCCCGCTTTGTGCCACGCCATCCGCTTTGCGGATTCCTCGCTCATGAAAAGCCGTTGGATCCTCTGTATGAAAGGAAGGTACCTCGTGATCTTTGCGCCAACTTTTGTTTGCGCTCTTCCGACCATCACCGATTCTAACTCAATGTACCTAGATGCCTTACACTTCGGACAAGATTTATCGCCAAGATGTTCTCCTCGAATAAGATGCATCCGCTCGACAAGCATGTATCCGCCGCATTTACATCTTGAGTGCACGGCGATTTTATTTGACTCATACGTGTTCTTTGGCGTAACGTGATCATCCTAAGTAGGGTGCCAACCATCACAACAGCTGATCGAAGGATTCTCTACTCTAGCTAAACCGACTTCACACCATTAGACGGCAATGGCATCCGCTTTAGAAACATTGGTGCGCCTGTGAAGGGGTTGTTGTGCCGATCCAACATGGCGTGAAACGCCTTTGCGCTTGCTCGCCTCGCCTCGCACTTCCTTCATCGAAAGCCATGTCATGGTCATTTAACATTTCGCCACCCCGCCGAATCAAACTCCTCGATCCGTTGTCTCACGACCTCTTCTCTCGCACGATGGCGCTCACCATGCATGGTCCACCGGGTATAGTTCTCTACAAATCCATTGTTGACAAGATCTTTAGTCATCTCCTCATATGTTTTCATTGCCTTGTTCTTACACTTCCTACAGGACACCGTGCATGTCGCCGTCCATTTGCAAATGCCTTCGTCATGAAATCATTGGCCTTCTCAATCCATTCATTTGTGTATTGACCCCTTCTTCGATAGCCCGTACATCCACCGACGGTCATCCATCCTAACATATAGACGATATTGCGCTTTAGAGCAATAGAGTAGTAGTGCATGTGGTGAGAGATAACTTGGTACGCATGTGGTGGACATGCTCTGAATTTTGTGACTTTGTGGCAAGAAAGAAACTATTTTATACTTGTTGCCTATCTGACCCCATAGCAAATTATACCGAGTATGATTTGAGGTGAGAAAACAAATATCAAGATAATATGTTCATCTCAGGTGAAGCATTAGTTAGAAGGAAACAAATTTTGAAGGTTGTTACAGTAGCACAATACAGTAGGTTATTACTTTTGTTTCTGTAGGGGTATAACCTGAATTTGTTGATTTGTTATACTTTTTGGAAGCTTCATTGCATTTGAAGAAGCATGCTTGATGCTAACTAGGGCCTTTTTGTAGTATGCTTAATAACTTTGCATTATTAGAGTTTAGAAATTCGAAGAAATTATAAGGTATGTCGTTTACTCAAACAATGTATGCCCAATTTCAGAAGAGTATTCACATAGCTTCCGCGGTTGCCAACTTTATGTCATACTAACATGCGGCAAGAGTTGCTAGCATGAGTTTCTTGTTTAAGTGCCACTTCTGTTGTTGTGTTCAGATTTCAATCATGTGCCACATCAACTCCTGCTTCCAGCTTTTAATCAAATTAGATCCTTTCCAATCCTGGTGTTGAATACTTTCAAATTTGTTCATTCTATATATTGATTTAATCTTGAACATGCTTAACATTAGTTGTTTGAAATAGTGCGGACGCCCAGACTATGTTTTATGTTAGATAGAAATCAAGGATGCCTAAGAAATGATTTAATAATGATCCTAACTGTATTCTGCTACTGCTACATTGCAGCGATGTTTGATATATAACAATACAAGTACAGTTTCGTTTGCTTGACCATTATTATGTTAATGTACCATGGAAATTTTTTGCCATGCATAATTCATGTTTGATTTAAACAATACAAAGATGTTGACGGATGTTTTCTTTTATCTTTTCGACTAAATAGATCACATTATTGGTCGCATTTCTGTAACATGGACATATGAACATGTTACTGATCAAAGATTATAGCACGTCTGCATAACAGAATTGATGTCAATGTTATTTATTGTTTTGAGTTTTCATTTTGTGCAATATTTTTCTATCCGCCTTGATTAATGAACATACTGAATACTTGCAGAGGTTCCGCTGATGAGATGAGAGCAGTTGTTGCAAGAAACCTAGAGGGAAGGGGAATCAAATTGCATGCAGGGACAATCTATCTAAGGTGAATTAAGCTAAAGTCCTAAAGTGCATTTTGATTTCCTCATGTTCATTCTTCCATGTGTTTTGATCAATTTCATTTTGTGGAGTCCGCTAATCATCTCATTTGAGGCTAATGATAGTGTTCAAACACTGAATTACAAAGGGAATATAATTGTGAAACACCTGTGTTATGTTATTCATTAACTCAGGGGTTTCAAGTTTAATAAGTACAATTTATCACTAAGAGAGAATATGCATCCATCCATATTTTTCATGAAGCAATTATATCTTACATAGCTTCACTAAAATATGATGATATTGTACTAATCTATGTCTCAAATGATCAGATAGCGTTATTGGGTGAATTAAGTACATTGACTTATCTTAAGAGGTTGTGGATTGTTAAGCAGCCAAACAAGACCTATTGACAGTTAAGAACCAATCTAAATATAATGAAATCTTCTTTTGCTAAGACTTGATGTTCAATCAACCACTAAAGTTTTAAACCTATATGATAAAACATGCATTGACTAGTGATGTCGTTTCTGTAGCTAAGATGATGTGCTTTGCAGCATATTTACTTTTTTTTGCATGATGTATTCAACATAGTGAAAATTAAGAGGTGAAAAAATATCGGTGACACTTCATCGATGTTCCAAACCTGAATGGCGGGCGTGGGGGTGGCGGCTGTGGGGGACCGCCCGGTGGCGGCGGTGGTGGAGGGGAGGAGGCGGCCGCGGCGGTGGGGAGGCGCCGGCGACAGGCGGGAGGCACCGGCGACGCGCGTGGAGGGGAGGAGGCGGCCGGGGCGGGGGAGGCGCCGGCGACGGCGGGGAGGCGCCGCGCTGGGGACGGCGGCGAGGCGCGGGGCTGGGACGGCGGGAGGCGCGGCGCGGGGACGGCGGCGGCAAGCGCGGGGAGGATGTGCGGCGCAGTGCGCGGGCCGGATAATGTCCGTGCACGATCCGAGGAGAACGGGTAGGTGTTCAATGCTTCACATCGAGTGCCTAGATATACGCACTCGGTGAACAGAAGTACCGTGGCCCAATGACATGTGGGTTTAGTACATGTTTACCGAGTGCCCAGATCTACTGAAGACTCGCAGGTAAATGTAAGCACCGTGGCTCGGTACATGTTTACCGAGTGCCCAGATCTACGCGACTCTCAGAAAGTAGCATGGCAGCCATCATCGTGGTTCGGTACATGTTTACCGAGTGCCCGGATCTACTAACTCGGTAACAGAGCATGGCGCCCACCGTGGCGCATGGTGGGTCGTGGTTAACCTTTACCGAAAGTGTTTAAGGTCACACTCTGTGAACGATCCATCATTTCATGCAAAACTAAAAGAAAAATGCCAATTTAATCATAAAATTCACCAAACTTTCACCGAACTATTTCATGTCATCTATTTACTATCTAAAAATTCCAAGTTCAAATCATAATGTTGAATTTCACTCTTAATAGAAATCCTACTCGCCATTGTTAATGTTTAGTGTCTCTTTGAAGATGTACCTGCTCGGCAAATGATTTAATGTAAATATACTTCCAAACGTTATGAAAATTTTTCTATAATATAGATGTATGCTTCAATGTTAATTCTTCCAATCTCGTGATTTATCGAGTTCGATTTTAATTATTACAATTAAATTTACACGATATGTACCTAATTTTCATAAAGAATGAAAATTTTGTGAAATATAGTAAATAAATCAAATAAACACCATATTTTGGAATGGAGTACTAAATATCATATGTGGATAGAGGAAAAGAATGAAGGGAAAACAAGAAATTTGGTTGAATTTTACCGAGTGTTGCGACAATACACTCGGTAAAGATAGTTTTATCGAGTGTTAGAACTTACACTGTAAACATTTATGTTTACCGAGTGTAAGTTCACAACACTCGGTAAACATGCCATACCGTGACGCCGTTTGGTGCACGGTTGCTATCCTAGGTGACGTGGCACCTCAATACCGAGTGGCTCTTTTTACCGAGTGCGCCCCTTCGGTAAATCTGTAGTTTTAACGAGTGTCTTAATTTACCGAGTGTGGTGACTCGGTAAATCGGTCTACTACCGGGTGTTTATGTTTTCCGAGTGTTGGCACTCGGTAAATAAGTTTTTCCGAGTGCCCCGACTTTTGACACTCGGTAATTGTCGGGGCACTCGGTAACTACACAGTGTCCGGTAGTGGAATGTGTATGTTTACAGGGGCAAAAAGGAAGAATTATACAAGAAAATTCTCAGAAACTGTGACCAGAAAGCCTCAAATTTTACCTTTTTGACAGCTTCTGTTCTTCTTAATTATAGCACACTACCATCCTTGTACCCTAAGCATGCATGCAGCTAGCCATGGGAATCCTCTTTTTTCTGTAGCAGACATGAGCTCAAAACAGAAAAAACAACAAAAACAAGAGGAAGTAACCAAACTCCTCCAATCGCGCCGTCACTTCTGAATGATCAACACCTTCACCTTGCAGCTGGTACATACCATACGCATGCGTACGTAATAACAATTGCCGCGTACGTACGTCACGTTGTCAGTACAAGAGGCAGGTGAGCCGAGGCGTGAGCACGGCGTAGAGCCGGGTGGCGCGCGGCGCGGCGAGGCCGAAGATGTCGCCCATGTCGAGCTCCGACGACTTCATGCCGTCGGGCAGCGCCCAGTTGAACCCATGCGCGAGTTTCGCGACGGCGAGCTCCAGCGCGTACAGACCCAGCACCATGCCGGGGCACGATCGCCTGCCGGAGCCGAACGGCAGGAACTCGAAGCAGCCGCCCTTCAAGTCGAGCGCCGCGGCCTCCCCCTCCGGCGCGAACCGCGACGGCCGGAACACGTCGGCGTCCTTCCATGCCTTTTGGTTGCAGACGTTGATCATGACGCGCGAGCCCTTGTGCACGGAGTAGCCGCCGACAACGCAGTCCTCGGCGGTCTCGTGGAGGAGCAGCGGGATGGGCGGGTGCAGGCGGAGAATCTCCTTGACGACGCACTTGAGGAAGGGGAGCTTGTCGAGGTCCGCCTCGGTAACGTGCCAGTGGAGCACCACCACGTCGGCGAGCTCCTGCTGCGGCCGCCGGAGGTCGTCGGGGCTGTGCATCATCTTGGCCATCGCCCACTCGCTCGCCGACGCCACCGTCTCCGTCCCGCCAAACATCACATCCTGCGTTCATATATTATGGGCAGGAAATAAACCAGTTAATTACGGTAAATATATGTTCGGTGCTAAAAATATTAGTAATCTTTGTATATATATGGTATATTTAAATTTTAAGAAGAGTTTGTTTTTTCATAGTTTTACAGTATTTATACAATATTCATTATGGATACTAGAATTTGTGTGGTATCCCTTCAAACTTGCAAGTTCTATGGTTGGTTGCTGGTACATGATACCATTTCCATTTTGGCAACCGCTCCCATATAGTTCGGCGTTGGTTACTCATTGAAGTTTTCTCTGTCAAACCAGCGTTGATTTCCTGCTCGATTTCTTTTCGTTGAGCGACGCTCGTCATCCGCAAGCGAGAAGAAAGACGGAGTATTTTAGTACATGTACTTAATTAGGTAGTATGTATACCTAAGGGGTATTTTAGTACATGTACTTAGTGGTATATATACCTATTGGAGTATTTTAGTACATGTACTTAATTAGGTAGTATGTATACCTAAGGGAGTATTTTAGTATATGTACTTAGGTAGTATGTATACCTATGGGAGTATTTTAGTACATCTACTTAGGTAGTATGTATATACCTAAGGGAATATTTTAGTACATGTACTTAATTAGGTAGTATGTATACCTAAGGGAGTATTTTTAGTACATATACTTAGGTAGTATGTATACCTCGTAGTATGTTAGTACATGTAATTGGGGAGTATATACACCTATGATAGTACATTAGCACATCTGTAAATGGATTTGGGAAGGAAGTATTTTAGGTATGAATGTACTTTATGGAGTATGTTGATTGGTACATGCGTCGCTCTCGTCCATACGCATTATTTTTTATTATTAATTCTCTGTCCTTGAAAATTAGACAACCTAATCACATGATGGATGTCGAAACTATAGCAGCTCATCGTGGTATTATCCTACACCAACCGGGAGTATTATAAAAAAAATGCACACAAAAGGTCTGGCTTCTTGTATTTATTCATGATTTGTGTAGTGTACCAAGAGGGGGTATTATCCCGGTACACAACATGAAAATTCTTCCTTCCCGAGTAGCAGAACTTGATTATTACACAACACATGGCATGTTTTGTCGAGCAACATCATCTGAAACTTAAATTTTGAACATTATAGAGAAGAGTCATCGCAGACGGTTTCAACTACAACCCGTCTGTGGTACATCAGTCATCACAGAGGATTTCATCTACAACATGTCTGTGATACAAGCATCATAGACGATTTCATCTACAAACCGTCTGTGATACATAAGCTATCATAGACAGTTTATAGATAAAATCGTATGTGATAGTCAACTATCACAGACGGTTCTAGGTCAATAACCGACTGTGATAGTCTCCATCACAAACGGTTTGAAAATCAGTTTGTGTGACCATATGTTATTTCTAACACATAAACTTAGATGGCTCAGAAACCATCTGTGATTATATTTTTGAACCGTTTGTGAAAACTTTTTATGTAGTAGTGTGTTCTGCAAGTCATCCCTACCGTCGCCAACGGCCTTCCCACCCTGCGACTTGGCCTCGGAGAAGAACGTGAGCATGCCGTCGACCATGTCGGCGTCGGCATCGTTGGGGTTCTTGGCCCTCTTCGTGTGCTCGTCGACGATCTTGTCAATGAACCTGTCGAGTGCGCCGTGGGCCATGCGAAGGCTGTGGTTGATGCCATGCGGGTCCATCCAGCTGGGCCACGGGATGAAGTCGCCGACGTTGAACGCGCCGAAGAGCTTGGAGAACTCTTGGAGGATGGCGATGTGTGAGTGATAACTTAGGGTAAAACATGATCCACATGATCTAATCCTAGCACATAAATGAACATCTAATCTAATCACTTGAGCGGAAGCGTGATTGTGTACATGAACTTGAAGATGCCATCGTGACTGAGGGTTGGTCGGGGTCGGCGCAGGAGAGGGAAAACAGAGGCCGGCTGAAGCGCTGAAGAGGCGTGAGGGTGTTCGGTAGTGTCGCGCGGCTCTGGTCTTCGCTCACCTCAGCACCCTAATTAGATCGAGTTATGTGGATTGGATTTTTGGTAGCCGAGAACCAGTCCTTTTATCTGGCGCTGGGTGAACGGGACCTGAACCAAAAGGCGTTGGTAGAGCCCCCGATCAGGGCGCGTTGTGGGGTTGCCCCCCCACCCCCGATATCTCGGAATCTCGTTAGCCGAGATCAACCCAACATTCTCCCCTTTGATCGTAAGGCTAACATCATAAGCCCATCCTCAATGAAACATCATACCAAGGTAATATGTGGCATGGCCAATGAAGTGTCATACAACCCCAGTACCTATAGTGTACTATCTCATCTTTGAAATGGATATTCATTATACTTAATGGGAGTTGGTTTGTTTTAAGGCCCTTTTATCCAGAATCAGAGGCTTTCCAATAAACCCATGCCGGCAACATGATCATGAAAGATATTGGGTGGTAAGCCTTTAGTAAGCGGATCTGCAAGCATTTACTTAGTACTAATATGATTGATACTAATGGTTTGATCCTGGATTCTATCTTTCACAACATGATACTAAATATCAACGTGTTTGGCAGCACAACTTGACTTGTTGTTACTCGCATAAAAGATTGCGGGTTCATTATCGCAGTATAAGGTGAGTGGTTTAGAGATGTTGTCTACCACTCTAAGACCCGGAATAAAGTTATTAAACCATATTGCCTGCCCGGTAGCCTCATAACATGCCACAAACTCAGCTTGCATCGTTGAAGATGCCGTAAGGGTTTGTTTGGAGCTTTTCCACGAGATAGCTCCTCCAGCGAGTGTGAAGATATAACCTGACATGGATTTCCTAGTATCTACACATCCCGCAAAATCTGAATCTGAATAACCAATAACTTTAAAGTTATCAGAATTCTTATATGTGAGCATGAGATGCTTAGTAGCTTGCATATAACGCAAGACTTTCTTAACGACTTTCGAGTGGTCCGGTCCTGGATTTGACTGATATCTGCCAAGCATTCCGGTTACAAAAGCTAAATCAGGACGCGTGTTTATTTGAGCATACATAATGCTTCCGACAGCTAAAGCATAAGGAACCGACTTCATGTGATCAGATTCATATTGGTTCCTTGGACATTGAAATGTCCTAAACTTATCGCCCTTAACAATAGGAGCGGGTGAGCCAGAGCACTTATGCATATTGTATCTCTTTAGTACTCTGTCAACGTATGCCTTTTGAGATAAACCTAATACTCCTTTGGACCCGTCTCGGTGAATTTCAATGCCAAGAACGTAAGTGGCATCACCGAGATCCTTCATATCAAAATTGGATGAAAGAAATCTCTTGGTCTCAAACAGCATATCCTTATCGCTGCTAGCCAATAAGATGTCATCCACATAAAGTACTAAGATGGTGAATTTACTCCCCTTGAACTAAACATATATGCAGTTATCAACTTCATTTTCCTTAAATCCAAAATTTCTTATAACTTTATCGAATTTGAGGTACCACTGTATTGATGCTTGTTTTAAGTCATAAATAGTTTTCTTAAGTCGACATCTCATATGCTCCTTGCCCTCCACGAAAAACCTTCCGGTTGAGCCATGAAAACGTTTTCTTAACGATTCTGAATAAATCCTTAGTTGAGACAGAGAAAATGTGTCATTATAATCAATCCCCTCTCTTTGTGAGAAGCCTTTTGCTATGAGTCTTGCTTTGAACCTTTCGATATTTCCCTTAGAGTCATACTTGGTTTTGTAGACCCATTTACAACATACTGTTTTGACTCCGTCAGAATTTCTACTAAGTCCCATACATCATTAGTGCTCGTAGACTTTAGTTCATCCTTCATGGCATCAAGCCACTTAGGAGAATGTTCACTCATCATGGCTACCTTATAAGAGGTGGGATCATCTACCTTCCCTATATCATTAATGTCCTCATTCATGTAAACAACATAATCACTTGGGATGGTAGATCTTCTCTCCCACTGTGATCTTCTAATAGGTTCAGCAGCTATTGCAGGAGGCTGCTGAGGCGCAGGAGATCTTGAGGCTCATCATTAGGTATGATATTAGGAGTTTCAGAGACCTCAATAGTGGGTGTACCAACAGTATTCGGTACTGGAGGTGCAACCACATGAAGCACATGAATAAAAGTCTCTGGGATAAGCGGTGAAGGAACGTAAACCCGCTTCTCTTCAAGATCTATTTTCCAAGGATCCAGGTCCTCGTTATTTTCTAAAAACACAGCGTGTCTTGTTTCTACAAACTTAGTTGCCTTATTAGGACAGTAAAACCGATACCCTTTAGATCTTTCAGGGTACCCAATAAAATGGCAACTTACTGTCTTATGATCTAATTTCCCAATATGTGGATTAAAAAACTTAGCTTCAGTATGACAACCCCACACTCTTAAATATTTCAAACTCGGTTTCCTCCCAGTCCATAATTCATAAGGTGTCTTAGGTACTGATTTACTGGGAACCCGATTAAGAATATGTGCGGCTGTCTTTAGTGCTTCCATCCACAAACTAGTTGATAAACTAGAATAGCTAAGCATGCTCCGTACCATATCCATAAGTGTACGGTTGCGTCTCTCAGCTACCCCATTCTGCTGAGGTTCACCTGGTGTAGAATATTAGGCAACAATGCCATTTTCCTGAAGGAACTTAGCGAAAGGGCCAGGAATTTGCCCATAAGGGGCATGTCTCCCATAATATTCTTCACCACGGTCCGATCTTACCACTTTAATTCTTAGATTGTGCTGATTTTCAACTTCAGCCTTAAATATCTTAAATTTATCAAGTGACTCAGATCGGTCCTTAATGGGAAAAATATAACCATAACGGGAGAAATCATCAGTGAATGTGATGAAAGAATCAAAATCATCCACTGATGTCACAGGAAAAGGAACACAAATATCAGTATGAATTAACTCTAATAGTCCCGTCATGAAGTTGCTCCTTCTTTATTTGCTTTACATATTTTCCTTTAATGCAATCAATGCAGTGGTCTGAGTCAGAGAAATCTAATGGGTGGAGAATCTCTTCCTTAATGAGACGCTCCATTCTCCCCTTCGAAATGTGGCCTAAACGACAGTGCCACAGTTTCGAAGAGGTCTCATTATACTTTTTATGCTTAGCATCATACACATTCAAAGATATAGGAGATTCATTAAGGGAAAGCAAATAGAGCTTGTCTTGTCTAACAACAAGACTAACATCATTTGAATTAAATGTAATAACACATTTATTGTTACCAAAATTATATTTAAAACCATCATCGTCCAATAAAGAAACTGGAATTAAATTCCTCCTAATGGAAGGAACAAAGACTACATTATTAAGACGAAGTGTGAAGCAGCTATCTAAAACTAATGAAACAGATCCAACTGATTCCACTTCGGCTTCTTTTCCATCCGTGTTTTCGCTGGTTGAAGTAGGCGAGGGTGATTCCAGATTAGGTTGAGAGACACGTATGGGGATAGAATCTCATTTTTCATAATCTAAAATTCTTATTCGGATTTGCTATTTCATATGCCTTTGAAATTTTGCAAAACCACATTCGATTTTCTCACCTTCGGATCGGTGTGGAGATTCGTGCTCCGGTGAGGACGTCTTCCTCCTCTCTAGCACTCGACGACGGTGGTGGAGGTGGCCGACGGATTAGAGTTAGAGTTCACCTGTTTAGAGTTCGGGTTCACCGATGGCCCCCGGGCTTAGAGGGAGGCCAAGGTGGCAGTGGACTGTCCATTAGCGATGGTGGCGGCGCGTCGTGGCAGGCCGCCCGATGCGGACGAGGAGGAGGACGATGGGTGGGGCCGACAGGGTGACGAATAGGGATGGATAACGAGTTGGCTTGGCTCGCCCGCTCTCTCCGGTCCACTGACCTAGAGTTTATCAGATATCTGAAATAGTATTTGTCAGATACTATCCGATAAATTATCTGAATAGTTCCAAATCCGACGGATACCTCCTTCCCGAATCTGTTTTCGTATCCAGCAAAAACTATTTGGCTCTGAATCCGAAATCCAAGAAAAATCTTGGATATCCGGTTTCAGGCTCCAAATAATATCCAAATTTATTCAAACGGATGGATGGTCAGGAATTATCCGTTCCGTTTGCACACCTACTAGTGGTGTCATTGGTGTAGCCCGCTCGCCAATAGTCGGTATGAGAATGGCCCACTAAGGGTACGCAAAATGGGGTGACACGCCGTCGGTAGAAATTATAGGGTTAACTTTGAGATAATCTATTATATGAGTTATCTTTAGTTTAATCTATAGATAACATAAAAAATAGTACAGACAATAGTTGTCTATACTATTGTACATGTTCTAATATCGTGCAAATAACTGCTTCCACGTGGAACATTTACAAGTCAGACAAGTCTCTGTGCTAAACACTCTACATGTATTGTTCGTGTGCCCATGCATTACCCAGTAAAGGTGTGTTTGATTCATTGTACCAAGTGGTACATGTATGAGTTGGTTCAAGAAAAAAATGCATTCATGTGTTTGGTTGGTTGTATGTAACCATTTCATCCTAGATGATGAGATATAAATTTATGAAATATTTTCTCTAGATGCTGAACTATTTCATTCAACAAAAAAAATAAAATTATATAATATAAAACCATCATATCTCATTCAACTCAATCCACCGACCAAACTCACCCTTAAAATAGCTATATCGTCGCGTCTCGCTCCTATCACCGATAAGTAGCCGTGCTCCATCTACTCATCTCGACCGATGGCTCCTTCCATGTCCTGAAATGCACATAGAGTAGCAAATGTTAAGAAACAATATTGAA
The DNA here is from genome assembly GCA_036346395.1 of Hsuehochloa calcarea. Taxonomy (NCBI): domain Eukaryota; kingdom Viridiplantae; phylum Streptophyta; class Magnoliopsida; order Poales; family Poaceae; genus Hsuehochloa; species Hsuehochloa calcarea. The sequence goes on along the minus strand of CM070611.1, from coordinate 10,483,277 downwards.
TGAGAAGTGAATTGCAGATGCGTGTAGATTTTTCTCGAGAAACACGTGTGTGGTTTGCGTGTACTTCATTTTCGCACTGAGGAAACAAGAGTTATTACAGCCGGCGACACCGATACCCTCGCAGTACTGGTATGGTATTCAAAGGTATGTATAATAGTACAGATAACCGTTGTCTATAATATTATCTATATTATCTATAAATAAAACTAAAGATAATTCATACAATAGATTATCTCCAAGTTGACCTCGTAATTTCAACAAGCAGTATTCATGCAACAGTAAAAAAAACCCATCTATAATAATCTTGCAGACTGTCTATGGCATGACAAACGGCATGTTTTCTCTCTCATCTACGCTATTGGATATCTTATATAGCAAAAATTACATAAAGATAATATCATCTCGTTGTATACGCCCTAACAAAAGGAGGAGCCCTCTGAAAAGAAATTATAATACAACTGAATAACCGTTACTCCTATCTCAAGCTGAGCTCGATCTGCCCGCGCGCACCGGCGGCCCGCGCCCATAGTTCCTCTTCCGCAAGGGTGATACTAGCACCCGGACGTCCGATTTGGGTGCCTGGATCGGACGCCCGCGTATTAAACCAGCCAGCGTAGTGTGGCTACAGCAGAACAGCGCGTGTGTGTGGTCCGATGTTATTAGTCCGATGGGTATATCGATCTTAACTAGCTAGATATATAGAGTGAGCTCTACCATTATTTGTGGTACGTACTCACACCTCGTCCGATATATGGGAGCAACTACGGCTCGGACGGTTTTTCACCGTACGTCCTAATGCAACACAGAGTAATGCACGGTGCAACATTTTTTCTCAATTGGTGCAACATACTAAATCCATACATGATGAGGACATCCCAACCTTCAATGACCATGCTACAGAAGATCATCTCCGCGACCAAGATATTCTCAAGGACAAACAATATCAAGGACCAATCACGAGAAGACGTGCTAAAAAAAATACTTGATCAGGTGAACGCTAACTTAGAACTTATTCCAGATCTCAATAACTTAGTAGTGCTTCCAATGTCCTCTTCTTTGATTGAACTCAGGTACATTGGAGAGGAACAAGGAGGTCCAGAAAACCAATGAGTTTTGCAATCATTATCTGCATGAATTATAATATTTCCAGCCAGCATACACCAGAGCATTGATAGTTTGTCAAGTCTATTTTCCTACGCTCAAACCGTGCATTATTTGGAGTTGTGTAATGAAAGTTATGATCATTTTAGTAACAAATTGCACATGCTGATAAATGCTGCGCGAAAACTGAAGTCTTCTTAAGTGCTTGCACACCAACCAGGAACGTTTCACTATGCCTATCCTATATGGATGGAAAGATAATCAAGTCTATTTTCACCTCCAACAAACGGTTCGTCATTTGACTTCCGAGGAGAGAGTTATTGCTATTTTACTAAAGATCGCAGCAGGTTGAGCAGACGCGCGAGAAACCGAGAAGACTCCTTGAATGCTTCAACCAGCTGGCCTTCCACCTTCCAAACGTGGTGACTTATGTTCATACCCAGCTAGGAGGGTTGTTCCTAGTATATATACCCTCTACTCCCATCCATGGAGGTACTTTTGATATTTCAACAAACCGATATATGAAATTGCAGCAAGACCGCTGAGTTCCTTGCTCCTTTTGCTCTTGTGAGTTCTCTTGATTTGCAAGAAGATTCCTCCTCGATCCCCTAATTCGTGCTCTACGCTCCGGCGCTTTGTGGGTTAGTTCCGGATTGTGGTTCTGCGATTGTTCTGATAGCGGTCGGAGTCCGTAAGGCTTTGGATCGCCTCCCCAACGCTTGGTCGCATCCAACCTTGGCGTGTTAAAGCTAGTTACCCTTTTCCGCTACTCACAACTAGTTATCCCCACCGCCCACAAAAAGATTCGCTTTTTTTCAACCTACGCCGTGAAGATCGGACCACCCCTAGCGCGGTACGCATCATTTGGTATCGTAACTTTCGTTGTCACGGTAGGTTTCATTCACAAATTAGCCTTTTAGTGCATCACTTTTTCTTGTGTTGATATTATTTCGATTTCTATCCTAAAAGTCCAGATCCAAAACAAAAAATTACCAAACCTTTGTTTAGCATCGTTAATCTTGTGCCGCTCATGCTCATCTTGTTTCTAGTCACCATCGATATCTTGCACCGTGTTTGTTTTAGTAGTTGCTTTGTTGCTTAGTATCAAAAGAAAAAGGAAAAAAGAGAGAAAGAAAAGAGAACACAAAAAAGAGAAAGAAAAAGAGAATACAAAAAAAAAGAAAAGCGAAGGGTTGTGTTATGGTTGTCAAAATTGCAAGATTCAAATTCTTGCATCGAATTTTTTTCTGTTTTGGACCGGTGATATTCACGTATCCGCTGTGTGGTTTACTGCACTTGATCCCAGATTACAACCCTCCTTGTTTAGCCCACTAAGCCCCACTAAAACCCGGCCGGTTGTTTCGATTCGTGTCCTTTCAATCGCTTGACCACATCCAAGGTATCGCCACTCTTGCACTCTTGTCATTGCCCATTGAGAACGATAAGAACATTGGTGAGTAAGAGGTGAGGTTGTGTGATTCCACAAATATTACCTATTCCACTTTCTCTTCGCTAACATGGCGTGTTCCAACGAAAGTGTACATGGGGAAAATCATGAAGGAGATGAACAACCAACCACACGAGCCGAGATGCAACAATTACGTGATCCGTTCGTGCCATGGGACAGATGCTCAATGAACGCCTTCCCCGTCGGTGGTGGGGTCTACGCCAACCTAACCTCTTTGTTGATCAAGGTGAAGCCACCGATGAGAACTCGGTGGGGCCGCTGCTAACGACGGCTTCCACGACCAAGCAAGATCTTGGTCGGGTGATGGACGAGGGGGTGCCCATCGTGGTTTAGGCGCACCGCACATATTCTCGCAAAGATGGGGAGGTGCTCATGGTCGTGGTTTTGGCCATCGTGGTGCGCTTCAATGACCAATATGTGCATGACGGCCGCAGTATGGAGAAGAATATGATGACAACGATGAAGCTTTTGCAGATCATGATGGCTACGACAAAGATCCACCCCACATCGTGGTGCCGCCCATGGTGAGGGAGGACACCGAGGTCGCCGTGAAAGGGATGATCCGGATAATATTGCTCTGATCAAGTTGAGCGCCCCTAAATTCAAGGGAATAGAAGACCGATGCTTATCTTGATTGGGAAGAACAATGTGATCAGATTTTTCAGATCCATAATCTCTCCGATCAAAGGCGTAAATCTTACCTCGCTTGAATTCTCGTGTTATGCTCTCACTTGGTGGAATCAAATGCAACAAAATCACCTACAATCGGGCGTGGTCATATCAATACTTGGGCTGAAATGAAGCAAGTGATGAGAAGGCGCTTTGTGCCTTCAAGCTACCAAATGTGACCTTCGCAATAGGTTGCAAGCGCTGAGACAAGGGTCTAAAACGGTGGACGAGTACTATAAAGAAATGGAATTACTCTTGCTTCGCGGCCGGATTCGAGAGGATGTCAATCCAAGATGGCAAGATTTTGCATGGTCTAAATAATGAAATTTCGTTTTGTTGAGATGTTTCCTTATAACAACTGCAAGATCTTGTTGCCTGTGCTATGCGCGACGGAGAGAAAGATTCGACAAGAAGGACGTGGTCGCCTTTTGGGAACCGCTCTTTTCAGCTCCATGGCGCCGCCAATACCGAGTACATCCTCTCGCCGGTCGTCGCTCAAGGTGCCCTCACGAGACGCTCCATCTACTCCTCCCGCCAAGCCTACACCTCGTCGGCTTCTTCACCGCAGGACACCAAGATAATCGACGCCTAGTGGAAAAATAGGAGCATCATCTTCCACATCGACAAAGAAGAACTACATCTCGCAACGCGAAATTAAGTGCCATAAGTGCTAAGGGCGGGCACATTGCCTCCGAGTGCCCTAGCAGAAGAAACTTGCTTGTTAATGAACAAGGAGAATGGGAATCGAGAGTGAGCCGAGGAGGATGGGCTACTTGAAGAAGCATCGGATGATGATGGTATTCCAAATGATGATGGAGACAACAATTGTTTTATCTCTCGACGTGTGCTTAGTGTTAATGTTGTGAAAGGAGAAAATGGTCGTGACATAACCTATTTCACACTCGAGGCACCATCATGAGCAAGGTATGCAACATTATTGTTGATAATGGCACCGCAATAACATTGCAAGTCTAGAATTGGTAGAACGAATGGGACTAAAACTACGACGTCATCCCGCCCCTATATAAGATGCAATGGCTCAATGATTGTGGAGCATCGCGAGTGAACAACATTGTGACCGCCCAATTCTCAATTGGAAAATACCAAGATCGTGGAGGTGATGTGGTTCCAATGCAAGCATGCCGCTTACTTTTAGGGCGACCTTGGTTATATGATCGTGATGTTCGATTAGTTGCCGAGCCAATACCCTTGTTTTTATGTATAAAGGAGCGATCACTTTGCTTCCTTTAACACCGAGGAGATAATGAAGGATGAACTGAAAAAGAAACAATGAGAGAGTGAGAAACACTTGAGTGAGAACCACAAACATAGTGAGCGAGTGCAACCAAAACCAAATCAATCTCTACAACCGCAAAATACCAAGACACGGGAAAAGAGGATTAGTGATGATGGCTAGGAAAGGGATATAAAAGAATTGAGAGAACCCAATGCCATGTTCTTTGTACTCTGCACAAGGAAAGCCTTTATCAACTAACAACTTACCCTCTACTTTACCGAGTGTTGTGTTGAATCTCTTCTGTGGTTACGATGACGATTTCCGACGGTACCACCTGTATGCCACCAAAAGAGGCATTGAACATCAAATTGACCTTGTTCCGGTGCCCCACTTCCTAACCGACCAAAGATACCGCACAAATCCAGAGGAGACCAAAGAAATTCAACGCCAAGTACAAGACCTACTCGACAAAGGGTATGTAAAAGAAAGTCTCTCACCCTGTGGTCAGATCTGGTTCTTTTAGTCCCAAAGAAAGATGGATCATGGAGAATGTGTAGATTGCCGAGCCATTAATAACATAGCAATGAAGGTATAGGCATCCAATACCTAGACTTGATGACATGCTTGATGAGCTTAGTGGTTCAACCATCTTTTCTAAGATTGATTTGCAAGCGGCTACCACCAAATTCAATGAGAGAGGGTGATGAGTGGAAAACCAGATTCAAAACAAAATTTGGGTTGTATGAATGGTTGGTCATGCCGCTTGGATTAACAAATGCACCAAGTACTTTCATGAGATTGATGAATCATGTGCTTAGAGCTTTATTGGCAAATTTGTTGTTTGTTTACTTGATGATATCTTAATTTACACAAAGTCTCTTGAAGAACATATTGAACATCTAGAAAGTGTGCTATGTGTCTTGCGAATGGAAAAGTTAGACGCTAACCTTGCCAAGTGCACCTTTGCACCGACAAGGTAGTTTTTCTTGGCTTTGTTGTTTCAGTCAAGTAGTGGAGGCGGATAAGGAGAAGATAAAGGTCGTTCGTGAGTGGTTACCTCCACAAAATGTGAGCCAAGTGAGGAGCCTTGGCCTTGCCGGTTTTTATCGTAGGTTTGTGAAGGATTTCAGCACCATTGCTGCCCCAATCAACGAATTGACAAAGAAAGTACCTTTTCACTGGGTAAGACACAAGAGAAGGCATTTGAAGAGTCGAAGCTAAGTTGACATCAAGACCACTCCTTGCACTCCTGCATTTTAGTAAGACTTTGAAATTGAATGTGATGCAAGTGGTATAGGGATTGGAGGAGTACTCATGCAGAAGGTAGGCCAATCGCTTATTTTAGTGAAAAGTTAAGTGGTCCAACTCTCAATTACTCTGCTTATGATAAAGAATTGTATGCCCTCATGAGAGCTTTGGAAACTTGGCAACACTACTTGTGGCCTAAGGAATTTGTGATACACTGCACCATGAATCTTTGAAACATCTTAAGGGTCAACTAAAACTGAATCGATTTACATGCAAAATGGAGTGAATTCATTGAATCTTTTCCCTACATTGTCAAGTACAAGAAAGGGAAGGATAATGTTGTAGCAGATGCCCTGTCTAGACGCTATGCTTTACTTTCTCAACTTGATGCTAAAGTTCTTGGGTTAGAAAGTATCAAAGAATTGTATGATCATGACTCATATTTTTCTCGCACCATTTTCCAAATGTGGTAATGGAAAGGGTCGGGACAAGTTTCATTTGCATGATGGTTTTTATTTCGCGCTAATAAGCTATGCATTCCAGATTGCTCTGCTCACCTATTGCTTTTGCAGAAGCTCATTCAGCGGACTTATGGGCCATTTTGGTGCTAAGAAACCGAGAGTGTGTTGGTGACCATTTCTTTTGGCCAAAGTTGAGGCGCGACGTTGAAAGATATATATTGCGATGTGAGACATGCAATAAAGCTAAGTCCCGCTTGAACCCTCATGGCTTGTACATTCCTTTACCTATTCCTAATGTTCCATGGGAAGATATTTCAATGGATTTTGTTCTTGGTTTACCTCGGACAAAGAGGGGAGGGACTCAATTTTTGTTTGTGGTTGATAGGTTTAGCAAGATGGCTCACTTTATTCCATGTCATAAGAGCGATGATGCTTCACATATTGTCAATTGTTTTTCGTGAGATTGTGCGCTTACATGGCGTGCTACTAACTATTGTATCGCATCGAGACACTAATTTTTTGAGCTATTTTGGAAGACTTGTGGGAAAGCTTGGGACCAAGTCGTTGTTCTCATAACATGCCATCCTCAAACGGATGGACAAATCAAGTCGTGAACCTAACATTGTCCATGTTGCTTCGAAATGCTCAAGAAAAATTTGAAGATGTGGGAAGAGTGTCTACCTCATGTGGAATTTGCATACAACAGTAGGTACATTCGACCACTAAAGTTTGTCCATTTGAACTTGCATATGGTTTCAAACCCATCGCCCCATAGATCTTTTGCCTTTACTGCTTGCGTGAGCGCGTCAATTTAGATGCAAACGAACGTCTTGAACATGTCAAGAAGATTCACCAAAAGGCGAGAGAGAATATTGCAAAGATGACCCAAATTGTATGAGAGGCGTGCAAACAAGGGAAGAAAGAAGATGTTGTTTGAACCAGTGACTTGGTATGGGTACATCTTAGAAAAGATCGTTTCCGACCAAATAGAAGTGCAAGCATGAGTTTTGCAACATATCAAAAACGCAGAGTTGAGTACTCATCAATTCTCACCTGGCGGGGCTCGGGAGGAGGCGGTGGTGGCGGGTTGGCGAGCAATTTCCTCCTCGCGGTCGTGGCGGGTTGGCGACGGCGAGCCAGAGACATGAGGGAGGAGAGCTGGGCCGAGCTGGCGACCCCAGACGAGTTCCGAACAACGCGGCAATCGCAACGGTGCCATGGACCTTACGAGGAGCACCGGAGAGGGCCGGCACGAGGGGCATGGGCCGAGGGGCTCGTCGGAGGAGGCCGAGTCGCAGAGGCGAAGGATCTCCAAAGGCCATGGCAGCTGTGATCATTGGCTGGAGATCTATATCCGCTTCCCCCATGATATCGTCAGCAGAGAACGTGTCGTGGTCATACACTTGCTGGAAATAGAGCGATTACATATGTTATTTAGATGTGGTTAAAAATCAGAAGCATTTTAGCTTACTTGCCTTGTTATTGTGCACACAGACTACATGATTCTATTAAGGATTTGTCTACTCCCATGTTTATGAATTTTTATAAATGCATATCGTGATTGTACACTCATTTAATCGTATAAAAGAGACAAGGGAGAGGGAGATGTAGAAAATAGATAACTTGAAATTTGAGAGTGAAAGCGTCCGATTAAAATCTAATGATCGGACGTCTGCCTCTAAGCATTTTCCCTTCGGCAAACACCGAATCAACGAATTCCTGGGCGGTTAGATATTTCGAGGTGGAAAACTCTCGAGTTCGATCCGCTCTTTCCAGATGCAGCAGACGACTAGGATCAGGAACGAGTTGAACCCTCGCCGTTGCTGCTTCGGCACTTGAGCACGCGCATCGCTCCACCAGCCCGCCACGCTCTCTTGCGGCGACCAAGATGGCTTTGCCAAAGTCCGCATGATCACCGGCTCACCGCACGACCAGTGAACAGACCTGACGCGTTGTCTCGTGGAGCACGGACCTCAGCACAATACGGGCCGTGGCGTCCGATCTGGTGTGCTCCTGTGGGCTGACTGGGCGTGCGGCTCATCCTGTGATTGACGAGGGAAATTCGTGGGCCGTTAATATTAATGACATCTATTCAGTAACGGAGAGAGTACATTCCCAAGCATACCCTAAGCGTTTCTATAGATTATCTGCAAGTTAACTACTGATATCAATGCCTCTTTGTCACATGATCAATATTAGATAAATATATATATAGTCGAAGTTTTGCTTTGGATACTAAGTGACGACTTATATTTGTGGACATAGAGAGTAAGTTTATTCTCATGCGTATAAAAAATAAAGAACTCTTTCCCCAAAAAAAACTCAACTTTGGATAAAAGTATTTAAGATATTTGAAGTGCTTAAGTTGGGCAAAAAAAATTATGAATAATATAAATGTCTCTTTCATGACAAAAATGCATCACATCAACGTCGCTACTACGCCACACATACGGAACTCCCACGGACAAAAGTAACACAATTAAGCAAGTTAATTTTAGCTTAGAGACAGAAGTGATACACCACTTAAGGCCCTGTTTGGCACAGCTGTGACTTTCCTAAAAAGCGACTTCCTGTCTTTGTAGAACTTTTCATTTTGAAATTTGAATGGTACATCTTTTACGATTTGGTGTTTGGCTGTCTGGCTTTTAGGTAGGCTGGCTGCAGCTTCCGAGATATGAAATGTCTGAAATGCTCATGAGGACAGTAATGACTTATTTGATGTCGTTTAACTAAATTAACAACATTAAACGGCATTTAACGACATTTAAGGACATTTAACAGTATTTAACAATAAAACTTCAGAAAGCATGTGAAAATAATCTGGACTAGAAGATCAGTCCCTTATACATAGTTTAAATTGGCAAGTACTACATACAAAATATTGCATATATCTTCCATCTATCCTATCGTCATGCTACCAAAGCTATTGCAATAGCGTCACGGAGGCCGTTCATATCAACATCATCCATAACAGATGTATCATCATGTGCGCTGAGGTTAGTGGACATGTCCCCGTCTACATAATCATCATTCATGTCTGCACGAGAAAAATCATTATCAATCAAAGCACTATCTCGAATAAAATTATGCAAAGCCATTGTTGCAATGATAATTTTCTTTTGCTTGTGCTCATTGTAACTTAGAATTTTAAGTAGACTCAATCGAATATGCCAGTGGGAAGGCGAACAAGCAAGATTGCTTTAAATACTAGGTATGAGGTGGGTAATTTCTGCGAAGTCTGGGGGTATTCTTGGAACGCTGGAGGTGGGAAGCTGTGGGAAGCACCTCAACACTGGCTTTTCGCTTTTGGCTTCCATATGTATTGACAGCTTTGAGCTTCCTGTGAAAGCTAGAAAAAAAAGCCAACCGTTTGGCACAGCTTCTAGCTTTTCTCACCCAAAAGCCAAAGCAGAAGCTGTACCAAACAGGGCCTAAGTTTCGAGGAACTTCGGTGCTAGGACCCGGAGGATCCGGATCAGCTGTGTAAACAGTGGTTTACACTGTGTAAACAGTTTACACTGTTGGGATACACTGCAACAAAGTTATGGTAGCGAAAATACTATAGCAAATTTACTGTGTCACTTGCTCTCGGTATTCGTTTTTTCGATTGAACGATAGAGTTCGTTTCTAATGCAAATGCATTATAGAGTATATATATTTGCTACAGTAATGCAGAAGATCCCATTACAAACCGGGTGAGGAACCAAAGACAATGTCATAATGTACGAGGACTGTGGATAAAAAAAACGATGAGTTAGGACGTCCCGTCCTATTTGCAACACGAGAATTTGCTATATTTTTGTGTAGAAGTTATAATCCTTGGAATTTCATGTGTTCCTATTAGTTCCCAAAAATTTAATATATGTACAACATGGTCACCCTCTCCGACTTATACAGTGATTCTTCCCTCTCTTTTGGACACAAACACGCCAACAAGAAATTAAGGAACCCCCTTAATCGGAAGAAAAAGAGAAAGATGTACACCATTAATATTTGTTGGTTTAAATTATAATGGTCTACATTGAAAGAAAAGAGTAAAGTAGAATCCAAAAGGAACTAAAATTTAAAATAAAAAATAGCAATTTGATTTCCACACGAATTCCTAAGTAAAATCTCTAAATAAATATAATTTGAAATAAAAATTAAACAAAAATTATGACAAGTATTCTTGACCAGGTCAAACCTTTTTTGATCAAAGTCAGAGTTCTGTCAAAGAAGACCCACTTAATAGAGGCCCAATTTATAACGGTTATGAGCATGCGACCAGTATATAAAGGAAGTATAATTTCCTTTATTACGACCAAACAGGTCGACGACCAGTTTGAGTCATGAGACGAATAGGTATGGACATCGTCCGTCCAGCTATACGGATTTTGACAATCCTCAACCGATAGACATAATAGCTATCCACATACTAACGGGAAAGCAGCTATTGCCGTATCTGACTAAAGGACGTGACAGTTCAAGACTCTCCACGCGACAATTGAATAAAGGACGCGACGGTTCAAGACTCTCCTGACAAACGTTTGTGAAGATTAGATGTGTCTTTAGTGCAATTAACTATCATCTTTTCAAATAATATAAAGGGGGTAGTCCACGTATTCTATAATTAAGGTCCAATATAGGTTGAATAACAAGTTCTAACATCAATAACCACAATCATTCTATAATACCCATTGTATTCTCATACATACACTCAGTATGTCCACAACAAATAAATGTCTTCATTTTGATAGTGTTCTCGTATCATTTCCGGGATAATCTCAATAGGGAACCCCATGTTCCGGTCATTGAAAAATTGGCAGTTGGGTTTGTATACGAATCCAAACAAAAATAACTAAAATTCAAAAAGAGAAATAGCAATTTGATTTCCATATAAATTCCTAAGTAAAATCCCTAACTAGATATAATTCGGAATAAAAAATTAAATAAAAAATAGCAATTGAGTTTGTATACAAACTCTAACAAAAAATTACTAAAATTTAGAATAAAAATTAAATAAAATTAGCAATTTGATTCTTACGGATTCCAAAGTAAAATTTGTAAATAAATATAATTTGAAAAAAAAATGCAATTGGCTTTGTATAGGAATTCCAACTAATAATAATTCAAATTCAGAATAAAAATAAAATAAAATTTATAATTTGATTTTGTACTAATTCCAAAGTAAAAGCCCTAAATAACTAAAATTTGGAATCAATTAGATAAAATTAGAAAATTTATTTGTATACGAACTCCAGTAAGAAATAATTGAAAATTTTGAATAAAATTAACTGAAAAGTTATAATGTTGTTAGCACGAATGGTGTCGAAGGAGGCCATGGAAAAGTGCAAGGACGTTGATCTGTTCTGCTAAAGACATTGACCTATGGGGAAGCGAAGAGCCAAGGCGGCGGCGGCGGAGATGACGACAATGTTGTGCTGCTCACCTTGGCCCGTTCGTCGAGGACAATATTGTGCTGGTTGTTGGAATCATTGATGAGAAATGCCAGAGTTGAAGGAGCCAACGGTCACGACGATGAGTGGTGAGCGTCGGCGTTGTTGAAGAAATAAGTGGCAAAAAAAGCTCGATGAAGGGGAATCGCTAGCAGAGAGGTGATGAAGCTTTACATTGAAGACGAGCTATAGATGATATGTGGCTATCGGGTAGGTAGGAGCACCGCATCGCTAGTGAGAGGCACAACATCAACGACGATAGCGAAAAGATTATTTATATCATTAGATAGCGACTAAAGTAGACATATTGACGTCACTGAAGATGAGAGATCAACGCAGTTAGTGAGAAAGCCCTCACGTTGAGTTGGCTAACGTCGAAGAAGAGGAACACTGACACAGGAGAAGAGGACATCAAGCATGTGTAACATCCTACATGCATTCGTATGAAAAGAAGCACAGGAGTACAAAATCAGAGGAGCAAAGAGCTCGGAGTAGACAGAGCCCAAACGCAGAGAATAGACTCCGAGCCACCAAAGAGAGCATGACTAGTGTCCCAAGCAGGAATCGGCGACGGTTGCACATGTATTTTTGTTTGATGTAGCAACGGTATGCATTAAGCAATAATTGAAAAAAAAAAGCATAAGATAAATATGCGGCAGAGCATTGTATTAAAAATGGTAGCAGCTGAGAGTGGTCGGTCAAGAATTAGACTTGCTATTGAAGGTTAGAGTAGAAAAGCATAATTAATCAATAAAATCGACTTATAATTAAGAAAAAAAAAAAAACCGATATCAACAAATATCAATATTTAACATGTGATAGATCTAGATGTGCAAATACACGGACGAAACAACGGCAAGTTACATATTAAAACCGAGGCATAGATCACACGGTGCTAAACGCTTGCGTCCAAATTCAAAAAGGCACGAGACGAGACGAAGCAGAGTCCACGCAACTGCCGCACCGCAGATACCGCAGTGCTGCCAAGAGCGTACGTGCGCGCAGGCGGGAGCAGCGGAACGGACAAGGGGGCCAGCGCGGGGCGCTGCCCTGCCGCACGGCGCGGCGCAGCGCGAGGACCAGACCAGACCAGCGCAGTTGGTAACCGGTGTTTCGGCTGGTAGCGCGCGGCCGGGCCGGATGATACCATTATACCGCAATATTCCCACCCTCCTTACTCCTCGTCACCTGCTCCGCTCGGCGGGCGCAGCCGCGCGTGCGCCGTACGAGATGCCGAGGGAGCCGGTGCGCGCGCGCTCTGTCGCCTGGTTTGGTTGGTTGCTTCGGAGACCAATACAAGTAGGAGGAGTACCAGTGCTGTACAAGTTTGTAGGTCTATAGTGTTCTTGCCTAACCCACCGGCTTCCTGACATTGTTGTGTAGGATGTCGAGCGAATTCTCATCGGGGGCGCCTAAATGTGGTATTATTTGGTGTGTGTGCTTGGTGGACAGTCGAGAGTGTGCGAGTGAGATTGTCATTGTATGAGCTTTGTCTGGCTAATAATCTGACCGACTTAATTGATAGTTTAATTGTGCAAGGAGATTGGAGGCTGCCCGAACCAGAAATGGTAGGCCGGTGGGGGTTTAGGTGACCAGCTACCCTAATCGTGCCTAACTCGGCCTTTGATTTGATAGATCAAGGGTTGTTGATAAGCCAGGAAACACATTCTTGCAACAATAGAACTAGAGTATAGAAATGGCTCTCCTTGAATGAATCACTCGTGTATATGTGTGGCATTTGTACAGTTTTGGCATAGTGTTTGCTTAACTAAACATCTGCCAATATTCTCTACAGCATCAAAAAAGCAGGAACTACATGTCCACGAGTCCTTTCCAGGCTGCCATGTCAGGCACTTAGGATCCTCGGTGTACATACAGCATGTCAGCACATGACAAAAACAAAAAACTTCACCCACATCGATGTGCCGACGTCCACCGCGCGCGCAGACCGCAAAACCACAGGAAAGCTCACCACTTCACACCAGCTCCTTGCGTAAATCTTCGCGTGCATAGACGTCTTGGATAACGAATCATACGAGCAATTCAGACTTTCAGCTCGGCAGGGCAGAGTACGTACGGGGAATCGCTCGCAGATCCAGACTGCCAGAACGGACGAGCGAGCGGCCGGCTGGCCGGAGCCACCTGACAACAAGGGGACCTCGTGGGCCGGCACTAGGCAGGCAGCCAGGCAGGAGGTTGGCCCATACGTGAGTGATGAGACCATGAGAGGGAAACGCTTTGAGGTGTCCCTCTTTCACCCCACATCCCAACGCGTCAAATCCTCCGAATCGTTGTCAATCGGATATGAATTATATATGTTTTATTCGGTTATTGTACTTGATAAGATACAAATATGATTTAGATTTGTTTATCTGATTAATAATTTCTCTTATATTCGATTCGTATTCGCATACAAAAATATGGATATGAATATGGTGTGCACTTTTGCTATCCGAAATGTTATTTTATCCGCACTATTCGAATTCGAGAAAACAATATGCATATTTTATTGCAGTGTGGCTAATTAGTTGGATAGGTATTTTTAATTTAATGTGAATTCATGTTTTTAAATAAAATAGATAAACTGAATGATTAAGTATGCTATGTACGAGGATACAATATCATAAATATATTACCATTACCTAAGTTACAAGGATATCTGAATCCAACTGAATTGAGTAGGTATTCGATTCGTATTTGTATTCGTTACAATATTTAACTCGTATTTGTATTCGATAATATTCAAATTCATATTACGTGACACCCCTACCTCCCACGCAGGCGCAGCGGCCTGCCTATTCCAAGGAGGCCCTGGCTGTCTCCCTCCCTTCTTTGCGGTGCATAAAAAGCAATCAATAACAGGTAGGGGCTGCGTGTACTGATCAGTGGTAGTAGTGGCAGCAGCATACTAGCATAGGCCAGCTTGGTGCTGGCTTACAGCTGCTACTGCTACTGCTACTGCTACTGCTTCACTTCACTTGCTGCTAAGTACTGGGAAGATGGAGACAAGAGGGGTTGCGATATATTCTTCGGTTTGTGAGGTAATAGCAAAGAAACTTGCTTAGCTTAAGGAGCACTGTGGTTGAATCTTCCAATGTAACATGTGGGGTGAAGGAAACTCTGTCGTTGGCTGGTCCCCGAGCGCCCGGTCCCTGTTGCTTACTTCCATGTTGAGCTGACAGTAAGATCGGATTCCTGCGGTGATGCTGATGGGGTGATGGGAGAACAAGGAAGCTTACAAAATGAACTGTTGGATTAATTGGGCTTGGACTATTTTAATTTAGCAATTAATCAAATGAAATTTCTAGTCTCACATGGAAAAATTGATTAGTCCCATATGGAGAATTGAATGGGAGTTACACCACTTTAAAAGGTGGAATATGGTAACCCCTTGTGCAATTGGAGAGAGTCAGACACGCCAAGACGCTCGCTTCGCTTTCGCCCGCGTCAGTCGTGCGCGCGGCGTGCGCGCGCGCGCACGCAGCGTGTCGGGCGCGCGCGTTTTCTTTATCTATTCGAAAATCAAACGCACCGACTCGCAAAGAAATATCATTAACGAATAGCCGGCGATATGATGCGATTACTAGTGAATTATGGCTGCGGTTACTTTCGAGTAATGGAGGCAGTTGCTAGTGACTAATGGCTGCAGTTACTAGTCTGATATATAGAATACTCGGTCTGGTTCGGTTCTTGGTTGTTGCTGCTCTCTGCAATCTCCAGTTCAGAACCTTGCGCGCAGAAGGCTCTGGGCGAGTAGGCCCTGAGTACCTGCTCGGGTAGACGGGCGATCAAGTTTTTGGGGAGCGCATTAGCGCGACTGCTCATTCTGTGACTTCGTCTTCATCCTGGTGGTGAACTGCTCGCGATACTGCACGGCGAACATCTTCCTGCATCACACCTCGATCGACTACATCGAATAGGCCATCATGTCAACTGATGGTAACGGCGCATCCGGTGTCACCGACACTGGCCCCGCCCGAGGGTATACCCTGAGAACTTATCTGATGTATTTGTTTCTGTGCGCTATGAATATGTTAATAGGATCTGTTGTTATTCTGTTCATTAGCGAATATGAATACATCATTGTTGAATCACTCATGCTCTTGTTTGTCATGTTTTATATGCTTAATTTCTGGATTAAAATATGCCAAAAATTGACTAGATTTTCAACATGAACTACTATTACTGTGACATTTAGTGACGATCGTCGACAAAAAGATTACCTGAAGCCCAAGCATGAACCTGAGTCATTTGTTTATCGCTCTTACATAAACTTTTTTTTTAGGTTAGATCTCAGAGCATAATCCTTAAGCAGCAGAAGGTGTACTTAAGCTCATTATGCCTCTGTAGTGGACTTAGAATAAGCTGTACAAGTAAGCACTGGCAATCGATATGCATGTATGAGCAGATGAGGCAATAATGCGCACATATATGATGGACTATTCAGGCAACAAAGAGGGATCGATAAAGGGCGTCCATACATTGAGGCCAGCTGTTTGATCAACTCATCACTGGCTGCCCATAAGTACCAAATAAATTCTAGAAATTATTCACAAGAGGATTGTTGTAATGCAACTGTATTATACATTGATGATTTTTTTTTTGGGGGGGGGAGTCTACACTCTACACTGCTGGTAATATTAGCTCACCTTTAATGTAAGACTTTTCAATAGAAATAAAATCTCTGCAGCGCATGTGTTTTATGTGCGTTATGTATGCTACATGTGTGTATGTGCAGTGCTACAGGCATAAAAGGCATTGAGTTGGTCACAGTTTTGTTACGTGCAGCAACTCGATCGAAGATTTGAAGTGGACGTTTGCGAGCTTCATTTGGCGTGCGGTAGCCTCGATTAATTTGGATCGTCAAACACTCAAAAGGTAGGGAGATTAATCAACGAGGACCGCGTCACGCACGTCGTAATGTCGTTTCTGCTGCGAGATTACGAAATTGTTGTCGTGGACAAACCCCGGGTCAGGTCCATCTGTCCATGAATGCGGCAATCGTGTCGTGTTTGTAGTTTGTACTATTCAATCCCTAGTTCCGCAAAAGTTTTACGACTGTGATTTGGAGGGGATTTGTTCTACTTGCTCCAAAATTTATATGAAATTTCTGCGTCCCAAATAAGCCTAAAGTAGAGTTAATTCAAAACGAATGGACAACAATTAAAGACGCCTATGCATTTTGCAAGAGAGGTTGGGAATGGAGAGTTGGGAGGATATGTGGACAGGAGGCAGACCCTTGGCTCATCAATTTCCTATATTGTACAATTTGACTTTTAGTCAAAACACTACTGTTGCTACAGTTTCAATGAGGGAGTGGGGGTGCATTAGATTTAGGAGAGTTCTTTTGGGGGACAAATTGACGCAATGGGAACAGATGCAAGTCATCTGCTTCAAAGTTCATTTGTCTGACCAAAATGACAAGCTCGTTTGGACCTGAAGTCCTAAAGGTTTCTTTTCTGTGAAATCTTTTTACAGAGCCCTGGAAATGCAACAAGTACAATATAACCATAAACATCTATGGAAAATAAAATTGCCACTTAAGATAAAAGTCTTTCTCTGGTTGGTACTTCAAAGAAGTATCTTAACAAAAGACATTTGACGAGAAGAGGTTGGACAGGTTCTAGCAAATGTTATGTTCTGTGCAGTGGATGAGAGCATTGATCATCTTTCTTTCGGTGCCCTACCCCTATCGCACATTATGTTCTGATGGTGATTCGATGTTCCTTAGGATTGAAATCTGTCCCCTGCTCGTTTCGTTACAACATTTGTTTGGAACTTGGATTGACCAATTTTCTGGAGGTACACGTCACTTAACGTCAGTGGGTGTAGCTGCTGTCCTTTGGGCAATCTGGCAAGCTAGAAATGATGCTTACTTCAAGGGGAAAATACCTTTTGATCCAACAAATATTGTCTTTATGGTGTGCAAATGGATTGGCAAGTGACAACTGGGCGAACCTGCAGAAGCAAGAGGAGGGCGCGCATCTCCGGCAAGGGTCCAGGCGGCTTTGGGAGGTGGCGGCAAGAGTGTTTAATCTCTCAAGAGGATGGGCTCCAGCACTCAGCAGAATTGAACCAGAATAGATTCTGTTGGCTTGTGCCGTGGTTCCAGATAGTTTGTTTGTCCAGTTTTAGATATATATATAAAAAGATTGTCTATGCCCTTGGCTAGTAATGTCCAGTTTTAGATATATATAAAAAGATTGTCTGTGTCCTTGGCTCGTAAACTCTGTATGTCCTGGATGTTATTGGCCTGCGTTGCAATCTGCTGTTGTTCTCTCTCTTTTTGCGACTTTTGTGCTGTAATTACCTATCGTTTCCTTAATGTAATGGGGATTACCTTTGTTTAAAAAAACAATTAAAGACGCGACCCATTATCTAACTCGGAACTGCTGAATTCAGACTGGTCATCTGAATGCAGCTGCAGAACCAATAATAAACGTTCTTAGGATCGTAGTCACGTGCCTAGCCATCTAGCTAGGGCTCTCGTTAACCGAACTCGTATTAGCCTACTCATTGGAACCTACCATTCTGACGCTAGTTTACGACTAATCAAGATTACCAGCACACCAAAATTCAAAAAAAAAAAAAAGAACCAGCATGTACACCACAGTCCAAAAAACACTGTTCCATCGGTGGTGGATCCAACAGGGGCAGAGCACCTCCTACAGTCGGTCGAACTATAGGTACCTTCTAGTACCTTTATCCATTGGGTGCTATGGTTTGAAGTTTAGTTGCTATGGGGTAGAAGAAAAATAAGGAAATGGTTTAGACCGAATTCCGTTGTATGGGTTGCGCTAAGTCAACTACTAGTCGTTGTCCTAGGACAACTGGTCAAGTCCATCAAACCTATCTATCTTACTCTGATTCTGCCCTCTCTTCCCACCAAGCATCGAGTCTCACTCCAATCCCTAATCAATTCCTCAATCCACATCATGGCAAACCCTAGCGACTAACGCCACAGTCGGTGTGCGGGTGTGGGTGGAGTTGCATGGCACAAGCTTTGTGTGTCTGACACAATGACAGCAGTAGTGAGTACGGCAAGAATTGGGCGAGCAAACAATGTGCGAGGGGTAGGCGACAGTAGCGCAGACAAACGACAGTGTTCCATTTGCATCCTTAAATTTTAGTACTGCACCGCCACTGGTTTCATACAGTACTAGCACTACTACACTTGTTTACTCTTCTCGACGATTAATTCAGAATGTATTAAGTATTAATTTAGAATGTTTTAAGTAGCTATTCCAATGAACTGTGTTCTACGTCCACGACCGCTTCGATAAGAGAAAATCAAACTGCAGTTAACACAAGATCAAAGTTCAAACCACACAATAAAATGGCTTACTATCCTAATCAATAAGAATTTAGACATGTATACTGCAAGGATTACTGTATGAATCATAATAGAATTAGAATTCATATGTCTTTTTTAGGAGAACTAGGTGACATTATATAAAACCATAAGCGGTGACATAGAGAACACAAGCCACAACCAATTTATCCAAAGCAAGAGAGGTATGAGAGGATTAGATGCTATGTTACTCTTTAACATTAGACTCTTATATAGGGTAAGGATCTGAGAGTCTTAAAAGGTTCGTGAGGACTGTGAAGAGCGACAATCACTTGTATACATTTGAGGCCATGCTTAAGGAATTTGCAGTCGGTTTCTCCCAATCTTTCTATCTCGTTGTGATTGTTTCAGTGTCGTTATTTCAGTTCTCTATATGAGATTCATCTACTTTGTTTTTTATACCATGCACACTCATGATGTATCTCGTAACTCTAATCCGATCTAGAAGCTGCTGCGCATAATAAAAGGTATCACAGTATAACACTTACCGTCTTTGTGACAACTAGGGTTGGGAGCTTCTTGGTTATTGTAACCGCGCGGCCATATATAGTTGTTTGCCTGCCTACGAGGATAGCCACTGCACTGCGAGTCTGCGGCTGCCGGTCGATTAGGTTAGAGTCTTATCCGGTTTTGACCCGACCAAGGTTGTGTTTTTGCATGTGCACGCTGCGCGGTTTTGCTAACATAACTTCTTGTTTACTTGTAAGTTGGGACTTGGGACTAAACCAGCTAGTCAGTCTCCTGGACTACATTCGTTATCTCTACTACTTAAAAATTAAAGTTGGTAGCCGTCCGTCCTCCCCACCCTCTCCTCACAGAAAAACAACACCAACACGTAGGCCATATCCTCACATGATTTATGTTCGCGTTGTAACTGCCCACAACCCGTGCTCGTATCCACCTAATCCCTCACTCTTTCCCTGAGAATGCAGCCTCCAAACCCCTTCTCCCTCACATCCACTGTGTTGTGAGTCTCCTCCCTTATCTCTCTTGGCAGGGATCCGATTGGTTGTTGTCTTGTTGAGCCACCGACGCTAGTCTGCGACTACGGTGCACGAGTATGGCAACAAACATTGGTTGTGAACCCCTGGTCATTGATCTGGGCAACCAAGAAGTAGATGACAACAACGAGATGACGGAGGTGATGCCATTGGTGGAGCAACATACGTTGCCGGGTTCGATTCGATCAAATCTGGAGGCAGCGATTGGACCCAGTCGGTGGTAATGCCAACCGGTGATATGCTGCGTCAATGTAGCATGTATGGTGGTGAGATGGACGTGGGGATCGAGGACAAAGACGTGATCCGACTACAACAGGCGACGGTCACACCAGCATTGACGAGCGACACGGCAGATTGACCAAGGGATCCACCCACACGACCAGTGAAGTTTCGACTGCGAGGAGTGGGATGCCAAAAGGGACCACAAGAAGAGGGAGGAGGAGCGCCACATCGAAGAGTACAACAAGGGTATTCGGCGAGAGGCACAAGCTCATCTCGAGACGTGCAAGCGCAGGGAGCGCGAGGCTCATGAGAGGGAACGCGAGAAAAGAGAGAAATGGCTGTCAAGGCCAAGGCAACTAGCGAGGAGTACGACACCGAACTCGCAAGGAAGGGCAAATGGCCATGGTCCACGCAGTAGGTAAGGTCATTCCATAGTAGTTCCCCGTAGGTTGAATTTATTTTCATTCCAAAAAGGCGTATAAGTATGGTAGGAGTACTTTGGTTTGTTGCATTGTGCATGATTTTGTTTCTTATCCACGTAACTAAATTCTGTGCTCCTTGCAATTCCTAGCTTTATTATAAAGTCTATTTTAATTCGCAACTGCAAATCTCGTCGTCTTTTCGCATTCAATTCTTCGCATAGCAAGGCATCCAACAACATACATAAATATGTGTTCTGGGAGTAGGTACGAAATGGTCTACGACCCCAAAGTGACGACGAACACCACCTATCATTGCAATAGGATGTCTATGCATCTTTCATCGGTGATACTGTCTACCATATGTCCATTCTTGTGCCTCATGTTGTACCCACACAGTCCACATATTAGTCAATGTTTCTAGGATGTAATATGTATCAGTTCTACCAAATGCGTTCTACAAGTGTACATACATTCAAATAATTTTCTCGAGTCGTACGAGGGGAAAAAACCACCTCAACGTTTCTAGGGGTATTTTTTAGATACATATATCCCAATAAGCTATCTATCGAATCGTTGCAATTGATACTCGATCTCCAACATAAGGAAGAGATCTTCGAAAAGTAGGTTTTCATGATCCAAAAAAAATTCAATTTCAAATTTTGTCTTGTTACAAGTAAAACATGAGTTACAATCAAAGGAAATTAATTTGAATCGGAAGGATTAATCGAGAATCGAAATTCCATAAATCCATAAAACAAGTCCAAATTAAATTCAGCTGAGAGCTCAATTCATAATTTAAAAAATCTAAATGTAATCACACATGCAAAAGCGAATCACGTTAGGCCCTATCACGCCAACTCTCAAGGCGTGAGACGTTGGCCCTGTCACGCCAACTATAAAGGTTTGACAATGCAGGATTGTTAAGCCATGAGTTCCAGCGTGACAGATGTCATGCAAGCCCTCCACGCTGGCACGGCGTGCGGTGGAGGGTTTGCGTGGCAGTTTTGGTCACATCGAGACAGATGATGTGACAGCACGGTTTTACCATATCACAGGTGATAGCGTGGCTAAATGAGTAAGAATAGAAAATAAATTTCACGATATGTTAACTTTAAAATAATATTTATAAATAAAAAAAAATTCTATCCAATGCTAGCTCGAATATCTTTGGAGTTTTCTCCGGGAAGGGAGCACATTGTGATGCTCCCGTATCTATCTAATGAGGTCCAAATCCAGCGTGCACTTGCACTGCCCCATCCCCCCTGAACTGTCACTTCAATTGGAATCTCCCGTGCTGTCTCTCTGGCGCCTAATTGGATAGAGAGCCATCTCTCTATCTATAGGAAGCAGCGACGCCTGAAACTCCCCCAACGAGTTGGCAATTTTGGCCGCAGGTTGTTGCTGCTAGTGCTGGCTCATGCATGGATCCTGGAGCAGCTAGCTGACTAGCTCCCATGTATGCATGGCCCCACATGTCACACGGATGCGGTGGTGTTTCTCCATTGATTTGGTTTGTGTTTTGGATATGATATGAGGCCGGTTGCTAGCACAAGTTGTATATTCAGAGAAGGGTCATCCTTTGCTCGTGGGATTTTTGTATCTTGAGGATTATTTTGTTCCTGGCAGGAGCTTCGTGATTGTGAAGCGTATATTTTATGGGAGTTCTATATTGGTCCAGAATATATTCAGCATCTGAGAGTATTTCTTAAGCAAGTTTTTTTTTTAGAAGGAAGTAAGATGCATCACGCAGGAGGTCAAAACAAGTGGTGGTTGGTTAACTACAGAAGTATTCTTGCTCCTTTTATTTTTTTTGTTAAACTATAGCAGTATTTAATTCTACACATTGTGAAAAGATACCATACGTGGATCAAATACTACAGTAAATCTACATTGTCCAGACCAGGGATTTTTTTAACCGGTTTATTTGGCCAAAAATGGGAAAATTTTGGCCGAAATTCCCAAAACAAATTTGAAAATTTTGGATTTGATTTAAAAAAAATCAAGCAAATTTAATTTTTTTAAATAAAATTCATCAAAACCAATTTTTTTGGATCAGTTTGCATTCCTACCTGCACCCATCGGAAAATCTGATTTGGTTGTTTTTTGGATCCCTGATCTAGACAAACCGAGGTGCCACACTGTTAATTTGGAATTGGATTAATCAACAGTAGGCGGCCGGAATTCGACTAAATCAACGCTTGGCTGGAGGAGTTAGCAATTATAAACTGTTCATTTAACAGTCTTTTTACTCCGTCTTCAAGAAGAGTACTCCTTTAACTCTGAAGAAAACAAAGAAAGGACGCAAGACTCGACAAAAGACTTGACTCAGGTGTGGAGCCAAGACTAGGACATAGGGTGAGACCTCGACGGATACATGAATTTGTTATCGTTCCAATATGATATCGATGTTTTATACTATTTAGAAAAAAAATAAAAGTTTTCTTAGAAAGAAAATTTTTATATCAAAAATAAAATAAGAACACAAATCATAAACATGATGGATGATAAGCTGAGTTCGGTGGAGTTCGACGTACATGCACACTAGAAGCTAGAGAAAAAAAAGTGCTTGATCAAGGTCTAAACATTAAGAGAGACATACGATGCACTTGTGTGGTCCAAATTAGACTCAATACTAACTTGAAAATTTGAGAAAAAAATTGAATTAGATTCTATATAAGATGGGTTCACGTGCACCAAATTAACTCCTAGCCTTTTAATTCCACCCTAACTTTTAGTTAATCACATAATTGAATAAGTAGGGACATACTTGTAGCAAAGTTCTAATGTTCTTATATCTTAATAGAAGGTAATCAAAATTCATGAGGGGACCAGCCCCTGCTTGGACTAGTATACATGCATGATGCTCGATCTGCCAACACAATGCAAGAGTTCTGGATAGAGGCCAGCAGGTGGCACAAGTAGTAAATTTAGGAAAAGAATCATCCTGTGCTCGTGGGCTTATATCTTGACGGTTTATTTTGTTCTTGCAAGAAACTTTGAGATTGTGAAGTGCATTTTTTAATGCGAATTTAATATTAGTCAAGAAGATGTTGAGGATCTGGGCGCTTTTCTTAATGGAGTAGTATTTTTACACAGGTAAGATGCATCATGCAGTAGGTCAAAAGAAAAAGGCAGTGATTGGTAGACGCAGAAGCATTCTTCTTTCTTTCTTTTTAATTTTTCGTCTAAACAAACCGAGATACCACACCGCTTGGAATTGGATTAATCGACACTTGGTAGAATATGGTTAATCAACAGTTGGCTGGAGATTTAGCAATTAGAAACAGTCAATTTTAGCAGTCTTTTTTTTTCACTCTATGATGCAAGCATAGAAAGGTAACACAAAAAGACTTGCAAGAGACGCCACAATGACGACCACCACCTCACCTGTCTGCAAAACGAACAGAACCAATTTCCCAGCCAAAACAAAAAGATTTGCAAATTAAATGGATACAGCGACTCAAAAAACGCAGATAATTAAAGAGCATGGACAGATATACTCGACATCAACCTGTATCCAAAAATTCACTCAGAACGATTAATTGTCTCGGGACTGAAAGACTACTCATTTATTGATAGCTATTTGATACATATCCTACAGATATGCAAGATTGGCAACAATTAGTAGCATTTGAAAATTAATTCACTCAAATGCTAGTATACGTTCCGTTTCAAAAATAAATATACTCGTGACGATGATATAATAATCATTAATCAATTAAATTATTTATCTTTAATTGTTATTATAAATAGCAATATTTTTATGTTATTTGTAAGTATACCATTTATCATTAACAAGGAAGAATCCTAGCCGAGTGGCCGTAAACCATTTTATGACCACCTTATATGGCCGTAAACCATTTTATAACCACTCTATATGGTTGTAAGTACTTCTACGACTACATAATGGTCGTAAGAGTTTCTATGACCACTTCATGATCGTAAGTCTTACTAAGATCACTTCATTGTCGTAAGCTTTACTGCGACTAGGTCAAGTACGACCACCCTATAGTCAACAAAACCTACATATATATGAGCCCAATCGGCTAGGAACACTTACACGATGTGTTTAATACACACAGTAGTTAATATGTACTGTTATTCTCCGGGATAACTGCACGTATTAAGGCTCTGTTTCTGACATAACTACAAGGCGACATGGGATGATCAATCTCTGGCAATAATCATCACTAAACGTGCACATTTCATCAAAACGGTGAGACGCCTCTTGATATAGGACAACTGCTATCCCTTCACGTGCTATATAAGGAGTAAAGCTGGTGGACAGAGGACAAGAACAATAAGGACAACGACAACGAAGACAAGATCAACATACACAAGTCATTAAGCCCTACTTTTAGTGATTTATTCCCTGTTGTAAATCATAGTCAATACATCAACACAGAAATAGAGTTATTATTCTCTCATGAGAAGGCCCGAACCTCTATAAAATTCCTTCATCTTTTTCTGTGTGGTTTAACTCAAGGAGAGTCTCCAGCATTCATTCGTAAGATCGATACTAAACAATCGACAGTTGGTGTCGTCTGTGGGGATCTTCCGGTTTCTCCTTTTCCTTTCGACAAATTATCTTTATTTTTCAACTCTGATGCTTTCATAGCAGGAGAGTGAAATGAGGATAATTAGTTCAATTTGGCAGGCTACGCAGAACTTGACATGGATGCCTACTACGAGTACGAGCAGAGCATCATTTCGTCTGATGGCAACGCCGTTTCAGGGATCTTTCACTAGACCCAGGAGACCATGCCACGAACAAGGTCGATGAGGGAGCTCCCCAACATTATGCCTAGATGAGGAACCAGACTCCTCAAGGGGCAAGAGTCCATCCGACCAGGGTCAGGATCGCGCCACGGCAAGTACAAACCACGGCGAGGGTTCCCCTTCCAAATGTTCAAGCTCGTTTGAGACCATCTGATCTAGCATAGCAAATCCTGAAATCCATGATTTCGGTACTCAATCAACACCTGATAATCATCACCCTTCGGTTACCCCCATAAGGTGCATTGTCGATCCCGCTTCACTCGCGGATTCGACCACACCCCCGCAGCGTTCACCTTTAGATGGAGATGGTTATAACCCGGAACTACCCTTCCTAGAGGGGATTACTCCAAGTCGTGAGACGTTGCCTTTTGAGTACTCCTCAAATCAGGAGGACTCAGACGTGAGTGGAGATAATAGCACCCAAGAGGTCTTTTTCCTCCCCTCAGATCCTAATCTCTCTCCAAGAGGTAGGGCTGGGGATGCTTCCCATCGCACACTCACTTCAAGCTCTTGTGGTGATGGTGAGAACGCCTCCGGTGATGAACAAGATCTGCACCTTCATGAGCGTGGCCGAAATCCTAGAAATGATCACTCTCCACTGAGGCATGCTCTGGCTAACTCAGACGTTCATGATCCTTAAACCATTCGGAGAAGAAGAACTGCTACATAGAGATCCTTACCTGGGCGCATCCCATATCAATCAAAGAAAGGTCAAGAACTTGAACGAATCAATGAACTGATCGAAAACCTGACTCAAGAGCTTAGACAAGCGCCAGACTATAACCTCTTTGCTCAAGAGATCACACGAAGACTTCGGGATACGATGGTCTAGCTCGAGCGGACTCAACAACACTGTCTTGGTAGTTGTACCGGGACAACTCCATCGAATGTCAGTCGTTCAGATGACTCTCCTCGTAGAGAACAAGACAACAAGTCAGGTCGATTTCCTAACCACGACCGTAGTCAGAGAAGAGACCATCGAACAATTGGTAATCGACAAACTCCTAGAGGAAGTGGTCGTTCACCACTTCTTCTAAGAAATCTACACTAGCAGATGGAGTACGAGGAGTATTACCCTTGTAGGGCTAAGATCTATGTTAGGCTAGGTCAACTTACCACTAGGTATCATCGAGTACGATCACTTGGTGATGTTAATCCTTCTTTCCTGCAGAGAAGGTGTTATGATATTATTACCGGATGTCGGGCGTTTTTGCCTAACATTCGAGCAGTTCGCTGGCTACCATGGTTCTGACCAATGAACATGGAGAAGTTTGATGGGTCACAAAATCCCATCGAGTTTCTTGAAATCTATACCTGCGTTGTTCGAGTAGTAACAGGAGGAGAGCATGTCATGGCCAACTACCTTCCTATCATTCTCGACAGATCTGCTCGGTCGTGGCTGTTAAATCAGCCACAAGACTCGATCTATTCATGACATCACCTCTACAACTTACTACTAGCCAACTTACATAGCACTTACAACCGCCTAGGAAAGGGGGATGACCTGCACAGAATGTGACATAATTCTCACGAGACCTTACGCCAATTTATTAGGCGTTTCAGTCATGTTAGCAATTTATTTCCTGAAGTTTCTGACGCTTCTATCATCCGAGCATTCAAGCATGGAGTCCGCAATCGAAGGATCACCGAGGATATCACTCTAAATCCTCCGGTTATCATCACCGAGCTCTTTGAAATGGTCGACCATTATGCAACTACCGTAGAAGCGGTCGAGTGGAATCGCATGATTGATTGTAACGATAAGGACACTCGAGGAGTGGATGAAGGCAGCAATAAGAAACATAAAAGGCTAGGAAATCCAAGAGCCGAACAACCAAGTCAAAAAACTTCCCCTGAATACATATGAGCCTTCGAAGACTATTCACATCGGGTCACTTTCGACCCTTCATAAGAAGACACACTCGTCACCTTCCTCCGAGCAAACGCAGATGTCTTCGCGTGGCAAGCATCCGGCATGTCCGAAGTCCCCAAGGAGGTGATCGAGTATAGGCTAGCTCTACGGCCTGACAAAAAACCCGTGAAATAAAAATTACAGAGATTCACACCTGATCGACGAGATGTCATCGATCTGAATTGGACATGTTACTTAAAGCATGCTTCATAAGAGAAGTCAACCACCCAAAGTAGTTGGCTAACCCTGTAATGGTTAGAAAGTATGTTGACTTACTTATCTTAATAAAGCTTGTCCGAAGGACGATTTTCCCCTTCCTTGTATTGATCACTTGGTTGATTTTACTAGTGGTTGTGAAATATTAAGTTTCCTGGATGCGTATGTTGGTCAACATCAGATAAGTATGTTCCTAGATGATGAGAAAAGATCGTATTTATTACACCATTTGGAATATTTTACTATACCAAAATGCCATTTAGTCTAAAAAATGATGGCGCTACTTTTTAACTCGTGATGCAAAAGACCGTCATTCCTCAACTAGGCCAAAATTTAGAAGCTTATGTTGACAATCTGGTCATAAAAAGCATCAAGCGCTTTAATCATATTTATAACTTGCAAGAAACATTCGACAACATTATAAAACACCAGTTGAAACTCAATCATGAGAAGTGTGTGTTCGGAGTCTCTTCAGGAAAGTTGCTTAGATTCTACACGAGGAATCGAAGCAAACCTTATAAAGATAAAAGCCATTGAACAAATGCACCCTTCGACCACAAAGAAAGAAGTCCAAAAATTCACAGGATGCATGACGACTTTAAGTCGTTTCATTGCACGACTGGGAGAAAAAGAACTTCCTTTCTTTAAATTTATGAGGAAGCATGAGGGTTTCTGTCGGGATCCAAAAATGCAAATCTGGACCCTCTGTGTATACTGCACTAGTATAGGATCACGCTAGTGCACACAGTGACAATATCGATGAAACATCATTTTCATATGCAAAGTTGACTAATAAATAGACAAATAACAATAATTATCAGAGTAAAGACCTTAAGGTCAAAGCTTACAATTAATACTTCAGAAGGCGATTAGCTCAATAAAGCTATAGTGAAACATAACAGAATAACTTTAGTGAAGCCCATCTATATGCCCACACGCAATCGACTAGGGTAGCGTGACCTAGTTCTCCACGATCCTTGAAGTAGACCTTGTTGACTGACGATTCCTCCACTTCTGTTGATTGATTATAGCAAGTATGAGTACACAGCCGTACTCGCAAGTCATACCACATATTGCAATTTATAGATGATGGCTTATTCCAAAGGAATGACTTCTGTGGTTCTTTTTCAGAAATGCAACATTTGCAATTGAATACCAATAACAGATTAAAAGCGTAAATTAAAAGAAATAAACAATAATAGTTTAGCATTTGTTTTCACGAAAGACACACAACCTAATCAAGTTATTCACACAACCATATGACTTAGATCACACAGCTCCCTTTCCAAAGGTTTTATGAAAATCTACCCCTCGTGTGAAATCCTCGAGCATGTCCATGACCGCGGACGCGGTTATTCGAATAAATTAATTTAACACTTTGCAGAGGTTGTACACTTTACTCACAAGATGCAATCAACTGGATCAGAGTTGATCACAACAAAAATATTTCAGAAACTTCATCTCAAGCATTGACACTCCCAATGTGCTTTACCGCCGTCCAACCGATACACACAGCGTTTGGTACGACACACACCGTTGGACAGGGATGCGACGAACCGTCCCGCGATGTGACCTATCTCGTAGTCCACACCTCCACCCATCACACAGCCTAACCTACAACCTGAGTTGTCAATGTCAAGACTCCATAACCTACTAAGTTAGACACGTCCCATACCAGACATGTGGTTGTACAGTAAGGCTCAGTTCAATAGCGCACAAAGTTAAGTCCTTAATTGACCAAGGCAAGACTTTCAATTTCTAACTAAGTCACACAGATTATCATTCCCAGTACACAGCTCCACCATATCATACAATATACACCACTTGCCCCAGTCTAAATCTTTTTCCACCCTGTTGGTTAAGTGCAACACATACCATCAACGAGTAATACTGACCTCGGTTTGAAGCTTACCCAGATCGACCTCTTTTTCTAAAAAAGAAAATGAGTTGGAGAAAGAAAAGAAAGATGTTGAAATGAACAATGTTAAGTGAAATACTTACTTTTTATTTCATTCTGTAGCTCACAAGCTGCAGAATTTGCCTCTTGAAAGTTCTTCAGCAGGTCTTCTTTTTCATCCTTTAGCCTTTGTGCCTCGAGTTTTACATAGTTGAGTGCATCAACCAAGATTCTTTCATTACTTTTAAACCTACAAAGATTAAAGTAGACATGAATACTGAATGAATGGTCGAAACAAAAAAGACTACTCGTAACAGTAACTTACCATCTCACTGCTTGTTCGCTGACTTCGGCCTTTTGCTTTCTTGGTAACACCAGTTGCGTGTGGTATTCACCAATAGTAGTAACTTGCTCGAGAGCTTTCTGAACAAAAAAATACAACGATAAAACGAAACCCAAATATATAAATATTTGGTATCGAGTACTTACATCGATGGTTGGCCGAGCAAAATGGGCATAAACCATCTCGTAATCCACCAGTTTACGGAGCCCATCGACTTTGTCCCACCATATTCTTTGAAGACGCTTGTCGTCAAAGATATGACCTTGTTGGAAATATCCTTAGGGTGTGGAACTCGATCACAAGACCTAAACGAAGAGGACCCGACAACCGATGGTCCAAAGAAATTGGGGCAGAGGTCGAAAGAGTGTTCAACGTATTCTTCTTCGTTGTTGACAGAAGACGCGACTCCACCCTGAGGACCTGGAGGAACATCCACCACGACCTCCTTCCCTGCACGGCGGTCGGAGCTCCCTGCTCCAGCTTGACCGGCTACTCTTGGTGATCGTAGGACCAAGTCCTTTGCCTGATTATTGAGATTCTTAACAATCGACTCGATCGCCAGAGCATCCTGGCCTTCCGTCGTCTTTGCCTCCTCAACGATCACCTCAGTGGTCATGGTTGGCTCGGTGGCAGTACCCTCCTCCATCGCCACATCAGAGATAGTGGTCGAATCTTCGATCACCTTCGCTGTTGTCTCTACGATCGTAGGAGAAAGCAATACTGCCATGGCTGTAGACAAAACAATGGTGGGCCTCTCAACAGAAGCATCCCCGGGGCTGGAGAAGCAGGACTAAAACAACGAGAAAAGGGGAAGACATGCCAAACTATGGAATAAAAAGGTAAATACAATTTATAAACTTCTAATTTTACATACCTTGGCTTCCTAGATACGATCTTGAATCCATAAGAAACACTCTCCAAGGAAGACTTCTTCTTATTCTCTTCTTCAACCGCCCTAATTTTTGTGACACCTTCAGCCTCTAGAAGGCTTCTAGTGTCACGAGCTTGAGAGGCCGGGACTTTTTCGACCACGTCTAGTCGAATGTCTTGAGGAAGAGTTGGACCTCTACGACCATATCTGGTCGTAGGTCTTGAGCGAGAGCTAGAGCTCCCTAAGCCACATGCCACTCTTGATGGTCAGAATTGGCTTCGACCACCTGAGGGATAGTGCTCGCCTCGACCACAATATATGTTGTTGCAGAGGTAGCCTTCACAAAAGATATAAAACTTTTCCAATGCTCCTTTTCTATTTACTTGACAAAGTCATGAGAAGTAGAAACTGAAAATATTTTGTTGTTGTAATAGAAGGGCACCTTGGTCTTGGGGGCTTTAAGTTTAAGTTCTTCAACCACACCCCTTTTCTCTGCAGCGATCACGTCTGCAAAGAACTGCCTGATGGGGATGGTCGAAGGAAGGGTGGAACTTGAACTTTCATCCTTCTTCTTCTCGGCTTTCATAAGGCAACACCTTTTGGTTAGGAGAATTATGTCTTCCTTTGACTCATCTTCGACAACCTTTAATTCGACCTCCTGACCGTCTTGACGGTCTGCCATGCCTACTTTCTGCAAAAGTCAAAAATAAATATTGTCAAGTTGTTAAATTTTACCATTGAACCCTAAAGACGAAATCAACTTTTGATTACCTTTAGGTGTTCTTTCCTTTCTTCCTCAGTTACGACCGCTAGGATTCGAGGATCTCCTACCGTGGTCATAGGAGCCTTATCACAAATGAACTTGATTCGAGCGTCAATTTCTTTTTGTGAAAGATCTATGATTACAAAGATATAATCAACAATCATGCTCAAAATTAGATTAAAAGAGCTAAGTTGATTATTACTTTACCTCCTTCATAATCACTGGTCGGGTTAGTAGTCCCTAAGTACTTTCACATGGGATGTATTCAATCCTTCAAGGGACTAATGCGGCGCGTGATGAAGTCTCTCACCACATGCCATCTAGTCAGCCCATCTTCCCCCAAATGTTTGATGGCTTGAATGTGGGGGGTGGTCCAGTCGAGGTCGCTTGGAGCCGAGTCCCAAGATGAACTCTTCTCTGCGGGTTTTCCCGTGAAGAAAAGGTTACCGTCTTTGGACAAAGTTCGATAGAACCACCTCTTCTTCCACACTGACCATGATGATCGGGTGAACATCTGAATGTACTCCCTCGACTTCCCATTGTGAAGCTTCGGTCCACAGTTGCCTGCGATTCCGTTGTGTTTGCCCATCCTGTAGTAATACTAGAAGAGATCCAAATTTGAAAAAAAATCCCATATAGACTTCGCACAGATAAAAAAATACACTCAACATTATAATGGAATTGGGAATAGTTCACCAATTCCACCAAAAAATGCTAGAATACGACCATCAAAAAAGGGTGAATGGGCAATCGAAAACTACATTCGTAGTATGTTTGGAATATTAGAACGGTGTCCTTCTCACTCGAGGGCCAATGCTGACCATCAACGTTGGTCCATTTCACCAAAGCGCTCCTTAGAATCTTTTCTATTACGACCAGAGTAGTCACTTCTCCACATCCATCTCAGATTTCTCCCACTTGGAAATAGTCCTGGCCATTTCTTCTGAGTGAGTTTGATTTAGATTTGGAAGAATTTGGGGGGAAGGATTGCAAATTTGGTTGGCAGCGGAGAGAACGAGAGCTCGAGAGTAGTTGAAGCAAATGTGGAAAGTAAAAACCCTAAGACACACATTTGATAGATATTTATAACCACATGTCCGAGTTAAAAATCGTGAGAAGCCAACATTTGCTACCCCTTCGGGATTTGCTCCCAACGGATAGATCTGTTAGAGTCAATTGACATTCTTTAATCTGTCTGTTTGGGAAAAGTAGTTCTGTCTTTTCAACTCAAGTAAAATTACCTTCTTGACCAAGTCAATTTCTGGCCAAATGAAATATCAGTCGGAAAGGCTCTGCTTCCGACCACTATTCTACGACCTCTTTTCCAAGTAAGTTACTTTCATTTGAAGTTGGGGAGCTAGATGGTGAGGATCTAATAACCCTTAATTAATTAAATTATTTATCTGTAATTTTTATTATAGATAACAATATCTTAATGTTATTCGTAAGGATACCTCTTGTCGTTAGTAAGGGAGAAGGTTAGCCGAGTGGTTGTAAACCATTTTTCGACTACCCTATATGGTCGTAAGTACTTCTACGACTACCTAGTGGTCGTAAGATTTCCTACGACCACCTCATGATCATAAATCTCACTACGATCACTTCCTTGTCGTAAGTTTTACTGTGATCAGGTCAACTACGACCACCCTATAGTCAACAAAACTTATAGACACATGGGCTCAATCGACTAGGAACACTTATACGATGTGTTTAATACAAACAATAGTTAATATGTGCTGTTATTCTCTGGGATAACTGCGCGTATTAAGACCATCTCCAATATTGTGTTTTAGCCGATTCAAATGAGGAGAGAGAATGTATTGAATCGATTCAATACATTGGAGGGGTCTATTCCAACAAAAAAAAATGCATAGAACCGAACTCTACTTAGGAGTCGATTCAAAGCATTAAACAACTCATATGAGCATTAAACAACTACATCAGAGAGAGTGTGATTGAGAGATGATATTATTATTTATAGTTTTTTAATGTAACGTGGGTCCCAGTTATTAGTAGGAATCAGTTCAATACATTGGAGAAAAATAAACTCGGTTCCTAGAATGCTTATATGGTATGACTTTGAATCGACATCGGTTCAATACACTAAAGATGCTCTAAGCTTCTATCTCTGACATAACCGCAATGCGACGTGGGAGGATAGGTCTCTAGCAAAAACTGCCACTAAATGTGTGTATTTCATCAAACGATGAGACACCTCTTGATTTGGAACAGCTGTCACTCTTTCACACGCTTTATAAGGAGTAAAGCCGGTGGACAGAAGACAGGGACAAGAAGAACAATGACAACGAAGATAAGATCAATAGACAAAAGTCATTAAACTCTAGTTCTAGTGATTTCTTCCCTGTTATAAAACATAGTCAATACAACAATACACGAATATGATTATTATTCTATCAGGAAAAGATCCTAACCTGTATAAAATCAATGCGTTTTTCCTATATGGTTTAATTCAAAGAGAGCCCCCAGCATTTACTCGTAAGATCGATACTAAATCATCGATAATTAGTATACGTATAATCATATTCTTATACGCTGGGATTTTCTTGTATAGAAAAGAATGGGTATTTCGAGTGGAAATGGTCACATGGCTCTCCGCGTGGGGATGGACTGTTAGCTCAGTGAGGGGACAGGAACCTAGAGCGCTGGACGCAACTCCGTAGCTTTGTAGGGTAATGACCACCTGACCCCACATGTAGGTGTGGCCCACGTTACAGTCTCAGGTGTGCTAATAGACAGCCCGAGAAGCCCGGTGACCCCTCCACGATGGGCTGCACTATGATCACTCGCATTAATCCGGTGAATCGCAAGAGGATCAACCGCATCAATCGACGCTTCATTCGTTTGATTTTTCACACGCTGAAAATCGTCCCCTTTTTCTCCCAAAATCGAAGTCCTGAACGATGAATAGTATTAGTTTGCCTTTTCAATACGAGACGAATGACGTAATGGTTCGGCTGGACTATAAACGTAAACGGAGGCGCGGTCTTACATGTACTACTGATTTGTCCTTGGATTCATGGACATGGGGTCACAGTTCATTAGCACTACTAGAGTTGGTGGGGAAGCCGGCAACATGGCCAACATAGCGAGGAGTTGGAGCATTATGAAGATAAAAGTGCTACTTGTACGGTCTAGAAGGTGGAATGTTGCTAACAATATCTATAAGCAGATGGAGGATCGATAAATGTAAAGTAATTGTTTTTTGTACTCTTAAGGCGTATTAGTTTATGTCAAACGTATAGAAATTCGACATTCTTCTTGTTCATGGAATCATGGTAGCTAAAGAAATTGTTTACAGTAGCACCAAAAAAGTCATTCCAAAAGGTAAATGCACATAATTCTAACAGTGCTCATTCGTATTCTTCGTTGAAGCGGGCAAACTGTAGAACGATATTTTCTTCTATGACTAGTTTGGACTTTGGAGTACCAAAATCTTTCGTTTCCAACTTAAAAACCATACATGTAAGAGAGTAAGGTATCTAATATAGCTTGCCGTCGGATTAATATCACTAGTTAAACTATATACACATCCTTGGGACACAGAGAATGACAGGGAAGGCCTCTAGACCCTGATAAAATCTCTTTTCTCTCGAAAACACCATTCTTTTCAGGTATCTCTACAACGGCTAAATATGTTAGAATTTTTTAGTCAAAATAGTACCTTTTCGTTTTATATTAGCATAAATGGTTGTCTTTCGATTTTATTTGCAAAAATAGTCATATGCCCGTATGACAACTCATCCCCTTCCGCCACGTCGCCAGTTGCTGCACGGCTAGTAAAAGCAAGAAAGAAAAAACCCCTGTAGCTGCTATTAGACACTGTAGCATGCTGTTGTCGTATGGTGGCCGCGCGGTAATATTGTAGTATTTTTTTTCTCCTTTTTTTTTTTAAAAAATCATTTATGTATACATTTTGTAGAAAATTTTAAATATAAAAAATGAACTCAAAAAACTATAATTTTTTGGAACCTCCTGACTCAGCGCACTTGCTTGTGTACTTTTTTAAAAATTTTATCTGTTCTGAATTCTTCTGATTTTTTTTTAATTTTAGGAGGTTCCCTAAAAAAGTTATAATTTTTGGAGTTCACTTTCTATATTTAAAAATTCCTATATATATATATATTTTTTTTAAAAAGAAAAAGAGGAAAAAAAATTACTACAGTATTACCGCACAGCCACCGTGCGGCAAAAACATGCTACAGTGTTACCGCATGGTCAACACAGCTACAGGGCACGGTGGTTTTTTTTTCAAATTTTTTAGGGTTGTCGTATAGCGGCCGTGCGGCAACGAGTGACGTGGCGGGTGAGGATAGGTTACTGCACCGTGACCGTGTGGTATGTGATTATTTTTTAAATAAAATCGAAAGATCGTCCATTTATGCTAATATGATACGAAAAGTTACTATTTCAACCAAAAATTCAAATATGTTATAAACAGAGTATAAAACCTACGAAACCGTACTACTCTCCACAAAGATAACCAACAAACGTACCAACAGCTAACATCCCTCTGCAACTGCCCTCTGGGCCCTGTCCAGTACACGCTATAGGCGCCACCGGTCAGCCAGAGACACACTTCTGCCCACACCAAGCTCCCCCTGCATCATCTCCCCTCCCTGTCTCCCTCGCGACTCCTCCCCCGTTGCACAGCCCGATACACGCAGCCACGCGTGCGCGTACGTTACTACTCCGTCTCTGCATTTCCACGCATTTCATCACGCCACCGCCACCCTCCCTCCCCTTCTCCCCCATTAATTACTACTTGCTCCTCCATTCTATTCCTTCCTCGTTTTTCCCTATAAATCCCAGCCCCTCTCCACTCCACCCTCCAATTTGCGCAGCCCCAAACCCCGCAGCATTCCTGCAGCGCGCGTGCGGCTGCGCCGTGGGTGTCCACCTCTGGGCCGCGCTCCGGCGATCGCTGCCGTGGGAGGGGAGCCATGGGGCAGTGCTACGCGAAGAACGCCCACGCCGACGGGGATGGTGGCAGCGGGGGTGGGGGTGGCGGCGTGACTACCACCATCTCGGTGTCTGCTGCCGGGGAGGAGGCGGTCGGGCAGACGGGGGAAGGGGGGGGAGGGCGTCGGAGTAGCAGGACCTCGCCGGCGGGGACGCCGCGGAGGAGGGCGGGGCCGACGCCGGCGAGGTCGTCGGTGGCGGGGAGTCCGTGGGCGGGGAGTCCGCTCCCGGAGGGCATCGCGCCGTCGCCGTTGATGGCGGCGTCCACGCCGCGTCGGTTCTTTCGGCGGCCGTTCCCGCCGCCGTCCCCGGCGAAGCACATCAAGGCGTCACTGGCGCGCCGCCTCGGGCAGCGCTCGCCGGCCCAGGTGTCGGCGCCGGCGGCGAAGCCGCCGCTCGAGGTCCCGATACCGGAGCACGGGGGCGGTGCCGGCGGGGAGGTTGAGCGGGAGCTGGACAAGAGCTTCGGCTACGACCGCCACTTGGCGGCCAAGTACGAGCTGGGGAAGGAGGTGGGGCGCGGTCACTTCGGCCACACCTGCCTCGCGCGTGCTCGAAAGGGCGACATGCGAGGTCACATCCTCGCTGTCAAGGTCATCTCCAAAGCAAAGGTCTGGCCATTCTTGATCTCACCCTCATATCTTCTTAAATGCATGATCTTCGAGTTTCTACCGACTTTGCTTCTAGAGAAGATCAAGAACCAAGAACTTGGGGATAAAGATGCCTTCTTGGTGCGATCCTTTGAGTTGTTCTACTGAATCGGGGATTGGGTAGTTAGTTTTGCAACAAGAATTCAGCAACTCGGCAATGCCATTAGCACAGACATTGCAATGATATGTTCATCATTTGTTTCTTTGGCTGCCTTGTACAATGAGCAGGGCATTTGCATTTGCAATGGCGTAGGCATTTCCTGGAGGGTAAGAAGTAAATTGTGGAGATCTTGTTTCAGCAATGCCGCATTGTCTGCTTTTGTGATAAGTGTTTTTATTCACCAGCCACCTGCTTCTTGTTTTCTAGTTCTTTTTTTAAGAAAACACGGTGGATTAGTTTATACAGTGTTAGATTACTAGCTTACAAGTGGCTGAGTTCTGTGTGAGATTCCCACAGCTTATCAAATAGTAGCATTGCAGCTGGAGTAATTTCATACCACTTCAGTTGACTGTCAAAGAGTTCAGGAGCTCTTAAATCCATATTTTGGCACTTTGATGAGATGATCAG
This sequence comes from Hsuehochloa calcarea, assembly GCA_036346395.1. NCBI lineage: Eukaryota > Viridiplantae > Streptophyta > Magnoliopsida > Poales > Poaceae > Hsuehochloa > Hsuehochloa calcarea. The sequence goes on along the minus strand of CM070611.1, from coordinate 10,445,683 downwards.
AGCTAGAAAAAAAGATAGTAAAAAGGGTTTGGGGGTAAATAAGTATCTTTTAGATTTTTGGGGGCGCCAAAGTTGAGAATATGTTGATAATGTGATCATCTTTCCTACTTATATTGCTTGCAGATACTAATATTATTGATTTAGACAATATTTAGTTTTTTTAATTATTGTTTCCTTGATATTTACCTTGACATCTAGCATGTTTGTCCAGCAAATTGTCGATAAAACCTAGTATATAGTACAAATGAGAAAACTCTATATACGTGCATGCCAGCATTGATGTTTCTCATGCACGTAAATGCCTTTTTTTAGTATTATCACTTATGTTGAGTATTTACTATTTCGGTCTTTTGTAATGTTCTCCACTTGGGAACCCTACTTACATAAATTATTTGAGTCCCAGACATTTATTTAGTTTAACGCGTTTCGTTTCCTTCATATCATGCAATTATTCTGTTATCACATATAAGGTATGAATATCAGTTTCCTTGACAGTGTGATATGTCGATGCTAGAATCTAATTAATGCTCAAATGAATCTTTTCATTATGCTAAGCAGTTCGATCGGATGATCTGTCAGTTAGCGCCAAATTCTCTTCCCTAACTTATTAGGCCAGAGAAAAGTAAATTCTCTGGGTTGTTCGATTATACATTATACATTTTCTTTACAAATGATCTAAACTTTTTGTTCATTTCTAGCAGATGACAACAGCAATATCTATTGAGGATGTGCGTAGAGAGGTGAAAATTCTGAAGGCTTTATCTGGGCATTCAAATCTTGTCAAATTTTATGATGCATGTGAGGATGCCCTTAATGTCTACATAATCATGGAGTATGTTTGCTTTTCTTACCTTCACATATTTGTTGACTTTGCATGCTTACATTATTTGTTTTGGTCTTCTGTGAAACTGTGGATATTGCATGTGCCATTTGTTCTAATACGGAATGTATAATTATTCTCAAAACTACCCACAGTAGAGGTTTGGTGACTTCTTGGAACATCTCACATTATACATAGAAGTCTTGCTATCTGTTACAAGGAGCCTTTTCTTTCTTGCAAACTTTATCCAAAATTATACGTGATTGATGCTTTCTTCACCTGTTATTGGTTAGGTTGTGTGAAGGTGGAGAATTATTGGACAGAATTTTGTCCAGGTATTACATTTTCCTTGAGAATAATTTTCTGAATAACAAAACAAACATCGTTCTTATACAGTATTTGCTTGTCTGTTTTTTCAGAGGTGGGAGATACACAGAGGAAGATGCAAAAGTTATTGTTGAGCAGATATTAAGTGTAGTTGCTTTCTGCCATCTTCAGGGCGTTGTTCACCGTGATCTGAAGCCAGAGGTATGTGTGGTCTTTGTTGGTCTATTGCGTGTTGATTATATGAATCAAATTTGTTTGCCTTGTTATAAATATTCTATCTATTCCTGCTGATAATTTCACCCTTGATTTTTTAACAGAATTTCCTATTCAGCACTAAAGATGAATATTCTCCTATGAAGATCATCGATTTTGGCCTCTCTGATTTTATAAGGCCAGGTAGTATCTCCATACTGCAAAGAGCTTCTGTTTCATCTATGTTGTTTGATCTATTATGAATTTAACAAATATGTTAAAGATTCTTGACAAGAATGAAATACTTACAAGTTACAACCCTTTTCACAAAATGTGTACCAAAGCCTAATGCATTTTTTTTACAGATGAAAGGCTGAATGACATTGTTGGTAGTGCATACTATGTTGCTCCGGAAGTCCTACATAGGTCATATAGCACAGAAGCAGACATGTGGAGTGTAGGTGTTATCACTTATATCTTGCTGTGTGGTAGCAGACCATTCTGGGCACGAACTGAATCAGGAATTTTCCGCTCAGTGCTGAGAGCTGATCCTAATTTTGATGATGCACCATGGACATCAATATCTCCCGAAGCTAAAGACTTTGTGAAAAGACTTCTTAACAAGGACTACAGAAAAAGAATGACTGCTGCCCAGGCACTCTGTAAGTAGTCTCAATGATGATCCTTTCAGTTTGCAATTCCACCACATCAACCATATTCAACATTTCCTTTTTTAAGTTTCCAAACAATTCTGGTATTGGTAATTTTCTTATGTAATTGTTTGCATATCGCAGCTCACCCCTGGTTGCGAGATGAGCGCCGACCAATCCCTCTGGATATACTAGTCTTCAAGTTGATCAAGGCATATCTCCGTTCTACACCTTTCAAACGGGCAGCATTAAAGGTTTTGCTTTCTACCTTGTAGTTCATTTAAGTATGTAATCTCATGGCATTTGAACTATGCCTTCTTTGATACTGATTCAAATCAATGGAACTACATTTTTCTTGAATATAAGATAGGGCAACTCACTTGCAGTAGCATGCATATGCCATACATTTGAACTATACCACCTTTAATTATACTGTCATGTGGGGTATCCCGTATGAGAGAAGAAGGAAGAAATCATCAGATGTTACGCCAGATCAAGTCAGTTTGGAATCCGCAAAGGCTGTAGCATTGAAGGATTAAGAATAGTTATTTGTTTTCCTTTTCAGTTATAGATAATTTCAGAAGCTGTAATAGTCATATACGTTTTCCTTTCCTAGTCGTATACATTTTCCTTTCCTAGTCGGTTTGTTAGAACTTCCGTATAAAGGGAGAAAGACTCTCTTTGCTTTGCTTAAGGAGAAATCATAAAAATTGCCTCAACTCTGTCTCTTCTCTGCTTATACGTCTGTTCGATGTTTCTCTTCTAGTTGACGTCAAGTCTCTGTCTGCTTTTCCTCTGTTCATCTCTGCGCCAAGTCTCGGCCGCGCGGCTCTATCACCACGGCGCCGCAGCCGCACCTCCGAGGCCTTGGACGTCGACCGGTTCCAGCGCATAGCTACAATCTGCGTTCCAACGCATCTTCATCAATCTCCAACCCTGACAACTTGGTATCAGTAGTCGCTGCACCATCCAACATGTTAGAAGGAGACAACATCGACGCGATCGGCAAGAAACTCGATCTATTGTTTCAGCAGATGGAAACCGATCGTGTGAAGATTTACGAGAAGTTTGATAATCTAGCCAGCACCGTTCGAGATATTGATCACCAACAACGAGCACATCATGTGGTGATCAACCGGCTGGAACATGGGCGCATCAACCTACCCGGGGATGCTGACCAGGACACCATTACCGACGCACGCTTCCGAGCAACCGATGCCATACTTCCCAACCCACATCGACTGCCTCATGCTTCGCCAATTGCCTCCGTGATAGACTTGCTCCACGCCGACAGGGATGCACCCGTACTCCCACGTCTACCACCCGAAGGCCAGCACGCCGGACGTGACAGTGCTCCGTGTTTCTACAAATTAAATTTCCCAATGTTCGACGGGCAGGACGATCCATTGCCATGGTTGAATCGTTGTGATCAGTTTTTTCGGGGCCAGCAAACGATGGAGGAGGATAAAGTTTGGTTGGCCACATTCCACATGACAGGTTCAACTCAACTGTGGTATCATCGCTTGGAGCGCGACACCGGCACACCATCATGGCGCCGCTTCGTCGAGCTGGTTAACACTTGTTTCAGACCCCATTGCGCACCAACTCGTTGGGGAACTCACCGCCCTGCGCAAGCAAGGCTCTGTCCGCGATTTTTCCGACCAGTTCCTGGCCCTCCTGTGCCACGGCGACCCACTGTCTGAACGTCAGCAAATGCAATTGTTCACCGCCAGGTTGGGGCAACCATTGCAAACTGATGTGGAGCTGCAGGCACCTCAGTTGTTGGAATCAGCCATGAGTTTAGCACAAGCTTACGAATGCCGAACACAATTAGCAGTATCTACAACGCCAATATCAGTGCGCCGTCCTTGGTGCTCCGGCGGCACACCCACGTCAGTCCCCGGCGCAAGCACAACCAACGACATGGGAACGGCGCACTACCCTCGATGGCCGGCTTACCGCGTCGCACTCTCCTGCCGAGCTCGAGTGTTGCTGCTACCAATCTGTTGGAGGATCATCTCAATGAATTTGGTGATCTCTTTGCTGAACCACATGGGCTTCCACCAGTGCACGAGATTTCTCATCATATTCACCTCAAGAAAGGTACTGATGCCACTGTGGTACATCCCTATCGTTACGTGCAGTTACAAAAGGATGAGTTCGAACGTCAGTGTGCTGAGATGCTTCAACAAGGGACTATTCGCTGCAGCTCATCATCCTTTTCATCCCCTGTCTTATTGGTCAAGAAGCGGGACAATGCTTGGCGCTTTTGTGTCGACTATTGCAATCTCAATGATCGGACTGTCAAGGATAAATTTTCTATTCCCGTCGTGGATGAGTTTCGTGATGAGCTCTGTGGCACCAATTTTTTTACTAAATTGGATCTACGTTCAGGCTGTCACCAAGTCTTGATGCATTCGGCCGATGTGGCTAAAACTGCATTCCACACTCATTAGGGTCTTTTTGAATTTCTTGTCATGTCGTTCGGTTTGACTAACGCCCAAGCGACATTCCAAGCTCTGATGAATACGGTGCTCCATGATTTTCTTCGACCTTTGTATTGGTTTTCTTCGACGAAATCCTCATTTATTGCCCTACTTGGTCGGCACACCAACGACATGTTCGCATGGTTCTTCTGCACCTATGGCGCCATCTCTTGTTTTTGAAGCATTCCAAATGTTCATTTGGTGCCACTGACGTAGCTTATTTGTGCCATGTCGTCTCAGTGGCAGGTATTGCAGTTGACCACACTAAAATTAGCGCATAATCATCCTGGCCGTGCCCTACTTCATTTTGAGCGGTCCGGGGTTTTCTGGGTTTGGCTGGCTATTACCGGAAATTCATTCATGATTTTGGCATTATTGCGGCACCATTGACTCGCTTGCTTAAGCGTGAAGCTTTTCATTGGACGTCAGATGCTCAGGAAGCTTTCCTTCGCCTCAAATCAGCATTAACACAAGCTCCCGTATTACAGTTACCTGATTTCCATGCGGATTTTATTGTGGAATGTGATGCATCTGGTTATGGGTTTGGTGTGGTTCTTCATCAAGGCATGGGAGCTATTGCATTTTTTAGTCGTCCGATTGCGCCACGACAAGCCTCTCTCGCAGCCTATGAAAGAGAATTAATTGGTCTTGTTTAGGCAGTTCATCATTGGCGTCCTTACTTATGGGGGTGTAAATTTCTGGTACGTACTGACCATTACAGTCTTAAATTTTTGCTTGATCAAAGACTGTCGACAATTTCACAGCACCAATGGGTCAGCAAGTTACTTGGTTATGATTTTGCCGTCGAATACAAACCCAGTAGCACAAATGTCGTTGCTGATTCACTGTCCAAGCGTGACACAGAAATTCCTTTGGCATCTTTGGCTATTTCCTCACCACAGTTTTCTTTATTCAATGATTTGCGCCAAAGCTTCCAGCAGGATGCTGCAATGCAATCTTTGCAATCAGATATTGTAGCTAGGTGTCAACATCATCCGTGGGCTTTTAAAGATGGGTTAATCATGTATAATGGTCGTGTCTATGTGCCTCCAATAGCCGCATTATTATCTTCAATTCTACAAATAGCTCACGGTATAGGTCACGAAGGTATTCAGAAAACACTTCATCGTCTTTGCGCTGACTTTCATATCCCAAGTGCTCGCACCGTTGTCCAGGATTATATTCGCTCTTGTGATACTTGTCAGCGTAATAAAGGAGAACAATTGCATCCAGCTGGGTTGCTTCAGCCTTTAGAAGTTCCGTCTACGGTTTGGGTGGACATATCTTGGATTTCATTGAAGGACTTCCCCGTATTCATGGGAAGACCGTAATTCTTACAGTGGTTGATCGTTTCTCCAAATTTGCGCATTTTATCCCATTGGCACATCCCTACACAGCTTATTCAGTGGCTCAAATGTTTTTTAGCGAGATCGTTCGTCTTCATGGCATTTCGACGTCTATTGTCAGTGACCGTGATCCAGTTTTTACTAGCAATTTTTGGTCTGATCTTTTTCGATTGGTCGGGGTTAAGCTTCATCTTAGTTATGCTTTTCACCCTCAATCTGATGGTCAATCTGAAGTGGTCAATAAGATCATTATCATGTATCTTCGTTGTCTTACTGGGGATCATCCTAAAGTGGCTTCGTTGGTTACCGTGGGCCGAATATTGCTATAATACTTCATTCTAGACATCATTGCGTTCAACGCCTTTTAAAGTGGTTTATGGACGAGAGCCACCTGCTTTGCGCTCTTATGATCAAGGGAGCACTCGTCTTCCGGCTGTGGATCAACTGCTTCAGGATTGGGACAATTTTTTGCTAGAAATTCATGATCGTTTATTGCTCGCTCAGCAGGCATATAAGCATCACTACGACAAAAATCATCGTGAGTTGGATTTTTCTGAAGGTCAATGGGTTTGGCTACGTTTACATCATCGTCCGACCATCTCAATGTCGCTGTCATCAAAAGGAAAGTTAGGATCTCGTTATTTTGGGCTTTATCAAATTCTAAATAAAAAAATCGGATTAGTGGCATATCGTTTCCAAATTTTGGTTCAATGGGAAAATACATCAGCTACTAATGCTTTTTGGGAAGATCTTGAGCAATTTCAACGACTCTATCCTTCCTTTCAGCTCGAGGACGAGCTGTTTGCAAAGGTAGAGAGAGATGTCATGTGGGGTATCCTGTACGAGAGAAGAAGGAAGGAGTCGTCGGACGTTACGCCAGATCAAGTCAGTTTGGAATCGGCAAAGGCTGTAGCATTGAAGGATTAAGAATAGTTGTTTGTTTTCCTTTTCAGTTATAGGTAATTTCAGAAGCTGTAATAGTCGTATACGTTTTCCTTTCCTAGTCGGTTTGTTAGAACTTCCGTATAAAGGGAGAAAGAGAGTTGTCTCTTGTCTGCTTATACATCTGTTCAATGTTTCTCTTCTAGTCGACGTCGAGTCTCTGTCTGCTTTTCCTCTGTTTGTCTCTGCGCCAAGTCTCTGATGAATAAGTCCCTGTACTGTGGTCTTTGTGGGGTAGGTTTGTACAATGACTTTAAGGACAAGATCTTGACTCATATAGACAAAGATCTTGACTGCCCTATGACAGCAGCTTTAAGGACAAGATCTTGATCTGTAATAGACAACATCTTGACTGCCATAGGACAAGATCTTGACTGCCATAGGACAAGATCTTAGGATAGCATCTTAGCATATGCTTGGTTGGTTGGCACCTATAATATGTATCCCCAACCCTCAAAGTTGGCATGGCATTGTGATAGAAATCCAAGAAAAAATTGCCTCATCTCCAAGTGTCATCCTCTCCATGAGAGTAAGGATCTTGCTATCACCAACAGCAAGACTCTAGCGAGTAACAAGTGGTATCAGAGCCATACTATCCTGTAGCCTGAGCATCTCCTGCTCATCTCCGCTCTCCGCCTCGCAGCAGCCCCCAATGCAGAGCAGCAGAAGCAGCCCCCGCCGTCCCGCCACTCCTCTCCGAGACGGCAAGCACTGTCGGCGCCCTCTCTCCACGCGACAGCCCCAAGAGCGCCATGTCCGCAGGCAATCTCGGCCTTCGGCCGCCTCGAGCACACGGCGTCGAGACGGCCGAAGCTTCGCAGAGCAGCCGCGAAGCGAAGCGGCGGCAGAGATCACGCGGCGGCGGAAGGGCGCCAAGGCGGGTAATGCGGCGAGCCGGGCAAAGAACCAGAGCGGAGGCGGAAGCGGCGGCGGCGGCAGATGCAACACAGGCGCAAAGAATGGAGGTCAAGGTTTTGCGCGGCAAAGAATAAAGAGCTCTATCTCGCCGATGATAGCGCCGACGCGGACCTTGAGCACCGGAGAGGGAGGCAACATGAGGGCGAAGCGCAGAAGGCGCCGCGACGCCCACGAAGCGCGGCGCGCAGCCAGACATAGCGCGACGCGCGCGGTGGCGCCTCGGAGGAGGCGCGCGACGGCGGCGGCAGACGGTCGACGGAGAGCGCGCCTTCACAGTAACGCGCTTCTCTCTCCCAGACGGCATCGTGGTCACCACGGTACCAGTCGTCGTCGAGGGACGCCGGCCCGCGGGGTGGCCTACCTCACCAAGACCAACTATGTAGAGCGGGTCGCGTGATGAGGGTAAAACCTGTGTCCGGCATATGTGGGATGCGATCCGGTGACGGCGACGCCGACCACGACCAGATCGACGGCGCCGGATGCTCTCATCATCGCAGCCCCGCCGAGATGCGCTTCGCTACCAACAAGCGGATCGCCAAAGAGGCTTGGGACGCCATCGCCGCAAAGACGACGGCAGCCGATCGCGCCGCAAGTCTACATTGCGTGCACTTCGCGACGGAGCGGGAGCACTTGGCCTTCAAGCCGGTGAGGACGTGGATGACTTTGTTCTCCGCCTCAACACTCATGCGTAAGCCGTGCGCCGGCGACGACACCTACGGCGAGGAGAGAGTCGTGGAAAAGCTCTTCCGCCAAGCGTCCCGAGAAGTACAAGCAGACGCCCGCTCGATCGAGTCTCTCGCTGGACCTCTCCACGATGACGATCGAGGAGGCGCGGTCGCCTCAAGGTTGTTGATGATGAGCCACAACGCCTCGGGACCCGCTCTCATTGGCGGAAGCTCCTCCTCACTGGGAACAATGGGTCGCCGCCAAGGTGACAGGAAGAAGGGGAGCCTTCTTCCACGACAGCGGCCGCAAGCATGGCAAGCGCGCAAGTCAGCGCAAAGACGCCGAGCATGGGCGCGAGGACGTCCGAGGGTAATGATCGTGGAGGCGCCAGGAGGCGCCACGGCAAGCAAAAGCCGCAGACGAGACGACTCTTGCCACAATCGCGCAAGCTTGGTCATTGGGCGTGGATTGTCGATACCACGACGCGCCGTGCCCACGTCGCGCAGGGAGGAGGAGGAGCAATGGCTCGCTCATTGCTCATGCGAGCATCGAACCACCTCCACGCCGCACCGGCCGCAGTGGCTCTCCTCCACCTTGACGAGCCAAAAGCACATGCCCTCCTCGCCACGGCCCGGCAGAACGACAAGATCGACGGGTGGTGCCTCGACACCGCGCCACCCATCACATGACCGGTCAACGGAGTTCTTCGCCGAGTTTGACTCGAGCGTCCGAGGCTCCGCTGTTTGGGGACGCCCGCGTGGAAATCAAGGGCGCCGGTTCCGCCATCTTCACCACCATGTCCGCGAGCACAGTCGCCACCGGCGCCTACTACATCCCCGACCGCGAACTCCATCATCGCCTTGGGACACCGATGAGAACGGCTCGTGTCGAGATCGAGCACGGTGCCGCGGATTTGGGATCTTCGCCGCCGCTTTCTTGCCAAGGTAACCAGAGGCGCAAATCGACTCTACATGCTTCACGTGTCGGCGGCACAACCCTCTGTTCGCCGCCGTCGGACGACGAGGCGTGGCAGCGGCATGAGCGCTTTGGGCACCTTTCACTTCGAGGCCCCGGCGGCTCGGTGCCATGGAAATGGTGCGAGGCCCGCCGTGCCTTGACCATGTGGAGCGCTTCTGCGACGTCTGCGTGTTGACGGCGCAGGCGACTCCCTTTCCCAAAGAAAGCGAGTTTCCGAGCCAAGGAGAGGTTCGAGCTCGTGCGGGACTTGTGTGGCCCGTGACACCGCCACACCGGAGGACGACGCTACTTCTTGCCGCTTGTCGACGATCTCTCCGCTACATGTGGGTGATGGTCCTCGGCAGCAAGGAGAGGTCAGGACGCCATCAGCGCACGCAGTCGCCGCGAGAGGCGAGCGCGGCGCAGTCGCGCGTCGCGCGCAGCATGACAACGGCGCGAATTCCACGGCGGCCGACCGCCGTCATCTACCGATGAGGGCATTCAGCGCCACTACTCGGCGCCATACACCCCGCAGCAGAACGGTGTCGCCGAGCGGCGCAACCGCACGGCTGTGGGATGGCTCGCCCTCCTCGCGCAGGGGATGCCGGCCGCCTTCGGGAGAGGCGGTGGTGACGGCCGCCTACATCCTCAACCGCCGCTTACCAAGGCGCTCGATGGCGGACGCCGTCGAGGCTTGGCATGGACGCAGCCGGCGGTCTCCCACTTGCGGTCTTCGCCTCTCGCGCTCGCCAAGGAGCTTGGTCACATCGGTAAGCTCGACGACGAGCACCGGAGTGTTCATCGGCCACGCGGAGGGCTCGAAGGCCTACCGCATCCTCGACCTGTCACACATCGCGTCGCATCTTGCGTGACGTTGTGTTCGACGGCGGCGAGGCCGACGGGACAAGGCGGTGGACGACGGTTCGACTTCGACTCGTGGACTTTGTTGTCGACACGCCCATTTCGAGAGAGCGGGAGCTAGCACTGCCTTCACCGAGCTCGCCCACTCGACACCTTGCTCGCCACCGGCCCGGCGAGTGCTCCACCACCTTCGCACCGCCACGCCACGCCTCCGCACCGGCCACCACTCTCCCGCACCGAGGCCACACCACCGGATCGCCCCAATAGCTTCGGCCCACGACGAGCAACAAGATGGTGGAGTTCGCTACTCGTTGTCTCACGACGAGGACCGCGCCGACGCCTACCACGACGACGAGCCTCTACTCTATCGTACCATGGACAACATCTCGGCGAGCAAATTTCATCCTCGGATCGGCGCAAAGACGACTTCGAGGCGGAGCCGACTTGGCGTGCGACGACGGCGAGCCTCGCTCTTCGCCGAGGCGGAGGAGACGCGCATGGCGGTCGCGATGAAGCGAGAGATGGACGCCGCCGAGCGGAACCGGACGTGGAGCCGGCGGATCTTCCCGCCGGCCACCGAGCGATCACCCTTAAGTGGGTGTTCGCCGGCGGATGAAGCCGGCGCCATCATCAAGCACAAGGCTCGCTTGGTGGCACGAGGTTTCATGCGCAGAGGGGTCGACTTCGATGACGCCGCACCCGCCGCGCGCATGGAGTCCGCTCGCCTTCTCCTCGCACTTGCGGCCCAGAGGATTGGCGCGCCCATCACATGGACGCCAAGTCCGCCTTCCTCAACGGCGACTTGAAGGAGGAGGCCTACGTCCGTCACCACGGATTCGCCATCCCCGCAAGGAGGGCAGGTTCTCCGCCGCGCAAGGCCCTCTATGGCTTGCGGCAGCACCACGAGCCCGAACGCTAAGCCGACTCCACCTCGAGCAAATGGGGTTCCAGCAGAGCGCACACGAGGTCGCGGTCTACCGGCGGGCAAAGGCGGCAACGCCTGCCGGGGCGCCACGCCGACGACTGCTGATCACCGGCTCCAAGGAGGGCGAGGTCGAGGCGCTCAAGGCGAGATGAAGACCGCCTTCCGGATGAGCGACTTGGGGCTCCTCTCCTTCTACTCGGGATCGAGGTCCACCAGACACCTCCAGATCTCCTTCGGCAGACCGCCACGCCAAGCGCACCGTCGAAGTGGCGGGCTCACCGATCGCAACCCACCCCACACTCCTATGGAGGAGAGGTCAAGCCGAGTCGTGAGAGCACGGCGGAGGAGGCGGACGCGACGCAAGACGGCGCATCGTGGGCGCCTTCGCTACCTCGCCCACACGCCCCGTGATTTGGCGTTCGCCGTCGGCCACGCCACGGGTTCATGCAATGACCGACGACGAGCATCGCAGCCGTGAAGAGGATCCTCCGCTACGCTGCGGGCACCTCCGACCACGGCTTGCACTACCCGAGGTGTCCCGCCACACGACTTCATCTGCATGCAATGACAATGACCACGCAGCGACATCGACACCAAAGAAGAGCACAAGCGGATTCTCTTCTTCCTCGGCAAGTGCCTCGTTAGGCGGCAATCGATCAAGCAAAGTGGTGGCCCTGTCCCACCGTGAGGCCGAGTACATAGCGGCTTCCACCGCTCGACTCAGCGCCTGCTCGCTCGATCGCTGGTGATCTCCTCGGCAGAGAACATCGGCGGTGGCGCCAGGGTGGACAACAAGTCCGCCTGCTCGCAAAGAACCCCGTTTTCCACGAACGGAGCAAGCACATCCGGGTGAAGTACCACTTCATCCGAGGCTGTTTGGATGAAGGCAGCATCAAGGCGAGCTACATCAACACCACGGATCGCCTTGCGGACTCGCCACCAAGCCTCTTGGGAGGGTAAAATTCTCGAGCTCGCTCTAGGATCGGATGGTTCAACTCTCCCACAAGACGACGCACAAGACTTAGAGGAGAATGATGAATAAGTCCTCAGATCGTGGTCTTTGTGGGGTAGGTTTGTACAGCAGCTTTAAGGACAACATCTTGACTGTCATAGGACAACATCTTGACTGTCCTATGACAGCAGCTTTAAGGACAACATCTTGACTGTAGGACATAGGACAGGACAAAGAGCTTTAAGGACAAGATCTTGACCGCCATAGGACAAAGATCTTAGGATAGCATCTTAGCATATGCTTGGCATGGTTGGCACCTATAAATATGTATCCCCAACCCCTCAGGTTGGCATGGCATTGTGATAGAAATCCAAGAAAAAATTGCCTCATCTCCAAGTGTCATCCTCTCCATGAGAGTAAGGATCTTGCTATCACCAACAGCAAGACTCCAGCGAGTAACAGTCTCGGCCACGCGGCTCTGTGACCACGGCGCCGCAGCCACGCCTCCGAGGCCTTGGACGTCGACCGGTTCCAACGCACAGCTACAACCTGCGTTCCAACGCATCTTCATCAATCTCCAACCCTGACATATACCTTGTGAAGTGGTATAGTTCAAATGTCTATATCGGTACAACTTGTAGCATGCTAGGTTTAATAGACTTGATGGAGGGATGTGGGGGAGGTGAAACTATGTGTTATTGATACTATTTCTGATTGCATTTGTCTTGCTGAAACTATGTTGCCCAATTTGCTGCCATATTAATCTTTCTTCCTTCTTTCATTTGACAGGCTCTGTCCAAAGCAATAACAGAAGATGAGCTTATCTATATCAGAGCACAGTACAACTTGTTAGAACCAAGTAGTAGAGATGGTGGAATATGTATTGAAAACTTCAGGATGGTAAGTGCCCTTGTATTGTCAAGTCTCTTATAACAATAACAATTTGCAATTGGCTTTTTCACTCTAATTTTCGAACGTGTATTGTGATTGGTTGAAGTGCTTTCCATACGGGGGATACTGAACTTGTTTCTTCCTTTTCACCCTTTCAATTATGCAGGCTCTTCTACAAAACTCTACTGACGCTATGAAAGAATCCAGAGCCCTTGATATCTTGAATGCGGTATGAAATGCCCACTCTAAAGCTCACCTTTCATTATCTTCATTTGCACACATGCTATATATCATTCATCATTTGAATTTACCTGTGTATTCAATTTCAGTTGGAGCCACTTGCATATAGGAGAATGGACTTTGAGGAGTTCCGTGTGGCGACAATCAGCCCTTACCAGCTTGAGGCATTATCGCAGTGGGAAGAAATCGCAAGCACCGCATTTGGGTACTTCGAGCAGGAAGGCAACCGTTTCATCACAATTGAGGAGCTAGCGCAGGTATGCAACATAACTATTCTGAGAATGACACAACAAATCTTTTATCTTGTGCATGGTACTAATCTAGTGACCTCCCTTTCTGCATACAGGAGATGAATCTTTCTTCCGCGGCGTATTCTATCGTCCGCGACTGGATTAGACCGTCCGATGGCAAGCTTAGCTTTCTAGGCTATACCAAATTTTTGCATGGATTGACTATGCGAAGCAGCAACGCGAGGCGGCAACACTGATTTTTTTTTGCCTTGGTTGCTTAGATTGCTTCCATTGCTTCCATTCATGGGAGTTTGATGGATGTTTGTGTTGTGTCTCTTTTTTTGTGGCTTAGCTTCTTGTAGAGAATGCTTGTAGAGAAAAAAAGAAACGGAAAGTGAAAGTTCATAATGGAGTTTTAGAAGAAAGGACGTGTTTTACATTTTTCACATCTTGGTTGTTCTGGTACATCATTCTTAATCTGGTTTATCAATGGGCATTGTACAGTTGGCTCATTCATGATTCAACTTCGCTTCCTTGCCTTCTGTTTGTGAGGATTGCCACTAGTGTTAATCTAAAAAATACTTAATAAGAAACAATCATACATACCATGCTAAATGATATATCAGATACAACTACGACTTAACCTCTTTCAAAGCATTTGAAGTAGGGGTAGAGAGGAAAACTTACAATAATCACACTTTAAATTGTCTCAAATATATTTAAACAAATAATTTCAATGTCATACAGATATAACGAAACTGTATCAGATATAGTGTTTCTTATGAAAAAACCTGCTTGCTACAGGGAACCTGCGGTGAAGCAGTGGGAGAAGATCCACGCTGCAGTTTTGGCGAAATATCTGATTGCATTGTCTGGAGAAATGATGTGATTTCGAATGTTCTTAGCATATGCTAAATTGCCAATACATGACAAATCCAAGAATAGGCAGCGGGCGAGAAATTCAAGGTCCGACCCATAAACCGGTTAGTACCCCATCGAAACCTTAGCAGAATAAGGAGGTTATATATATAAGGGATCATCTATCATTGTAACACGATGATTGAAGAGTAATAAAGCGAAGCTTGAAGTTCTCTCATATCTCTGTGTTTAATCTACTATTATGTTCTTGCTTTATTCTTACGATTCTGAGTATTGTTTACGAGGTAATCGCTTGGACTGGACTCGTCAGCGACGGTTACTCAATACGTTATCAGTACGATCGACTCTCCTCGTATCGAAAAGAACGACACTCGTATATTGAATCGTTTTTCTAGATTGTTTTCAATTCTGCAAATTTGGCTTTCTAGATTGGTTTTTCTACAGCGCAAATCCGTTCTAATCTACCGCGAGCCGACTTGAAGTCGCCGACACAATACCGATCGATGGATTGCATGAAAGATTGGATGTCGATTGTACCGTAGATTGAAATTGTAAATTCATTCTAATCTACCGTGAGCCGACTTGAAGCTTGGAGCTGTGCCACCGCCGACTTGAAGCCGCACGGCCACCATAGCCAGCAGCCGTCAGCTCCCTACCGCCCAAATCAAAGAAAAAAAAAGGGTGGAAGAGAGAGATCGGCCGGCCGCGGCCACCAACTTGAAGGCAACGAGAGCTGCCGTCTCCCTACGGCATGAAGCCGCCGCCGCTCTTCGCTTCGGTCGCCCCGCACAGCCACCCGTGCGAGCTCACCGCACCGCTCCGGCCGCCGCTTCGCCGGCTAGCCCGCAGCGCCGCCGGCCCTCCCACACGTACGCCCGCAGCGCCGTCGCTCCGCCATTGGGGTTGCGCCACCAAGCTGGGAACTTGCGGTGAAGCAGTGGGAGAATATCCACGCTGCAGTTTTGGCGAAAAATCTGATTGCATTGTATGGAGAAATGATGTGATTTGGAATGTTCTTAGCATATGCTAAATTGATAATGCATGACAAATCCAATGCAGAATAGGCAGCGGGCCGCAAATGTCGTAGTATGTTTCGCCTTTTCCAGACAATCGTACGGCGACACTTTTATGGTACTCAGGACAATTAACAAATGCTTTTCAAGTACGAAAGGTACTTATAGAGAAACAAGACAAGCCAAGAGGATTAAAGAAAAGATTATCCTTGAGAGCCCTGGTTGAGATAAACAAGCTAGACACTTATTAGTACAACATAAATTCATGAAATACATACAACTAAAAACTGTCACGCACTTTACCATACTTAAATCAGATAAATTCGACCTTTTAAGTCTGCATTTAGTTTGTTGCCACGAAAGTTAGAAAACTTTGATATCGGTTTCATCGTGGCTCGCCATAGTCTGGGCCTCGCAGAGTGGGTTCTCAAGCAAACATTCCACTAGACGACTTGGTAGGGCCAAATGTTTCGTAGAACTTTATGTTGAGCCCAGTCCATATCACGGCTGACCCACAGCTTGCAATGCATCACATTTTCGGCGTATTTTCCTCACATTTTCGTAAAACTTTCTGTTGAGCCCAGTCCATATCACGGCTGACCCATTGCTTGCAAAACGAGTCTAATAAAATTTGGGCTTGAATCTCCAGTTCTCCACTCCCAACCTCACCAAGTTCTTTTTTTAGGCGACACCCCACCAAATCCATAAACTCATCTCTCTCTCTCTCTTCTCTCATTTGAAGCCATCAAATTTGTGAAGAACACAAAAAAATAAGTTGTTCTACGATGAGTCTGGCTTCCATAACTCCAATCCAAGTCGATTGCTACGGTTAAACTAATAAAATTTGGGGGGAAGGAAGGGGAATGAGTCCACCACACAGTAGAACGAATTATTCCATGAAAGCTAGCGTTAGAGGCCAGCCGTTCCCATCGACTATTCCAGGTCTCCTCCAGCTAGGTGCTACCGTTGACCTACTTTTTCTAACTATCAGGACTTAATATATAATTCTGAACTCTCTGATTATGTTGTATTAGTCTAAGATTATGCTAGTACACACAGTTGCAACATCGATGAAATATCATTTCCATATACAAATATTTACTAATAAATAGACAAATAACAATAATTATCAGAGTAAAGACCTTAAAGTCAAAGCTTACAATTAATGCCTAAGAAGGTGAATAGCTTAATAAAGTTGCAGCCACTACTACAAAAGAGGCTATAGCAGACGGCCCATCACAGACGGTTCCTTTGGAACCGCCGTATTGGGTCCGTCAAGCTATCTTTAGCGCGGCGGGCCTATCACGAGCGGTTACGAAATAGAACCGCTCGTGATGGGCATTATCACGACGGTTCTCAAATAGAACCGTCAGCGATGTTACACGCAGTTCTATTTAAGAACAATGCAGCGATATCACTGACAGTTCGAAATATAACCGTCAGGATGTTACTGACGGTTCTATTTCGTAACCGTGCGTGATAATGCCCATCACGAGCGGTTACGAAATAGAACCGTGCAGTGATTTCTGTCTTCATATAAATTGGCCGAGACATCCCGCATCATACTGTGTTTACCACTTCCTTCCTCGCCCTAGCTCCTCATGCTTTTGTGTATACCGCTCGGCGCCATTTCCTGCCCTAGCTCCTCCAACTGCGCCACTTCCCTCGCCTAGCTCCTCATCTGCACAGGTGTCTACCGCTCCAGCGCCACTTCTCGCCCTAGCTCCTCCAACTGCGCCACTTCCTGCCTAGCTCCTCACTGCTTGTTGTGTCTACCGCTCAGCGCCACTTCCTGCCCTAGCTCCTCCAACTGCGCCACTTCCGCCCTAGCTCCTCAACTGCACTGTGTCTCCGCTCCAGCGCCACTTCCCGCCCTAGCTCCTCCACCTGCGGCTCCTCCTCTAATCTTGGTATGAGCACATGATCTTGCAATCAATGTTGGAATAAATAATATTAGCCCTCGCAAATCTTAGTTTTGAAACCTTATAACTAATGAACTAAAATTTGACTTAGGAGTGGTAACTTTATAAAATTGAATTAGGTCTAATAATCACTAAAATTTGAGTTAGGATAATTAATTGGCTTAAAAAATAAAATTTACACACCTGTTCACGATGCGGTGGGGTTTGGGTCAAGCAATATTGCATTTACGATTCCGGTATTTTAGGTTAATAAGTGTTGTATGAGGTGATGCCTATATTTGGGTTGCATGATTGTTCAATTGAGATAGATATCGGTGTCGAGAGGTAGGGATCATGGTTGTGGCCGTAGGCATGGCTACGCTATGCCACCGCGTGTGGTACATAACTAGTGAAGAGTTTTCTTTCAATAACCTTAGATACAAATGTTGGAGAATGAGTTTATATTGCACATTTTCGTTTGCTATAAATTAATCGCTAATCAATTTGACACTAATTTGTTACATGCGTATTGTAGATGGATCGAATCGGATGTACGGTGTGAACCGTGTGAGTCAAGATTACATTAATGGCGTGGTTGCTTTTAGAAGAGCCACGAAAGGATATGTTGAAGAAGGGATAAATTTTATGTCTTGTCAGTGCATTGATTGCGTAATCAAGATGTTTAACAACGCGCGCAGATCGGGCGCACTTGATTCAAGGGGTTTCAAAAAGGGTATACATGTTGGACCGATCCACGGTGAAGAGCAGATTATACGAAGTTAATAATGGCGACATCGCCGAGGAAGTCAACGATTTGCGGATGTGGTGTGCTTTTGATGAGGATAGGGGCACGATGACAATCTGGATCGGATGCTACGCGATGCGTAAGAGAACTACGATGAGAGAGAGTTTTGTAAATTCGAGGGCTTAAGGGAGGACTCGGTGAGACCTTTGTTCCTGGCCGCAGCCGAATACACAAGGTTGTCAACCGTGCTTGAACTGCTGAAATTGAAGGCAAGCAATAGTTGGTCCGATAAGAGTTTCACGGCGTTGTTAGGTCTCTAGCGGACATCCTTCCGGAGGAAAACGTGTTGCCCAAAGACCACCTATCAAGCAAAGAAGGTTATTTGCCCATTGGGAATGGAAGTAGAAAGAATACATGCATTCCGAACGATTGTATCCTCTACAGTAAAGAGTATGCAGACATGCATTATTGTCCGTGTGCAAAGCATCCCGATACAAGCGTCAAAATCTGCTAAGGTGAAGCAAGGACCTCTGCTAAGATGTTGTGGTATCTACCTATAATCCCACGTTTGAAGCGCTTTTTGCGAACCCAAAGGAGGCAAGATTGCTGCGTTGGCACTCGGAGGAGCGTAAGAGAGATGGAAAGCTAAGACACCTGCTGATTACGCCGGTGGAGAAACTTCGATCGGAGCTTGAAGAGTTCGGTCGGAACCGAGGAACATAAGGTTAGGGTTGAGTACGGATGGAATGAATCCTTTCGGTAACATGAGCGTGACATAGCACTTGGCAGTGAATCTATGTATGTACAACCTTCCTCCTTGGCTCTGTATGAAGCGGAAGTACATTTTGATGTCACTACTTATCCAAGGGCGAAGCAACACAGGAATGATATTGATGTGTACCTAGCACCATTCTTTGGAAGATCTTGTGACACCGTGGAGCGAAGGGTGCAGTATGGGATGCGTAAAGCGAGAGAACTTCACTTTACGCGCCATGTTGTTCTCGCACCATCAATGATTTTCCCGCCCTTGGTAACTGTCGGGCTTGCCACAAAAGGAGCCAAAGCTCATCTCGCACCGCTTAGATGCTACGGAGAGTGTATGGTGAACAACTCGCAAGAAAGCGTGTATATCGTCACCGTAGGTTCCTTCCGAGGAGTCACCCATACCGCAAGATGAAGAAACAATTCGACGGAAATAAGGAAGACGGTTCACTTCAAGGGCTTTTAGTGGGAAAGAGGTCTATGATATGGTTAAGGATATCGATGTTGTGCTTGGGAAGGGACGTAAATTAAGAACCCGTGAGAAGAACATCCGAAGAAGCGGTCAATTTTTGGGACTTGCCTTATTGGGAGTACTTAGAAGTTCGCCATCGCATCGACGTTATGCACGTAGAGAAGAATGTATGTGATAGCTTGATTGGTCTCTTCTTTCAACATTAGTGGCAAAACAAAGGATGGTGTTAACGCACGGCGTGACTTGGTCGATATGAACATAAGGACCGAGTTAGCACCGAAAGAGACCGATACAGACGAACGCACCTTCCCCACTTGCTACACTCTGTCCAAGGCCGAGAGAATGAATCGTGCGGAGCTTGCGGTGTGAAAGTCCCGTCTGGTTACTCCGCTAACATTAAGAAACTTGTTTCTATGCAAGATTTGAAATTAATTGGTATGAAGTCGCATGATTGTCGTGTGTCGATGACACAAATGCTTCTGTTGCAATTAGGAGTATCTTGCCGAACAAGGTCCGAGTGGCAATCTTGAGGTGTGTTATTTCTTCAACTCAATTGCTCGTAAGGTCATCGATCCCCAAGGACTAGATGCTCTGCAGTAGAGGTAGTGACGACTCTGTGTCATCTTGAGATGTATTTCCCTCCGTCATTTTTCGATATCATGGTCCATCTCATTGTTCACCTTGTGAAAGAGATAAAGATATGCGGCCTGTGTTTCTCGTCATATGTACCCGTTCGAGAGGTACATGGGAATTCTCAAGTCCTACGTCTGGAATCGACCTCGACCGAGGGCACATCATCGAAGGTTATGCAGCGGAAGAGGTCATTGAGTTCTGCGTCGACTACATGGCTCGGTGGATCCGATTGGTGTGTCTCTATCTCGTCATGAGGGGAGACCGGATGGTATCGGGACCATCGGAAGGAAATCAATCACTCCCGATCCGATACGTGCGCTCAAGCCCATTTCACGGTCTTGCAACACATGACCCAAGTGTCCCCATACATCGACGAGCACAAAGACATGGTACGCCAACAGAATCCAGACCGGTCGGAGGTTTGGATCACGAGAGAGCACAACCATCGGTTCAACGAATGGTTAAAGGTGCGAATCACTCGGAGGTCATCAAGTGATGATACGCTATGGTTGGCAAGAGGGCCACATTTTACAATTGTCACATGGCAAGGATACGACATAAATGGGTACACATTTTATACGGCAGCTCAGGATAGGAAGAGCACAGTGCAGAACAGCGGTGTCCGCATAGATGCATTCAGTACCGATGGGCTGAGGAGCTCGTACTATGGGCAAATAGAGGAGATATGGGAGATCGACTACGTGCTTTTCAAGATCCCCCTATTTCGGTGCCGTTGGGTCCATCTCCCACAGGTGAAGGTCGACAAATGCACGCGTCACTACCGTGGACCTCGAACGTGTCGGATACAAAGACGAACCATTCGTACTGGCTAACCAAGTTGTTCAAGTCTTCTATGTAACCGACCCGGCAAATAAGAAGCGCCACGTAGTTCTTCATGGAAAAAGGAGGATTGTCGGAGTTGAGAATGTAGTGGACGAGGAAGAATACAATCAATTTGACGAGTTGCCACCTTTGGAGACTCATCGATCGCTCGAGGAAGAACCCGGTGAGGAAGCTAGCTATATGCGTCGATCATCATGAAGGGTCAGATTTTAATTAAGAATTTAATTACTCCATTGTAATTAATTTATTTATTCCATTGTCATGTGTTGTGTTATGGACTTGTGATCTTTAATATTGATGTCAATGTGGATATTCATGGTAATGTTGAGTTGAATTAGATATGAACTTTTGAACTCAAACTTGTCATCATACTGCTTATCCAACAGTTCATACATGCTGTTGTGGGGATATCACAGACGGTTATTACTGGCAAGGTCCAAATATTCTAGATTGGTAAGGAGTCTATTTTAGGAGGAATTGCACTGCAGCAGCAGGTTACCAGATAGGTCTATCTTCCTTAGGATACAACCCTTCTACGACTTCACTTCATTGGGTAGGTTCTCTCTTGGAGTCATTTTGAACATACTATTGCACGATATGCCAATAACTTTTCCGTTGAGATATTCGTAGCTTTTTGGAATTCTTGTTGTCTGCTCCTTTTCCTTTTTTTTGCCTAGCATGCTTTAAATCTTGCTAAACTTTTGGGCTTTACATTATAATTAACTAATGCTAAAAACACCATCTTGAAGTTCATCCAAAATCGCGCTTTCGAAATATTGCACTGCTTTATATGTATAATATGCTCACTAAAGCATTAGTGAAGTGCCCAAGGTTTATTCATGTGACCCTTAACTAAAAATGATGACATATAACTTAGCACTATTTCATTTAAATTAGCTATTGTTTATATGTAAGTCTATTTCATCACCAAGTGCTCTTTTTGTCTATGTAGTGCGTGAATTAGATGTTCTGGCGAAATCTATGAAAGAAAGACATATCCATTTGAGTTTTCAAAGATTGAAATGCCATACGAGTCATATAATGGAACAAATGTCGATTGAGGTAAGAACGACATTTTACAATGCTTTACACAGATTCATAACAAGAATAGCTTGCATGATGTGCAAGATCAACAAATAAATTAACACTATCTATGAAGACCGAAATGCATACTTATTATGTTTGCGGTACATCCCGAAAGTGACGATTGGTAGAAATTATGTTGGCAATATTGTGGAATGTCTGGATTTCGTAAGTCTAAACTTCACCTCACGACCTTCCATGTATAACATTCAAAGATAACTTTGGTAGCTCCAACTTGGAACCATCAGAATCTTAATTTGATGATTTTTGTATAATGATCTTAGGAAAATTGACATGCGTCCGTGATGTTTCCACATCACAGACGGTTCCCTCTAGAACCGTCTGTGATGCGTGTTGCCTATATATGGTATGGTTCAGAGACGATAGGGTTTTGATCTAACCCTATCGTCTCTGAACGTCCTCTGCGCCGCCTCCCCGACCCCGGCGCCCCTCCTCCCGATCCCGCGCCTCCTCCCCGACCCCGGCGCCTCCCGAGCCCGGCCGCCTGCGTCTCCGAACGCCTCCCGACCCGGCGCCTCCTCCCCAGGCCCGGCGCCTCCCGAGCCCGCGCCTCCTCCTCCCGACCCCGCGCCTCCCCCCCCGGCGCCCCTCCTCCCAGACCAGCGCCCCCGAGCCCGCCACCTCCGCCACCGCCACCGCCTGTAAGCTCGATATTTTTATAGTTCGCCCAACAATGTTGGATTTATGTTGATATGGACCAACAATGTTCATGAATTATATGATGAAAATGAAGTTCTTCTTGCATAATAGTATACGAGTTAAGTATATATATGCATGGAGTTTACAATTCTAATATATACTGTGAATTGGACTAGTTCTTATAGCTTGTGTAGTGTTATGCATGTCGACACAAATAACTTGAACTCTTTATCCAATCGCAAACGTAACTATCCAACAATGAGTATGAATACATGTTCCGATAATTAAACAAATATCAAAAGGAAAGGAAAAAA
This sequence comes from Hsuehochloa calcarea, assembly GCA_036346395.1. Lineage (NCBI taxonomy): Eukaryota > Viridiplantae > Streptophyta > Magnoliopsida > Poales > Poaceae > Hsuehochloa > Hsuehochloa calcarea. The sequence continues at coordinate 10,422,975 of CM070611.1, read as the reverse complement.
TTTTAAGTGCAGATTGAATACGTTCTTGCCCGATGAAACTAAATTCCACGATGAAATCGGTAGCACTTTTGTTTAGATTGATTATGATTTTTGGTGTAAAGTTCGGTTGGTGAGTAGTAGTACCATTTGATTGATTATGATTTCTACATACGCCCAAAGCAGCACTCAAACTTTACATGAATAACTTCGATGCGCATGATACATTGAAGTTCGAGATCTCTTCGCCATGCACCAACTTAATTTGAGCGTGCGATCAAATTCTTTTCTCGTAACAAAAATTGACTTACAACTAACAAAAAAATCATGCAACTTACGAGTAGCAAACCCGATCTAATGTTTGATGCATGATTAATATACATAGTTACAATCTTAAAACCATCACCAAAAAGTGGTGGTGATCTTTTTATTTTTTATTAAGATTAATGTGGTAATTTCTAGCACTAAGAGAGAGAGAGAGAGAGAGAGAGAGAGTAGTACATTTGGATCTATACCTAAATAGCCTGAGTACTGGACCTCAACATAAAATGAACATAGAAAATTTAAAGGTGTAAATGTAAATAGAGAGATTTTTCATTTATGCACCTCCTGCTTTCTGCTTCTTTACTTTCGACACATGCATCCTAGGCGAAGAACAATGTCAGTAGCTCAGTAGTTGAAGAACGAATTACGCGGCAAATCCTTGCAATCCACCATGGCGGCTAAAGCCGTAGCCACCGCTAATCGTATACCGTTGTATGGTTAATTAGTGTGTGCAGGCTTGCAAATGAACTAACGAAGACGCAACCCTCCCTCTTAGCCCGCGTAGCCGATTTATCTCGACTAGATGAACTAACGAAGGCTTTCAAATGAACTAACGAAGGCTTGCAAATTGACGGCCCCTCTACCGGTCGCTGGCGTACAAAACCTGAAATTATATGTATTTTGTGTGCAAAACCATCTCGCATTGATTTTTGTGCAATTTCCCATATATTATATACTATGTAATAATTGCGTACGTAACTTATATAGATAGGAAGTAAGCGAGATGGCAGAGGCACCGTCTTCGCCGCCGTCACCGACGCCGGACATGGCAGAGGCGCCGTCTTCGCCGCCGTCACCGACGCCGCAGATACATAAGAGAGATGGTAGAGGAATATCGAAATTGCCTGCTGGCCGACTGACCATCACGGAGGTCAGTGACGTTGGGGTCCCTATGAGTCCCCGAGATCGTGGCGAGATTCGGACCATCTGCGAGATACTTGCAAGGAAAAGGTCCCTATCACCATACCAAAGTGGAAGTCTCGACAAAAGATCGAGACGCGTCTTTGTGGGAAGACCTTTCAAGCGAGTTCACTATCCCGAAATGGACATGAAACGCGTCGAGCGGCATGCCTTGCTCGCATGTGTCACGCGTGGAGGACCTTCAAGAGCGTTCTTGTCACGCAGTACGTGAACAAGAGTGAGACGCCCTTCACGAAGTTTCCATTCTTGACGCGGGAAACATGGAACGCCTTTGTGGCTATGAAGACGACGGATGAATTTAAAGAGCAAAGTGCGGCGCACAAAGCAATCCAGGCACGAAACACTCACCCCCACAGACTAGGCACCGCTGGGTACGCGGCTAAATCCGCGCAATGGGAGGCGGAGGAGGAGAATCTATTTCCTGATATCACACACCCGCGTTCCCGTACCTGGTTAAAAGCGAGGGCAAAAGTCTCGTCTGATGGCAGCGTCACTTTCCCAAACCCGGCGGACCAGGAAGTGTCCCAACGTGTGGTAAATATGTCGAACTACCTACTTGTTTATAAGTCCATAACTTCATAGTGACTATAATAACATGATGACCTCTTGCGGCGTGAATTGATTGCCCAAACTTCCAAGGCTCCTTCCAAGAACACAGGAGAAGGATATACTATCTACGGCCCTAGGAAACAAGGAGCACCCGGTCGCACGCGAGGCAAGGGGTTAACGTACCTTGGGTACATGGATTCGACGACTACTTCATGTATAGAAGTAGGAAGAGATCCAAGGCCGAGTCGACAATCGCTTGGGCCGCTAAAGCGAATTTCAGGACGGATAGCAAGTTTGCGGGATCAATTGAATCAAGTACTCCGCAACGATGCGCAAGCGCCCTCGTTATTGCGGGAACAAGTCCTCGACATCGGAGTAGTGTCGCGTCCACGCATAATTTTGAACATGACGACGACCAATTACCGATAGACCGCATCAAGGTAATGTACATCTATGGAATGCACCAAAGATAGACCTATAGGGCGCCTTAGCTAATTGCGTGTCGTTTTGTAGGAGCCGACGGCCGCAAGCTCAAGCGAGGTTAGTTGGGTCCATTCCTATTGAGGTCAAGGCGGGATGGTGCATCCATACCGGGAAGGAGCGATGCGACCGCGGTGTCCGGTGGCGCGTGGTTACGCAAGGGTGGAGGTGGACATGGTACATTAACATTTCATGGCCGTCCCGCCGGACATTCGCCCGAACGAAGAGATCACAACACTAGGGGATGCCGTGCACGCTTTTATCCGGTGGCCCAAGGCGGACATCGTCCCGACCCAAAGCGATCCGCAATCTCGACAGACCATTCCTCTCCAACGGAACCCTCCATGACTCCACCTCATATTTCGCCTCGAAGGCCACCTCATCGGTTCCGTGGAGAAGGCGCCAAGGAACAACAAAAGCGTGCTACCGTATCGGTTCCGAGTCGTCTCGCAGAAGACGCCGCCAATCGTTAAGGCCAAATCGAAATCGACGAACATTAAGCCGCCTCCCAAGTCCCGAAGCACGGAAGTACTCCATCGGAAAACCGTTGTGCTCTAACGCACAATTAGCCCACGCTGATTTGCTTGTCGGGCTTTGCATGCACGGTACTTGCGAATACCGCAAAGAAGGTGCGATCTTGGAATCACCGTCGCATACAAGGATGAGCATTTCTTCAACGGTAGCAACCGTGGTGGGGTTCAACGACTTATTCAACCTATTCAATCTCGAAGCCCTCGGCGCCGCTTCTACGATGTTGGACATCGTAAGTGTGTACAATCAAGTTCTACATTCATGTAATACCGATAAATATCGCAACTCATTGCTTATGTATAGATACATGATGAAAATGCCCGAAGGGCGAGAACCGTGGTTTCCTCGACCCACACGTGGTATCTATGCAAACCATCCAGCGAGCGCGACCTTCGCCGAGAACTATATAACGACGTCATTGCTTCTTCGTAATCGCAAGGACTACATCTTGGTGCCCTACAACCGGGGTAAGTGCTTCACTATTTGCTATTCAAATTTCATTTGTACTTAGGTTTAATAGTTATAGCGACATACATGAGTAGGTACCATCGGATCCTTTTAGTCATTATACCCAAGAGGAACAACGTGATATATCTTGATTCCCTAGTCGAAACGATCACGACTTGACGATTCTCGCAAGGAATACTCGACAAGTATGATCATTTCCTCCATACATAACTCTATTGTAGTCTTCCTTCGTTTGAAATGCCCGAGGATAACTTTTTCAATTATGTAGTTCGTTCATCTCCTATGTTAGCCAACAAGGAAGATCTGAGTGGATCCAAATACCAACTAACACACAGACTTAAATTTCCAGACGCGCTACAACACAATAATCCTATATATATCATACTTCATAAAAATTTGTCTTCAACTGACTATACGTACATATGTAATTCTATTTTTGCGGTCACAAACAAAAAATGATGAGCTATGTGCATTCTACGCTTGCCATCATATGCAAAGAAATCATTAGTGCTAAGATGAAGAATCCTGAGGTTTGTCAATCTCAAATAATTTTTTGTAATTTTAAATTCAAATATATATCCTTACCATTTTTCTTGACCTAGCGGCGGGTTTGATAATAGATTTATATGGACTCGTTGCAAGAGCTCGTGGAAGTTCGAGGCAGCTATGCACATTTATCATGACGTAAATAGTTAACAAAGGAGAGTTTCACTCCATCGCCGACCCGTAGATTCACGCAAACAATTGATTTAATTGTAATCCAATTGTACAACTATAGCAAAAATACTTCAACAAATTCGATCTTTATTAATTTATTTTGAGTAATGGTCAATTTGAGTTGTCAACAATTGATTCTCTGCGATGTATCATTTTTTGTACATGCTTGTTTTCGAGGGCATGGCTAGCAATTCTGAGGTGGCCAAGACGATTCCGAACCGCCTCGTGATGGCGTGTTACGTAGTAGTAACGTAACGAAATAACTTCAGTGAAGTCTATCCATATGCCCACAGACAATCAGCTGGGGTAGCGCGACTTAGTTATCCACGATCCTTGAAGTAGACCTTGTTGACTGACAATTCCTCCACTTCTATTGATTGATTATAGTAGGCATGAGTACACAACCGTACTCGCAAGTCATACCACAGAATGCAATTTATAGATGATGATTTATTCAAAAGGAATGACTTATGTGGTTCTTTTGCAGAAATACAACATTTGCAATTGAATGCAAATAATAGATTGAAAACAAAATTCAAAACAAATAAACAATATTAATTTATCATTTGATTTCACAAAGACACATAGCCTAAACAAGTTATTCACACAGCTGCATAAGTTATCTCACACAGTTGACCATTCCCAATTATTTTATGAAAATCTACCTATCGTGTGAAATCCCTGAGCATGTCCATGACCACGGACGCGGCTATTCGAATAGATTGATTAAACACTCTGCAGAGATTGTACACTTTACCCACACAATATAATCAGTGTAGCTAGCACTTCATAAACTTCATCTCAAGTATTGGCACTCCCGATATGCTTTACCGCCATCCAATTTGTACACACAACCTTTCGTACGACACACACCGTTGTATCTGAAGACGGCGAACTGCTCATAGATGTGACCCAAACACAGCGATACACACCTTCCACCCTGGCACACAGCCTAACCTATCTGCTTGAGTAGTCAATGTCAAGATTCCATAACTTACTAAGTTAGTCCCATTCCATACCAGACATGCGGTCGTACAGTAAGACTCAGTTCAATGGCGCACAAAGTTAAGTCTTTAATTGAGCAAGGCAAGACTTCTAATTTCCAACTAAATATTACACAGACCAATATTCCCATTCACACAGTTTCCACCATATCACACAGTATCCACCACTTACCCAGTCTAAATCTTTTTCCACCCTGTTGGTTAAGTACAACACATGCTATCAACGAGTAATAGCACACAACACACAGTTTTATTACAAAGTTCCATAATCACTTAGTCAAGTTTATATTTGCAACTCACATGAGATGATGATTCGTAGCATGGCTAAGCAATCTACTTGTATTTAACCAACCCACGTTGGTGCTACAATAATACCAACAAATAATGAACCAACATAGGGTGACAAAAGATCATGACATGACAATAGACAAGGTGGATGTAACAAATTGGATTAATAACTAAACCCAAAAGCATTTAAATAAATACTTAAAATAGAATGCAATAAATTGAAATAAAGTATTTTGAAAACAGTGTTCAATATGATCAAAGGTACAACTTGCCTTGCTATAGCAACTATGCTCTTATTTATCTTCGATCTTCCACATCCTTGAACCTTAGCTCCTTCGGACGATTCTGAGACTTCGACGTCTAACGAGAAAGGAAGCGCAAAACAAATGAAATTCAAAAAGACAAATCAAATAAACTCCAAATTGAAATTGAATGATACTGGAAGATAGATAATGAATTCAGATGAATTTATGTTTTACCAAAACGACGATTAGAGGGGGGTGAATAGGAGCATGATCTTTTTTCACCTTGATTGGATTCAACACGTTTTTCACTCCAATATCTATGAGAGCTATGAAGATCAATGTACAAGCATAGCGGAAGACTTGTATTGAATCCAATCGAAACCTCGAAACAAAACAACCAAAAACCCCAAAAGCTCAATTCACAATGAGTTGGCGATCAGACCTCTCAATATGGGCGGTCTGACCTCTCCATGGGTGGTCTGACCTCTCACAGGGAGTGGTCTGACCTCCAGCCCAATGAACAGTAAAATCGGCACGAACTGAAAATCACAAATCGGTTCAACTTTTGATCCACAACTCCAAACTCGACGAAACTTAGAACACACCTTCTCTAGAATGTCAGGAGCCTATTCCAATCAAGGATCGTGAAGATATTTGCCAAAGTTCTAACTTTTTTCTATTTGAGTGAAGGTTTCTCTAAAACCTAGTCAAAACCAAAATATGATCCAAAAACTTGCTCGTGGGTTAAAAGTGATCAAGATGATCCTAGATGTATTCCTTCATGTCACACCAAGCAAGATCCAGGCCAGATACCAAAGGAAAACTGAAGGATCAAAGAAATCCCTAAAATCACAAAACATAGAGCAAGAACAAGTAGAAGATCATCTTGAGGAATCTTGCTTGGATTGATTTGAGATAGATATTGGCTTATAGCCACTCCATTATAGAGGACGAATACACATCACTTGAGCACACACAATCAATCAAACTCTTTAGAACCCTAACCTCTCCACCACCTCTCTAGAACACTAGGGGATGCCACGCACACTTTTATCCAGTGGCCCAAAAAGGACATCGCACTGGACCCTTCAGTGACGCGATATCGACAGGACCCTACCTCTTCAATAGGACCCTCGATGAGTCCGCCTCAACCAAAGCTTCCGAAGGTCGCCACATCGCATCCCGTCGAGAAGACGGCGAAGGGACAAGAAAAGCGTGGCACCATATCGGTCCCTGAGGCGTCTCACAGGAAGACGTCCCTCAACCGCCTCGTTAAGGAGAAATCAAAATCAAAGAACAATAAGGCACCTCCCAAACCCGTGAAATACTCACTCGGAAGTCCGTTGGTCTCCGGCGCAGAACTAAAGAGCTCAGGAGTAGCTTGTCAAGCTTTGCATGATTGGTACTTACGCAAGACCCGAGAGAAGGGGGGTCATACTGGAATCACCGTCAGATACGGGAGGGAGCATTTTCTCCACGAGCCTGGCCACTTCGTCGTGGGCTTCGAAAACTTATTTGACCTATACAACCTAAGCGCCTCGACGCCTCACTTCTACGATCTTTGGACAATCGTAAGTGTGTACAATCAATTTCTACACTCACGTGATACCGATAAATATCATAACTCATTGCTTATGTACAGATACATTACGAAATGTGCCCGTCGAATCAAAGAACCGGTGGGTTTCTCGACCCACACGTGGTCTCCGAGCAAACATCAACCAAGACGCATCTGCGTCCGAGAATTACATAAAATATGATTGCTTGCTCTGGACAACAAGGACTACATAATGGTGTCCTACAACCAGAAGTAAGTGCTTCAATATTTGCTATACAAATTACGTTTCAACATAGGTTTATGACTATAGCGACATACACGAGTAGGTTCCACTGGATTCTTCTGATTCTTGTGCCAAAGAGGAACATGGTATTGTACCTTGATTCTCTACTCAACAAAAATCACGACTTCACCCTTCTTAAAGGAATACTCGACATATATGTTCATTTCCTCCACACATAACTCTATGGTAGTCTTCCTTCATTTGAAATGGACGAGGATAAATTTTTTGAATCATGTAGGGTGTTCATCGGCTATGTTGCCGAGGGAGGTTTATACAAGGGAACGAGCGTCACACTGACTCATAGGATGCGATTTTTCGGTACGCGCTACAACACAATAATCATATATCATACTCCGTAATATTGCGTCTCGAACTGACTGTACATATATATGTAACTCTATTTTTGCAGTGCCGCCAGCAAAAACGAGATCACCTATGCGCATTCTACGTATGCCATCATATGCATCTATTGATTGCTTCTAGGACGCACGATCCCCAGGTCTGTCAATCTCGTAATAATTATCTCCTAATTATAAATTTAAATATATGCTTACTACTTTACTCCTGCTAGCGATAGGGCTTGAACATAGAGTTAAATGCACTCGAGATTGACCATGTCATGCATATTCGAGGGGAGCTCTGTGGCTTCATCAAGGCAGACATAGTTAACACCACCGGAGAGTTTCACGCCGTTGACACCGATGAACGACCTCGAAACAATTAATTCAATATTGTAATTCACTTTGACTAGTTGTAATTCAATTTGTAACTCTAGCGACAATGTATACTTGAAACATTCTTTTGTAATTGATTTTGAGTTAAATGATCACTTTGAGTTGTCAACAATTATCTGTGACATGTTTCTGCTTGCTAGTTTTCAGGGGGCATGGCTAGCAATTCCTGAGGCTAGCTGAAAATACGATAAAAATTAATTAGGACTAAATACTTATCACAGACGGTTACAACCACGAACCGTCTGTGATATTACAGAATCACAGACGGTTCGTGGTTAGAACCGTCTGTGCTTTTGTGATATTACAGAATCACAGACGGTTCAACCACGAAACGAACCGCCTCGTGATATTACGTAATCACGCATTTGGTTCGTGGTTAGAACCGCTCGTGCTTTTGTAGTATCACGACGGTTACAACCACGAACCGCTCGTGATATTACGTAATCACGCATTTGCTTCGTGGTTAGAACCGTCTGTGCTTTTGTAGTATCACAGACGGTTCCAACCACGAACCGCCCGTGATATTACGTAATCACGATTTGTTCGTGGTTGGAACCGTCTGTGATAAGAATTATCACAGAAGGTTTTTCAACCGTCTGTGATAACCGCCTGTGAGCCTGTTATCACAGACATAAAATTTCAAACGGTTCAAAAACCGTCTGTGATGACCGTTACGAACCGTCTATGATGAGTTTTTCTGTAGTAGTATACCTACAACGAAAAAATAGCGCTACATGAGAGTACATGAAAAGCTGTAGAGTCTGTATGTATGGTTCAGTGTCACGCGGCACTTTACCGTACTTAAATCAGATAAATTCGACCTTTCGGAGTGGAAGGAGCCCAGAAGCTAATCTAAACGATTTGGTAGGGCCAAATATTTCGTAAAACGTGCTGTTGAGCCCAGTGCATATCATGACTGGCCCATAGCTTGCAAAACATCACATTTTCGGCGTATTTTACTCTGGAGCCCAACCCTATGCGAACGAGTCTAAGTCGATTGCTACGTTAAACTAATAAAATTTTGGGGCGAAGGGGAATGAGTCCAACCACACAAAGGAACGAATTATTCCATGAAAACTAGCGTTAGAGGCCAGCCGTTCCCATCGATTACTCCAGGTCTAATCAGCTAGTAGCTACCGTTGACCTGCTTTTCCTAACCCGATCTATTGGTCATTATAATTTGATTGTTTTAATTTCTTTCCATCTCACACGACATGTGCTAGCTCTCTGACGAAACATTTTCATAGCCAAACTAATGCTGTCCTTTGAATTTCTTAGACGACATCGAAATTAGGTATCTGATAGTTTTCCAAAAAAAAAAATAGATAGCTGATGCATGCATGGACAAATTAAAATCGTTTCAAAAGTTCATCGGGCAATTTGAAACAGCCAAATGGAGAATGTATATGAGTTGCGCTTCCGTAGTTTCGATTTTGAAACGGAGAACTGTAAAGCGATTTTTATTGGATGGAATCAAGGGTTCAACTGAAACAGGCGCTATCGTAGCCCTATATATCCAACCATATAGCTGTTTGAAAATCAACGCTCTGTTTAAAAATGGTCTAGTGGCAGTACTCAAAATATATATAACTTAAAGACGAAACTAGCATAGCAACTAGACATAACAAAATAGAAAAGAAACCCAACAAAACAATCCATATGCTACTACGGTTTTTTTTTTTAAGGAATGCTACTACGGATTATGAAAGTCCAAGTCAAGTGTGCAACAGAAGCAACGTGGCCTGCATGCTTGGAAGCTCAATTTAAAGCGTCTTTAATTGTGGCCTCTACAGACTTTCAGAAGCCAATCTTCCCTGGCTAGTTTGGATGAAGCCATGCATGCCGTTGACCTGCAACAATCTGCTCCTAGTTGGAATTATGGAGACCTGCTTTACTGCTTGCAGCAATGCATCATCGAGACCAGAATTGCTCGGCTCGATTCATTCGCGTATAGATTATTGAGTTATAAGAAGACGCATATATATTATCCCGCAAGTTTCTCCATGTGTCAACGCTCCTTGGCAAGGCAGTGATTCCATATATTAACTACCTCATGAAGCTTTTCATGAAATCTATTCCATATATCATGCTCTGAGGAGGAGGATCACCTGAGCCTCATAGGGTTATTAATTTTCCATAAGTCGGAGACACCTAGTGCCCGCGCACCAAAAAACGGTGAAGTCTCGCATGCGTGCGATGCTTCCCTCCAACTATCCCGCGTTTCCCATCAACATCTAGAGTTTGTTGCTGCCTTTGTTTGGACTTTCACTAGCTAGGAGGCTCATGCTTGCTCGCCATGCATGCTTACGTACGTAGAGTAGAAATCCTTGGCATGTTTCGGGAAGAAGACGACGGTAGCTAGCTAGGCAGGTGTATCCAGGGGGGCAATCAAACATGCTAGCTGGTCTCTCGAGGTGGCAGATCTTATCCTCTACACTAGCTCCAACAATCAAGGAATGAACCGAGAAGTTAGAGAGAGAGAGAAAAGACAAGGGATCGATGCATATCAAAACTTGTATTTGTGCATTTTTTTTCCTTCTGGAAAATACACCATGGCCATACAGGATCAGATGTATAGTACAGTGGCAAGGGAAGATAAATTTCACAAGAACATTGTGCATCGCCGGACGCCCGGGGCGGCAGGCAGACATGCGTTCCTCCCGGCCGGCACGCTTGCGTGCGTTTCGGCCTAAATAACATCGTTGTTGGCGAGGTTAATAGAAAAAATGGCAGTTAACGCAGCTAAAAATGATATTATTTGACGGCCGATATGTGTTTAAAACCGCACGGTACAGACCACGGGAGGAGACGAGTTCGGACGTCAAATGTACGGTAGAGATAAAATCTGAACGCATGAGGTACGGTTTCCAAGTGAGGAGAGGACAACCACCTCTACGTAAGGTGCCCCGCAACCCTGCCGTGCGCAAGCTTCCAAACTTTGCCGTGAGCGACGTGTACCGTCCAAAGTCTAAACTTCACCTGGAAGCCACGTTTTGATTTTGCGCACGAATACTATTTTTCCAATCATGAAATATGTTACAACTGGTGTTTCACACAGGAGATTGGCATGCAATCTGGGCCGTCCGACTGGAAGAAACTGCATCTCGGCTTCCAAGAATTTGGGTGGGGCAGGTGCCGTGTGAGCGGGGTCCAGCCCCCACGACTCCGGGCGGACGGGCGGCCGGGCCGGGTGTGAGATTGGGATCGGGATCGGTTGACACCGGCAGGATAGCCTAAAAGGCACGCGGCCTGGGTCGACGCGTGTCGAGCGCCGAGCGCGGGGGGATCGATTCTTCCGCGCCCCGCAACTCACCACCAACCGCACTCGCCTAGGAGGCTGGGACCCTGCCTCCCCAAGTGCGCGCTTCCCAGGAAAGAGTTTTACGCAAATGTACACGTAGCTATCCGTCCCATCCATCGTCGCGCGGCCACCACTCGTATACATACGTCAACGGAACGCCGCGCGTGCCCGGCCGTTATTTGAACCGCCGTGGTGCCGTCCCAGGGTCCGAGATTAAGCATACAATGATAGGTTTACATCAGTTGTTTATACTATCTGTTATGTATAATTTAAACTGATATAGATAAAAAAGAACGAAAAAAGAGGAATGTGTTGTCTGTAATTTTATAGCCGACTGTATCACCAGAACCAACGAAAGTATTAAAAGATTATGTGTCGTCTATCGCCTGTAGTCGACTGTATCACTACAACCAATTGCATGAGTTGTTTTTAGTACTGCTTACAAGTGATATAAAAAATTACTATAGATAACAACGTACCTGGATCATTCGTTTTAGAAAACTTCTAGATAACCGTGTTTCACGTGGGGTTTAACGGTAGTGGTCCGTCCAGTTGGACGTGCGCGCTCGGTGTGGTGTGGTCCAGCCAGCGGGATCGATGCAGTCAAGTCTAAATCCCAAACCTTTCTTCGACACCAACGGATACAACGTGAGCAACATGGTCCGATGAATATCTTTTAGGGGAAAACGTACAAAGCTAGACGATGCCTATACACGCCAATAAAAAAATGTTTAGATCCTGCTGAATTGGCTTGGTGACTGATTTGTGGAGCAATATGATGACCTGTAAGCACTATGGTTCCTGTAAAAAAAACTTTAGGGTAGGCATATTTATCAATTTTTTTAGCTGATGCATACTAAATTTAACAGCCCAGAATAACTAGACCAAAGTCTAGCTAGCTCCACACAAAGTGTGTACTCCTACCAAGCTAATCAGCCAGAGTAAGACGACTGTGTGAGCCTTTTCAAGTTGATATAGTCAAGTCAAACTAGTCGAGCCCATAAAAAGCTTTAATTTGTCAGCTTTGTTGGGGAAGCTAGGTTTGGTACCGAGTGTAAGGTAACACCTGCTTGATCGAGCCAAGTCCTACAGAGTACAGACCGGTCTGACTGAACAAGGCCAGATCTAATTTAATCAGTTCTATGCCTAACAGGATCAAGTCATCCCAGTGGGCAGCGGCTCCAACAACTTTGCTCAACCTGCCACAACTCCAGCGACTTCGATCTCAAGTACCCTCCAAGTTCTTGAAAGCTTGACGGTACCTTTGTTTGATGAGTTTGCTGCTACAATCTCATGTTTTAGCACTCAATTCAATGGGGAATAGGGGGCAACCATACATCACGAGACAATATGAGGTAATGAGGATCCAAACTAGGACCCTCCAAAACCGACGCCAAAGAAGATGTCTTTATTTGAGTCTTCGGCCGAATTGACATGTTTACACGTTTTTATTTTTAAAAGAAAAAGTCGCATCCACTTATATGAAATTATAAAAATAGCACTGTGATAAGTTAGGCAGACCATATACCGCGCTCCCACTCCGTAGAACTGTGAGATCGAGGAGGCCGACTAGAGTAGGGGTTTGAATAGAAGGTTTTATTTTATTTTTTGGTTAAAACCGATTTCTAATGCGGAAGAGTAAGTCAAATCGGTTTTCCACAAATAAGACCTGAAACAACTAGTCTCACTAAGTGCATCAACAATATAAGACTATGTCAATGATAGCAAATATACAAAGATATGTAAGCAATTTAATTCTAGTAATGTAAATTGCACAAAGTAAATCACTAGAGAACAAACCACAATGACACAATGACTTTTTACCGTGGTATTCGGAGACTTGCCGGTTTCCCCTAATCCACATTGAGGTAAGCTCAAACTAATTGGACCGATACCACAAATTAAGCCAAACACCTCAAATCCACTAGTGGTAGCTCTTTTCCGCTCCGGGTAGGTGGGCTCCAACCTTCACACCACGTCGGGCCTCTTCACAATATTCTTTGAAGGGATCACCGGGCACGACGCCTTCAACACCGTCTAGGAGTTGGCAAATTCCAAGATTAATAAGTCAAGCCTCTTGCTTGACTCTCATCACGTGCAACGAATGCACAAGCTCAAATGGATACGAAATTCAACTATAGATGCAACACATGCAACTAGAGACCTCTCCTTGCTCACAAGGTGCAACACATGCACAATTGAGGGAGAAGCTCGCACTAGCTCAATCGAATAAAATAGAGTACCAAAGGTTCTAGGCTTGGTTCAAGTGGGGGTGTTTTTATAGCCCCAACTACGAAACTAGCAGTTACGACCAGATTCCTGAAAAAATCAGGATTTACGGTATTACCGTTGTTAAAACTCGTTACTACCGATTTTTGGCTCAACGGTCGGAACAGTAACATTTAATGCTCTGAACTTGTCGTTATACATAAAGTTATGATACTAATGCCAACTAGAAATCGGTACTACCGCATCGTGGTCGTACCGCTCGGCTAGAACGGAGCTACCATTTTCCAGAGCTCAAGATTTCTAAAAACACATTCCCTGGAAAACTCGTACCGCCATGTAAACATCGACACTACCGCATTCCGGTAGTACCGCTTAAGGGATTGCGGTTTTACCGATTCAAGGGAGATCAAAACTCCCAAAAATACGCTCTATGTAATATTCGTACTGCCATATAATTTTCGGTACTACCTACATGCGGTAGTACCACAGTTGAAGTGCGGTCGTTTCAATTTTCAGAGAGTATCAAACCACTCAAAAACACGCTCTAGAAAATACGTCGCCATATTTTATCAACAACGGCCATACTGATTTTCAAAACAGTTTTCCAGAAGCTCAAAACAAGACAATGCATGAACCCTAACAATTTACAAAACACATTTGCAAACTTAGACCATGCCACAAAGAGTAAGTACATGGACTTCAACAATTTACAAAACACATTTGTAAAGTATAGCCACATGCTACACGGATTAAACGTATGAGCCTCGACTATTTGTAAAACATATTCGTAAATAATAGCATCATGTCACGGTGAGCTAGAGCAAGCGAAATTGAGCTATCAACACATGCTAAAACTCAAACTACTAGTCAAGACCCCTCTTAATAAGTACGACAATCTATACTAGCAATCCGGTCTCCAACCATACACAAAGACTAGTATAAAACTAGGAACACATCCTTAGCCCTAGCTAGTCATATTTTACCTTGAGCATCCTCTTGAAGCTTGATGACGCACATCTTTACTTCAAATTTGGGTCCTTGACTTGATATGCATTAACCCATGATGCATCCTTATCTTGACTTCCATCAACACATGATGGTTTTATTTACTCCAACTTCTTAACTTGGATATGAATCAACCCATGATGCATTGTTCACGAACCTTTCATCAACACATGATGGATTCCTTCACTTCGGGGTCATGTCTTGATACTTATCAACACATGATGGCATCCTTCATCTCAAATCTTGACTTGAATATCATCAACATACGGCGATCTTATTCACTTACCCTCCATCAACACATGATGGGTCTTATCTTGACTTGATGATCAACTCATGATCATCTTCTCTTCGATATCTTGATATGCATCAACACATGATACATCCTCTTTTTGAACTTTGACTTGATACCGATCAACTCATGATGACATTCCAAGTCATCATCATTATGGAACTCAACCTATTTCATCCAATCATGGAAAATATTAGTTCCACAATATGATTATCATTAATTACCACAACATATCATTAGCTCATAATGGTGGATTAAGATACTTCGATCTTTCCCTCTTTGGTAATTGATGACAATCATCATAATTGCAAATAATTGAATATAAAGCAATATGAGTATATACGAACTACATAAGTTTTATATACTCAAGGAATATATCTCAAAGTAAAGATCCTTACTATAAGTAGATAAAAGAATATAGACCAATACTAATGAAACCATAAAATATAGAGTGAACTCCTCTAAATGTATACATACGCAAATGTGTAATTAAAAAAATATGCACGTATTCAAATTAGACTTTTGTGTAGTTTAATGTATATTTTGGATCCGAGGAATGCAACAAGACATAAGAATATAATGTCAAATACATACCTCTATGATTTTCACATTTTCATCCAAATAAGACTACACGATAGGTATGTCAATAGAAGTGTTAGTCTCACAAATATATTTATCATTAATCATCAAAATACTCTATTAACTCATAATTGTAGGTCTAGATTCTTCAGGAACACACCTACTGCGCTCCTGGTACGTGGAAATCCACCTATTGTGCTTTTGGTCCATGGAAACCCACCTACCGTTGGTTCACACGGACTGGGAGTGCGGTGGGGAACACATGTCACCTACCTAGCCTACCGCGATGCTAATTTTGTTATTTCGAACATGGGCTCAAATGACTATACTAAATTGACACAAATATAGTCTTCTATTCTTGTGCAATCCAAATTCATACAAACATATAAGAGAAGCAAAAAAAAGAAAAAAAAGAAAGAGAGGAGTCAATGAAGGTACCTCACTAATGGAAAGCACATCTCCAAAACATATAAATATCCTTTTAGTGAGTAGCGATCAGTTATCTGTATATCAAAATTAGTAAAATTAATGATACAGTAGTAAATTATAAATGAACATTAACATTCAAAATAAACGAAATATACCACTAAGGCACTAGCTTGAATCATGATGCAAATTTATTATATGAGATTTCATGTCTTGGAAGCGTCTTATGATTTTATCACCATCAATGCTTCTAAATATCTCGTTCGGTGTAGCACACCATCAGGTCATTGAACTACTCATCGGCTACCTTGCTGCGCAAATCTATTTTGATAATATTTATTGCTGAAAATATTCTCTCAACAGATGTCGTTGCCACTGGAAGGATCAATGCCAACCCGATGAGGTGATATACCAATGAGAAAGTTCTATCTTCTATTGGTATCCGATGCGCTGGATCGACAATAATTTCATTAGGATTAAATGATAGTTGAAGCCTCTTTGGTTGAGTTGTGCTCTTATCGGCTGGGGGGTACTACTTAAATTGCTTGTGAAATAGTTACCAAAAATTTGTTTATCTGTTATTGCAATTTGCAAATCTATGAACAAATCGTAAAATTCAACACTACACAAATGACAAAATACAACTAGTCACTAGATAGTCTAGAATGAGCATTAAATATTTAAATACCAAATGGTGAAGCGGCACTCGACAGATGGCGTAGATTGATGGCTCACTCTGCTCGCCTCCTCCCCCTCTACTCATTCCTGTCCAACCTCCTATGCTCCTCCGCCTCCTCCACCCAGGGCGTCGTGCCGCCACCTGGTGGTCTCGGCTAGCAGATCTCGTCGGCTCCTCTGTCCTCCCCAGTCCCCAAACCCGGCTCCGGCTCCCCGTTGTGCCGTCGCCTCGGGCCGTTCGTGTTGCCAATCCTCCTCACACCGCCGCCCCGGCATGCCTGCACAGCACGGCCTCCAACCCGTCGTTGCCCGCTGGCCCACCGCTAGGCTTTCAACCGCCTCTGCCCTCCCACGCTTAGGTATGTCGCAGCCGCACTCCCCTCCTCATTAGATTTCATCTGGTTGGGTGGGGTGAGTATGATGTGCGGATTATTTGCTAGTTGGGCCTCGTGGAGTGTGAACAAGTGGTTGGATCGTGGGCAGACGGCCGAGAAAAGGCCTATCTCCATATCTAATCCCCCAAAAAAAAAAACTTCTGCCTTTTGCTCTCCTTGTGTCCATAGCCGCGGAGGATAGAATAGAGCCTAACGAAGCCCCTAATGGAATCGCCTCCCTTTCCGTTTTCCACCTTACCCTTACCAAACAAGTTCCTTGATCTGAAATTCCGAACCCCCATGCATATATATATATATATATATATTCCTCCTCATGGTCAACCCCAAACAGCCGTAAGAGAAAAGGAACAAAAACACACTACAAAACCAAGACGTTTACACCCCAATCCAAGTCCTAATTGGTATCATCTGAACCCAAATCGCCCCTCCCTTCGCCGCAACCGCCAGGGGCGGCACGCGCGGATACACCTGACCTCCCTTCCTTATCCCCAAAGAAACACGCACATAACACCGCCCCGCTCACAGCTAGGAATCCCATCCCGCGCGGCGCGAAGCCACGCACCAATTCTCCGCGGGTCCGGTTCGGGAGGGAGTCGAAACGGGAACGCGACGACGGAGAGCTAGAGAAGTACACTGCACGCACACCAACCGCGCGTAGCTACTACGTCTCGCGCCGCGCGGGCTGAGCTATATAAGCCGCCCCGTCCTCTCCCCACTTCCTCCCTCGGCATCGCATCGTCCTCCCAAAAAAAATCGCAGACAAAGTGGAAACGTAGCCATGTCCAACGTGCCCACCTCCCTCCGCGACTCCTCCCTCACCGTCTTCCGCCTCGCCATCTCCAGCTCTGACCCTTGGCCCTTCTCCGTCTAACCCAAACCTCTCCTCCTTGACAACTTCTTGAGCAACCAAGAACCAACCGAGCCTAGCTAGCCAGCCTTCTTCCTCGCTTTCCTTTGGAGCTCTGAGTCGATTCTTGATGCACATCAAGCAGCAGCTGAAGGCGGCTGGCGGCGGCTTGTCGGCGGCGGGGACTACGGTGGCGCCCAAGGGGTGCGTGACGGTGCGGGTGGGCGAGGAGGGGGAGGAGCAGCGGCGGTTCGCGGTGCCGCTGCTCCACCTCAAGCACCCGCTCTTCGGCGCGCTGCTCGAGGAGGCGGAGCGCGAGTACGGCTTCGAGCAGCAGGGCGCCATCGCCATCCCCTGCCGCGTCGACCGATTCGTCCACGTCGAGCACCTCATCGACCGGGACCTCCACGGATGCGCGCACCACCGCGGACAACTTGTCGACCTCGACGGCAGCGGCGCCACCGGACACCATCACCACCACCTCCACGTGCCGCGGTTCGCCGGGTGCTTCCGCGCCTAATTAATCAATCAGCTGATGGTGATCTCGATCGATCGAGGTGTTAGTTTCTTGCTGTTTTCTTAGGGTTGGTTAAGTAGATCTTGCTGGTTTGTTTCGTCATCTGTTCCCTCGTTGGTTTGTTACGGTTGATACAATTGGTTTGTGGCGAGAGAATCGGAGGACGATTTCGATGTTGACGACGACAAAGGATTAAGATCTCAAGTGTAAAGAGAGAGAATATTGCCATATGTTAGTGGAGTAATTGTTAGCTTAATTTTAGTTTTTTTTCTTCACTTATACGTCAAAATACTTTGATATGCTCTGTAAAAAGATCTCAACAGCTCTGGGGAAGAAAAGAAGTGGTTTGCTTATGCATATTGTTTATCTACACGACTACAATCACAAACGCGTGGAATCGTGTGTAATTAATGCTAACACGCTCATTTTGGTGAGCAAGTTGCTGTCACCTCAAGTCTTCGATGAGAATTAATAATTATTAAAGAAACTTAGCGAGAAATAGGCTCTCAATGTCGATCGTCAAGATTTCCTTCTCATGCGTGCAACTTTATTTTTGAGGAGATTAGGGGAAACAGGAAAAGAAATAATCTTTGTATCTTGCAAATTAACGTTTTGAGACCAAATTAACGAGGGATCCGTCATTATTAAAAGGGAATTGATAGTACACAGACGTCAGATGTACATCGGACGCTTTCTCTATTCATTTCACTTTTGAGTCAATTTCACGTTTGATCCTCATCTAACTCTATTTCACGTCCGATCCTCATCTCACGTGACTTTGCTTTGGCAAAAAAATCTTCCTACAGTGCCGGCCTCGCCTCCCTGCCCATGTCCCTGCGCCTCACAGCCCCACCGTGCCTCTCCATGGCACCACCGCCTCTGACCCGTGCCCTTGCGCCGGCTTGGCCCGCGCCCATGGTAGCTCTTTTTTTCCTCTTCTAAACTAATGTTCCGATGTTGCGGCCCAATGAAAACAAAATTGTATACTGTTTTTTGAAATATTGCATCTGTAGAAAAAATATTGCATCCGTTAAAAAATATATTACATATATAGGAAAAAAATATTGCATACTATTTACGGCGATGTTGTAATTTTTTCAACACGTTTTTCTTTAGATGCTTTATTTTGATTTGTGATATTGCAACTGTTGTCTGAGGATGTTGCAACCGTTGTTCAGGATGTTGTATGCAACGATGTACGAAACTAACGTTCGAACCGTGCGTCCGAGCACTAATCGTGCCCCAAAAACATGGAGGAGATCGGACGGCATAACAATTGATGTGTACCCTTATATATTCCATTCTCCACCTTCTCGTTAAGCATATTCCATTATACTCGGTAATATTCTGGGGTTGGCTAGCTTATGGTGCTTCATATCAATTAATTAAGCTACCAAAATTACTTAAATAGCGCAAGATATTTTCTATGATCGCTAAAACGATCAGATTGTAACAAGATTATGACCCTAAAAATCTTAGATGGTCTAAAAAAACAAAGCATAAGATTTTTAGATGACTTTGAAAGATCGGATAAATATCAATATCATCTTAATTTGGGGCTCTAGTAAACTAAAAGACGACTCTACATATATGTCCCTCCCATAATCACATTCCTAAAATTAACCTGTCGATCTACAATTAAGCACGAGCTATATGTGTACAGAAGAAACTGCCTTTGAATTAGTCCGGGCTAATTAAGTATGTCAATCCGTTCATTTTGGAAGGCCTCGCACGTTGAGATCATTTACTTCTGATCACCCAGATCCATTAGTGTAAACGGTGGTAGTAGTTGAAGGTTGACGCATGCGGTTGGAAGGTTTGGAATCGACCAAATTATGGCGGTGAATTAAAGTTTGCACACGCCAAACCAACTTCGAGTTGAATCAAATGAAGCATCCTATAGTCAAATTAAATTCAAAAGTCAAAACCCAACCAGACGTTAATTAGGAGGAAATTTGAGAGTTTAATTTGTAGGAGTAGCAACTATTTGGTGCATTGCAGCTCCAGTACGCAATCCGTAATAACCTTTCCCACCGGCTTGGCACCATATGACGCTTGTGTTTTAATTTCCTAGCTGAAGGCTATTGTTCGAGTCACTCTAGATGTTTGTGAATTTTCTAACATTTATTGCCTCCACCTCTTGGTTGTTACTGTTGAGTCTTCAAGCGTCTATGTCCAGTTGTGAGGAAATATCTATGTGAACCAACCGCACTACCGCACTATTTCGCGATAGGTTTTGCTAAAGAAGATATGCCTTGCCTAGTGGGTTCCTAAAAATAACCCAATATTATCATAAAAGGCCAACAAATTACCAATTTACTTTAGCTTGAGACTAGCCAAAGTTTTTTAGCAGGAGAACTACTTTCATTTCATTGGAAGCTAGTATGAGACTAGCCAAAGTTTTTTTAGCAGGAGAACTACTTTCATTTCATTGGAAGTATGAGAATAGCCAAAGTTTTTTTAGCAGGAGAACTACATTCATTTCATTGGACTGAACAAGAAAAGCAAAAAAAAAACAAAAAAAAAACAAAACACAGGAATTGTACAATGGCGGATAAAGGGTGTCACTCTGGGGAAGATCTAGAGGTGACTATTTGTTGTAAATGCTTTGCTCCCGCGTCTGCCCAGGCTTGGATTTTGTCTTTGATGCTTCAAAGAAGAATTGCAGCCGTCTGTTCAGTTTGTCGAAAAATCCTCGTGTTACACTCATTCCAAATTCCCCAGACGTGGCCATTATTACGGTGCTGGTCGTAGACTTGGAACTACCCTGGCAAGTTCGTGAGATGTTTGCCATCCACCATTGTAGTAAGTCGTACTAAGTCCATGTGGCTGGTTTTAGGGCGTCGTCATGCAGCCAATCAGCGATCCCCTGCCAAAGTAGGCAACTGTAGTTGCATTGGAGAAGAAGGTGGGAAGTTGTTGCACTAGAGGTCAATATATTCATTGAGCATAATTGGGGTGATCTTATTACGGGTGTCCTTTATCCAATTATTGCTGTTGACAGCGTCAGTCACCATTCTATTCTTCCTTATGGCGATTAGGAACAATTGAGGTGCTATCCAATTCCGAGAGCAATTGTCGACTCAGTGGTCCATCCAGAGGACCACGCCATCCCGCTAAGAGGTTTCCAATCTTGTCTATGAGAGGTTGCAAATGGACTCTATTCAAACCACAGCCATGCCTTCTGAAGATTGTCAATCTACCTAATTGAATGGAAAAAGTGGGTATCGAAGTGAGGACAGCTTCAATAGTGTCAAATGTCCACCCTTTGATAGCAGAAGGTAGTTTCCAATCTTGTCTATGAGAAGATTGGTCAAGACACTATCAAGGTCCACTCCTTCACACATAATTAGGACGATAGAGCTTTTCTGGAGGTTTTGTGTGCAGCCCTGTAACATCACCAAACCAACTGAGAATATGAACCAATGCCTCAATTTCCTCTTTGGAGCTATGAAAATAGTTGCATCGCCCGCATACAGTGAAGTTTGCAGCCGCGCTCCTCTCCCCCAATAGTCGGTGGAGGGGATAGGTGGCAATGTTGAAGAGGTAGGGGGAGAGTGGGTCACCCTAGCGTAACCTACGCCCGTGTTGAATATCATGTCCAAGTGAACCATTGAGTAGGACCTTGGATGTGGAGGAGGTAAGTATCATCGAGATCCATTTAGTCCATCTATTACCAAATCCTCTTGCGCGCAGGTTATCCAAGAGGTAAGGCTAGGAAAGCGAGTCAAAAGCCTTTGCAATGTCCAGCTTAACAAGAAGCATGGGAGCATGCGAATGGTGGAACTACCTTGCCTTGCTTTGGATATATAAAAAATTATCTTGGATGTGTCTCTTCATGATGAACACGCTTTGGCAAGGTAAGATGAGTAGGTTAATGAAGGACAAAAGGTGTAGGGCGAGCAACTTAGTGAAGATCTTTTTGACGCTATGGACAAGGCTGATTGGTCTAAGTCTGAGGCACTTTTGGGGTCTACTCTCTTCGACATGAGGGCAATATGTGCATTGCTAACCAAAGCCAGTCCTTGTCCATTCATATGAAACAAATTAAACATGACCGCTACAAGGTCATCCTTGATTATCTCCCATCAAGATTTGAACAAAGCGCCTATAAATCCATTTGGTCCAGGAGCCTTGCATGCTGCTAGATCAAACCGTGGAGTTTTTACAAGGTAATATAGGCACTTCTAGTGGAGAAATGTCTAGGGTTGGTAGCTACAGTTGCTCCAAGTTGAAGGATGTTAAGTTGTGCACCGTGGATCCCATTATCCTAGAGTAGTGCTGGTAGAGAATATGTTGTTTGTCCTCATGGCTTGCTTTAATGCCATCCTACCTTGCTAGGTATCTGATGAAGTTCTTCCGGTGCCTGGCATTCGCTTTCATGTGGAAGTATGTTATGTTGGTGTCTCCCAGCTTGAGCCTTACCAGTCTAGAATGTTGTTGCCATTTGATCTTTTCAATGACAGTCTCTGAGAATCTTGAGCTTTCGTTTCTTTCGAAGGTCTCGTTCATCTTCAAATAGGTTTTGAAATTCCATGGCTTTCTCTAGCGGGAGGATGGTTTCCTTGGCGATGAGTAGCTAGAGTTTAGTGTTGCTAATATGCAGCTTGCCCCAAGATTGCAACGTAGACGTCGTGCGAGAGAGTTTGACATGTAGACGACTAAAGGAATTGAGGATGGGGCAATTCTCTTTTCAAGCCTATTAGACCACAGTTAGGAAACCCAAAATTCTTGTATGGTAATTTTCAAAGCCGATCCGCTTGCACAGCATAAGAAGACGTTCAAAAGTGAGCATGATTGGGCAGTGGTCAAAAATGGATGAAAAAACAAGGTGAGGATGGCCTCATGGAACAACAAGTCCCAATCAAGGATGCAAAAGGCTCTATCTAACTTCACTAGCGTCGGTCTATCATATTCATTACTACAAGTGAATCATCTTCCTTCTAGCTTGATCTCTTGAAGGTGACAATTGTCGAGTGTTGTACGGAAGTGATCCATTAGGCGGTGGTTTAGGTTTAGGTGGTTCTTGTCTCATGCTTTATAGATTAGGTTGAAGTCTCCCATGAACACCCATGGGCCTTCGACATGGCTATGGATGAGCTGGATCTCCCGAAGAAATTCTTCTTTCTTTCAGTCTAGGTGTGGGCTATAAACATTGGTAATGAACCAGGTGAAGGGATACGGGTAGGCTACACTAGTTGGCAATTCAAAAATTCAACCATGTAAAACAGGATGCCATGCAAGCAAGATATCATAGATCGTTACCACTAGACACACAGTGCAGCTGAAGAAGAGTTGGAGTAGCCGGATCCAATGTTGAGCACGTCGGTGTAGTGGTAGTAGTCAATCATCCAACGTTCTCGGTGCCGATTGTCTCCTCCAGTAACCTATTGTTGGTGACATTCCCTAGAGGTAATCATAGAGATGATTGTATCACATCTATATTTATGAGTTGTTGAATAAATGCTATTCTATTCCATGAATGAATTATCATTGATAAAGATTAACAAGTATGTGACTTGTTGGTGAATCTCTTTAACTTATATGTTGTTGTTCTAAATGTATCCTTGGTCGGATGTCACTAGTCGAAACACTAGTGACTCTATCGACCAGCACATGTATTAATTGATTACCATGTTTCACCGGTCATTTATAGGGATATCAAATCAATAATATGAACACATGTTAGAGAACATGGTGTTGGATTGACCCACCTTGAGACACTGCTGAGATTGTTATGATTTCATGTGTCATCAGTTGGTCTCAAGTAATGATGATGTATAAATCCTTAGACCTGAGATCAACATGATTTTCTACATGTGTAAAGTACACTTTGGAGTTACCAAACGTTACTTCGTAACTAGGTAGTTATAAAGGTGGCTTTCAAGTATACTATTAAACATAGAGAGGAATATGACTGGTCGGATATGGAATTTGCCCCTCCTAACATAACAGAAGAAATATCTCTGGGCCCCTCGATGTGATCAGACAAAGAAAGTGCATAGCCATACCACTAGTGGTCGAAGACCTCGACCATGTAAAGTTATCCATATAAAGTTATAGTCATGATATCTCATATGGAGTTCAACATGATGCAAAGGAGACTACGAAGTCATTCATAATATATACAAACTAGTCGTCCTAAGGAGTTAACTCCTAAGGAGTTACGAACTGATCGCTAAGGACTCGTGATCGAAAAAGGTTTTTGAGTTACAACCAACTACGCATGAACCTAATGGGTCACACACTTAACGGGTTAGAACAAACGTGTTTGGATAAGATCCGTCATGAGCTCTATATAAGGAGATGCATGAGGCTGTTGGGAAGAGAGACACGAGATAGATGTGACGTGAGTTGCTCTACCAAAATGCTAGCCGTCATCTTCCTGAGAGCCCTACAGTGCGAGTTGGTGCTAGCACACCGGCGTACGGTGTTTCTTCCCTGGACGTGTAGATACCGTAGAGACTCTACTGTGGTTGCTGTTGTGCTAGAGGATGATCCGCAACCTTGGCAAGGAACTCGATTGGTTGCTGGAGGAGACGATCGCCACAGAGGACGATCGACTTCAACCACTTCATCTATGAGCTCTACATTGGATCAGACTGCTCCAACTCTTCTTCCGCTGCACTGCGCATTTGGTGGTAACGATCTATGATCTCTTACTTGTATCGCATCCTGGTTTACGTGGCAGTTTTTTGAATTACCAACTAGTCTAGCCTACTTGTATCCCTTCATCTGTCATGTTTCTTGTGAAGATCATTGATCGTTATCAAGTGCAATAGCAACCACAGTAGTGTCTCTATGGTATCCACACATCCAGGGGTGGAACATTGTACGCCGATGTGCTAGCATGAACTCACATGGTAGGGTCTCCGAGAAGATGGCGGCTAGGCTTTCGGTGGAGCAACTCACGTCCTATCTCTCGTGTTACTCAACAGCCTCATGCATCTCCTTATAAAGAGCCTATGACGGATCAGATCCGAACTCGTTTGTTCCAACCCGTTAAGTGTGTGACCCAGTAGGTTCATGCATAATCGGTTGTGACCTAGAAATACCTTTTCGACCACGAGTCGTTAGCAGTTCCTAGCAGGATATAACGATTCCCGAATGCACATAAATTATATCGGATGATCCTTAATGCAATATAATCTACGACTAAGTCCTTATCACTTACGACTAGCTCATATCTCTATACGACCAATTCATATTTAGTCAAGATTAGTTCGTAACTCCGTACGACTAGGTTTTGATCATTTAGTGATTATGTTCGACCAGTCTACAACCAGCTCATATCCCCAAACGACTAGTCCATATCAAGTCGAATTGAACGACCTGCTTGTGTATTCTCCCTTTGCCTCACGATATCTGGTTGAACTTCAGGTGAGATATTTTGTTATTTATGGACTGTTCAATACTTTCTCGATCAAGTGACGAATAACTTCAGGTGGTCGACTCTTCGACCACTAGTGGTATGGCCATGCACTTTCTTTATCCGACCACATCGAGGGGACCATACACATCTCTCCTGTTATGTTAGGAGGGGTAAATCCCATATCCGACCCGTCACATCGCTCAGTATGTTTCACAGCATACCAAAAAACTACCCAGTCACGGAGTAGCGTTTGGCAACCCCTAAGTGTGCTATTACACATGTATGAAACTATGATTATCTCATGTCTAAGGATTATACATCATCATTGCTTGAGACCAACTAATGACACATAAAATCATAATAATCTCAATAGTGTCTCAAGGCGGGTCAATCCAACACCATGTTCTCTGACATGTGTTCACATTATTGATTCGATATCCCTATATCCATGACCAGTGAAACATGGTCATCAATCAATACATGTGTTGGTCGATAAGTCACTAGTGTTTCGACCAGTGACATCAAACTAGGGATTCATTCAAGAAACAAGTCACATACTTATTAATATCTATAACTGATGATTCATTCAAGAAACATAATAATATTTATTATATAACCCATAAACATATATGTGATACAATCATCTCCATGATTACCTGTAAAGCATATCACCAATAGTCTCCCACTTGCACTAGAGTAAATCATACATGTATCTAATACTCATAGCTCTTATGTGCACCTCATGCTTAGATTATGTGAGAGGTTTTGTCAACGGATCAGTAATACTCAAATCCATGTGCACTTTGCATATCTTCACATCACCTCTTTCAACAATCTCACGGATAATGTGATATCGTCGAAGTATGTGTTTGGACATTTGATGCAATCTGGGCTCCTTAGCTTGCGCAATGGCTCCACTATTGTTACAATAGAGACCAATTGGACTGGAAGCACTAGAAACCACACCCACTTCATTAATGAACTTCTTAATCCATATGACTTCTTTTGAAGCTTCGGAAGCCGCAATGTACGAACCGCCTATGAAGAGATACATATCACAGACAGTTTGTAATAAGAACCATCTATGATAAGCATCTCATCACAGACGATTTGTATTAAGAACCGTCTGTGATGAGATGCTTATCACAGACAGTTCATGATACGAACCGTCTTTGATATGTCATCACAGATGGTTTTTTGTATGAAACCATCTGTGATTCGCAGCGCGGGAGTTCGAAATTTTTGAATGCGTGCACGGGAGGCAAAATATTTTGGCGTTGTCCTTATAAATAATAGCTCAGTCGAGGCGGGATGTGCTGCGGAGGGTGTCGAACCCGCGGGTCGCCGACGTGCTGCTAGACTTCGTTTCCATTGACGTGCTTAGGCCCAAATTCGCCGCTGTAGGCCTCCACGACAAGGACCTCTTCCTCCTCAGCTGTAAGCAAACAAACTTCTTCTTCCTCGATGACTCGATCGATCATGGTAGCTAACCTATGGGTGCACGTGCGTAAATAGTAAATGGGTGCAGCGGCTCACATCCGCAATGGCTTCGTCGTCATCACCTCCGACACCGTGCTCTACAACGACACCTCCACCGTCGACTCCTACTCGGGCCTCCTCAGCACCCTCTTCGCTGATGCCATGGTCAAGATGGGCAACATCGGGGTACTCACAGGTCGTAAGGGGGAGGTCAAGAAGGTTTTCATATGGGGGTGATGCATTTTTCATGTATTTTCAAGAACCCGTTAAGTGTGTGACCCAAGAGGTTCATGCATAATCGGTTGTGACCTAGAAATACCTTTTCGACCACGAGTCGTTAGCAGTTCCTAGCAGGATATAACGATTCCCGAATGCACATAAATTATATCGGATGATCCTTAATGCAATATAATCTACGACTAAGTCCTTATCACTTACGACCAGCTCATATCTCTATACGACCAATTCATATTTAGTCAAGATCAATTCGTAACTCCGTACGACTAGGTTTTGACCATTTAGTGATTATGTTCGACCAGTCTACGACCAGCTCATATCCCCAAACGACTAGTCCATATCAAGTTGAATTGAACGACCTGCTTGTGTATTCTCCCTTTGCCTCACGATATCTGGTTGAACTTCAGGTGAGATATTTTGTCATTTGTGGACTGTTCAATACTTTCTCGATCAAGTGACGAATAACTTCAGATGGTTGACTCTTCGACCACTAGTGGTATGACCATGCACTTTCTTTATCCGATCACATCGAGGGGACCAGACACATCTCTCCTGTTATGTTAGGAGGGGCAAATCCCATATCCGACCCGTCACATCCCTCAGTATGTTTCACAGTATACCAAAAAGCTACCTTTATAACTACCCAGTCACGGAGTAGCGTTTGACAACCCCTAAGTGTGCTATTACACATGTATGATACTATGATTATTTCACGTCTAAGGATTATACATCATCATTGCTTTAGACCAACTAATGACACATAAAATCATAATAATCTCAATAGTGTCTCAAGGCGGGTCAATCCAATACCATGTTCTCTGACATGTGTTCACATTATTGATTCGATATCCCTATATCCATGACCGGTGAAACATGGTCATCAATCAATACATGTGTTGGTCGATAAGTCACTAGTGTTTCGACCAGTGACATCAAACCAGGGATACATTTAGAACGACATCATATAAGTTAAAGAGCTTCACCAACAAGTCACATACTTATTAATATCTATAACTGATGATTCATTCAAGAAACATAATAATATTTATTATATAACCCATAAACATATATGTGATATAATCATCTCTATGATTACATGTAAAGCATATCACCAATAGTCTCCCACTTGCACTAGAGTAAATCATACATGTATCTAATACTCATAGCTCTTATGTGCACCTCATGCTTAGGTTGTGTGAGAGGTTTTGTCAACGGATCAGTAATACTCAAATCCATGTGCAATTTGCATATTTTCACATCACCTCTTTCAACAATCTCACAAATAATATGATATCGTCGAAGTATGTGTTTGGACATTTGATGCAATCTGGGCTCCTTAGCTTGCGCAATGGCTCCACTATTGTTACAATAGAGACCAATTGGACTGGAAGCACTAGAAACCACACCCACTTCATTAATGAACTTCTTAATCCATATGACTTCTTTTGAAGCTTGAGCGCAATGTACTGAATCGCTGAAGAGATACATATCACGCATGCTTTGTAATAAGAACGTCTATGATAAGCATCTCATCACGCAGTTCTATTAAGAATCGCTCGTGATGAGATGCTTATCACGAGCTTCATGATACTGAACCGTCAGTGATATGTCATCACGCACGGTTTTTTGTACGAAACCATCCGTGATTCGCAGTGTCTCAAGATGAAAAAGCTCACATAAACTGTGATGGTACCAACTATAAAACAATCAAAATCTATTTTTTTGCAATATAAAAGACTATCTTCTTGTTCAGAACCGTCTGTGAAAATAGACTATCACAGACGGTTCTGAACACCTATTTTCACAGATGGTTTGAAAACCGTCTGTGATGACCGTCTGTTATCACAGACACATAAATTCAGACAGTTCAAAAAACCATATGTGATGATGGTTTAGAACCGTCTGTGATGAGGATTTGTGTAGTAGTGTCACGCTCCGCGACCACAGCCGCACCTTGCACCGGACCTACCGCCGCCGCACTTAGCCGATTTCTCAAGCCGAAGTTCCGCAATGATACGAGGAAGTTCGATTAATCGCTGTTCAAATATGTGTGGCTTGATTTTTCCGAGAGCATCCGTTTGGACTTAGCCGATTTCTACGCGAAGTTCCGCAATGATACAAGCGAAGTTCCGATTAATCGGTTGCTCGAATATGTGCGTCGGTTTTTCAGAGCACCATTTTAGGGACTTAGCTTTGCGAGGCGTAGTTCCATTGTAAAAGCGGATCTTCCGATTAATCTAAGAACCGAATCTTCTTGGCGGAAGTTCCGCATAAATCAACGGCTAGTTTAGAGCATTTAATGCTCATCGTAATGACCGTTACATGGCACTCGAGTGAAGGTGGAAGTTCGCACTTTGTATCGCTGAAGTTCCGATTTCGAGTTTTGCCTCGATTTTCGATAACGGTCATATTTGGTTGTGGGGGTATAAATACACCCCACCACTCAAGGACGGTGGTTGAGCATTCATTCAATTCATTCCCGCAAAGGCGGCCCGCCCATGCTCCACGAGCTCGAGTAGGACCTCATCATTGTGGACACGCCGACCGGGTGGACGCCGGAGTCGCCGGGGAGGATGGGTGCCTCTACACCGCCGGCATGGCGGCTCGCGCGCGGCGGCCAGGGGACAACGCGACGAATGAGTTCGTGCAAGATGTCGACCGGCCAGTGGAGGACAGGTTCTCCAAGGTGTTCCTGTGTGAGGCCTACCTCACCGAGCAGGTTGGCAGGATCCACCACCTCATCATCCCCAGCCACAGGGAGAAGGACAGCATGCCACTCTACACTTGAGAGAGCAGAGAGAGATGACCATCTTCTCATCTTATGTACCACGTGCTTGATCAGGAATGTCTCAAGATACATGCACCATTGGAAGCAAAGGCGCGGTTGTGCCGTCTGATGAAAATCAACGCTCGAGATCGATTGTGGACATGCTGGATGTGATATTTTCATTTGCAAAATGCAATTTTTGGTCGCTATTTTTGGATTGGACGGTGCACGTAGGCATGTTTTTTGATCGAACGTCTAGATTGAGTACTATCTCCTCTTACTAATAAACTAAAAAATAAACTACTATAGATGCTCTAAAACCAATCGTGCCTCCACTTTCTTGATCATCGGATCGAGCCTCGTGCAGGGGCGGAGCCAGTAGGGGTACCAGGTATGCACCGGCACCCTCAAAAATGGGAAAAACAGCAAAGACCCATGGGAGCCGGCAGAGGAGAGGAGGGGAGAGGAGGGCTGGAGCCAGTGACTTGGTGGAGGTGGATTGCAGAAAAGGGCGAGCTTAGAGCTGCCAGTTAATCTCCAAGCCAAGTTCTGTATATAACATCATGTTATGAGCTAATAACGAGCCACAAAAACATGGACCCAACATAATACCAAGTCAGGCCCTTAACCATTTTACTCGAACAAATGCATTGGCATATTATACGATATTACAATCTGCTGTATGGGCTAGCGATTAATTTTAAATCTGCATCAGAGCATATGACAAGAGTGTATTGTCATGCCAATTGTATAAGTAGAAAAGCGTGTGCGTGTGTGTGTGTCTCCCACCATCAATCACGTCCGTCAGATCAACCATAAACTAACGGTCCGGATTAACTCATAGCAAGCACTAAACCCTTAAAGTTTTAACTTATGAATAATACTAGAGAGATCGATGGGCTGTAACAACATATTTTATACCAAAAATAATTTTTCGTTGCAACGCACGGGCACATGACTAGGTGCTAATGACAATCTTGACCGTTGGATTTGGATTGAACACCTAAGATTAATAGGGCTCCCACCTCTAAACCATTTAATCACCCTGCATACTCACACGTCCAATGCGCCTTCATTAATATGTCTGCATTAAACACCGTGCATGCTCCCACCACCAATGCTCTGTATTAAACACCTGCATGATCCAACGGTCAAGATTGACATTAGCACCTTAGCACTCAATTATACACACACACACCCCACTTAAATGAAGATGTTATATTTTTTTATTACTTTCAATATACTTAAATGTCAATTATAATATACTTCAATGCGACTAGATTGAAAAATTTCATCGGAGCCCTTTATTTTTATTATATACCCTTTTTCATATATAAAAGAAGTATATATATAAATTTTGCTATAAAAAGTGGATTTTAATATAAAAAAATTCATGGAACTCACTTTGGGGTATCTTATAATCATTATTGGAGTATGCTTAAATAAATAAAGAGGTATCATCATACGATTTAAGTAGTATATGAAAAGTGGGAGTACGTACTTCTAGGAGTACCATATCATTTTTCTATACACACGCACGGTGGATGCTGAAGGCAGACAATTTGCATAACCATAGGACAGGCGTACTACAATGCATAAGCACATCTACAAAAAACAGGAACGAAGGACACAAATTTTACAAGAAAAAACTCTTTCGGAAAAATCATGGTCGCATAAAGTCAATATCACTATATGAGAATATGTTTACAATGAAGCTCTTACTTTTTTAGTATATGCGATCAATTCTTGAATGATTGTTTAGTTAAATTTATTGATAGATAAATTTTCTTGAAGGTTAGCA
This sequence comes from Hsuehochloa calcarea, assembly GCA_036346395.1. Taxonomy (NCBI): domain Eukaryota; kingdom Viridiplantae; phylum Streptophyta; class Magnoliopsida; order Poales; family Poaceae; genus Hsuehochloa; species Hsuehochloa calcarea. The sequence goes on along the minus strand of CM070611.1, from coordinate 10,390,975 downwards.
AAGATGATGTGATGAAACATTTTCGAGACATGAAAACACGTAAAGTAGTTTTATAATATTTTTTTTGCATAGTTGTATATTTTGTAATTTTCTATTCATATAAGATCTTATTTGAACTATTTGTATTGTGCTTTGACAAATTTGGCGTATATGTGTTGGATTTATGATGTTATAAAATCATTGTACAAACTATAACCTTCATTATCTAATTTATAGCTCTGCATACAAACTATAGAAATAAGTGTGAAGTGTATATCTTCATCATCTAATTTGTAGCTCTGCCACTGACTTAGTGGCAGGTCTTGCATAGGAACACGAAGAAGGCAATCCGCAGGGGAGGGGTTTGCCGCTTTTCCCGGAAATGGCTTCCCCCATTAGGCGGTCCAGCTGCACTCGCTAGCCTCGAGGACCGAGTCGACGTCGAGCAGCCGGCGCGGCGGCGAACGGGATCGCGAGAGCCTCAGGCGTCGGCAGGCTACCTCTTTCGATGCCTGCTCATGTATGTTTTACCATCAACTCATCAAGTCGCGCGTGACTTGCGGCACGGAACTGAGCGGCAAACCTGGTTCGTTCGGTTAGCCGTATCTTTCAAGGAAGGCCCCGGGTCCTGCCATAATGACAAACATTAGCTTTTACTTTACCATAATAAATTCCATGATTAGAAACCGTACGAGAATAAAGTGGAAAAAAGAAGGTGGAAAATGCAGCCACGCCAAAAGAAAAGGAGAAGACAAGGGGTCATTAGGCTCTAAGTAGCTGTTAAATAAATGTTGCGCATCTATGCGCTGAAAGCCGGGAACTGGGCAAAGTGGCTTTGTAGGTTTTTCTATTGCGAGAATACTGGGTGCCACTGCCACTGCAAGAGTTGGTAAAAACTCCTTTAAGAAATCTTCTAAAAAACCTTAAAAGTAGTACTTGCTAAAACGTACAAAATGTAGCAGTATGGGTCGAATTTCTATATGCAGGCCGCTCATGGGCCAAGTAAGGGCAGACTCTTCTGTTCTATGTCCAGACTAAAGATTTGAACCGGGCCAAACCTCAATAATTTCTCTCGTGTAAGTGGACGTGCATGTGTGGCATGCATCCTCCGTGTACTTTTTCTTACAATTTTTTTTTTGAAAGTCCTGATTAGGTTTGATCTTTCGACGAGAAGATAAATTCGATAAAAATCACTCAACTCTCACGATCCTAGCTACGAACTCGTAAAGCTCAAAACCACGCAATCGCTGAACTGCTCGACGAGTCGTTATCAACCGTGCATAAATACCCAGATGACCTGACCATGAAGATCAACTCATGCATACACCGAAAAAACATGCAAGAATAAGGTAAAAACGCAATCTGATGTATTGCAAATATAAATAAAATTGGTATTGATAAGTGGGTTTCCAAGATGATGTCGTTGTTGTTCTCACCGAACAAGAGGACAAAATATAAAGTAGCAAAGCTAAACTTTAATCAACAAAACCCGAATTTTGCTAAAGGGTGACGGCTCCTGTACGAGGAGGGCGGCCAGGTGGAAACCCTATGGTGGGGTAATGTTCATGTGGCGGTGATACTGTTCACATAATAGTACAGACTCCGTAAGATGGTCGGCCAACATGTAAACCAAGTCAATCCATTCATTACATAGCTCATGGGCCAACAAGAGGTAACGTAAAAACAGAGCATGTAGACATAGTACGATGGCATGTAAATGCAACGTGGCTCGTAGAAGTAGAAGTAGTTCGATCAAAATGGGGAATATGACATTGCAGTAGCCGAAAATCCTATTAGATAAGATATGGTTAAAATAGAGGATGTAATGTAGTGAATCAAAACAGTGATTGCATCCTTACGACTCGATGTCCTCGGCAAAAGCCACACGTAATTTGCGACTATTCTATTTATAAACTGCAAAGACCAGAGTTTGCCACTGCATGTATCATGGCGCACGAAACAATTCTTTACATTTCAAGCAAGCACTAGATAAGCAAACTCAATAAATACCTATTTCAGTTAAACTCAATACAGAGTAAAATTGTCTGTTCGATGCCATGATATTACAAGCTAAAAAATATATGCCCTGCTACCACCTTCTGTATCACCCACCCAGCCCAATCCCCCAAAAAAACCCTCCCTTAACCTTTCCATTTCGATTTGAACGACAAAGAATTGGAGAAAAGGTGAAAAAACAGGTGACCCCGTGGTCTGGGGTACACTGAGATTGAGATAGCAAAACTCTGATACCATCATCACAGCTGGTAAACACAAGCCGTTTCAGACTTCAAAGAGCTAGTTGTGTGTGTGTGCCCTACTGCTGCTCTGATGCGTCGGCCGTCCAGTATGTCTTGACTACCATGAGGACCTTCTCCGGGTCGAAGGGCCCGTCCTCGTGGTCCAAGATGCGGCTCTCCCACCGCATTCGTTTCGTTATTGCCTGGACCTTGGTGAGGACGTCGACGGTGTCGCGGATGATGGCGGTGCCCTCAGGCCTCAATATCCTATCCATCTCCAAGAGGATGTCAGTTATATCGCACCTGCAAAGTTCAGGAAATGAGCAATATTAGAGCCTGTCTAATAATGTGTTTTCGACATTCACAGCGCTCACAGCATCCCACCAATACTGCCACAGTTGGATCAGGTGCCACCGTGCCAGCAAGCGTGTGACTGTACTGGTAGAAATATCACAAATGTGTTTTCAGAAATGCTTACGAGGCTAGCTGTTAAACCGGAATCTTGTGCTACAGGCAATATGAACAGTAAACTACGCTGCAGAGACCATAGGGTCATCAAAGGGCAAGGTAATGATGATCTAGCAAGGACTAAAGGATCATGATGCCGTTAGTTTTCATCTACTACGAGTACCAGCCAGTGAAAACTTTCTCGGTTTCAAATTTTTACCGGAGGGGACTGGTAAGGCCGGTTACCGGCGAAAACCGGAAATTTCAGCCAATTTCGGCCGAAATTTTCAAAATTTTTTTTGATTTTTTTGAATTTTAAATTAAAAAAAACAAATTCGAACATAATTCATGCAAATTCGAAAAAAAAAATGGACAAATTTTATCAAAACCGATTTTTAGCCGCGGTAAAAAAAACCTCAATAATTTCTCTCGTGTAAGTGGACGTGCATGTGTGGCATGCATCCTCCATGTACTCTTTCTTACAAAATAATAATAATAATTGAAAGTCCTGATTAGGTTTGATCTTTCGATGAGAAGATAAATTCGATAAAAATCACTCAACTCTCACGATCCTAGCTACGAACTCGTAAGGCTCAAAACCACACAATCGCTGAACTGCTCGACGAGTCGTTATCAACCGTGCATAAATACCCAGGTGACCTGATCATGAAGATCAACTCATGCATACACCGAAAAAACATGCAAGGATAAGGTAAAAATGCAATCTGATGTATTGCAAATATAAATAAAATTGGTATTGATAAGTGGGTTTCCAAGATGATGTCGTTGTTGTTCTCGCCGAACAAGAGGACAAAATATAAAGTAGCGAAGCTAAACTTTAATCAACAAAACAAGAATTTTGCTAAAAGGTGACGGCTCCTATATGAGGAGGGCGGCCAGGTGGAAACCCTATGGTGGGGTAATGTTCATGTGGCGGTGGTACTGTTCACATAATAGTACATACTCCGTAAGATGGTCGGCCAGCATGTAAACCAAGTCAGTCCATTCATTACATAGCTCATAGGCCAACAAGAGGTAACGCAAAAAACAGAGCATGTAGACATAGTACGATGGCATGTAAACGCAACGTGGCTCGTAGAAGTAGTTCGATCAAAATGGGAAATATGACATTGCAGTAGCCGAAAATCCTATTAGATAAGATATGGTTAAAACAGAGGATGTAGTGTAGTGAATCAAAACAGTGACACGTAATTTGCGACTATTCTATTTATAAACTGCAAAGACCAGAGTTTGCCACTGCATGTATCATGGCGCACGAAACAATTATTTACATTTCAAGCAAGCACTAGATAAGCAAACTCAATAAATACCTATTTCAGTTAAACTCAATACAGAGTAAAATTGTCTGTTCGATGCCATGATATTACAAGCTAAAAAATCTATGCCCTGCTACCACCGTCTGTATCACCCACCCAGACCAATCAACCCCCCAAAAAACCCTCCCTAAACCTTTCCATTTCGATTTGAACGACAAAGAATTGGAGAAAAGGTGAAAAAACAGGTGACCCCGTGGTCTGGGGTACACTGAGATTGAGATAGCAAAACTCTGATACCATCATCACAGCTGGTAAACACAAGCCGTTTCAGACTTCAAAGAGCTAGTTGTGTGTGTGTGCCCTACTGCTGCTCTGATGCGTCGGCCGTCCAGTATGTCTTGACTACCATGAGGACCTTCTCCGGGTCGAAGGGCCCGTCCTCGTGGTCCAAGATGCGGCTCTCCCACCGCATTCGTTTCGTTATTGCCTGGACCTTGGTGAGGACGTCGACGGTGTCGCGGATGATGGCGGTGCCCTCAGGCCTCAGTATCCTATCCATCTCCAAGAGGATGTCAGTTATATCGCACCTGCAAAGTTCAGGAAATGAGCAATATTAGAGCCTGTCTAATAATGTGTTTTCGACATTCACAGCGCTCACAGCATCCCACCAATACTGCCACAGTTGGATCAGGCGCCACCGTGCCAGCAAGCGTGTGACTGTACTGGTAGAAATATCACAAATGTGTTTTCAGAAATGCTTACGAGGCTAGCTGTTAAACCGGAATCTTGTGCTACAGGCAATATGAACAGTAAACTACGCTGCAGAGACCATAGGGTCATCAAAGGGCAAGGTAATGATGATCTAGCAAGGACTAAAGGATCATGATGCCGTTAGTTTTCATCTACTACGAGTACCAGCCAGTGAAAACTTTCTCGGTTTCAAATTTTTACCGGAGGGACCGGTAAGGCCGGTTACCGGCGAAAACCGGAAATTTCAGCCAATTTCGGCCGAAATTTTCAAAACAAAAAAAATGAAAAAATTGAATTTTAAATTAAAAAAACAAATTCGAACATAATTCATGCAAATTCGAAAAAAAAAATGGACAAATTTTATCAAAATCGATTTTTAGCCGCCGGTAAAAATTTATACCGACTACCAGCGGTAACAGGCGAAATTTCACCGGTAACATTTTCACTGGTACCAGCCTGTGCTCCTGTTCCCCTCTTCTGGTCTATCATTTAATATTTGGTCTATCATTTAATATTTGGTCAATATGGTGCCCCAAGCTGTATAACATAACCTGTATTCACTCTATCTAGGTTCATCTATAAAGTGATTCAAAACTAAAATAGCTTCACAGAATCAGAAACTACCGCTACATATTTTTGTCATAAGTAATCTAGTGCATTCTTTAAAGGGCTAAACTGAATTGTCAATATACTTTGAGGATGGCCCAACAAAACAGAGACAACTAGAAGAAATTAAGAAGCATCGATGACTTGAGCACGGCTAAAAGAAATTCTGAAGTAAAAAATTTCCTTACCTGTCTTGGTAGATGCTAAACAAATTGTCAGCGTGCAAAAGGTCGTAGGTTCTTGGATACGTCGAGAAAGCTTCACACCAGTCCTGGTACGTGCCAATGAATCCTCGCTCGTAAATTGCTCCAAGGGTGTCTCGGTCTGAATTAACTGGGACGACGTTCATCACCCACACAGGGTACTTCACTAAAGAAGCAGCAAACCCGCCCAAGTTTGCGTTCATGTCCATCACATTTCTGTACCTCCCCTCTGCAATGGGTGTGGTGCGCTTGTAGTATGCCACCCTCTTCTCCCACATCTTCTTGTCCTCCTCAAATTTCTTCCCATCTATCCCTGGAATTGTACCCCTCTTAACCCTTGGAGGGACCGTGAACGCCCTCTCTGGCCATTTCTCCACAGCTCCACCCGCGACTTCTCCCTGGTTGCTTACTTCAGGCAATGAAGTAACACAGGCTTCCATCTTCTTGTACCTACACACACCAAGGGATAGGAAAATAATTCAGTAGAAGACAACTAAAATGGCTTATCAGACAGTTTTGTTGGTGCAACGATTTCATACCAGGCAGCATCAGGATTGTCACTCTTGCAGATATGGGGTATCTTATAGGTCTTCTTGATGTTGGCACATTCAAGGTGGTTCTTAGGCTTCTGCCAGATGGAGAGATCCTCCTTCTCTACCACCTTGTTCCAGCAAAGGCTCCTCGCGACATCCTCAATCTTGTCTTGCTCTTGCTTGAGGTCTTCCTTGGTCCTCTCCCACCCTTTATAGTACTTCTTCCAATTGATTGGAGGGCCCGAGTGGATCCAGTAGCCTCCTGGCCTTAGAATTCTGTCAACTTCGGCTAGGTACAATCCATCTAAAGAAAATTTCAAAACATCCAATCAATTAGTCAAATTCGTTTTTTTATATCCAAGAACAGCTTCAAAAAAAATAGAATAATGTAAACATTGGGCCAAATTTCAGATGTATGAAGTCCTCACCATAGGCATACCAAGGAATCAGACAGCGCGAGCAATGTGCCATATCAAATGCCCTAGATGGGTAAGGCAACCGTTGCTTTCCCATCACGCCGATGATGGCAGGGACACCTCGTTCCAGTGCAAATTGCACCTGAGCTTCATGTGTGTCCCTCGGTGCAAACGACATGGCAATGATGTTCCTCTTCAGCAAGTAAGCCCCCCAACTAGCAACCTTCAACAATACAAATACAGAAGAATGAGCACCATCACAACATCTGGAAACATGAAGCCGGAAGTATCTTCCCTTACCCCGCAGCCCGTGTCGATTGCCGTCCTGATCTTCCCGTCTGACAACGAGATGAGCTTGCCAATGTCATCAATGTACGCGTCTGCACCACGCGGAAACATGGTGCCACCACCGGGGAACCGGAACTTGTTGCCTTCCACCTGGATCCAGTTCTGCACAGCCTTCTCAATGCTGAGCTCCTTGTGAGGGATATTGTCAAACCAAGCGTAGTCCCTGCTGTGCGGCCACTTGAAAGGGGTCTTGTACTTCGGCGGCGCCGGAATGAGGCACCGGATCTGCTCGTCCTTGCCGGGGCAATGCCGCTCTCGGTATACCAACATCGCCCGGTCGAACCGCCGCCCTCGCGTCCGGTCCTCGCACGGCGTGTACTCGCTGAAATTGAGCGCGCACGCCGGGAACTGCTGCACCACAGCCTCGGTGTCATTGATATTGAGCTGGTGGTGCGCGTCAAAGTCGAGCGAATTCTCGGAGGCTGACCCGAACGACGGCACAGAGCCGGAGGACTGCGTGGCCGGGTCGCAGCCGACCCGGGTGACTGCGGAATTGCCCACGGGCTTCGGCAAGGTGGTGTTCTGCCATGCGCCGAACACGTAGAAGGCGATGCAGAGGGTGCTCACCACGAGAATGTAGGTGAGGCGCTGCTTCTTGGATTCTTGCAGCTGCTGGGATTTAGGAGAGGCTGGATACTCTTTAGCCATGGCTCCTGCAAGTTTCAAGAACTAGTGAGGTGTTAGTGCAGGGGTTTAACTAAATTTAGCTTGATCTCATGTAGAAATGCACCAAATTTAACAACGGATCCTAGAATTCAAGACTAGAAGTATTAAATTGACGAAGTTAGGCTACAAATCTTGTTGGGTTTCAGCTGAAAAGGAAAGGTGAATTCATATGCAAGGCTGCAAATTTGATAGATTGACGAGTTGGGCTTGGCATGCTGAACAAATTGGTTTTGCTCTCAGCAGCAAACAAAATCTTAAGCGTTACCACCATTTGAAATTCAGTATGTCTACTGTATCACACTACATAGGCACGGTTCTTGGAGGCCATCACTGCACCACTTAATTAGTAAACATCAAAACCAGTACCAGTGAAGACATAGCAAAAATTTATGATGACGGATCATTAGCTGTGAATATGAAATCAAAACTTCAGATCACGTAAAATCTGGCATGGAAGGAAGCTAACAGAGCAGATTTCTTTAATCTGATTTCCGAACAAGAATACAAAGCTTGCACCTGACAATGTGTCCTAAGTTTAAACTGCAGTAGTTGAGACCCCAGATCATGGAGAAAAAAAATGTGCAGATAGCATTTTTTTAACAATGTACAGACAACATTCAAGGAAGCAGGAGGAGGAACAAGAACCACATATCATGAAAAAAAAACTCAAAATTTATGCCCCAAACAAGAGGAGAAATTTATACGGAAGCATAGACAAGCCTTGAACAAAATCAGTAAGATGTATGCTTCTTGCTGAAGGCTGAAGGCAAAGAAAAGGAGATAGGATAAAGGGTAAAGAGGCTAAACAGTAAAGATTCCAAGCAAAAGGCAAAGTGGAAGCTACAAGATAGTGGCAACTCAGCAGCAGACTAGAGAAATCTAAAACCTAACAAAATGGCAAGCAGAGCCCACAGATGCCATTCACTGGAAGCACTTGCATTTCCCAATGGATCCACATCCACTCACCCACACACTCCAAGAAACAAAGAGCTAGTAGAAATGAAGCAAGCAGCGAAGCTACTAGACCTGTAAAGAAGCCAGCTCAGGAAGAACACACCAAAACTTCAAAGGCTGAGAGGAGATGAGCACCACTGCCAATTTATGAGCAATGTGGCCACTGAGGTGAGAGTGAAGTGCCGTGATGCCGAACACGCTCACATGTCGTCAGCTGCTCCCAGCTAACTCACCTCCCTTTCATAAGTAGGGCCCGGGGTGGGGTGGGGTGGTGGGCGCCACGGTCACCCACAGATCAGGCCGACACGGGAAGGAATAAAATAGGGTGGAATTGGGGAAGAAAAGAGGGGAGCGCACCGAGAGCGAGACCTCTGTCACGTGGTGTTGCCACATATTGGTACTGGACCAATGGCTATGGAGACCCAGTGGATTTTGGTCTGTGGAAATTGGAACGGAGAAGAACAACTCTCAACTCTTAAGTCATTGCAATTAGGCATTTAGACCTCTTGCACGAGTGTGGCGTCGTACTTTGACATTCCTTTAGCTTGCAAACAGATGTATGGGCCGTGGCGAGCACTGTGTATTTGTGATCCAGTGGTGGTGCTTGGAAGTTTCTTGTTTATTGGTTTATGGATAATCTTTGACATTTCAAGAGTCTAACCTTCATTTGTTGTTTAGGTCACAAGAACCCATCATATTCCATTTTTGTGCTAAAGATAGTGCTTAGGTGCTTCGCTTTCAAGGCATAACTGTTTGAGCTTCTCTTCCTAAAAGGCAAATTACATCTACTGCATAGAAAGATCAAAGTGCTTCCTTTAGTAAATCTTGTTGCGCTTTATTTTGCTTTTCTTCCTCAAATCTCCTCCTAGTACAATTAATTTTGAACATCAGAAAACTTGTCCAGGTCATAAAAGATATTAGGACTACTACTGAAAGAAAGAAAAACTAACAACGTCAGCAATCAATAACACAAAACATGCATAATACTAATCATTTATTTGGGCCAGGGATAATATGAATACTTTGGGAACAAAATTTAACAATGTCAATAAACAACATCACAAAACATAAATCAACCATTCTACAATTTTAAGATTGAAAACATCGAACACCACACAATTAATAACACAAGAACTAGGATTACCTTGACAATGTAAATCCTAGCTTCCCCTTGTCACCTTAGCAATTTTGCTCTGCCCTCTCTGGCTGTTGCCTACTCTATCATTGTTCTGGGCAGCTTTGCCCGCCCATGATGCGTGTTTGCAGTAGAAGCAAGGTAAAACCAAAAGACACTCCTTTTGAGCTATTCCTTCGTGTTACCTCCTCACGCACACTGCTGGCTGACGCTTTTACCCCTCCTTGGTTTTTGCCTGCATGGAGTGGACAGGATTTGGTCAATGGTGAGAGGAGGTTTACGGGGAGAGATTGTCGGCCCTCCATTTGCTCCCAGCATTTCCAACTTTTCCTTTTGACTTGAAAAAAATACCTTAACACTGGATGGAAATTATACTGGGCTCATGATGCAATGCTAGAAAGAATAGTGTCGGTGCAATAAAATGCATGGACCCCAGGCAAAGATGCAAACTTATGTCATGCGCCCTACTATTTTGGCCTGATGTTTTGCAAATGAATTTGCCAAGAATTAATTTTGTGGTTCCTCTAACCCATCCTTCCAGTATACATATTTTCAGTTTAAGTTATGTCAGAGAAAAAAGAACTTATAAGTATTTGATGATCCCTAAATTTGGATCTGAATAATAACGCAGAATCCTTAACCTCCTACATGCATTGCATATTTGCAGATACGCACTAGCATTCTAGCGTCCGTAGCATACGATCTTTGATGTGGTAGAAACACTTGCTATTTTCGGGTCCAACGAAAACGAAATAAAACTATCAGATCGGAACGGGAGGCATGGCGTGGCGTGGATGGAATCTGAAAAAGAAAAGGTAAAACAATTGGACGCGGTGGCACATTCCTCCTTTCCACCGAAACCCGCATCGAGGTTTCTTCCCGGTGAGGGTTTCTTCGGAAGAATCGGCACAAACTGCTTTTTCATCGAATTCACGAACCGGACTCCCTGGCGCGACCACCAAAACACGGGAAGAAAAGTGCCATTCCCACGTAAAACAGCAGAGCAAATTGCCAATTAACCACGGCTGTATGTACTACTCACCTCAGGTCGTCCTCTACTTCAGACTTCAGAACTCGCGGATGACGAGTAGATAATCAGCGCGCGCAACAATGGGAGGGATACCACTATACCAGCCTACGATCTATGAGTTTTTTCTTTCTTTCTTTCTTTCTTAAGACGCTAGGATCTCTGAGTTTGTTGCACGAAATCTGATTCTGGAATCGTTTGGATTTTGACGAGGAAAATTCATCTCCGAAAGGAGAACTCAGATTCCGCGACGCGATAGATGTTCTAAAAAAAATGATTCCGCGATAATGGGCTCGGCAACCAAACCCTTACACCCAGCAGACCGCCACATACATATTTGAAACCCAATAGGACCAACAGCTCGGCGCCTTACTACATCTCAGCCCACGAGGCGAACGCACCAGCGTCACAACAGCACGCGCCGTGCCGCCGAACCGCGACGCCGATGTTCGCGCGGCTGCTCGTGCGCGGCAAGGCCACGGCCGCTTGATAGAATAATTCTCGATATAAATTAGATGATCAAAACTAACAGGATTGTATACATGATAATTATAACATAATAAATTTGTAAACGCGAAAGTATACCGGTGACAATACCATTATTTGTTATAGGTTTGATAAGAAACAGTAGATGAACATGTTTTCAATCTAACTAGAGCTTAGTCTTTTCCAGCAAAAGGTAAGTCACAAATTCCAACTACAAATGGGGATAGGTCGTGGCATGAGTTACCCTGCTGAGAGGACTTAACCCTTATTTATAACTTTTGGTATGAAATCCTATCACATTCCATAATTAGTGATAGATTCCAAATAGGTCTCTACACAGATTTAAAAATCTAAGTCCATATTATCCTTAATAGATACTCTGACTCTTAATAAATATTTATTTGATCACTTTATATATTTGACTCGACCAAAATAGATAGATGGTATTTATTTAAACTCATGTAGATCCACATAATAGGAAATTAATCCAATAATCTCCTACTTGGACTAAATGAGTAAATACATATTAAAAACTTTATGAGCTCTAAAATTGCTATCTATGTCATGAGCATCTTTAAACCAATCCAGTCCAACAATTATACCAACATCGGATCAAAGCGGTCTTCGTCATTTTAAAGCGTAACTAAACCCATCAATAGTCATATATGTCAACATGAAAGAACGACATGGATCGAATATGGATGTGTAGCATGAAAATTACATGAGATGTGATCATAACATGCCTATTTCTAATTGATCCAATTTTATACCTTATAAGATCAAAACATCTTCTCAGAACCAAATGAGATGATATGAATTCAGAGTAAAAGAACATAACTTTATTTTTCTAGAGAATATGACTAAAGGTCTACCAAACTGGTATTGTCACATGAGCATAAGAAAAATTACAAACTCCCACTATAACTGAATTCCTCAGGTGAAATCACACACATATGAGCAACATGCTCATAGAACACTTTAGGTGTCAAACCTTTAGTGAACGGATTCACAATCATGGAGTTTATACCTATATGTTATATTGACAATTTACCACTCTAAATTCTTTCTTTCACAACTAGGAACTTGAAGTCTATATGCTTAGATTTAGACGAACTCCTGTTGTTATTAGAATACATAACTGTAAACTTGTTATCACAATATAACTTTAGTGGTCTGTCGACTTGATCCAAAATTCGCAGCCTTGTGAACAAGTCCCGCAACCATATCACCATGATTTGAAGCCTCATAGTAAGCAATATACTCAGTTGCTATCGTGTACGGGGCAACGAGTGACTGCTTAGCGCTTTTCTAAGAACACACACCTCCACCAAGTAGATAAATGTAACCTAAAGTGGATTTGCGAGTATCTTGGCAGCCAGCAAAATCAGAATCAGAATACCCAATGATCTCCAACTGATTCGATTTCCTATATGTGACTCTAAAATCCTCCGTTTTTTGCAAATACCGCAACAACTGTTTTGCTGCGATGTAATAATCCAATCTTGGATTGCTTAAATACATACTTAGCATTGCAACAATATATTCTATATCTACTCTAGTGCAAACTTGAGATGAATAGGGAATGCTCCGCATTTTCTTAGCCTCAAAATCATTCTTAGGACATTAGTTAAGAATGAATTTTTTCACCTTTGGCCACAGGGGTATCTAAAGGTTTACAGTTCTGCATGCCAAATCTTTATAATACCTTATTGATATAGTTATTTTATGAGAATCCAAGTATACCTTGAGAATGATATCGGTATATTTGATTTTCTAATACAAAAGGCGCATCATCAAGATCCTTCATCTCGAAAATTTTAGTGAGAAATCTCTTGGTTTCATGCAACAAGTCTATATCGTTACATGCAAGTAAAATGTCATCAACATACAGAACCAAAAATATAAACTTACTCCCACTGAATTTATGATACACACAATCTCAACTGTATTTATCTCAAAACCAAACGAGATAATAGCTTCATGAATTTTTTGGTACCATTGGCGGGAAGCCGGTTTGAGCACATAGATGTATTTCTTTAATTTGCATATCATTTGCTTCGGGTCACCAATCGCAAAGTTTTCTGGTTGCTCCATATAAGTCGTCTCGTCAATGTTTCTATTTAGAAACATTGTTTTTACATCCATCTGACGAAGCTCAAGATCAAAATGTGCCACAAGTGCCATAATGACCCCTAAAAAAGTCTTTCAAAGAAACTGGAAATAAAGTCTCTTTATAGTATATGCCTTCTTTTTAGTATATCCTTTTGCAACAAGACGAGCTTTGTATCTTTCCACATTGCCTTTCGAATGCCGTTTGATATTAAATATCCATTTTCAACCAATGAGTTTCTTTCTTTCTGGCAATGGGACAAGATCCGAAACGCCATTGTCCTTCATGGATTTTAACTCTTTATTCATGTTATTGATCAAATTAACTGAATTTGACCTTTGCATGGCCTTTTGGAGATTGATAGGATCTTCGCCCAAAATGTCATTACAAGCCTCATTTTCCTAAAGAAAGATAGTGTAATAATAAGATATTGCACTTCTTCTTTCTTTAGTAGATCTCTTTAGTTGCACTGGTTCTTGAGGTTGATGAATTTGTTCTTTTGTAGGAATATTGTTTTGTGGAGAAACCTCATGGACATTATTTTAAATTGTATTTTCCTAAATAATACCAGGTAAAATAACCTGATCCCGATCATTATTGGGAATAACCAAAGGAAGAGGAAATAAATCCCATTCAGAAATTTCTTCAAAAATAATGTTTCTAACCATATCTTCCCCTTCAAACTCAACATCCTCATAGAACCGGCATTTCTCATTTCAAAAATTGTCTTAGAAGTGGGATAATAGAATTTGTAACCCCCAGATCTTTCAGAATAACCAACAAAATGGCTACTAACAATTCTTGAGTCCAATTTTCTCTCATTAGGCCTATACGGCCTTGCCTCTGATGGACATCCACATATACGTACATGCCTGATGCTAGACTTTTTGCCTATCAATTGTTTGTACAGAGTTTTGTTAGTCGCCTTAGTTGGTTCTTAGTTGAGTAAATAAACTGCAATTTTCAATGCTTCTCCCTAGAGAGACTCTGGTAAGTTAGAATGACTAATCATACTTCTTACCATATCCTTAAGAGTCATGTTTCACCTCTCAGCAACATTGTTCATGCTAGGATATCCCGGCATGGTGTACTGAGGGACAATCCCGCATTCCTCTATGAATTTAGCAAAAGGTCTTAGACGTTGTTCACCTGATCCGTCATTTCTACCATAGTATTATCCACCATGATCAGATTGAACAGCTTTAATTCTTTTACCAAGTTGGTTTTCCACCTCAGCCTTAAAAATTTTGAATGCATCCAGTGACTGTGACTTCTCATGAATAAAATAAATATAACCATATCACTAGAAGTCGTCTATGAACGTGGTAAATACCTTTGGCCATTCCAAAAAGGCGTAGGGAATGGACCACATATATCCGTATGAATCAGTTCTAAGACATATGAAGCTCTATTAGCACTTAACTTCCACTTTCTTTCCATCGCCCACATAGATGAATCTTTCAGCATCACTTGACTTTTGGCAGTTCAAGCAACTCTTTTATTGACACACTGATGTTAGATGTTGCACCGGAGTCTAACCACCAAGTGTATTCAGGTATAAAAGTTAAGTTAACCTCAAAGCTGACCATAGCAAAAATTGTACCTTTCTTTGCACGCCAAGCATGATATTTGGTACAATACTTCTTTACGTGACCATCATTCTTCAAAAAAAAAAATCAGGCCCTTGTTTCTTCATTATGGATGGCACACCTACAGTTTCTTTGTTCTTCCTCTTGTTATTCTTGACTTTAGGGGTCACAACCAAATGAACACTTTATGTTCTATCTTGTTACCATCTATCCTCCTCTTGCACACAATAGAAGATGAGCTCATTAAGGGACCATTTGTCATTTTGACAGCTATAGTTAACCTTGAACTGATTAAAGTGTGCAGGAAGGGATATCAAAATTAAATACACGAGTAAATCCTCAGATAGCTCTAACTTGAGTGCCTTTAATTTTGAAACAAGATGCGATATTTACATAATGTACTCCCTTATGTTTCATTTACCTTTATACTTCATTGAGATAAGTTTTTGCCAAAAGCGTACTTGTTTCAGCCTTTTTGTTTTAGGCAAACCTTTGCTCAAGACTATCAAGGAAACCCTTAGATGTGGTGGCATGTTCTGATGTGCTACCCCGAAAACATCGGGAACAACACGCCTCATGATCATAAGACTCATGCGATTTGAACGATCCCACTTTTCAGACTCTTTTTTTCTCAATGGAGTTGTTAGCCACAAGAGTAGTGGGTTGCTCTATACAAAGTGCAAGGTCTAGATCCATTACCCTAAGAACGATCAAAATGTTCTCTTTCCATTCTTTAAAGTTTGCACCAGTTAGCATAGGTATTATATAGATGCTAGCAGAAATAATAGATGCATAATTTGCAGTTGAAATGAAAGAAATTAAATGCTCATATCAGGACATGAATAACAAACTTAAGGCTTGATTCAAAATTTGGTATATACCATCACGCAAGATACCTAGCGTTCTATTAATATTTAGTCTTTGGACAGAAATATTAACTTGCAAGTGGTAACCTCCTCCTCTTCCTCCTTCTTCAGTATGATGACGTCTGTGGCATGCTCGCATGCTACAACCATTAGGAGAGTCGGCTCGTCGTCTTCTTGGGCGTTAATGAGATACACATGTTCTTTCTTCGGCTCATCACACTCAGACACGAAATGCTCGAACTCCCGACAATTGAAGCACTGGATCTTCGACTTGTCGAACTTTTCGCGGTGTTTCTTCTTGTCGCCGTCTTGGCCACAGCCATGGCCATGGCCATCGCCGCTTGCCATTCTTCTTTGTGTCGTTGTCGGAGTCCTCATCGCTCCTCTTTTCTTCGGCGGCTTTGGCCTCCCACTCGGCGCGCGTGAGCAGCAGGTGCTCTCCTTCTTCCTTGTCGCGCCACCGCCCCTTTAAGCTCTCCTTGTACGCCCTCAAGCGTCCGATGACCTACATCACCGACATCACTGATACATCGCTCCATTGCTCAATAATGCCGACAATCGATAGGAATTTGTCGGGGACGGAGCGTAGGAGCTTCTCCACGACATCAATCTCCTCCACCTTGGTACCGAGAGCACGTATCTCGTTGACCATGGTGGTGAGCTTCAAGGCGAACTCAATGATTTTCTCCGAATCCCCCATGTAGATACGCTCAAACTCCTCTTTAGAGTTTGAACGCATGCCTTCTTGACACGTTCTTTGCCGACGTGCATCTCCTTGAGCGCGTCCCAAGCCTCCTTTGCCGTCTCCTCGGATATGGCCATTACAACGGCCTCCGGCACGGCTTAGACTATCGCGGCGAGAGCCATATGGTCTTTCTTCTCATCGATCAATTCTTCGTCCTCTACTGTCGCCCACACTCCTTGCGTATGCATGATGATCTTCATCTTCACCGCCCATACCCCGTAATTTCTCTCCGTGAGCATGGAGTATTGGAGGGTCACAACTCCCTCCTTCGCTAGCGGTGCCACCAGTGTGCGGCTAGCGCCGCCACTACTTACGCCGTCCTCGATGCGGGTCCTGGTACGCGATGGAGACCCCGAGCCGTCGCACAACATCTTCTCAGGCAGGAGAGCACGAAGCTCTGATACCAATTGTTGGCTTCACCGGCTACTGCGCACGTGAAAAAACTGGACACAAACACGAGAACTATTGAGCATTGGAAGAAGATGAACACTCAAGACAGTTCTTTTGGTGCTGCCCAAAACTGCACAGTTTTTCTTATTTTCTTCTCTTATTTATACTAGCAAATAACTGAAAATAAAAGAAATGTTTCATACGTAACTGAAGGCTCCATAGTTTCATGCATAACTGAAGGCTTCATACATAATAATTGTGCTAAAATTACACATCAATTGTTAGTGTAATTTTAAGCTTAGTAGTATAGAATTGTAGGTGACCGGGTTTTAAACAAATTTTAGATGTCTGGGAGCTAGCAAAAGCCAATTCTTTATTGCTAGATGGACTGAAAGCTTGCATAACACATGTTCATCTCTATTAAAACAGTACAATGCATGGGATTAGATAGCCTTTGCGGGAGCATGGTTGTATGCACATGCATGGGCTTGCTGAGGAGTTGTAGTAGAATAAAGCATTGGATTTTGCTTTTTAAGTATACACCTCTTTATTTGATCTGACTTGCTTAGCTGCACAAAAATCCACCCAACAATGAGCTGCCGATAACAAAAAAAAAAAAAGAAAAAAAAAGAAGAAGAAATCCTCGACATCTGTGCCCTTGTTACAGACGTCGTCCAGAAAACGACGCGCTTGGTGAGTCCGGTCGTTTTGGCATCCAGATTCCAGAGTACAGAGGCGTAAGTAACTACACCGTTTTCTCGCCTGGCCGTGGGAGGCCACATCTCGCGACGCGAAATCACCAGCCGCCGCCCTGTCTCCACGGCGCCGCGCCGAACGTTTTCTACGGAGGCCGAGCGGCGCCGCGTGGAGCGGTTGGTCAGCAGCCACGTTAAAAGCAGAGGAAATCAGACCAGGACGCGCCGTTCGGCGGCCCGACGGACGTCAACCGTCAAGCTATCAGCTGCGTGCAGTTTTTTTTGTCCGATGGTACGAAGTACGAAGTTACCACGCACATTGTGAAGACAAGCAGAAGTAGAACGCGACAAAGCAATTGCCAAAGCCAGTCAGACAAGCATACACTGCAGAACTGTCCAGGCAGAAGCGAAATCTGCTATGGCTAAGGCATCAAGTTGAATCAGCAATGAAGTTGAAGAATCCACTCAATTCATCAAATCAAACTACACACATAATAGAGTGCGTTCTAGACTCCACAATCTTACGAGATGTATATATGGCATACACGTGGAGTACACAAAAACTGCGAGCTAAATAGAGTAGATACACCCATAGACAAGCCATCAGACCAACGCATGTCCAAGAAACAACCAGCTAATACTACCAGACTGACAAGAGTAGGCATAAAAGATAATGCTAGGTGACAACTAGAAGCACTTCCTGTGGACAATAGCCGGACCTGATTCTTCGTACTCCGCCCTTGAAATCCACATCTGCACAGAAATAATAGTAAAACTTATGTCAGAACTTCTCAAACACACTAAAATAATTAATCCAGAACAACCATTGGAGAACTTTGCATTACCTGCTGGAATGTGCTCAGAGAAGCAAGGATTGATCCTCCAATCCAGACACTGTACTTCCTCTCTGGCGGAGCAACAACCTTGATCTTCATGCTGCTTGGAGCGAGCGCTGTGATCTCCTTGCTCATGCGGTCAGCGATGCCAGGGAACATTGTAGATCCACCACTGAGAACAATGTTGCCATACAGGTCCTTTCTGATATCAACATCGCACTTCATGATGGAATTATACGTTGTCTCATGGATGCCAGGAGCTTCCATACCAATGAGAGAAGGCTGGAACATGACCTCCGGGCATCTGAAGCGCTCTGCACCTATCGTGATCACTTGCCCATCAGGCAGCTCATAGCTCTTCTCGACGGATGAGCTGCTCTTAGCAGTCTCAAGCTCCTGCTCATAGTCAAGCGCGACATATGCAAGCTTTTCCTTGATGTCACGGACAATTTCCCGCTCAGCAGTGGTTGTGAACGAGTACCCCCTCTCAGTAAGGATCTTCATGAGGGAATCAGTGAGATCCCTACCAGCAAGGTCAAGACGGAGAATGGCGTGTGGAAGGGCATAACCTTCATAGATTGGGACTGTGTGACTGACACCATCTCCAGAATCCAAGACAATACCTGTCGACCAAAACAAAATCACAATAAGCAATGATCATGGAACATAAAGAAAACTATTTTTGCCTTCATAACTTTCATACAGCAATGCAAAAACTATATTGCGATATCCTTCTGCATTAGGTTTGGAAGATTTGATTTAATTGTATTTTTATAAAATGTATTGCCAATTTCGTTTTGTGTGTCTCATTTCACCATAACTCAGTATGTTCCTGCTCGATTAATATTCCAGAGCAGCAAAAGAGAATGTGCACATAAAAAAGCGGATTCTTTGTTCACTTACCAGTGGTGCGCCCACTAGCATATAGGGAAAGGACGGCTTGAATAGCGACATACATGGCAGGAACACTGAAGGTCTCAAACATGATCTGTGTCATCTTCTCCCTGTTGGCCTTAGGGTTAAGAGGAGCCTCTGTAAGAAGAATTGGATGCTCTTCTGGTGCTACACGGAGCTCATTGTAGAAGGTGTGGTGCCAGATCTTCTCCATGTCATCCCAGTTGCTTACAATTCCATGTTCAATGGGGTATTTCAAAGTCAGGATACCCCTCTTGGATTGGGCCTCATCACCAACATAAGCATCCTTCTGTCCCATCCCAACCATAACACCGGTGTGGCGTGGACGACCAACAATACTTGGGAAAACAGCACGAGGAGCATCATCTCCGGCAAAGCCAGCCTATGAAAGATGAAAACAATTAACACGTACTGAACTTCTAACTTCAAACTATAACAGCCGCCAAGCAGAAATTATGTTAGAGAATGTGGTAACAAACGATCACAGTTACCTTGACCATTCCAGTTCCATTGTCGCAGACAAGGGGCTGAATGTCCTCTGCGTCAGCCATTTATGTTAATTGATCTGCATGGAAGAAAACAACTTATTTGAAACAGGGCTACCAAGACTGTAGACTAATACAGATTAAAGTGGCTCGAGTAAGAAAGCAAGGTTGTTCTTCCTACACAAACATGAGTTACAAGGCCAATATCTTTTCCCTTAAGTACCCTCCATCAAACATGAAGGCCAAAATACATATTATTGAGATGTTGCATTTAAAGAAATTACTTATCCAATTGTTGCAATTTGTGACATGGGGATTATTCAAACAAAAAAAATTGCAGTTAAAAATACATGTAAACTCTATGACTAACGACAATAGAGACTTTGTTGAAACAAATTCAAATTCATCGACCGAGGCTGGTCCGAAGCATCAACACAGCAAGACTCCAATTGGATGGCCCTTAATGCATCAATCCCTTGTGTAGTAACTTAAGGCGTGACACCAATCCATTTGTATTTTCAATTAATTTTGATCTGCCTCAGTGACTGAAATGAATGCAACAGGTACTGCACACATCTCATTGATTGTCTGATTGGTTGATCTGAAGCATTAGTTTTTCTTTTTTGAGAACACGAGGCATTAATTTTTCTGATCACATGGTCCTCAAGGAGTAAAGCAGCTTAAGAAATGTGGTCCATGCGCATCTACAATCCATGGCCTTTTCCTCTTTTTTCGTTCTTTTTGGACAATCGAGATGACTAGGTAAGTTTGAATTACGAAACATGCTGTTTTTTTGACAATTTTAAGAAGCCATGTCACACAATGGCACCATGGCTATGCTTGCTTTCTTTTGCAAACTAACTGTTTTCAGACGAGCGATCAAGACAATTTCTTGAGTGTAAGAACCAAACCAACTCTGAACATGCGAAATTCTGAGAGATGATCTGCAATTCAGAAAAACTAGAGGTCCAACTTCACACCCTACTATCGCACCACGCATTTATCAAGAGATCTATTGTAAAACTATTCGTCACCTTAACACACAAGAGACTGGATATATCATTAACTGAAGCAACGGATTACCAAGAACAAGAAAGGATCAGTATCCGCACAACTCTTACTCCTACGGATCCAACATTTGACAAAACACAAACCAAAACAATCGGCAAAACCTACGCCCGCAACATAGTTGGTTACCATCTAACAACATCTTGATCCCTAAAAAGTTTCCGTAGCAAGAAACAGCAGCATTAGCAGACTAGAAGGGGCCCTCGATAGAGAGACAAGTGCTCACCTAAAGCGAAGGAACCTGGGGACGGTGACGGCGGCAGCAAGAAGCGTAGGAGGGAGGCGAATGGTGGATGGAGAAGAGGGAGAGAGGCGGGGAAGGCGAGATATAGGGCGTGGCGAGCGTGTGGGAGTGGCAATGGTGGTGGCGGTGGGAATGAGATGTAAAGACGCCGGTGTGCCGCACTGGAAAGTTGGGAGGGATGGCTGCCCGGCTGTCTCTGCAGCCGTGCCAACGGGGAATAATATGCCCGCCTGGGCCACCCTAGAAAATCTCCTTTTTCTTTCGGTTTTACTCTTACGTGCACACGTCGGAGTGTACTCAGGTGACACCGTACAAATTGTGGAAGATATATGAATTGTTTGTTCTTTTTTTTCCTCGAAAGATAGCTATGGGTTACCATACATATTTTAATGCTCAATAAATAACTAAGAGATCATGCAATTAAATCTTAGAAAATACATAAATAAATCCACATAACATGTAGTTAGTGAGACTCAAAATATAATTGTTAGCTAAATACACGGATACCGTATGGTTAGAATAGCCACCAATCGGCGACCTTGATGTTTAGTAATTATATCACATTATGCAATCCTAACATTTATAAAAGGTATTTTTTTATAAATATTATGACTATGAAATCAGCATAATACAAAAACATTAATCCAGCTCAGCATAATCTTTTCTTAGGAAAAAAAATTAAAATGATTAACTAGCAAAGCAAATGGTATGAAATAGCTATTTAATGAACTATTGCAATAAATAACAAGGTAAATAATACTTAGAGCCAATTATAAATACCACATTTTCATTCCAGAATTTTCATGCTTCTACTTATATAGATAGGGTAACTATATCTAAACTATCTCATACGTCCAAACTCTTTTTTTTTCTTTTCAAATTAGGAGTTTCTGTCCGTGTTACCTGGTATAGAAACTGGGTTGGCAGTGCAATAACCCTATGTAAATTGGTGGACTCACTAAATACATCAAACTGCTCACTAAATACATCAAACTCCCTAATACATCATACTCTAACATCGACTACACAAGTCAAATGAGAAGATTTTTATGTGCTGTCTGGTTTTCTAATTAAGGTAGAACTTATTAGTCTACTTTATTAGTCCTCATCGTACCAATGTAAATTGGTGGACCCATAGCAATTTTGCTTTCAAGCCGTGTTCATCAGCCATTGTCAAGGCGTCCATCACCTGTCACATAGATACTTGCATCTGTATTTCCCTATCGTCCTAGTCGCACCTTTTTTCTCCTAGTTGTCGAATGCCTTGGGTTGTCATTGCTTTGGAGTTGGTACCGACTCGGTAGGATTACAAGATAAATAAAAATGGGCACATGAAAGCAAGGGACGGTGGCGCCGGGCCAGCAAGGGACAGGCAAAAGCGGGTGGGCGGCAGCCTTTTCTGCCCACTTTATTGCTTCATTTTAGCTTTACGGCAACGCCTCCAAGGCTCCCAACATTTCTCCCCGTCGTTATACGGCACTTGCTTCGGTGTCCTTCTCCTGTAACCGACACCTTTCCCCACCCCTGTGGATTCGTTTTTTTAGAGCAGGAGAGAGCTGTTAGGTTTTCTCTTTCTGATCTTTGATCTCCTTTATTTGGATCTGGTGTTCTTGGGGTTCGGGTTCATAAGAAACCGAACGCGCGAGAGAGAGAGAGATAGGGGATGGGTTCGGTTACCTTCGGATGTAGAGTAGGATGAGCTGGCCATGGCGGCTTGCGTGTAGTAGTAGACGGTGGTGGTCGACCTCGCCGGTGAAGACAATGTAGTCGATCCCTCCCTAGTGCGTGTCCCGAGCGAGGCGAGGACGGCCAGAGTCGATCGGGTCGGTGAAGTCGGCGCGAGCGATCCGTCGCCTCACGCCCTTCTTGATCGGATTAGGTTCTTGTGCGGTTAGGGTTTGTGGCGGCGCGCTGCTCAACCTTGTGATCCGTGCCGCCTGGCCCCACCTTCTTTTATAGCGCGGCGACAGGGCCCACCACCATCTTGGTCAAGCCGATCGTATGCAGATCATGGGGTGGGCATTTGGCCGTTGGGCCAAATGCCCGAGATCAACTCTAACATTCTCCCTTGATCTCAATCAGGCTTTATCTTTAATTACTTTTGACTTTACTCATTCCATCACAAATTGGTGCATAGAACGTGTCTCATCGCTACGGTCAATCGCCGATAGATTCAACAACTACAATACACCTCCCTGCTCAAATAGTTACTTTAAACTTTTGGGCCATCTTTTAGTCCAGAATCATAGGCTTTCCTTTAAACCCATGCCGCTTATATGTTCTCTCGAACACATTGGGTGGTAAGCCTTTAGTAAGTGGATCCGCTAACATCTTCAAGCAGACTTATATGCTCAAGACTTATAATTTGATCCCGAACTTTATCTTTCACAACATAGTACTTTATGTCAATGTGTTTGGCAAAGACCACTTGACTTATTGTTGTGGGCATACATTATCATGTTCATTATCGCAGAGACAACTTAAGTGGTCTATTGATGTCGCAACCACTTTTAAACCGGTATGAACTTCTTAAGCCGCTTCACCCGCCTCAGTAGCCTCATAACATGCTACAAACTCGGATACATTGTGGACGATGTAGTGACGGTTTGCTTTGAGCTTTTCCACGATATAGCTCCTCCAATGAGAGTGAAGACATATCCGGATGTCGACTTTCTATCATCTCCGCAAAATCGTAATCAGATACCCCACTATATGGAGTAAATCGATCTTCTCAGATGTCATCATGAGGCCTTTTGTTCCTTGCAAATAGCGCAAGACTTTCTTTATCAATTTCAATGTTCTATTCCGTGATTGCTCGAATCGCCAAGTAACCCAGAACAAAAGCTAAGTCGTATGCAGTGCACACTTGAGCATACTTGTAAGCTTCCGATACCAAGCATATGGAACCGCTTTCATTTGATCGATCTCATATCGGTTCCCGGGCATTGAAAATCCCCATATCTCGCCGCCTTGACTATAGGTGCAGTGAAGGACTACATTTATGCATCCCAAATTTCTTTAAGACTTTCTCTATATATGTCTTTGTGATAGTCCCAATATCCCTTTGTTTCTATCCCTGAATTTCGATCCCTAGAACGAACGACGCTCACCAAGATCTTTCATATCAAAGTTTGAGGACAAAATCTCTTCGTCTCCAAGAGTGCATCGACATCACTACTAGCTAGTAGGATATCATCCACATACGTGATTAGGAAGATAAATTTTCCGTCTTTAAACTTTGTATAGACACAGCTTGTCTTCTACATTCTCTTTAAAACCAAATTTTCTTATTGTATCACAAACTTCAAGTACCACTGCCTTGAAGCTTGCTTTAACCCATAAATCGATTTCTTTAGGCAAGATCCCATTCTTTCATTTTCTTCCATGACAAAACCTTTTGGTTGTGCCATGTAAACATTTTCCTCCAAATCCCCATTAAGAAATGCCGCCTTTACATCCATCTGATGTAACTCTAAATCATAATGTGCTACTAATGCCATTATGATTCAAGGAATCTTTACATGAGACCGAGAAAAAGTTTCATTGTAATCAATCCTTCTCTTTGAGTAAAACCTTTGCCACAAGTCGCGCTTTGTATCTTTCTACATTCCCTTGGGAGTCGAGTTTTGTTTTGTAGACCCATTTACGTACCTCTCTGCTTTGGCTCCTTTAGGAATAATTTCAAGTCCTGCACTTTATTAGCCTTCATGGACCTCATTTCTCTTCCATGGCTTCAAGCCATTTTGAGGAATTTTCGCTTCATGGCTTCTTCAAATGAGGTGGGATCATCCTCCATTTGAAATTCCTCAGATGATAAACTGATA
Source organism: Hsuehochloa calcarea (assembly GCA_036346395.1). Taxonomy (NCBI): domain Eukaryota; kingdom Viridiplantae; phylum Streptophyta; class Magnoliopsida; order Poales; family Poaceae; genus Hsuehochloa; species Hsuehochloa calcarea. The sequence continues at coordinate 10,366,144 of CM070611.1, read as the reverse complement.
ATCATCGTAAATAGCCGATCTTCTTACTCTTTGAGACCTCCTGGCCTCCACATTTGGTACATCTTCTGCTTGAGGTCAGCTGCTGTTCTCATTTGTGGCAATGGGTTCTATAGGATCCTCAAGAATGTGTTCCTCATTCTCATTCAATGTTGCCACAGAGGAACAATAACAGTGCCGGCACCACAAGATCTTGTACCGCTTGCAAAATGGCAACAGTGTAGTGAGAAGAGTGGCTTTTGAATCATCTGAGGGCACATATACCCGCTTCTCTTCAAGATCAATCTCTCGAGCTACCATGCTCCCCTCATCATTTCATCCTCTAAGAAGACAAATGTCTCGCTTCTACAAACTTTGTATATCCGTCGACACAGAGAAACGAAAACCTTTTGACTTTTCGTGTAGCCAATGAAATGGCAACTTATGCTTTGGGATCTAGCTTCCCAAGGTTTGGGTTAAATACTTTAGCTCAAGCAGACTCCCACACACGCAAGTGGTTTAGTGAGGGAACTCTTCCCGTCCACAACTCGCATTTGTTTTGGGCACCGACTTATTAGGCACTCTATTGAGAATATGAATGGCGGTTTTAACGCCCATCCATAAACTCAATGGGAGTGTGGAGTAGCTCATCATGCTTCGCACCATATCCATCGTGGTACGGCTATGCCTTTCACTACTCCATTTTGCCGAGGTTCGCCTTGTAGAATATCGGGCTACTATGCCATTTTCCGTAAGAACCTCGCAAAGGTCCAGAACTTGTCCATATGGGGTATGTCGATCGTAGTACTCCCACGATCGATCGAACTATCTTAATCTTTAAATCGTGTTGGTTTTCAACTTCAAATTTAAATATCGATTGGATAAATATATCCAACAGCCACAAATCGAGGACCACAAATGTCTGTGGTGAACAATTTGTAGAACTCCTGTGAATTTTCACTTGTACACTTGTATAGCAAGCGGTTCGGTTTAGTGAATTGCATGCAGGTCATGTCGCTAGGAAGTCTGGAAACACCACCGTTTTGAGCCCATGTCGCACTGAATTCAGGGGGTGGAAATCGAGCCGCATGCCCGCGTGGGGTCGGTGGTTTTCAACGGTGGTCAGCCGGTCAGATCGCAGGTGCAGTGCAACGTCTGTTTTGTTCGTCGGTCTCGACACGGCGCTATAGACGGATATCTTGCTCCACGCAAAATGGGACATCAACTCTAAGAATGTACCTATTTCGATTTGTTATACTGTATCTTCTACTTCAATCACATCTTCTTTTATAGGATTTTTAGCTACTGCACTGTCATATTCCCAATTGGGCCGAGCTACTTCTATTCCTACGATCCGAGTTACGTCTACATATCATAGTGCTACGTTTACGTACCATGGTACTACGTTTAAATGCTATGATGTTGTGTCACCAATTGTTAGTCCATAGATTATGTAATGAATCAGCTGATTTGGCCCATATAGCCGGTCATCTAGTGTTTTTGGTATTGTTCACGTGGCACTGTTTACGTGTGAATAGTACCACGGCTCCTTCCTTCCCCTCTATTTGAGATGGTCGTGGCCCTCTAGTTTTCATTGATTTTTGTTGATTGAAGTTTAGTTTTGTTATTTTATACTTCGTCATCTTTTCGGCGAGATCAACAGCGACATTGTCTTCGGAACGCCACTTATCAATACAATTCCTATTCGCAATTTCAGATTGCTTATCTATCTTGTTTTTATGTGCTTCTTCGGTGTATGCAAGAATTGATCTTTATGATCAGGTCATTCGGGTATTTGTACACGGTTGATAATGACTTATCGAGGAGTTCAACGATTGCGTTGTTTCGAGCCTTACGAGTTCGTAGCTAGAATCGTAAAAGTTGAGCGATTTCTACCAAAATTATATTCTCATCAGAAGATCGAATCAATCAAATCCTTCGTGGTCCATCAAGACTCCTACGGCCCGAGACCATGTATCATGGGTGAGTAACAAACAATCTTTAACTCGTGGTGCATCGACAGCCAGTTTGGAGTGTTGGCCCAAACCGAAGACGAACACACGCGAACACAATGGAACCCTCGAACGTGAACACAAGAACACAACAAAAATTTTGTGCCGCCGGAACAACAACAACTTTTCTAATTTTCTCTTGCTCTATTGCTCTTGTTGTTTAAGTTACAAGACCATAGGTGTCTTTATATAGGCTAAGCACTTGGATTCTTTGATCCAATTCATTTCTTAGTAGGAAACCTACTCGGACTCACATTAGGACACCAAAACTAAATATGAAAAACAAACAAAGGAAATAAACTAAATTGATCCGATGCTGATTGCATCAGGATCCTAACACCCTATACTTCGCAAGTCTAGATTAATTTCCAACAATCCCCCTTAATCTAGACTTGCCGACTCTAACTTGTTGCAGCAGTCAGTCTCAACTACGACTTGCCTAACTGATACTCGGCACAGGATGGCGAACACACCTCCTCAACATCCCAGACACAACTCAAGACGGCGAACACACCTCCTCAACGTCCCATACTCAACTCAACAGACTCGACTCAGGACGGCGAACACACCTCCTCAACGTCCCGACTCAACCTAGCATCGAGTAACGTCGGCCAGATTCAAGATCGCCACAATTAAATGTGCCTCCGCTTTCTCCTTTCTGGGATTACGGCATTCAGAAGCGAAGTGCCCGTAGTCCTGACAGTTGTAGCAGCGAATCTTCGTCTTGTCGAACTTGCGATTCTTCATGCCAGAGTTGTTGGCGCCCTTTTTATTAGACCTGGATTCCCACTCGTCACGAGTGAGTAGTAGATGTTCATCTTCCTTGTCGTGCCGCCATCCCTTTGTGCGTTCCTCGTATGCCTTCAGCCGCCCAACCACCTCCACAATCGTCATCGTCTTCATATCAGCAAATTGCTCAATGGTGGAGACGATCGGCAAGAATTTTTCGAGCATGGCATGAAGAAACTTCTTCACAACGATGCGCTCCTCCATCTTGTCTCCGAGGACACGAATCTCGTTGACGATGGTGGTCAGCTTCATGGCGAAGTCATTGATGGACTCAGTCTCCTTCATCTTCATTACATCGAACTCACTCATGAGAATCTGCGCTCGTGCCTCCTTGACGCGGTCAGCGCCGACGTGCATCTCCTTCAGAGTGTCCCGAGCCTCCTTGCACCTTGCCGTGCGCTCCGCCGCTGAGCGCTATACATCTGCTATGGCACAGCCAGCCGCCATGCGCCCTGGGACGCCGCCACACCCACCGCCACGCCGTATATGCCACCCCGGGAGTCGAGATCACACCTCCCGGGGTAGCAGCTAGGTTTTCAAACCTAGAGCTCTGATACCAATTGTTGGCCCAAACCGAAGACGAACACACACGAACACAATGGAACCCTCGAACGCGAACACAAGAACACAACAAAAATTTTGTGCCGCCGGAACAACAACAGCTTTTCTGATTTTCTCTTGCTCTATTGCTCTTGTTGTTTAAGTTACAAGACCATAGGTGCCTTTATATAGGTTAAGCACTTGGATTCTTTGATCCAATTTGTTTCTTAGTAGGAAACCTACTCGGACTCACATTAGGATACCAAAACTAAATATGGAAAGCTAACAAAGGAAATAAACTAAATTGATCCGATGCTGATTGCATCAGGATCCTAACACCCTATACTTGGCAAGTCTATATTAATTTCCAACATGGAGTCTGGACGAAGCTGCAAAGGAAGAACAAACATTAGTAAAAATATATTGCCGTTCCAACTGCTGTGCTGGAGAATATTGTCTTTTCTACTTTAAACTATCACTGCCTCGTTGCTGCGCTGAAGTCTTATCCGATCAGCAATTCCGACCCGACCAGCCAAGTCGACTGCACTAAAACTATGTCACTGCCGCTATCTCTGTAGGTCACGTGCACAAACTAAGACCAAGCAAAGCAATTTGGGACTTCGAAATAATATAAAGCAAAGCAAATTGTGTACATAAAAGGAAGGAGATCAAGGCCATAGGAAGACACTAAGCAAAGCACGAGAGAGAAAGAAACCATGAGGCCCTCGTGCTGTGCTACTTGTGTTCACCGTCGTGGTCATGTTCATCGTTTACCGCCTGTCCTACTCAGGCGAGAATGTTGCCGTCGTTGATGCGGTTAACTCGACCTTCCGTGACAACCACATCGAGAAGGTGGTTGATGAAGAGTCGGCGCACGATCGTTACTTGATGACAATTAAATATCTAAATATTACTTTATTTAATTAAAGATCGTACGTATTTCGTGGTTGTAACCCCTAAAGCTAACGACCCCTATGGTCGTGAGGGTTTTAGGAGTTACATTGTGGGTACCCTGGTCGGAAGAGATCTTGTACCTTATACTCGACCAAATGACTGCTCGTAAAATTAATGAATTGGCACTTGGACCTTGTTCCAAGTATATTCCTTCCGTATATGGAATATGTGTCTTAATTGTTCCAATCCACACGATGCTTCCGGCCCTAAGACACTGACAACAACTTCTTGACAATTTTGTTTCCTGTTAAACTCCAACAAGTGATCAGTTATTGGAACTGCCTCTCCGACCAAACTCGTCACTTCCAAGAGGTATCTTCTTTAGGAGTAATCACACCTCTTCGGCGGTTATTTAAGGATAGATGATGGACAGCAATAGGAGAAGACAATCCAATCCGATTCAACATCGACAACAAGCTTGGGCAATCAAAGACCCAACACTCTGAAGACAATTAGAGCAATAGCAATACTCTCAGTTTAATTAGGGCTACTCCACCGCCTAGTCGAAGACACCCCTTGTAATAGCCAGTCCATTGCAATAAAGAGCATCATCATTCTCCCCAAGAACTCTTTGCCATTTTTTTAAACAAATTCATAAGATCGGCGACTCGATCGTCGACAGCTGACGCTGTCCGTGGGGAAGAAGGCGCTGGGTTCTTGAAGATTACTTCGCTCAGCAATCCTCATTCACTTTCCTTCGCTCCATCATCTCTCATGCGATCATGACAGGGACTTGGGATGAGAAAAACTGGTTCGACTTGGTAGACTACTCCAACCTCGACATGGACGCATGCATCCGCGCCATGGAACATGACACGATGTCGTCATCATCCTCTTCCGCCACCGACTCGCAACTTGCTGAGACCAGCGAGATTGACTTGATGGAGGAGGATTTACTGCCACCATCAGTGGCTCTCCCAGAGAATTCGGTTGTTCTGACTAGTTCGAATATCCGAATACCTCTGCAAGCTCGATTCTCCCGACCGACAAGAACGACGATAAAAACCCAACGCAGCAATCAGAGGGCCAATGTGCTCTCGATACGGTCATAGGTGACCAGTATTCACCAATAGCTCCTACGTATTCTGGGGTCCAACCGACATCTGGTGAGGGTGTCACTGAAGTTACCACCAGTCGAAGGCCAAGTGGGAATGATAAAACTCAGCATACGGTCGACAATCTGCCTGATCAAGCTGAGTCCACCACAAAGCTTACTAGAAGTGGTAATCTTCGACCGCTCCCCGTCGTGGAGGCTCCTTGTTGAAGCACTGAAAGGCTCTCCCTTAGATACGACGGGAGCTCGTTGAAAGACTACTGTTAGAGGCACGAGATTAACACAATCGGAGATACCAATCAAAATGCCGTGCACAATCCTCCACAGCTTAACCCGCCACCACCTACTAGTGGAAATGTATGAGCACTCAAGCACCAAATGGCGGCGGTAATCGAATTGATGGACATCGATCAGTTAATTCACCTATTTCTACTCCACAGCGCATAATGGGTCGGATAGGACAAACCAGAAGGTTAGGGGGAAATTCGAGTCATCGAACACCCTCTGCTAGCAAGAATTCTTCGAGACCTTCAGTAACAATTCAAAACCTACAACGAGTTCGTGACATTTTGAAAAACCCAAATTCTGCCTCTAGCAGAGACTCTGGGTTATGTTTAACTTGCAGGGCAGGTATCAGAGATTATCCAACAAACCATGTAACGTATAGAAATGTACCGGGAGCAAAGGAACTCGCAAAAGTCACACTATGACTTCATCCCAGCGTTCCTCCCTTAGCAGGGGACAGCATGGTCAAGTTGGAAGCCATCCGATACCAAGACCTCCTTAAATATTCCGATACAACATGGCTCTTGTTATTGCCACCATCTTAAATCCAACCAAAAAGATGGATTATTTGTAGTTCTTTTTTCAAAAGGTACGTGACAATGAGGATGACATTGGCAAAAATGTCGAATCGACTAATGATTGGATAAAAGCACTTTGAAAAATATGAACTTAGGACAAATGGTGAAGACCTGGTGTCTCATACTAGCGAAGCCTGGAGTAGTGTGGGTTAATCGATTCTCAGGGAAAAAAGAGTTGAAGAAGAATTTGTTCAATATACATCCCAGAGGAGCGTGAGGCGGCATGAACCGAAGTTAGGGCTCGATAGATATTTGGAAGAAGAATCCGACTTGAGTGGTGACAATTTAGATATTTTGAGCTAAGTACCCTATCTTGTCAGCTATGGTCCGAGATTCCTTGCAATACCTCTAAGGACTGTGTCCTCCAAATCCGCGTTTAGTGGGGTGGTAGAATACTTGGCGATACTAGAAGCTCATTATCACATGAAACACTTGAAGCTCTAGTTTGCACCGAAGACTGGCTAATTAAAGTTCCAAACACTAAAGGTATAATAAATATTCATTTATAAATGCCTTAAATATTGCAATTTATACTAAAGCTAAACTAATTGTTGGACCGAAACGGCGACTAGAGGGGGGGTGAATAGGAGCACGATCTCTTTTCACCTAGATTGGATTCAACATATTTTTACTCCAATAGCTATGAGAGCTATGAAGATCAATATATAAGCATAGCGGAAGATTTGTACTGAATTCAATCAAAACCCCGAAGCAAAACGACCAAAAACTCAAATCCTAAAGAGATGGGCGGTCAAACCTCTCAACCTGGCAGTCTGACTTTTACATGGGCAGTCTGACCTCTCTAATGGGTGGTCTGACCTCCAGTTTGATGAAGAGTAAAATTAGCCCAAACTCAAAATCACAAATTGGTCTAACTTTTGATCCACAACTCCAAAGTTCTGACCTTTTTTCGTTTGAGTGAAGATTGCTTCAAAACCGAATCAAAACCAAAATATGATCCAAAAACTTGCTCGTGGGTTAATGATGATCAAGATGATCCTATATTTATTCCCACATCTCATAGCAAGCAAGATCCGCACCAAAACCAAAGGAAAACCGAAGGATCAAAGAAAGCTCTAAAATCACAAAATAGAGAGCAAGAACAAAAAGAAAATCATCTTGAGAAATCTTGCTTGGATTGAGCCACTCCATCATGGAGGACGAATACTCAATACTTGAGCACACGATCAATCCAACTCTATAGAACAATAACCTCTCCACCACCTCTCCCTAAACACACACTAGGATTTCTTCAAATACAAGAGTTGGAAGGTGCACAAGCAGCACCCTCCCCTATCTATAGTGGAGGCTAGCTTCTAGAAGGATATTCCTAATAGGCACCCGTTAAGCCCACACACAAACGGGTTTAACTCACGCACGCATTTCAAAGCGTCGTCTTCATCTTCTCTTGACCTAAACCACTTCTCCTTACGCCGTCTTGCGCCGCGGTTTAGCAAAAAACCATCAAGACGGTATTTTGGTAAAGTTACCAAAATACCCCTTCTCGATCCTTCTCCAAAGACCGAGTTCAAACTTCATGAAGTAATCCCATGCTTCACCACGTGTAGGTTGATCAACGACTCTCTTCATGTCGGCAAGTCTCTCCCATCCGACTCCCACCGAAACCACCATAACACTTGCACCGACCGCATCGCTTGATGCAACATGTCGCACCAAACTTGTCGTTTGGTCATCCTTGTCGATTTTGCGCTATGCTTGAGTCTATCGACTTCACCCAGCATCCTCGATCGTTATGAACCTCGGCTCTCCAAGCCTAGTCCCGATCATCCCCATCGTTGACCTCCAAGCCACCTGCACAATAATAGACCAAGAAATCGATTCTGGGAATAAGTTCTTCACAACTTGACCCACGTTAGTCAAACACATGCATCATGCAACACATATGCACTGAAACCCATGAACTTGACCTGAACTACAATTATTGCTGCCAAGATGGCCGACGAACAAGTCAAAACTAATCAAACCGCCACCTATGGCTGGTCTAACCGCCCAGCAAGGGACTTAGCCAAATATCCTCCCTGGAAATCCTAAACCTCTATGGAAATTTCAAACGAATAGAACTTTTAACCCGAAGCTCTAAAAATTATAAGACTAAGTGTAGGAGAACCCCCTTTCTTGTCTACACCCTCTATTTTTGGCCCAACTCTAAATTCAAAGACACTTAATGGCCGGTCAGACCACCGCCCATGGCCGGTCTTACCGCCAGCCTCTAGGCCCAAGGCCTGGCCGGTCTGACCTCCAGAGGTGGCCGGTCTGACCGCCACACAGAACGGTCCGACGGTCTAACCGCCAGCTATCTGACAGCACCTGAACTTTGCCGAAAACACGTGATTTGATAAACTTTCAACGCCATTGCTAACTACAACATCATCCTAAGATCATGAGCATAGCCCCATGATATCCACACTAATTTTAATATTGTCATGTGTAGGTCAAGATGGAGCATGATCTGAGTGATGGGGGAGCATTGGAGCTTAAGTAAATTGGGTAAGTTGCCTAGACCATTTCTTTCTCAAGTTTACCCAACATATAGTAAGTAAACCATCCATCATAGCTCTGTAATTATGTTTTCATTTGTACTACTCTAGAAGTGCCTCCTTACAGAAGCCAGGAGATGTTAAGGACAATTAGAACCTATATAGAACTCATAGTTTTTTTTTCATACACTACTATAAAACATACTATACTAGATGCCCTGTCATAGACGGTTGGTTCCTTTGGAACCGCTTGTGATACGTAACTATCATAGACGGTTCATGAATAGAACCATCTGTAATAATTCACAGACGGTTCTTAAGAAGAATCATCTATGATAATCGAGACTTCATAGATGGTTCTTCTGAAGAACCGTCTGTGAATTATCACAGATGGTTCTATTCACGAACCGTCTGTGATTATAATTATATCATAGACGGTTTTGTAGATAAACCATCTATGATACTTTTGTTTTGTTGGAAAAATAAAAATTTGGACTTAATGGGCGAGCTGCCGAAACTCGCTCTATATTAGCAGAGTCTCCTCACACCTCCATCTCCTCCTCTGCCATCTCTCCTCTAACCGAGTGCCGCTGTCTCGCCCTGACCTTGCGCTCCGGCCTCCCCCGAGCTCGTCTCCCGTGGCCTCCTCCACCTCGCCCCAGCCTCGTCATCGCCGGTCTCCCACGACCTTGTCGCCCCGCCTCCTCCACTTCGTCGCCCCGTCCTCCCCCGAGCTCGTCGTCGCCGGCCTCCCACGACCTCACTCTCTCTACTCCTCCTTTTGCTCTGTGATGTGGATTACTAAGAGCTAGTGTTAGTGCTCTATGAATGGATTGAGTTAATGCTACTGTGATGTGGGTGATCATGTGGCTATTGTGGGAAGCTCTCTATGCATGTGTAGTTCATGCTAAGTTTATTGGTTTCGGCAAAAATATAGATGGCAAATCGCGCACTGTCCAGTAAAACCGCCATAACTTTTACATACGAACTCGGATTGCGACGATCTTTGGCTTGTTGGAAAGCTAACGAAAAGTTCAATTTGAAAATCCATAAGTCCATATAAAATTCATTTGCGAGGCTCGGGGGGCTCCAGATGAAGTGAAAACCCCCCAAAAAGGTCGTTTAGAGCCTCAAAACATCATCCGAAGTTTTAGCGCCCATTTTCATTTTTTGCAATAGAAAAGTGCGACGCCCTGTGCATTACCCCAGGGGTAATCACACTTATGCTTACGAATTACTATTCATTTGCTCAGTAGAACACTGCTTCAACGAATAGTAAGCCTTTATCAGAGTTACACAGCAGAACAATAAGTTAGAATCTGTACATCTTTATTATAACAGTAGCCACGCATGGCTATGGTCTCTACAACTAGTAATTTACAACCTCGAAATGGGACTGGGTCCTATTGCTTGCTTTCCCTGCTTCTCTGGTCGTCTACTCGTCCCACGCGTCGAAAAAGGCACCCAACTCGCCTGGTCTTCATAGCCCACGCCTCACCACATGCGGTCTCTTCGATACTTGCATGTCCGTCGTCCCACGCGGGATAGTTCCCGGCCGGACTAGGATCTACAAAGGAGAATACTAACAAGGTTGAGTACAAACGTACTCAGCAAGCATTAATAGCAAACATATGCACTTGGATGACTCATCTTTGCTCTTTACTTCACTTTCTAGTTCATCTCTGACTCAGAAAATAACTCATTAAAACATTAGGTGACAAATTTTAATTCTGAAAAGACTACTAATCACTCGAAGAGAAGATAAACCCCTAGCGGTCACCGTATACTCCAATCCAGGAGACTGGCATGAATTCATGATTTGTATAGCACTGCACTGGCTTGTACCACTTTACCCATAGCTATTCTGAGCTCTTTTGAGCTAGGTCCATCGCATTGCCTTTGATGCGATTTCAAGTTCAGAATACGGAACGTTTTCCAAGTTACGTGATTAATTTCTCTACCCATTACTTTTTGTCGGTGCTGACCTGGCTACCACCGAGTTCTGGTAATGTTGGTTGGGCCAGTTCATCCTCTCTGCACCCAACACTCCACCTTGCGCTATAGCGCCTCTTCTTACACCACACGCAGACATATTACTTACCCTGGTGTGGAGAGCATAATTACGTAACAAGGTAGCATTTTCTGCCCTTTCAAAATGGAAAATGGTTGGCACTTAAATACGACCTCATTCCGAGTAAGAGTTTTGTTGGTCCTTATATATTACCCATATGTAAAGGGGTCCCGCCTCTTGCCACATCATCATCTTTTTTCTTTTATCTTTTCCCCTGCCCTGAGTCCCCTTTACCAGCCACAATATTAACTCATTCATCTTCTTATTCATCATCTTTGTCATGTTATCTTTTCTCATCATTTCCTTTGTTCGATTTGAGTTTTTGAATATAGTTTTCATGCAATACATATACGATACAATGAAATACGGTTTATATTTAATATAGCTATATTTATGATCAAGAGGAAAGCTTGCCTTCAGAATTGTAGAAAAGGTCATCGACGATGAAACCTGTATCAACTACTCCTGCAAGCGTTGGTTCGTTTGCTGCAATCATACGACGGTGCAAATAGTAAATAATTAAGTAAATACTTAGTGAATTTTATGTGATAGCAGGCGTATAAGATGTTAATACCGCTCCTTTTGTTAGCCAATTTTAATTTAACAAAATTTGTTGGATCCCAACACAGTTAGCACTTTCCCACTAAAATCATTCTACGGTTGAACTTGGTCTACAGCCGCGACCGCCGAAGTCGCGCTCTACACTCGACACGCACTTCTACTCGAGCTTACACTCTGTTACGCCTTACAAAAATATACCCGATGGCACAGGGCTATCAACACCTCCTTGCACTCAACAGGTTACTCAAAATAACTGAATAAACACGAGCTATACCGATTTACTAACTTTTCCTATACTCCAAAATTGTACACCTAATTTTCTAACCCTAATCCCTATTTACCTAATTACCTATCTACTTAATCACCTAAACCCCCTAATCACTTATCTATACTAATCCTAACCGGCTAAATTCTAACCGACTAAACCTACCCGGCTAATCACCTCCTAACTCTAACTTAACCCTAAACTACTAACACCACCACCTGCCTCTGCCGACTCAACCCACCGCCACCTCTCTCTTTCTAACCCCTATCTCCCTCTGCCTTCACGCCTCCCCCGCCGACACTCTCGCCTCTCCCTCTCACCTCACTCGCGTCTCTCCCTCTCTCCCTAGATCATCCGCCGCCGCCTCCTCCTGGCGCGCCTCCCCCTCTCCCTCGGAGATCTCCGCCGCCATCGCCTCCAACCGGCCCGCTCCGCCTTCAAGCGCCGCTCCCTGCGCCCCCAACCCCGCCTCCGGTCTCTGCGCCGCCTCCCTCGGCTATGGCTCTGCCTCCATCTTCACCCGGCGCGGTCAAAGGCCCGGCGCCTCCTCCTCCGCTCCGACCTCGCTCCACGCGGCCGCCCCCGCAAGACCACTACTCCGGTGCCTCTGGCTACTCCACCGATCTACCACCAGCGCACTGCCCGGCTCTAGTCTACCCTCGGTGGATCCGGTCCCCTACCCCGGCGCTCTACTTCCTACGGCCCACACGCAGCCTCCTGCCAGCCCGGCCTCCGGCCGCCGGCGCTCGGCCTCGCCCACGGTTCCCACTCCTGGTGCCCTGAGCCCACTCTCGCTCGGCCTGCTACTGGACTCGCTACCCCTACCACCCTGGTTACTGGTTAAGTTGATTCTTAGAAAATTCAGTTGATTTCAGTATTAATGCACTAATGCTAGCTGGTGATTTATGTATGCATGCTCACTGAGACCCACTGGAGGTGGAGGATGATGGATTCGGCTACTACCGAGGTTGGAGGGATGACTGGCTTCAGCTGCTACTGAGGTAAGTCCTCCTGATCTCCCTCTTCACCTCTCCTCCTAGTGCTCTGAGATGGTGCTGCACTGAGAGATGATGATGAACTGAGATCTAGTGGTATGTAGGAAGGATGTGTATTTGTGTAGTGCACACTGAGGTTACCTCTTGATGGGATTTGGGTTGGGAGAAGGGGATGGCAGTGCTGGCCTCGTGCTGGTGCTCTCCTCTTCTTCCTGGCTCCTTGGCTCCCTTCCTCCTATTGCTCCCTGGCTGTTGCTGCTAGCCTTGCCTTCGGCTGAGAAGAAGTAGTAGGAGGGGGTTGGCAGTGGAATGCTTGCCTTGTGGTGGCTTGGTTGGAATGAGATGGGGTTTGTGGTGCTGGCTTTGTGCTGGCTTTGAAGGGGGAATGCACCGCTACCGGGAGATGTATTTACTGGTTTACTGGGAATGCATCTTCCTGGGGGATGCATTGACTGGGGAATGCACTTGGTTGCCCTTATCCAATGCATTTCGAGGCTGGCTTATCCTTTGACTGTGTGTTCTCCAAATTACCAGGGCCCTATTCCTTTCCTTTTTACCATGATCCTATCCTAGATTGCCCTGTTCATGATATTCTTTGGCTGCTTTGGTTGTCTTGTTCTTGGTTTCCTTCAGTGGTGTCCTGGATGGTGCTTGGCTTGTGAGGTGAATGGATGGTGTGGCTTGAATGGGGAATGCACAGATTGGGGGATGGAGCACTCGGTTGCTCTTATCTCCAAGCTGTGCCATGCCTTTTACCATGCTCCTTTTCATCTTCATTTTTACCACTTGCTCTTGGTTTCCTTCAGTGGTGTCCTGGATGGTGCTTGGCTTGTGAGGTGAATGGATGGTGTGGCTTGAATGGGGAATGCACAGACTGGGGGATGGAGCACTCAGTTGCTCTTATCTCCAAGCTGTGCCATGCCTTTTACCATGCTCCTTTTCATCTTCATTTTTACCACGATCCTATTGCTGCACTCTGTGAATTGAGGAGCTTAAATGGGGGAGGTGCATTCGTCTGGGGTTGGCTTGCTAATGACCACTATGCCCTTGTGCTAACCGAATGGCTCCCTCAAGATATTTTTGGGCTATGGGCATTTTGGTCAATTGACTGGCAATACATTATGCAATGGATTCTCTGCAGTCGAGGCGAATCAATATACGTAGGTGTTGGATTCTATCATGCCAGGTGATGAAACCTACGGAGATAAGACGACGCCGATTACTTGGGTTAGTCTAGGTATCGTGGGTATCCAGGTGCCAACTAGTCTGGGTTAACCTAGGTTAGTGTCGGCAGTCTCGATACTCAGTGTGCCAGCTAATCTAGGTTGATCTGGGAACCGCAATGATTCCTATGGTACTCTGACGGCAAATTCGCTTCATTCTAACCCTATTCTATTTCTTTTGAATTGCTAATGGTCTTGTGGTTGATTGGCGGACAATGGAGCTGGACGTGGTGTTTCAGATTGGGTCGAAGAAGACAGTTTGACTGGACGGCGATGAATGGACAAGAATTTAAGGAAGGCTTCGGCGACATGCAATGCAAGACTTTATTTTATTCTTTTTGAAATGTACCACTTGTAAATTTTTATATTGATATGAGATTACGATTTGTTTTTGTTTAGATGAGTTTTAATTAATGATAATCATCGATTAGTGTTGTTTAGATTAATTTAATTTAATGGGTTCTCACAAAAAGGTTATCACAGACGATTCTTGTTCAGAACCGTCTGTGGTAATTAATTATCATAGACGGTTCTAAACAAGAACTGTCTGTGATAGCTCCGTCTGTGAAAAAGCTCATGTCATTACAGATATATAAACTGTTTAGAATTGTCCGTGATAGCTCCGTCTGTGAAAAAGCTCATGTCATTACAGACATATAAACTCAGACGGTTCAAAAAAAAACCGTATGTGATGACGGTTTCGAACCGTCTGTGATGACCCTTTGTGTAGCAGTGATAGCTCGATAATTATAAAGTTTGCATTAATACTATTCCCAGCACTCTTGTAGAAAGACAACAGCAGTCTGAACCGAGTGACAGAGAGGAAACTGCATCAGTTGTCATCTCCTAGGATCTGTATAAATAGCGCAGAAAGAAATAGTTGATTGTTTTGCTTCTGACAATTCTTCATATTTGGAAGTCCATGGGCTCATTTGCACTTGTATTTGTTTTCTTAGAGGAACCTTGACTTTTCTAGCGGGATATTAATTTTTTATCTTTGGATAATACATGTTTTTTGGCTTTCTGAACTTCACAGGAAGTCTGACTGATCAATTTCATTATGCAACTATGTTATTTCTTGTTAAGTGTAACATCTGGAAATAACATTATGACATTGAGAATTATTTTTTATTGAGTTGACATGGCATTTCTAAGTTACATAGTGTCTGTCAAGTTTATGTCCCAGTGAAGATAAAATTTTGGTCCAAAGATGATTAATGACTGGTTTTAGCTTCAAGCCATCTGTCATACCATTTTGATGAATGGATGGCTTGTGGCTAAAACCATTATGTAGATTCGTCAATGATGGCCAATAATAGCTATGAGATCTGAGGGACGACCTGTTCAATCTGCATGCCTAATCCTTCATTCTCCTTGGTTTCTACTGGTGAACTGAGTGTGTTAGTTCATGTCCTGTTGAGTAGTTTTGGTTGTAATTTCTCAAGCTCAAGTAGAGTCGTAGAGGTGTCCCAACGAAGATAAAATTATTGTATCGAAGATGAATGCTCAATTAGTTTTAGCTTCAAGCCATCCTCATGTTTATTCCTTCTGATGTGTGGCTTGTGGTTAAAACTAGTGTGTAATTTAAAATTTGTTGGTGATGGGCAATAGCTATGGGATCCGAGGGATATTACCATTTCAGTCAAACAACGGTGTCCAGCAATTGTGTTTTTCTTGCTGTATCTGGCCTAACAGTTTGCCTTTTATTTTCAAATAGGTAGCCTATTTTAGCTGCCAATTCAACTTTGATTACCCTCATTTGTTCAATTTGCTTTGAGATCTTTTTCATACATTATAAATTCTGCATTTGACAACATTACATCCATTGATCCAGGTTTGAGCGTCCAAGAGGTCTGAAGATACAAGTCAACATCTCAACGAAGTACCAAAGCTTCTTGTTAGCAGAGCATGCTCTCCTGTGTTCTCGTGAAACTTTTGGACCCTAATCAATTACACTTGCCAGCTATGGATTTGTAGATCTTAACTTTGGGGAAAATATACCTTTTGCCACATTCTGGGATGCAGCTTTTCAGCTTATTTCTGGTATGAACTGCGTGTAGCTTAAAGTTTATCTATTTTCAGCTTATATGCAATCTGAAACTAGCAATATTTGGTTTGGATATGGGATGTTACTCTGGATCACCTAGTAAGATCACTAAGATGAAGCTTCTAAACCAATCAATTTGCAGGTTAAACGGTCATATGCAGTTTATATGTATTCACAGATGCAATGTCCATCAATTTGGATGAGACATCGTTCTATAGTATGCCGAGTTTGCTATAGCTGTGATGTTTATGTCGAGCTTTGCATTGAGATTTGAGAAACAAGCCTAGTTTATCCATCCTATCTATTTTATGTTCTTTGTTGATTCTCAAATTCACTATAAGATATCAATATTGTTGGGATGATCTCGGCTAACCACTCCGAGATTCAAGGGGGCAAAGCCCCACCCGCGCCCTGATCGGGGGCGCAACTAACTATTTGGTTCTCGGTCCCGTTCATCCAGCGCAATAATAAAAGGGTTGGACTCGGCAGGCCTCGGGCGTGGGTTCTAGCCTGCGAAGGTCCAACACAAAACCCGATTTGTTCAGCGTGTTGTGGTGAGCGAAGACCGGAGCCGCCGTCACCACCACGCCACTGCATCACCGCCCTCATGTCACTGCGACTCCGATCGTGCCTCAAGCAGAATGGGAACACCAAGTTCAGGTATGCTTCACGCTTCCGCTCTGATGTCTTAGATTAGGTGTTCATCTCTAAGCTAGGATTAAGTTATCTAAATCAAGTTTATACCCATATTTGGTATCAGAGCCACCCTAGCTCAGTTTGAACCCGTATTAGTCTCAATTGCCCGGATCTAAGGTTTGGGGGGCTCGATTTAGCATTTTAGAAGGAGGGGATTTGGAACCCTTAGTGAAATCCTAACGAAATCCCAAAACTCAAACCCCAATCCTCAACTCAAATCAGGACCCTAAGAGGGTACTCATGTTTTGGAAACCGCCAGATTTCCTCTGGTTTTGGGCGATGTTGTAGCTCCACTCGACGGCTGCGCGCGTGACCTCGGTCGCACGCGCGCGCTGGCGAGAAGGGCTGCGGGGGCGTCGCCTCATGTCGCACACCGCCTCAAGTCGCCGCTGCGCGTTCGCTTGGTGCTTCTTCCTCACGCCATCGCCGAAGGAGCCGCTGCTGCAGCTCTCCGCCCGCGCGCCTCCGCCTGTTTTTTCAAGAGAGGAGTCGAATGACTTAGGGTTAGGGTTAGACCGGATTTTATATCACGCGATTTTGGTTCTCGTCCGTCCGATGGAATCTAACGGCTCGCGTCGTTCTGATCCGACAGAGTGTGATGACGCGCGGATTTTTCGATCGTCCGATTAGATCTGACGGTCACCGTGCATCCGGGCGAATCCAGCTGCTAAACGGGCCGGGTGACTGTGAAGCAATGGGCTGGACGTCCGTGGAACAGTAGGCCAAACAGTGGTTTTTTCCTTTTTCCTTTTTCCAACTACTTTTATGTTTAAATTTTTTCTTTTTTTCTTTTATGCACTATTTTTAATTAATGTTAATTGCCCAATAATAGTGTATCATTGTCTCTAATTAAAGTTGAACCAACGAGATATTTTAATTAGAGATTTTTATGTTTTATTTGGCATTATGTATGCACATGATTACATATAGACCAACGTTGTTTGTAGTTGTGTGTCGCCATATTAAATTGTTAAGCTCTTTTTCATTTTCTGCCCAACGGCGATGTGGATTAGAACTATAGTTTTGCATGTTGTTAATCAGACCAACGTTGGGTTAATTGCATGCAATATATCCTTATGTTATTTCTAATTTTGCCATGTATTTTAATGTTCTGCAATAAACGCTTCGAATGTTGCTGCCACAATTGACAATATTGAGCAGCTCACGGAAAGCAATTTTCCCACTTGGAAAGAAAGAATTCATGTTGTCCTTGGAGGTTTCGACCTTGACTATGCGTTAAGGGTGACCGCTCCCGCTCCCCCCACCGACGGTGAGGATAATTATGATGAGAAAAAGAAAATTTATGATGCTAATGCTGAAAAATAGGAGCGGTCCAACCGCCTGTCACTAATGATTATGAAGACCTCTATCTCAGTTGGGATCTGGAGAGCAATCCCTGAATCCGAAAATGCTAAGGAGTACTTGGCTTTAGTTGAGGAGAAATTCAAAGGCTCAACTAAAGTTTATGCCAGTACTTTAATCCAGAGACTCTTATCCGCTAAGTATGATGGGTCCAGCAGCATAAGAGAGCATATCATGATGATGACTGATATGGCTGGAAAGCTCAAGAGCATGGACATGGAGATATATGATGGTTTTCTAGTCCATTTTATTATGACTTCTCTTCCTTCTGAGTACACTGCATTTAAGACTAATTACAATACTTAGAAAGAAAAATTGAGCATGAGCGATTTAATCGCCATGTGTGTCCAGGAGGAAGAGAGAATAAGGACCGAAAAGAAAGATTTTGTGCATCAAGTTAGCGGCTCTAACAAAAAGAAGTTCCAAGGGGACTTCAAATCCAAGAAAAAGCTACAATTCCCTCTAATTCAGATAAGTCAGGGCCTAAGACGCACAATGCACCTAAGCCTCATGTTGCTCCCGCTGGAGCACTTAATGGGAATGAATGTCACTTCTGCAAGCAGCTAGAGCATTTCCAGAAGGATTGCGTTGGTTTTTTGAAGTGGCTCGCCAAAAGGGGTAATGATACAATAACGTTCATTGATGAAACTCTTTATGCTGATTTCTCCCTTAATTCTCTGTGGATTGACTCGTGCAACTGTACATGTTACCAACTCTTTACATAGATTCCTTACCGCGAGAACACTAAGAAAGGGGGAGCGAAGTCTTAGAGTCGCGGATGAAAAAGAAGCCAAAATTGAATCAGTTGGATCTGTTTCATTAGTTTTAGATAGCGGCTTCATACTTCGTCTCAATTATGTAGTCTATGTTCCTTCTATCAGGAGGAATTTGATTTCGATTTCTTTATTGGATGATGATGGTTTTAAATGCAATTTTGGTAACAATAAATGCATTATTACATTTAATTCAAATGATGTTGGTTTTGATTTTAGACAAAATATGCTCTATATGCTTTCCCTCACTGAATCTCATGTATCTTTGAATGTGTGTGATGCTAAGCGTAAAAAGAATGATGAGACTTCATTGAAATTGTGGCACTGTCGTTTAGGCCACATTTCAAAGGGGAGAATGGAGCGTCTCATTAAGAAAGAAATTCCCCACCCATTAGATTTCTCTGACCCAGACCACTGCATTGATTGCATTAAAGGAAAATATGTAAAGCAAATAAAGAAGGGAGCCACTCGCAACACAAGACTCTTAGAATTAATTTATAGTGATATTTGTGGTCCTTTCCCTGTGACAACAGTGGATGGTTTTGATTACTTCATCACATTCACTGATGATTTTTTCTGTTATGATTATATCTTTCCCATTAAAGACCGATCTGAGTCACTTGACAAATTTAAGATATTTAAGGCCGAAGTTGAAAATCGGCACAACCTAAAATTAAAGTGGTAAGATCGGACCGTAGGGGAGAATATTATGGGAGACATGCCTCTTATGGGAAAATTCCTAGACCTTTCGCTAAATTCCTTCAGGAAAATGGCATTGTTGCCCAGTATTCTACACCAGGTGAACCTCAGCAGAATGGGGTAGCTGAGAGACGCAACCGTACACTTATGGATATGGTACGGAGCATGCTTAGCTATTCTAGTTTACCAACTAGTTTGTGGATGAAAGCACTAAAAACAGCCGCACATATTCTTAATTGGGTTCCCAGTAAATCAGTGCTTAAGACACATTATGAATTATGGACTGGGAAGAAACCGAGTTTGAAATATTTAAGAGTGTGGGGTTGTCGTGCTGAAGCTAAGATATTTAATCCACATATTGGAAAATTAGATTCTAAGACATTAAGTTTCCATTTTATTGGGTACCCTGAAAGATCCTAAGGGTGTCATTTTTACTGTCCTGATAGGATAACTAAATTTGTAGAAACAAGTCACGTTGTGTTCTTAGAGAATGACGAGGACCTGGAGCCTAGGAAAATAGATCTTGAAGAGAAGCGGGTTTATGTTCCTTCACCGCTTATCCTAGAGACCTTTATTTCTGTACTTCAAGAAGTTGCAACTCCAGTACCGAATACTATTGTTACACCCACTATTGAAGTCTCTGAAATTCCTAATGTCGCACCTAATGATGAGCCTCAGCAGTCTCCTACAATAGCTAATGAACCTATTAGAAGATCACAGCGGGAGAGAAGATCTACCATCCCAAATGATTATGTTGTTTATATGAATGAGGATATTAATGATATAAGGAAGGTAGATGATCCCACCTCTTATAAGAAGGCCATGATGAGTGAACATTCTCTTAAGTAGCTTGATGCCATGAAGGATGAACTTAAGTCCATGAGCACTAATGATGTATGTGACTTAGTAGAAATTCCTGATGGAGTCAAAACAGTAGGCTGTAAATGGGTCTACAAAACCAAGTATGACTCTAAGGGAAATGTTGAAAAGTTCAAAGCAAGGCTTGTAGTAAAAGGCTTCACACAAAGAGAGAGGATTGACTATAATGACACATTTTCTCCTGTCTCGACTAAGGATTCATTCGAATCGTTGTGACACTTGTAGCTCATTGTGATTTAGAGCTACATCAGATGGATGTTAAGACGACATTCCTTTAGGGCGACTTGCAAGAAAACGTTTTCATGGTTCAACTAGAAGGTTTTGTTGTGGAGGGCAAGGAGCATATGGGATGTCGACTTAAGAAATCAATTTATGGCTTAAAACAAGCGTCGAGGCAGTGGTACCTCAAATTCGACAAGGTCATAAGGAATTTTGGATTTAAGGAAAATGAAGTTGATAATTGCATATATTTTAAGTTCAAGGGGAGTAAATTCACCATCTTAGTGCTTTATGTGGATGACATCTTATTGGATAGCAGTGATAAGGATATGCTGTTTGAGACTAAGAGATTTCTTTCATCCAATTTTGATATGAAAGATCTTAGTGATGCCACTTACGTTCTTGGCATTGAGATTCACCGAGATAGGTCCAAATAAGTATTAGATTTATCTCAAAAGGCATACATTAACATAGTACTGAAGAGATATAATATGCATAAGTGCTCGCTCGCCTGCTCCTATTGTTAAGGGCGATAAGTTTGGGATATTTCAATGTCCAAGGAACCAATATGAAACTGGTCAGATGAAGTTTGCCTTATGCTTCAAATTGTCGGAAGCATTATGTATGCTCAAGTAAGCACGCTACTCGATTTAGCTTTTGTAACCTAATGCTTGGCGATATCACCAAATCCAGACTGCACCATCGAAGGCCGTTAAGAAAGTCTTGCGTTATATGCAAGCTACTAAACATTTCATGCTCACATATAAGAATTCTGATAACCTTGAAGTAATTGGTTATTCAGATTAAAATTTTGAGGGATGTGTTGATACTAAGAAATCCACGTCAGGTTATATCTTCATACTCGCTAGAGGAGCTATCTCGTGGAAAAGCTCCAAACAAACCCTTACGGCATCTTCAACGATGCAAGCTGAGTTTGTGGCATGTTATCAGGCTACCGGGTAGGCTTATGGCTTAAGAACTTTATTCTGGGTCTTAGAGTGGCAGACAACATCTCTAAACCACTCACCTTATACTGCGATAATGAACCCACAGTCTTTTATGCGAGTAACAAGTCAAGTGGTGCTGCCAAACACATTGACATTACCATGCTGTGAAAGACAGAACCCAGGATCAAACCTTTAGTATCAAGCATATTAGTACTAAGTCAATGCTTGCGGATCCGCTTACTAAAGGCTTACCACCCAATATCTTTCGTGATCATGTTGCCGGCATGGGTCTATTGGAAAGCCTTTTGATTCTGGATAAAAGGACCTCAAAACAAACAAACTCCCATTAAGTATAATGAATATCCATTTCAAAGATGGGATAGTACACTATAGGTACTAGGGTTGTATGGCACTTCATTGGCCATGCGACACATTTCCTTGGTATGCTATTTTATTGAGGATGGGCTTATGATGTTAGCCTTACGATCAAAGGGGATAATGTTGAGATGATCTCGGCTAACCACCCCGAGATTCAAGGGGGCAAAGCCCCACTCGCGCCCTGATCGGGGGTGCAACCAACTACTTGGTTCTCGGTCCCGTTCATCCAGCGCAATAATAAAAGGGTTGGACTCGGCAGGCCTTGGGCGTGGGTTGTAGGCTGCAAAGGTCCAACACAAAACCCGATTCTGTTTAGCGTGCTGTGGTGAGCGAAGACCGGAGCCGCCTTCATCACCGCGCCACTGCATCACCGCCCTCACGTCACTGCGACTTTGACCGAGCCTCAAGCAGAATGGGAACACCAAGTTTGGGTATGTTTCACTCTTCCGCTTTGATGTCTTAGATTAGGTGTTCATCTCTGAGCTAGGATTAGGTTATCTAAATCAAGTTTATACCCACAAATATTCCTCAAATTGCCAAAACTCATCTATTTTTGGTTGTAGAAAGTTGCACATGAACGCAAGGTATCTTGTACAAGCTTTTCTCTGTTAGAATAGGAGTTAGAATAGTGACTCTTTTATTTTTTTATCTGCCTTTTATATTACCTTATTTGTATATGACATACACATCTTGTACTCTTATATATATTGCCCATTGAGCCTCTTCAATATACACACAATATTCATAACATGGTATCAAAGCCAAGGTTCTAAACCTAGCCTCCAGCTTGTTTTCGTTGCCCGCTGCCCACTGCCACCGGAGGAGCAATCTCCGCTCCCGGGTAGCCACATTAGTTGTAGTTTTTCGGGAGGAGTAGCAGCAATAGATTCAGTCGACGCGGGTTGTGCAGACGCGAGGAGTTCGAGTGCTGTGCCGATCCGAATCCATCCAGATTGGGTCGGCGTGCCGACCAAGCGCTCCTACAGCACTGTGTCGGCCGTCGCTTCCAGCTCCTCCATGCTGACCGCATCCCCATGGCCTGGCGGCCTTCCTTGCCGATCTCAACCTCCGCTTCGTCGGCGCCAACTTGTGTGGCTGCGGTCTCCCATCTTCGTCGAGAGCCCAAACTCCAAACCAAAACTCGAAGATCTCTCAACAGCTGCCGCCGGTGATGGAAAAGGGCAAGGGCCTAGCCCGCCGCTGGGCGGTGCAGCTCCACGACGCGTCCTCCTCCCCCGCCGTCCCCGATCCGCCGGGCTTCACCAGATCCGCCCCCGATGTGCCGCCGGTGATGGAGAAGGGCAAGGGCCTCGCCTGCCACTGGGCGGTGGAGCTCCACGACGTGTCCTCCTTGGAGAAGGGGGTGGCCTCCTTTGGCTGCTCATCGACGCCATCCTCGTGCCCGAGAGCGCCGCCTTTGCGCTTCTTCTTCTCGGCTGCCTCCAGATCCCTCTCCCAGTGCCTTCGTCTTCAAGCCTGGCCAGAAGGCCGCCACCTCGAGCTCTCGACCGCGCCATCGCCTCCTTGGTCGTCGACGCCGCCTTCCTCGTCGTCGTCGCCGACCATCGGCTCCAGCCAGTTCTGGTGCGTCGGGGTCTGCTTCACCACCTCCGGTTCCCTCCTCTGCGACAGATCGGCGCCACGGGACCGACTTTCTCCTCGAGCTCTGCCCAACCGAGACCTGGTGCCCTCATCGCCATCTCCCGGAGCTCCCCGCCACGCCGCCTCAGTTCCCCTGCTTAAGCCGCCAGTGGATCCAACGCCGCCTTGAGCTGCACCACCTCCGGATCCACGCCAAGCTCGGGGAGGACGCCGACCCGACCGTCTGCGGCCGCGTGCGCTTCGTCGACCGTTTTCCTTGTCGGCTCCGCACTTTGCACGTCCGCGTGCGCGCCGCCGGATGGTGGAGAATAGGGGGAGGGAATCCCTAATCCTCCCCATGCCTCCTTTTTCTAATGGGTCGACGGGTTACAACCCCCAAAAAAAACCAGTGTTGCTAGTGTCTGCTGCTAGTTATCCTTATGTGTTTCCTCTTTCGTGTCGTTTCTTTTGTTGCGTCCTTCCAAGTCCGTACCACTTAATCTTTGAGTTTGTCTAAGTCACGCAAGTCTACAAATTTCTTGTCAGTCATAGAAGAATAGGAATTGACTTATGCATGGCAGCAGCCGCCGCTCCCGCTCTTCTTTCTAAGCCGCGTGTAGATCGTAGAAGTCGTTATGATGCCGCCGCCCCGAGCTTATAAGGTCGCCGCGCTTCTTTCACGCCGCTGCCGTCTTGGGTTTCGATATGCGTTGTCATGCTTCCACCTATTCCTATTCGGCTTCACTTGACAGCCTTCTCTATTTTTTGTCAGTTTCATCATCTTCTTCGGTGTGTTGCCGCGGTCGACTTTGCTCCCACACCTTGTGCTTTATGAGCTGTCGCACGACACCGGATGGGAACAGATCTTTTAATACTCGATATATTTTCTAAGAGTTGCATGCTACGACATTACCAAAACTCGGACTTTGGATTTTCTATATTTTAATGTCAACCCTTTCTCAGTGCAATGCTATTACACACGCCTTGCATTTAAGGGGGATGTTAGAATAGGAGTTAGAATAGAGATTCTTTTATATTTTCTGATCTGTTTTTTATATTATCTTATCTGTATATGACATACATCTTTTGTACTTCTATATATATTGTATATTGAGTCTCTTCAATACACACGTAATATTCATAACATTCTCATCCCCCTGTGTTTGTTCAGTTTTTTTCTAATTTTTTTCTTGGATTATTTGGAAACTAGTAAGTGGGTCCAAACTGTACAATGGTTGGGTTGGGTTGAAATTCCATCCTGGTTTGATTGGGTTGGGTTGAAATTCCATACAGGTTGAGTTAGGTTCCTAGGAGATTTAGGTGCGCTGGGTTGGGTTGGGTATTTTATTGTATCTTTGTGGGTTGGGTGGTGGTTTGGGTTGAGTTGCTGCATATTATCAGGTCTTAAGTATTGATGTGATGTGATGTGATGTGATGTGATGTTTGTACCTGATCAGCAAGCACATGTAATCTGTAAGACTGTAAACACCATTGCGCGTCGTGAACTCATTTGCTCCAACACCCAACCCTTTTTCAATTGTGCAATACTCCATTAAAGAATGTCACGTGAGAATTCACCGACGGTAGATCAATGGGACGGTGTAGCATAGAGTTAGCAGCTAGGTGACAAGCATGGCGAGTCAGACTGGATCATGTGTCGTGCGCATACATTGGTACCATGGCCGTACCAGTGAACAGCTCATCCACTGCGCTTGGCCTCGTGGATGAGCAGCAAAGCTGCCGACGAATTTGTGACACACTACTTTTTCTGACCAATCCGGTTGCGTTTTCTTTATAAATTCAAGAGGTCATTAGAAGTTCAGATTTCAGGACATCACCAACATGGCGTTTCTTTATCTCGCAGTTGCCCGAGCTCTCCTGATCCTAGCAGCAGCTCTAGTCTCTTCAAATGCCGAGCAGAAGAGCACCGGTCAGTTCATCCTCCACGGTGAACGTGCCAACGTAAGGGTCCCATCTCATGATCAAAGGCAGGCTCCGGCCTGCCACACATCACCTGCGCCACCGCCTCAGCCGCCGCCGCCATGTTCTGGTCACCATGGTCACCGGCACGAAGCTCGAGTGCCACCGTTGGGACTTCTTGGATCGAGGACACCTGTCGTTACTCCGCCTCCGCCGCTGCCTGGAACGCCACTGGGCCGCATGAGGCCATTCCGTCCTTCACCGCCGCCGCCGCCACCGCCACCACCACCACCACCACTGTTGGCTCCTCCGCCGCCCCCACAATGCTCGTAGCTGTAGCTCCAGCAGAGAACAGCAGGGTCTCCGTGTTCCATTTCCCTGCATCATACTTTGGCTTTGGATGTCTCGTTGAGTAACCGTCATTTGCGAGTCCAAATTCGAACGGTACTCGTATACAATGATCGTAATCGTAAGAACGATGAAGAACACAAGAACACAACAATAGAATGAACACGTAGATATGCGGGACTTCGTGGTCCGCTTTATTCCTTCGTAACAATTAGGGTTACAATGAGAGGGGTGACCTCATTTATAGACTATGGGATGATGAGTTCAATCGGGCCAGACTCTCCGGTCCTGGCTCAGATCGGGCCAGACTCTCCGCAGTCCTGGGCCCGGCTTAACACTCCCTTGAACACTCATCCAACATGTTCATGTCTCGTCAAAACTCCATAAAACCCAATGGGAAAAATTTTGGAGAAAGAGTACATGTCATGCGTCACAGGTTGCACTAATTGCCTCATTAAAAACCTTAGTCGAGAAACTTCGTAAAACTCGTCAAGGAAAAAGAGTACAATCCACCCCGCTTCATTTAATCTCCGTGATTTATTCTTTGGGTACTTGATCTTCGTGATCAAGATTCAATAATGAGTTCGTGAAGATTCTCCCCGATTCGCACTTGTCTAAGTCTTATCATTCCAATTCCACGATGCATCTTTCAAAACTAGACTGAAGTGACTTAGTGAATAAATCGCAAGATTTTCACATGACTTAGTATGCAAGATTTTAATTTCGGCCCATCTTTTGCATTTCGTGAGCATAGAAGAACTTGGGATTGATATGCTTTGTAAGGGACTCTTCACATAACCCATTTACTCTTGTGCGACGCAAGTCGTATTATCTTCATAGATAATAGTGGGGTTTACACTGTATTCAATCCACATGATCGCTGGATGTGGTGAATCATCCGCCAAGCCAAGCACATTCTTGTGAGGCCTCGATGCAAAGCTATGATTTGTGAGTGGTTCGTCAAGTAGATACAAGACTTTGCTTATACGATTTTCACTAATTACAGCCCACCACATAGGAATACATAGCCTGCTTATGACTTGGTTGTATGTGGGTCCGACAGAACCCAACATCTGCATAGTCATTCATACACAAGTCTTAGTTCTTTCAGAGAATAGACTAAGTTCTTTGCTTTCTTGGAGGTAACTAAGATGTCCATTATTTCCGCCAATGCCTTTGGTAGGTTCTCAGACTATACCTTACTAATAGGTTTACTGGAAATGCAATGCCCGATCTAGTACAGTTTGCTAAAACATAAGTGCTCCTATCGCACTCGTGTATGGGAATTTTGGTCCCGTGACTTCCTCCCCTCTTCTTTAGATCTCAGACGGTCCTTGTCTTGTCGCAAGGATCTCCCAACCATCGGCACTTTCAAGGATATGCCTTTTCAAAGCCGAACCTTTCCAACACTTTCTCGAGTGTAGGTTGGTGATGTACTAGAATCTCTTCCGGTATGCTCAAGTCGCAAGCCTAGGCGATTTGGTTTGATCCAAATCTTTTATTTCAACTCGACTCGGTAAGAGCTTGATTTCTTAATACCTTCTAAGGTTCCAATGATATTCGATCATCTTCATACACCGAGATTTATACAAAATCCATCCCGGATCGTCGATAAATACACAGGATAATTCTCATTGTTCGTAGCCTTTCTTGCATAGAAAGTCGCCGAGCGATTATACCACATTCGATCGATCGCTTCACCCATACAAAGACTTTCTCGAAGTTGCACATCGATAGATTTCTATTTGCTCTATCTTGGTTCGGACAGGATACATTCGGTATCTTCATATAAATGTCCAAATTCAAATTTCCATAAAGGTATGCGCTACCACATCCATCAATTTCACTTCTAACTTCCAAGTTTGTCGCCATTGAGATAAATATCTAAAGGTAATTCCGCCCATGACCGGGAATAGGTTTCTTCATAACAATCTCTGACGTTGAGTGAAACCTTGTGCAACGAGCCTTGCTTCTTTCATTTCTCTTCGAACAAATACCCACTTATGCCCTACAGGTGCACATGGGGAGGTGTGCGACTTACGTGCCCAAACACCTCTCTTTTATTCAAAGAGAACGATTGATTTCTATTGCCTTCTTCCAATCTTCTTAATCGACCTTTTCTTATATTCAACGAGCGATGCGTGCTCGATCAAGATTGATGATTGTGACAATTTTCTTTGCAACATTGGTCGTTGGCTTATTCATAGATTCTCCCAAGATCATAAAGTTTATAGCTATGTCTTCAAGGGGATATTTCTAATGCTTCTATTTGCTTACCGCTACTTTCAATTGCGGGGCAAGTCCTTTAGTTTTTCAAATTGATGTGTGCGCACACATCCATGCCGATGTCTCCTTCATGGGGATGTTCAATTCTAGTATGCCTTTTCTGAAGGTTCTATACCGGTGCAGTCTCAACTGCTCCCTTCCGATTCTGGGGTACTTTGGTGATCTACCGTGTCAAGTCCTTCTTATCCTTTTTCACCAGCGCCCCCTGCATTTCCAGATTCGAGGGGTCGAGTTCTCGCCCTTCAGAGGCCTTAGGACGGGATTAGGGATACCTTCATTGGTATTTCAACCCTCTCCTGCATTGCGTGTGCATATGCGACTTGGTCACGCTCTTCAAATCACTAAAGTGGTTAGGCGCTTGATTCGCTAATGCTTGCAAATCAATTATCTTCGGATCGTAATTGTCTTCTAGACTTCAATTGTCTTCTAAACTTCTATTTGCTTCACTAGTGCGCGGGTCATATGCATGGATTTCAAATATCTTCTAGACTTCAATTGTCTTCTGACTTCTATTTCTCGACATTTTACATCAATGGTTGATTTCTCCCTAATGACGAGAAATAATTCTCATCTAATATGCTATCGTGAAGCTGTCAGCATGCAAATCTCTAGTCGTGGGGTCCAAATACCGATTATGGATGCTTTGCCTCATAACCAACGATATCCTGCACTTTTAGAGAGTGCCCATTTCAGTTCTTTGTGGTGGTGGTATAGGTACATAAACCTTGCAACCAAACCTTCAAAGATGAGAAATTTTCGAGTGTTGACCCTTGCGCTAGTTGCATAGGTGAATGGATATTATATGTCGGTGGTCTAAAATTGATGAGAGTTGTTTGCGTGCAGATCATGTGTCCACAACATGTAGTTGGTAAATAACAATTCGCTAGTCCATTCGGTGTGGACATGCGACGGATGCTCAATTTTAATTTTATTTTCACACAATAATCATCATATGCCCTTGAAGTAAATTCTCCGCGTTGTCCATTCCGTGGACTTCACATGATGATAAGGAAATTATTCTTAATGTTAATTATCTACGAGATTAGCTTTGCGTAGCGGGGTTTCGTAGACATTAAACAAACGTATGACCGCTTCGAGGAAGCATCGATAAGCACCATAAAATACATAAATGACCTTACAGGGCTGTTTAGGACCGCAAATGTCTCCCCGGATACGGTCCAGAATGCAGGATTTCGTCCTTTACTTTCGAGTAGAGGTCTAGTAATCGCCTCCGATGGTACATGCAGGCACACAAAATCTTCCTGATTCGGAAGTTCTTTACATTGACACTATGTCCTCGTGAATTGTTAATTATATTTCTCATCATCCTAAGACCTAAGTGGCATAATCTATCATGCTAGAGATAGAAGAGGTTTAGAGCTTCTAAATATAGTTTTCGTGCGTGATAGGTCGCAGATGCCTTAATATTAGTGTAGTATAGCCCATTTTCAAATAAAAGAAGTCGCTCTAATACCATTATTCTACTATTTTCACACGCTTTGTAATGAGCAGTATTCCTTACCATGCTCTTCTTCGCCTCTACGTGGAAACCGTTAGCGAATATCCTTGAGAGTTCTAGTCGATTATGGGCACAACATGGCTTCTTTAATGACCAAAGTTATGTCCGTCGGAGTATAATTGTGGCCCTTCCCGAGCCTATTATACATGTATCACGTCATGCGATTGTCGTAAGGCTACGAGCATTCTTACCGATCGATCAAAAAATTCCATCTCTTAAGGTGGTATTCATTGTGCCGCCACCGCTAAGCACACTTCCTCCATAGGGCGCTACATGCATTCTAATATAATGTATTTTATTAATATGTAGCGTAAAACCAAAGAACACATAAAATAAAAATACTTGAGATATTAGAACATAACTTGCTATCATAAATACGGAAATATAAGTCTTGCAGACTCATTATAAGAATTTAATGCTTTGCTCTTCTAGAGCCTACAACCATTATTCAAAGTTTCATTATAATCACAAAATGCAAGTGATCGTAAAGGATCTAAGTGCAATGCGTGCACTAGATCGAATCAAGCATTCGTAAACTTCGCCTTAATCGCTACATGGCGATCTTCTCCTCTTGGGCAATTACTACCGTGGGTCCGCTATGTCCAAAGGAGGCATGATGGGGTCACATTAGGTCGCCCACATCCATAAGTGCAACTAATGGGTGTGGATCTTCCGTGCTTGCAATGGTGAGGTGTGCCTCATGCTATCATTTGCCCCTTTCTTAGATCAGAAACACCAATTACGTGCGACTCACGACCTTACCCTTCTTGCCCTTCTCCTTCGTGAGAGGCTTCATCACCTTGTAGTCGCTAGTATTGGCTTCATGATCAATATTGCTACTAGGTGGTCGTGAGATGTAGTTCTTCCTTAGAACATCATCTTGAGCTTCCGCAATTTTCATGATGTCAATCATCTGCAGATACTACTTGTAGCCATTTTGACAATAATCTGCGTGCGGATTGCACCACATTCGGGTAAAGGTAGAGATGGTCTTTTCAATCTTCTGCTTATTCGTGATTACATTATCACATAATTGGAGATTGTATAAATTCTGGCCATGCCGGGTCAGTTCTTTGAACTCCTGGTTCGTGATGCCAGTCATTTTTCATATTCATGCAAAATGTTCATAAGATTACTGCTGGTAATTTCCATAAAATGATTGCAAAATTCTTATAATGCTCTTCAACTCCCAACAGAGTTTCAGATTTTTCCATGCATTTTCATGATTTACTGCTATTTTCAGTGATTAAAAGCAATATTAATAATCACAAATAATAAAAAAAAACAGTAAATACAGTAAATAAATTGCATAGAAATAATAATAACAAGGTAAAAAATGCTTCAAATGCAAAAACCGATTCAAAATTTGAATTCCCGAGGCCCTTTTCTGTTGGAATATGAATTTTCGGCGAATTCTGCAATTTCCAGGGGTTAAAACGTGAAAATTTCAATTCTGAGAAATTTTTCACGTAATTTACGGAAAATCCGAGGGCCTTTGTGCAAAACGACCTTTTTTTTTCGTTTTCTTTCTTTTTTTTTTTTTCGTTATACTGGTAGGCACTTTTGGGTCGCTTGCTTGTCTTCTTAAGCGGCAGAGGGACTCGGGGTAGGGTTTCCCTACCCCGAGTCTCTCGGCGGCGGCTCCTTTCATGGGAGCCGCCACATTTTTCAGCGGCGGCGGCTCCCATGAAGGGAGCCGCGCTTCGGCGCGGCGCGGCCTCCATGGGAGCCGCGAGAGGATTCGGCGGCGCCGGGCGATATAAGCGGCGGCTGCACCGAGCGCATGCAAGCGCGGCCGGCGAGAGCGGGTGAAGCGACATCGCCGGGCGCTGCTTGTCGGTGGAGCTCGCGCGCGCGGCCGGCGATCCGGCGACGCGGGCCACCGGCACATGCAGTGGTCGGAGGGTCACAGCGCGCGGATTCGCGCGAGGTCATGAAGCGCGGCGAGGTCCGGAGCGGCCGCGGTGGAGGCCATGCGGGCGCCGGGCGCCGGGCGGGCGCGAGGTCGGCCGGCGGCGGCGACCGAGCGGTGCGCGGGCGGCCGCCGAGCGGCCATGGCGAGGCGACGGCTTCAACCCGGCCGTGGCGGCGGCTTGCCGGCCGAGGCGGCCGACGGCGCGCTTTCTCTTCTCCTTCCTCTTTTCCCGTGATGTGGCGACGGATGCTAGCCGGAGGTGGAGATTCGCCATCGCCGGGGTAGCCGTCTGGGGGCGTCGGGTGGCGCCGTCTTTGGCGTCAGCGCGACCGCCGCACGGTTTCGGCGCGGCGTCTTGGCGTCGGGCGCGGCACTGCGCTTGGCGGTCTTGGCCCGAGGCGGTTCCAAGCCTCACGTGTGAGGATGGGGAAGGAGGGGCGACGGCTAGCAACAGCAGTACGCGTCGGCAAGACGGCCGCAGCCGCGCGTCCGTCTCTCTTTTTTTTTTTTTTGTTCATATGAATAATTACTGCTCATCCGAGAGAGCAGGAAAAAAAAGCGTTCATGCGACATGCAATTACCGACGGCCACTTCGAGCCTGGCCGCGGTGAATTGGCAATATCAATCTACTGATAATCAACATCCGATCTTTCGCAATCTCCGACGACATTGTGTTTCGACTTCAAGTCACCGCGGTAGATTAGAACAGATTTGCACCGTAGAAAACAATCTAGAAAGCAAATTTGCGTAATTGAAAGCAATCTAGAAAATACGATTCAATCTACGAGTGTCGTTCTTCGACGGCTACCTTTCGATGCGAGGAGAGTCGATCGTCGCCGATAACGTGTTGAGTAACCGTCATTGCGAGTCCAAATCAACGGGTACCTCAGATACAATGATCGAATCGTAAGAACGATGAAGAACACAAGAACACAACAATAGAATGAACACGAGAGATATGCGGACTTCGGTCCGCTTATTCCTTCGTAACAATTAGGTTACAATGAGAGGGGGTGACCTCTATTTATAGACTATGGGATGATGAGTTCAAGTTCAACCGCCAGACTCTCCGGTCCCGGCCAGATCGGCCGTGACTCTCCGCAGTCCCGGGCCGGCTTAACACCTCGTTAGACAATGGAGCTTAACGTTTTTAGATTCTTTTCTAGAGTTTTTCAGTTTGGAGTTTTCAATTAGCCATGTAAAGTAAAATCAAGGATTCTACCTAGTCTACTTCTTGCGCACTTGGGCAGTAAATAATCAGTTAATTCCTCGTGTCCTCCTTGACATCTGTGTGCCAATATAAGATATTTGAATTTTGATTAACACTCGACGGGCATCTCACAGAATTATGAACTTTTACCACAAAGAAGCTCCAAATCTTGTTTTTTTAAAAAACTCAGCTCCCATTCTGTGAGATTCGGCGATTCCTCAAAACGTGTATGTACCTCAGATGTCAGTCACTCCTCCAAAAAACATTTTAAGGCACAAAACTCCTCCAAAAAATATCAGGGCACGAAACCTCGGATTTCAGTTCAGACTTCAGAGCTCCAAGCCCACTTCTCTGTATCATAGTACAGCAATGCATGTTCAGTTCGACAGCAGAACCAAATGCTGGATGCATAACGCATTGATGTCTCACATGTTAGAGGTACTAGGTGATAAATCACAATCAGGGCTATCCTTATCCGCAGTTAACCGGAAGGCAGGAGTCATGTGCCATGAACATCGACCATTGGTACGTACGACGGCGATAACAGTGGACACAGCTCATCATCCACAGTACTCGTCCGGTGAACTCTGCTGCATAAATTCAAGCCACAAGGGACACCCAAAATTTGGCTTTGGCATCACCAACATGACTAGATTCCCCTGTTGCTTGGTGGCTCAAGCTCTCCTGATCCTAGTTGCAGCGTTGGTCTCTTCAAGCGCCGAGCAAGGCCAAGCTCACGGCTGCCACACGCCGGCGCCGCCGCCGGCATGCTCTGGTCACCGTGATCAAGCCCCACCACCTGTACTGGGACTTCTTGGTTTGAGGGCACCGCGCGGGGCTCCGCCGCCGCCACAATCAGCACCAGCGCCTCGGTACAAGATGGAGCCAGCGCCACCGCCACCGCCACCGCCACCGCCGTCGCAACGCTCGTAGCTGTAGCTCTAGCAGATGAATCAACATGATGTAGGTTTTTCTATCGTGCTTTGTCTCAAGATCACTATAGACTTTTAAACTTAGTTTACCAGGGTGTGGGATTTTTGTAACTGATTAAAATTTTCCAATTGTTGTGCTTTCCAAATAGTGGAAATAAATTGGATAATAGAAGAGGGAGAGAAGATGAGGCCCACCTGTTGTTCTGATATAGCAAAGGCGATATGGAATTTGTCAGGAGACATGTGAGTCGTGGGGGAGACCATCCTGATTACACGGCCTCAACGCCCACAAGAGCGATGCCCGCGTAAGAGCTCTGCGGAGCCGTTCCGTCCCGCACCACCGCCTCCGCCATCGTCACAACAGCATGGAGCACAGCCGCTGCGTTCATCACCGCCGCCGTCGTATCAGCACCGTGCCATTAGTGCCTCTGTTTTTTTAGATTGTGCCATTAGACTTACATCTTAATTTCAGTTAGCGAATTATCTTTTAAGCAAACCGTTGTCGATTTATCGAATTATGTTTTTTTTTGACAGGTTTGAGATTCATGTGATTTGCATTATTTTTTGTTCCAGAACGCAGACATACCGTGTACCGATCTGTTGCTCGAAGAACATTTTTTGCTTTTGCAGTAAAATAAATACCTGTGAACATTAAAAAAAAAGATGTTCGTAAGACTACTAGACCAGCCTCAGTGAGGGAAGGCAAACCTCCCCCTCAGCCGATCTGAAGAGCAGAAGATTTGTTCTCCGAGCAACGCAACACCTCAATTGCCATTAAAATCGGACAAAGGGGCTGCCTGAATCATTGCTCGTTGCTTTCTCCAACGAGATGAGATGATTGATACAAACGGGGCAAAGAAAGGCACAAGAAACACAAAGAAAACAGAAGACAAAAAAGGACAACCAAAATAGAGAGATCGCCGCAGATCGAATCGAGAAAAGAAAATGAAGAGATGAACTCGTCGAGAACACAGAGCGAATCTGGATAGAATTTAGATCGTGGCGGCGCGTCACCTGTACCTGGCTGTGTTGCCGACGCCGCCACCCCGTGCTCATTTATAGGGCGAGGAAGGGAGGGTGGAACCCTAATTAGGGGTTTGACCAAAAGAGAGAGGTTAAAAGAATGCCCTTGTGGTGCCGTCCGATTCCAATCCGACGGTTAATACTGAGAATGCAAAGCATGTGTTTATCCAACAGGATAGCCCGTTTAAAGAGCAGGTCGATGCAGAACGGTCCAAAGAGGCCCAACTAGAAAGTTCAGACTATAATTTTAGCCCAACCCAATACAAAAGGTGTTTGGTTTGAGGAACGTGTTAGTCATAGAATGATGGTGATTTTACTCTTTTAGAAGGAAAAAAGAGAGAATCATCTGATTTTTTGAAAGGTAAACAGTCCCAGTGAGCCCGGTTGCATTGATAACAGATAATTTTACAAGGGTTCAGAGACTGAACACAGTTACAAAAGAGCTGCAACAACTGGGCAGCTGTTTTGGTGTTGATGATTACAACAAACTAAGATGTTTGTTAGATCTTGAACTGAATTTCCCTGCTTTGCAAGTGCATGAGCTGCTCTTCCCGGACAATGTCCCTGTGCACGTGAAAAAGGTGAGCATGCATGGTCTTCATCGTCTGTTTGGTCTGAAAGGGCAGAAGGCCTGATCTTCCAGTGTCCTGAAGTAAGTCGAGTCTGTTCTTCATTGACTTCCTTGGCTAGTACCTGCCATTCAACAAAGATAAGGGTGTACCTGGAGTGCTGATAAGAACTGGATTCCTTGAAGCAACGCCAGCGACTCTGCATGTTTAGGATTTCGAGCATTCCTTTCCCGCATTGTTACGCTGATCCTGCAATTCCAAGTGGGAGTTCGAAGTTGTATTGCAATACCAATCCCAAAGGTTTGAGGATTTCTCCAAGGGGCATCGGTGTAGCAAATAAGATTCAGAGTCATGTAAACTCAGGTTGAATAGCCCGGGAACTACAAGTAGAGCAATGGTCTTTGTTTGATTGAGAATCATCTGATCTTAATTTGGAACATCGTCTTCCTGTTTGGATCTGAGGAATGGAAGCGCCAATGCCAATAAGAAATCTCGCTGCTCGTAAAGGCCGATGATAAAAGTAACCATTATATGTGACAAGTCGCAGAAGCAGAAGAAACAGGAGTCACTCTCCCGCAACCGCAGACAAATAAAATGGGCCTCGAAATGAACGGGACACCGCAGGCCCACACACGTCGCTCGTACATGACATAGGCAGGGACAAGTTGCCGTCGTACATGACATAGGCAGGGACCGAAAGGCTGCCCTCCCAACGCCCAAAGGGGCGGATTGAGACGTGGCCACCGGCGTCGTGGTCCCATGGACGGAAGCGGATTAGTAGAGGTGTGCATTAGGCCATCGTCCGCACCGTCCAATCTCGACCGAGGGCTGCTTAGATCAGTGATACGCAGCACCGAAGCTGCAGTCATAAACAGCGATTTCGTGGAGAATTCATGTGAATTTTGCGCGGAACGGTGCGGTTTTCACGTGAATTTTGTGAAACTCCCGCGGTCTAAACGGGCCTTCGTAGTTTGGTCGTCATGGATGAAGGGAGTCTTCCCTTTGTTGGATTTGGATCTCACATCAAGGAAGATGAAAATGTGAGGTTTTGCCCCTCCTGTCGCGGTGCTAGTAGTAGCTGTGCTTTTTCCCTTGCTAGCTTGCACTCATCAGCTTGACGGCCTTGTCATGCTCAAGCCTCATTGTGTTGTGCACGCCCCAACCGGCCAGGTCGTTCTCGAACCTCCACTGTTTTTTCAGATAACAAGTTCGGAAGTTCAGAATCAGATCCATTCTCCAAATCTTTTATAAAAAAATCAAGCATCAAAATTCAAAAGCGAGATCCACACTACGGCTTTTGCAGGTCTACGAAGATCGTCAGTAATGTTAATAAAACAGGCTCGCGAATAACGTGAACACATTTCACCATCCTTTGTCATTTCATCTGTACTAGAAGGCTGTATTTTTTTATTGCTAGTGACAAAAAGGTTGAGAGAGAGAGGATTCAATTTCGTACATTTTCGCAAGTAGGATAATACATTTTTTTTTCGAGAAGTAGGATAACTAATACATGTTACTGCCTAACTGGTGTCCATTTCACTCCACTGTTTAAACGAAAAACACCACAGGCGAATTCTCGTAGATCCGTTCCATCGTCCAGTGCTTCACTACCCAGTCACATTCGCCGATTCGGCGATTCACATCTCGAAATGAATCGAGAGGGGGGGAAAAGAGAAAGATACGTACGGGCAAAGCTTTGTCGATGATTGCCACAGCTTGTATGTAACAGTGCTGTGCCACGACACCGACGCCTAGCCATTCCGGCCTATAAAAGGGGAGACAACCAAAGAGATGAAAACTTCAAAATTCAGGGTGTTACCTGAACCTTGCACAAGTCTCTTGTGCATTGTACATTGTTAATATTGTAGCACACACCTCGCTCTCAAGAAGAGAGAAGGAAGGTGGGCATGGGCACCAAGGAGGCCGAGGAGGTGAGGAGGCAGAACTCCGAGCTCGAGAAGGCGGTTGCCGAGGCGACGGTGAGGGAGGAGCGACTGCGGCGGGAGCTGGAGGAGGCGCTCGCGAGGCTGGCCGTCGCGGAGGAGGCCGAGGAGCGGCTGTGCGTGCAGCTCGGCGAGCTGGAGGCCGAGGCCATGGCGCAGGCCGTCGAGTACCAGCAGCACGTCAAGGTGCTCTCCAAGAGGCTCGCCTTCATGGACGGCGTCCTCAGGTCGTCCGGCCTCCATAGCCTCGCCGCCGCTGGCATGGACTGATTCATCAAGCGATCATCTACAGGAAGTTCTCCTTACCCTGGGTAGCCTGTGAGGATGAGTTCTATGCTAAGGATCATGTAAACTTGTACGTGTTTTCTTTTTTCGAATCATGTATATTCGTGCCGGGCGTGTGTGTAGATTGTAGAATTGTACATTAGCTTGAGATATACACAAGGAAAGAGCTCTGTCACTACTGATCCTGCTAGGTGCTTGCAGGCCACAATTGTTGGCATTTGGCGACTCATGTGGAAAAGTGAGAATTGGTACAATAACCAAGAACGCTGAAAACTCAGCTTGAATTTTTTTTCTTGAGCGAAAACAGCAGGAGAGAGGCTCCTACTGTATTAATTAACAGCGTGAAATTTTCGGCCAAAACTTGACTCTACGGTAAGGTTGAAAAACCTGAAAAGCTTGAACACTGAACTTTTGAATTGGGAAAAATTTTGTTTGTGTCACTGAAAATATGTGCAATATTGATTCTGCTACTGGAAATTTGACCATTTTGTTTATGTCACTCTTCTATCGGTGCACATTTCATTTCTAACACTCCATCCAATTTTCCATAGTTAACGTGTTTGACCGTTAAGAAAAATAAATAAATCAAGGAAAACACTAAAAAAATATAGAAACTTAAGGGATCACTTTTGAACAAAAATTAATAATCACACAAAAGTTTTACATGGGGAAAATTTTAGCAATGTTCTATAAAAGTTGAGGAAGATTAAAATAGTTTCCATATTGTATTTTTTTGAGAAATTTTCCTAGTGCATTTAAAAAAACTGTTAACAAGTTATCCTTAAAATGCGCTATATTTTTTGGTAGTTTTGTTTATTTATTCCCTGATTTTTACGAGATTTTTGTATTTTTCTAAACAGTAAAACACGTTGACTCGACGGAAAATTAGATGGAGTGATAGAAACGAAATACGCATTGACAGAAGAGTATCGTAAATGAAATAGTCAAATTATCGGTATCAGAACCAATATTACACATATTTTCACTGCTATGAACAAAATTTTCCCAATGAATTGGCTTGTGATATTACAGTTTTAGGCAGAAGTAAACCCAGGACCATGCGTTTCCGAGAAAGCTGGAACACTGCTTAACAAATTAGGCAACCAAGAAAGCTTTTTCTTAGAAAATTGGGGAAATTGTCACTTGCTTCCAGATTTGAAATAAAATGGCATAAGCGTCCATATACTTTCCGCGCACCTAACCAATACAGCCACTTAAATTAGAATGCGAGATCATGACACGGAACCAACTGAAAGTAAATTTTCCCTTCTTAACAAGAAACTATATATTTATGGATATCATGGGGATATGTGTATGATCTTAGAATGATGAGTCAATTGGCAATGACGTTGATAGTTTGCCGAATCTCGCGTTTTCAGAAAAGCTTCAATGTCGTTGAGCTCGTGGTCGATCGCAAAGATCGGCGGTCGACCGGCGCGTGGCGCTCCCACGGCAAAGATCGACGGTCAAACCGGCCGTGTGGCAGTCCGACCGGCAGCTCGGACGGTCTGATCGGCCAGGACTTTTGAGTGAGTTTGGAGCTAGGCCAAAAATAGAGTATGTAGGCAAGAGAGGGGAGTCTCCTGCATGTGGTCTTATATTTTTTAGAGCTTCCAGTCAAAAGTTATATTCATTTAAAAATTCCAGAGAGTTCTCGGATTTCTAGGTGGAATTTTGGCTAAGTCTTTTCGGGCGGTCTGACCGGTTCATAAAAATCTGTCTGACCGGTTGGAGATCGGTCAGACCGGCCAGGTATGGAGCTTAGATCGGTTTTCACTTGTTCGTCGGCCATCTTGGCGGTGTTGTTTTTTATTATGTTTAGTGCATGAGTTTCAATGCTTTAATGTTGCATATTGCATGTTTTGAGCTAACATGGGTCAAGTTGTGAAGAACTTATTCCCGGAGACGATTTCTTGGTCTATTGTTGTGCAGGTGACTTGCAGGTCAACGACGTTCAACGGCGAGAAGGATCGGGACTAAGCTTGGAGAGCTGAGGTCCAGAACGATCATGGATGCCGGGTGAAGTCGTGTGACTCAAGCATGGTGCAGAATGGACAAGATGGTTCGAACGGGCAGTCTGTTGCAACTGGTTGGATCAAGCGATGCGGGGGTCAGTGCAAGTGCCATGGAGGTTCCGATGGGATTCGGACGGGAGAGACTTGCCGACATGATGAGAGTCGCTGATCAACCTACGTGGCGAAGCAGGCGATTGCTTCGACTGTAATATGTGTGCATGTGTCCCGTGTGTATTGGGCCTTAACGGGAGCCCACTAGGTGAACTCTTCTAGAACCTAGGTCTCACTATAAATAGAGGGGGGTTGCCAAATAGCCCCCAAGCACTCTATTTGTAAAAATCCTAGTTTTGGTTAGGGTTTGGAGAGGAGAGGAGAGGCTAGGTTCTAGAGAGGTGATTTGTGTGTGTGCTATTCGATTGATCTCTTGTCCTCCTTGAGGGAGTGGCTTTAACAAGCAACATCTTGAATCAATTTATGGATGTTTGTACAAAGATGAGGCCTCTTGTGTTTTCCTCTCTTTTGATGATTTTGGTGCTTCCTTGATCCGGTTATTTTTGGTTGGTCTCTTGATCTCTTTTACCTTGCTATGATGTGTGGGAATACTCCTAGGATCTTCTAGATCATCAATCCCCCACGAGCAAGATTTGGATCAAGTTTTTCGTTTTGCTAGGTTTTGAACACTCCTTTGGTAAAACTTAAAAAGGTCAAAACTTTGACGTGGATCTGGACAATCGTTGCTAGGAATAGGTTCCAGATATCCTTAGGGAGGTGTGTTCCAAATTTGGTCAAGTTTCATCGGGTAAATCAAAAGTTAGACCGATTTTCTTTTTGGTTTCGGGTGGTCTGCAGTGGTTCTAGATAAAATCGGTCAGACCAATTTCACAACGGCGGCTCGATTGACGATCAGAACCGCTCGATTGTACCGGCCCGACCGCCAAGTGAGCTTAATCTCCATATTTTGGGTTTTTTGCTTAAGGGGTTAATCGGATTCAGCACAAGGCTTCCTCTGTGCATTTACTAATCTTCTTAGCTCTCATAGCTATGGAAGAAAAGTTCGTGTTGAATTTGATTAAGGCAAAAATTAATAAAGCGTCTATTCACCCCCCTCTAGTCACTTTTCCGGTCCTACAAGTGGTATCAGAGCCCGGTTAGCTCTTCTCATAGATCTTAACCGGTCTTTGGAGCCATGGCGACTGACAAGTATTCGACCAAACCACATATTTTCGATGGAGTTGATTTTGCTTACTAGAAGACCCACATGTAGGGCTACATCGAGGCTAAAGGTCACGCAATTTGGCTTAAGGTAAAAAATCTTTATGTCGTTCCAACCGATAACGATGTGATCACTTCAGATGTGGAGGCAAATAGCAAGGCTCAAAATTTTCTGATCCAAGGCCTTAGCCGATCTGAGTTTGAGCGTGTAGCTCATTTGATGTCTGCTCATGAGATCTGGCGGACTCTCTGTGATTACCACAAGGGCTCCACTGCGATCAAGGAAGTGAGACAGAACCAGCTCAAGAAAATATACTCTAAGATCGAGCAAAGGCCTGGTGAGTCTTTAGATGAGCTGTGGGGAAGGTTTTCTAAGATTCTTCATGATCTTCGAGCTGTTGACCTTGTTTTCTCTGAGTCTGAGAACGCACGTCAGCTTTTGGGTGCTCTTGATGTGAAGGTCTGTGGAATAAAGATCACATCTATCAATGACAACACTTTCATGAGTGAGCTTACCATGAATAAGCTATACTCGAGGTTGAAGACGCATGAGATTGATTTCATCTCGTGTCTCCCCAAGACAGAGTCGATGGCTTTAGTGGTCGACTCATCTAAGGGTAGTTCATCTGATTCTTTGGATTTAAGCTCATCTGGTTTTTCTTTATCAGCTTTGCATTCTTTGAGTGATGAGCAACTGGAGAAACTACATGAGGATGATTTAGCCCTCCTATCCACCAAATTCTCGAGAGTTTACAACAAGGTGAGGAACAGAAGGAGAGGTGGCTCTGTCAAATGCTTTGAGTGTGGTGAGCCGAACCACATTCACTCCAGGTGCCCCAAACTGAAGGGCAAGGAGGAGAAGAACTCTCGGAGGCGTCCTCAAGCGAGGGATGCGAAACCCAAGAAGACAAACTATCGCAAGTTCGTCAGCCGGGTCCTTGCCGCTCTTGAGAATGTAAACATGAGCGATGTAGACTTGGAGACGGAGGACGACGAGGATGACTCCCGTGGCAAGAAGAAGGCTCAGGACTTCACCGGCATGTGCTTCATGGCCAAGGACAGCCACGACAACGACTCCTCCAACGACGATGATCCTTTCAGCGATCCCGATGAGGTATGTCCTTCACTTGCTGATATGAAACATGCTTTGGTTCTTGCTGAACAGAAACTGCATAAGCAAGCTAAATTGATTAAGAAATATGACACTATGATTGATAACTTGAACCTAGAAGTTGTTAGGCTCAAATCCATAAATCCTGATGATATCTGTGATTCATACACTAGCTTGCTTAATGAATTGACAAGCTTAAAATCTGCTCATTCCTCTGTTGTGAATCAATTGAAAGATGCTCTTGATGAACTAGAATATCTCAAGCCTAGTCCTATTTGCATGAATGCCATTTCTCTTGATGAGACTGCTATGATGCTATCCCTTTATCTTACTCTAACTGTGCTTTGCTTGAATTAAAATTGGATAGCGCTATGAAAGAATTGCAGAAATTTGATGCTAATCACACTTGCTCTTATTGTAAGAATAATATGATTAAAATGAAAGAGATGACAGAAATGGTTCTTTATTCTAAATCTGCCTCTTGTGAAAATTATCCTAAGCTCACAGCTGAAATTAAAGCTCTAAACAAAACTCTAGAAGAAAAAGCTAAAATTAAAAAATCTATGACCATTACTGTTTCCAAGAAAGTTATTGACTCTACCTGTTGTGTCTTGCATGCTGAAGTTGAAACAATTGTTGATAAGATACAAGAGGCTTTTAGAGTTAAATTTAAGGAGCAGTTGAATAGGATTAGGGATTCCTATTGTGTGTCTTGTGAGGCTTTGAAAGTTGAAGTAACTCTTCTTAAGAGTAAGCATGATGAGACAATCAAGTCAAGAAAGTGCACTATATGTGAGGATTTAGCCAAAGAGAACGATTACCTC
This sequence comes from Hsuehochloa calcarea, assembly GCA_036346395.1. Taxonomy (NCBI): domain Eukaryota; kingdom Viridiplantae; phylum Streptophyta; class Magnoliopsida; order Poales; family Poaceae; genus Hsuehochloa; species Hsuehochloa calcarea. Next base: position 10,323,650 of record CM070611.1, on the reverse strand, counting down.
AAAGTGATTTTTGAGAGGTTCTCTAGTGGGAAGAAGAACCTCAACATGATTCTTGATCAATCTAAAGTGAGTATGAAGAATAATGGCCTATGTTTTAATTCCCTAGAGCATTCCAAGAACCATCCACCTAAGATTGCAAGAGTTGTTAAGAGTGACCTGTTTGAGGTAGAACCCCATAAGCCATCTAAGGTTGTCTTTAGATCTACAGGTTTTGCCCAAACTCTTTCTAGCAAGACAGGTGCTTCTGCTTCATCAAGACAGACCCCTCAAAAGGCCAGGTACCATTGCACCTTCTGCAAGAAAGACGACCATATTGTTGAGTTCTACTTCCGTAGAGCCAAGATTGAGAGAAAATAGAGGATGAGCGTTTTGAGAACCATTAGAGGAGTTCCTTCACCTGGTGTAGTCTCTAGAGCCAGACATCCTGTTTTTTCTACTAGACATAGGCCTAGGTTCGTAGAGGACTTCTTTGACTCTTTTGGTGGATCTAGGCAGCTTTCTGGTTTAGGATATCGTGAGGAGAAACCACGGGTAGCATCTAGATAGGGGGAGTACCGATCTTTTGGTAGATCGTTTCGGAGAGGTCTAGGTGGTTCCCATGTGCATTCTTATGATTGTGTTCCTAATCATTTTATCGCTTCTTTCATCGTTGTTCCTGTGCATCGACGACTCAAGATCGGATTCCCGCATCTCTTATCACTAACCCCAGTACTGAGGCACAGATGTTTCCTGTTTGTGCCTTTTTAGGTCCGTCGTGCGAGGAAGGAGGACATATGGCTTGTTGACTCCGTGTGTTCTCGACACATGACTGGAGATTCTAGATGGTTCTCCTCCCTCACACGTGTATCCAGCAATGAATTGATTACCTTTGGGGTTGCTTCTACCGAGACCGTGACAGCCAAGGGCACTGTGCGCGTCAACAACAAATTCATGCTTAAGGACGTCGCTTTGGTAAGTAAGCTGAGGTATAATCTGCTATCTGTTTCTCAGCTACTTGATGAAGGTCTAGAAGTAAGGTTTAAAAGTGGTGAGTGTAGAGTTCTAGATTCCTCGGGTGAGCTTGTCTTTGAGATTTCCAGGTTTGAGAAGATCTTTTGTGCTAATTTCAGTATCTCCTCTGCTTCCAGTCCTAGATGTCTTATAGCCTCTGATTCTCATGATCTTGTTTTGTGGCATCGTAGACTTGGGCATATAGGCTTTGATCACTTGTCTAGGGTCAGTTGCAAGGATTTGATTAGAGGTTTGCCTAGGCTGAAGGCTGTTAGAGATCTTGTGTGCTTGCCCTGTAGACATGGTAAGATGGTTTATGCTTCTCATCCACCTTTTACCTTAGTGATGACTGATGGATCAGGACAGCTTCTACACTTAGACACTATTGGTCCTTCTAGAGTTCAGTCAGCCGGTGGAAAATGGTATGTGCTTGTGATTGTGGATGATTTCTCCAGGTATTCATGTGTTTATTTTCTGGTTTCTAAGGACGAGGTATTTGGCTTCTATAGAGAATTGGTCTTTAGACTTGCTGTTGATATTCCTGGAGCCTTGAGAGCCATTAGGAGTGACAATGGGACAGAATTCAAGAATTCTTCCTCTACTACCTTCTGCACTGATAGGGGAATTGAGCACCATTTCTCTTCTCCTAGAGTTCCCCAGTAGAATGGTGTTGTAGAGAGGAAGAACATGACCCTTGTTGAGATGACTCGGACCATGTTAGATGAGCATTCCACACCTAGGAGGTTTTGGGCTGAGGCGATCTCTATTGCTTGTTATATCTCTAATAGGGTTTTCTTGAGATCTGTGATTGGCAAGACTTCTTTTGAGCTTAGATTTGGTCATTCGCCCAAAGTTTCTCATTTCAAGATTTTTGGTTGCAAGTGCTTCATTCTTAAACATGGCAACCTTGATAAATTTGAATCCAGATGTTCTGATGGTATCTTTCTTGGATATCCTGCTCACTCTCGTGGCTATCGTGTATTTAATTTTGACACTAACAAAATTGTTGAGACTTGCGAAGTCACTTTTGATGAGGCTAGTCCTGGTACTAGACCCGATGCTGCAGGCACACATGTTCCTGAAATTCGAGAAAGCATCTCCGTCGATGATGACTCTGAGGATGAGGACCAAATCCATCCTCCAATCACATCTGAGATGGTTGGAGAGCCTGCTTCCACTACTCCAGCTTCAGCTGAGCAGTATCCTCCTATCTTCACCGACGATCTGAGTAGCTCTGTTCCTACCTCCACAACTCATGAGGTAGATGCCACTTCTGCAGCAGGAGCTACTCTTCACATTCAGCGACGGCATCTACCTGAGCAGATGATTGGGGATCTTCAAGAGCGAGTCACTCGCTCCAGGTTTATTTCTCCTGATTCTCATGCACATTCTACTTTTGTCGCTTCTTTTCAACCTCGAGATATCACTCATGCTTTATCTGATGCCTCTTGGGTCAATGCCATGCATGAAGAGCTTGAAAATTTTGAAAGAAACAAAGTCTGGACCTTAGTTGAGCCTCCTTCTGATTCTCATGTAATTGGGACAAAATGGATTTTTAAAAATAAGCAAAGTGAGGATGGGTTGGTTGTTCGTAATAAGGCTAGACTTGTAGCTCAAGGTTATTCCCAGGTAGAAGGCTTAGACTTTGAGGAGACCTTTGCTCCTGTAGCTAGATTAGAAGCCATTCGTATTTTACTAGCTTTTGCAACATCTAAGCGTTTGAAGTTTTATCAAATGGATGTTAAAAGTGCTTTCTTAAATAGTTTCATAGAAGAAGAGGTCTTTATCAAGCAATCTCTTGGTTTTAAAAATCATAAGTTCCCAAACCATATTTTTAAAATCTCTAAAGCCTTGTATGGATTGAAGCAAGCTCTTAGAGCTTGGTATGACAGGTTTAATAGTTTTTTGCTTAACAATGATTTCAAAATGGGAATGGTTGATAAAACTTTGTTCACTCTCAGGCATGGCCGTGATTTCTTACTGGTTCAGATTTATGTGGATGATATCATATTCGGTGGTTCCTCTCATGCTTTGGTGTCCAGATTTTCAGATTCTATGAGCAGAGAGTTCGAGATGAGCATGATGGGAGAATTGACATTCTTCCTTGGTCTTCAAGTCAAGCAACTGAAAGAAGGCACCTTCATTCACCAAAGTAAGTACACAAAGAACCTTCTTGGGCGCTTCGACATGGGAAGCAGTAGGCCAATGTCTACTCCTATTGCAACAACCACCGTGCTGGACCCTGATGAGGATGGAGAGCCCGTGGACCAGAAGGAGTACCGCAGTATGATAGACTCCCTTCTCTACCTCACTGCGTCGAGGCCGGACATATAATTTGCAGTATGTCTGTGCGCTCGCTTTCAGGCTTCCCCTCGTGCCTCTCATCGTCAAGCAGTACGTCGCATCTTTAGGTACCTTCAAGATACTCTTGACTTTGGACTCTGGTATTCTTCTTCTTCTGCTCTCTCTATTCGAGCTTTTTCTGATGCTGATTTTGCGGGGTGTAGAGTGGATAGGAAGAGTACTTCTGGCACTTGTCATTTCTTAGGCACATCTCTTATCTCTTGGTCTTCTAGAAAAGTCTTACATTGCACACCCACACCGAGGCCGAGTATGTAGTCAGAGCTGAGTTGCTCTCAGGTTCTCTGGATCTTATCTACTCTTCGGGACTATGGGTTATTTTTGGGTAGTGTTCCTCTTTTCTGTGACAACACTTCTGCCATAAACATTGTCAAAAACCCAGTGCAACATTCTAGGACTAAGCACATGGACATTCGATATCATTTTCTTAGAGATCATGTTGAAAAGGGTGATGTTGTGCTTCACTTTGTTGAGTCTGAGTAACAAGTTGCGGATATTTTCACTAAAGCTCTTGATTCTTCTCGTTTTGCTACCTTGTGGGGAGAGTTAGGGGTTGTTAGTCCTCTTGGCCTGTTTTGAGGGGGAGTTTGCTCTTTTTGCATTCATTGTATCATAATGCATTTTAAAATTCAAACATCTTGTATTGTAATATAAACATCTTGTATTGTAATATAAACTTGTGGAACGTTGATTATTATCCTTGTATGACTTATTTTCATACTTTATACTATGTTATGTCTTGTGCTAGTCTGCTAGAGTTCTTTGATAGCTCTTCATGTTTAGCTTAGCCTTTGTCATGCTAGCTTTATTATCTGCGAACGAATTGAATCGAAACGTGACTTGTTGGATCTTGTGACCAGTTTTGCTTTAGTGATCCTTTCATGATTCATGCCATGTCATATAAGATAAACTGAGTCTTGAGCTTATTTTCTGCTGAAAATTGAGCTTTGTTAATTCTTAAGTCAAGCAAATGAAAAATAAGCTTTTCTGTGCGAAAAAACTGATCTCACCAATTCTTTCTCATGAGACTGCTTGCCATTGCACTAGACATGAACTAGGGGGAGTTTTGGATGATTTAGACCACTCTTTTAAGCTTCATGCTTGAGATGGTCGCGGCAAGCCTTGAGATCTAGCACAATGCTAAGAAATCATAAATGTCAATTGATTGAAGCTTAGGAGGCAGTTGTGGATGACTCCTAGTCCAGGACTTACTTTACTTAGATAAAATTAATCTTTTTCATCAAAATACTCAAAGTACTAAATGCTTGAACAACTTGCTTCTTAATTGAACTCATAATGCTCTACATTGACTCAGTATTGCTTATAGACATGACTTAGCTCATTTATATATAACTTTAGTGAAACTATGATTTTGAGTAACTTGTCATGCTATTAGTTCATTCAATCTCAGATTATTACTATTTTGACCTTAGCTTTGCTGTACATGTTTTGCCATGATTGAACATAGCTTCTTCACATAATATGGCTTGGTGTAATACTTATACTGTCTTCATGGCTCCTTTAGCTTAACTTCAAAAACAAAAAAAAAGTGAAAATTTGAAAAAATAACCATTCCTTCATGATCTATCTTCTTCCAAGCACCTTGATGAATTTATTGTCAAAGGGGGAGAAAAAAAGGTAAAAATGTTGTTTTAGAGATTTTTGGAGTCATAGGGGGAAAATGAATTTTCTGAAAATTGAAGATCATAGTGAGTGGAAACTAAATTGCATTCTCTTGGTCTTATTGCCTTTTCTGATTTTTATTTGCAATTCTAGAAAACCCACAATGATCAATGGTCAAATAGAACAATTGTTCTTCCATATGGACCTAAGTGAGATTTTTGGCTACTCTCTGGAAATTGAAACTTTTTGTGCTCTCTTTGCCTTATCTCACTTACCTATGCTATTCTGAAGCCAGCTTGGTCATTTCCTAGGCTTTCTCTTGCTTATGGACCAAGTTGTGTCTTTGCGAGAAAACTGCGAGTTTTTTACTTTTCAAACCACAAACTTACATTTTCTGGGAGATTACCAATGTGTTCTTCAAGGGGAAGATTGTGGATATCGTGGGGATATGTGCATGATCTTAGGATGATGAGTCAATTGGCAATGACGTTGATGGTTTGCCGAATCTCGCATTTTCGGAAAAGCTTCAATGTTGTTCAGACCTCGGCGGTCGGATCGGCAAAGATCAAGGCCGATCGGCCAGTAGGCGACCCGACCAAGAATCGAGCGGTCTGACCGGCCAGGACTTTTGAGTGAGTTTGGAGCTAGATCAAAAATAGAGTATGCAGGCAAGAGAGGGGAGTCTCCTGCATGTGGTCTCATATTTTTTGGAGTTTTCAGTCAAAACTTATATTCATTTGAAAATTCCAGAGAGTTCTCGGATTTCCAGGTGGAATTTTGGCTAAGTCTTTTAGGGCGGTCTGACCGGCTCATAAAAATCGGTCTGACCGGTTGGAGATCGGTCAAACCGGCAAGGTATGGAGGTCAGACCGGTTTCCACTTATTCGTCGGCCATCTTGGCGGCGTTGTGTTTTGATTATGTCTAGTGCATGAGTTCAATGCTTTAATGTTGCATATTGTATGTTTTGAGCTAACGTGGGTTAAGTTGGGAAGAACTTGTTCCCGGAGACGATTTCTTGGTCTATTGCTGTGCAGGTGACTTGCAGGTCAACGACGTTCAACGGCGAGAAGGATCGGGACTAAGCTTGGAGAGCTGAGGTCCAGAACGATCATAGATGCCGGGTGAAGTCGGGTGACTCAAGCATGGTGCAGAATGGACAAGATGGTTCGAACGGGCAGTTTATTGCAGCTGGTTGGATCAAGCGGCGCGGGGGTCGGTGCAAGTGCCTTGGAGGTTCCGATGGGATTCGGACGGGAGAGACTTACCGACATGATGAGAGTCGCTGATCAACCTACGTGGCGAAGCAGGCGATTGCTTCAACTGTAATGCGTGTGTATGTGTCCCATGTGTATTAGGTCTTAACGGGAGCCCATTAGGTGAACTCTTCTAGAACCTAGGTCTCACTATAAATAGATGGGGGTTGCCAAATAGCCCCCAAGCACTCTTTTTGCCAAATAGCTAGGTTCTAGAGATGTGATTTGTGTGTGTGCTCTTGGATTGATCTCTTGTCCTCCTTGAGGTAGTGGCTTTAGCAAGCGACATCTTGAATCAATCTATGGATGTTTGTTCAAAGATGAGGCCTATTGTGTTTTCATCTCTCTTTCGATGATTTTGATGCTTCCTTGATCCGGTTGTTTTTGATTGGTCTCTTGACCTCTTTTACCTTACTATGATGTGTGGGAATACTCCTAGGATCTTCTAGATCATCAATCCCCCACGAGCAAGATTTGGATCAAGTTTTTCGTTTTGCTAGGTTTTAAACCCTCCTTTGGTAAAACTTAAAAAGGTCAAAACTTTGATGTGGATCTGGACAATCGTTGCTAGGAATAGGTTCCAGGTATCCTTAGGGAGGTGTGTTCCAAATTTGGTCAAGTTTCATCGGGTAAATCAAAAGTTAGACCGATTTTCGTTTTGGTTTCGGGTGGTCTGCAGTGGTTCTGGACAAAATCGGTCAGACTGATTTCACAACAGTGGTCCGACCGCCAAGCAGTCAGACCGCTTGTTGGCCACCGGTCTGACCGCCCCAATGAGCTTAATCTCTATATTTTGGGTCTTTTGCTTAAGGGGTTAATCGAATTCAGTACAAGGCTTCCTCTGTGCATTTACTAATCTTCTTAGCTCTCATAGCTATTGAAAAAAAGTTCGTGTTGAATTTGATTAAGGCGAAAATTAAGAAAGCGTCTATTCAGCCCCCTCTAGTCGTCTTTCCGGTCCTACAATATTAAATTGGCATTATGCACATCTCATTATGGATTACGAGATTTCAATGCTTGCTCACATTAGTCAGTTCGTCCCAAACCATTTATCCATATACATGTCGAAGGATACCCCTAGACGAGAGTGACGTATGTGACGGGTTAAAAGAAAACCATCATCAAGTAACTGCAGACGAAAAGCCAACAATTAACACACAGACGACATTATTTGAAGGACATGATTAGTGGTGGGCATTTATGCCGTGCCGGCATAGCACGGCCCGTCGTGCTTCGGATCGTGTCGGTTTGGCCCAGCCACCCCACCGTGCCGTGCCCACCTAGGTTCTGGCCAGGCCTAGCCACGGCCCAAAGCCCGTTGTGCTACGACCGTGTCGTGCTGGCCCAAACTCAGCCTAAGTAACTATAGACGGCGGAGGCGGCGGCGACGATGGTGACGACGACCATCTTCATTCCTCTCGTGCCCGGCTCGTTAAAAAACTAGTTAAAATTGAATTAATTGCGTAAAAACATGGTCATGTAAATATTTCAGAAAAAGTGGCTTTTTCTTGACATTTTACAGATACAATGTTACTGTCTCGTTAAAAACCTTACACTCTAGAGTGGGGTTCTCCGAGTAAAGCAAAGAGTGCAGTAGCAACATGCGTACATACTAACTACTCATCAATGTCAAGATCGTTCATGCGTTCGAGGTCAACGTACGCTTGCACGATCTCAAGGTCCTCCAGTTGATGCCGTTGCCGCTCTTTAGTCAATTCCCAGTCCTTGGCGTATGTGATTGCCTCCACCATCCTAGGCATGATGGGTGATATTCTTTCTTTAATTATTCTCCCTACCATGCTGAACGTTGCTTCTTAAGAGACAGTGGACACCAGTACCAGCAGAACATCCCATGTGAAACGTGACAGCACAGGAAATATCCGCTTGTTATTCTTCCACCACTCGAGCAAGTCTATCTTGCCTGCACAGTAAGATTAGGATCGATTTTTTTTGCAAAATCACACTCTAGGTAGTGGTTTAACTCTAAGGCAGAATTCCACTTTGGGGCCGCCTAAGATTGAGAGGACGAAGAACTATATTTGCCATTTAGCTTCTTTCACAAGTGGGATGTCAAGATCGTCTTTCCTTGTTGTGTCTGCTGTGAGGCCTCCGATCTCGTGCTACTACCGAATTGGTCATGATACATGCGAAAAACACAAAAAAAAAACTCATTTTTAACATGTGCGAAAGTTTTTGAGTAATCAAGACCAAGGCATTCACCTATTCCCTCCATACCGATCTACAAATCTGCCAACTTTTTCATAGGATCGAAAATAATAGCAAAGCAATGCACGTGTGAAATAGAGCCGAAATATTTAAATTTTTCCTCCATTAGTGCGACAACATGACCTAAAAGGGGATCATTACTAGATTTGACAATCTTGTCTGCAATTAATCAAATAAATTCTATAACTAGATTTGGCTTTATAAAAAGGTCTTAAAACCCCCGAAAATGACTAGCAATCTGCCAATCTGAATTAGTAACTACCAATTTATTGTTTTGAGAGTTAGCATTGACAAAAATGGATATGACATGTTCGTACCCTTATAACTTCTTTAACATGATGTATATCAAGTTCCACCTCACCTTCATGTCAAGACTGAATTTTTTTTGGCTCATTCCCATTGGCTGAACAGTACTCGGTGAACCTGGCAGCCACTTGTGAGGAATTTGTGAGGTGGCGAATGGCATCGCAGATATTATTCAAATATCCGCCAATCGCTTGCATACCGTCTTGAACAACAAGGTTCAAGATATGACATACACATCTCTGGTGGAGAACATAACCACCAATATACGTTTGCAATCTTGGGGTGAGAATGTTCATAGCAGTCGTGTTCGCTGATGCATTATCAAGAGTTATAGAAAGCAATCTTATTATCTATCTTAAAATCATCAAGTACGTGTAGTATACGCTCGGCAATGGCCTCTCCCATGTGGGATTCATTAATTACCTTAAACCCTATGACTATCTTATTTAGCTTGTAATTATCGTCTAAATAATGGGCTATAACACTAAGGTAGACACTTCTTTGGTGTGATGATGTCCAAATGTTTGAAGTTATAGCAAAATAGAACTGAACTTGTAGGAATAGTTCTTTTAGCTCTGCTAGTTCTTATGATACATTCGTAAAATATTAGATGTGGTGGTTCTCCTACTAACATGTTGGTACTGTGGGCAAAAGCTGCGTTGGATCATTCTTTCGAATGCACAACTTTCACCTATACTAATCGGTTGATCTTTCGCAATAATATATCTAGCAATTTCCTCACAGGCAGAAAGAAGGTTGCATACCCAAGTACTTCCAGAGCCATCGGACTCGAAGTTTAGTTGCGTTTGTACTTCTCCCCCTCGGTTGCGCCCCAATCTTTGCGCAAATAGGCTTTATAGTGCCGGTTCAAGTGCCATGTCCTCACAGTTGTACGAACAGTTAATTTAGATTTGCAATAATTATAAGTTGTGAAATCTACCATTTGGCCGTCTTGAATTTTCTGGCTCCAGGTCATGTGCTTCCAGCAATTCGCCCTTCGTCCAGACCCGCCAATGTTGCTATCCATGGACGGGGGAGAGAACTCTGGTGTCCCCATTGGCTTCGGACCGCCCTGGTACTCCTCGTAACCCTCTGTGCCGTCCATATGACAGTCATACATGCCGTAATGCATTTCTCTGGTGGAGGACGACTAGGGAAGCGGCGGCGGGAGCTTACACTAAGTCGCCATGCTGCCCTTTTCGTGCAATGACTCCTCGATAACATACTACTCGGGAGCTCCTTGGCGCTCTGACTCCTTGGTAGCATAATAGATGGATGGATGGTGAATAAATGGGGAGAGTAGATGGATATTGAAGAAATGAGAAGAGTGGATGGTTGGTAAAGAAATGATGAGAGCCGAGGGTGGATGGATGGTGAAGAAATAAGAGTGGATGGATGGTGAAGAAATAAGGAGTGGATGAATGGTGAAGAAATGAGAAAATGAGTTGATTTTATAGCCATCCATCAAGAAGAAGATCGTTACTCCCGAACGTTGCTTCCGAATATTGCTAATGACCGTTGTCTGCACGTCCCGAATGTTGCTAATGACTGTTGTCCACATGCATGAAACTATGCAAGCTTGATTTGAGTGAAAACCAAACAACCATGGATGTACCCGTACACCGGTCACTCCCTCTATCTAACTTTCCTCTCTCTTTTCCCTGATTCCCTCTCTCAGTCTCAGGCTCTCTCTTGCCGGCCGAACCGAAAAGTCACAATACTAGTCACATTTCACTATTTGAGTGACCCTTGTTCTCTTCTATCTAATCAGCTTTCGGCCAAACCCCACTGACCCACTCCCTGTCAGCCACTCCCATGATCCCTGGTCCCCCATCTCCATTGATTCCCCACCTGCCCACCACATGGCCGACTGGCACGGGAGGCCGAGCGGCGCGGCGGGAGGCGAGGCAGTGTGGCGTGAGGTGAGGAGGAGCGACGGAGGAGGTCGAGCGGTGCGGGAGCCAAGGCGGGAGGCGAGGAGGTGCGACGAGGTGGAGGAGGCGAGGTGGACTGGCGGGGCGGAGCAGAGGAGGCGAGGTGGAGCGGCGAAGCGGAGGAGGCGAGGTGGAACGACGGGAGGCGATGCGGCCGTGAGCACCTTTGTGCTGGCTGTGCCGGGCGTGCCAGGCCGGCCTGAGCACTGCACATCACACCAGGCAGTGCCGTGCCACCTTTCCAGGCCTGGCCCAACCCGCTGTCCGTGTCGTGACAGCCCGGCCCACCACGTGGTGTGCCTTGGCCGTGCCGAGCCAGCCGAGCCTCGGGCGGGCACAGAATGGCCCGGCCTGACTCCCACCTCTAGACATGACTATTACGCGACCGATCGAGGGTTTGCGCAGCAGCACGACACCTGTTGACCTTTTATGTTCCACGCGTTAACCCCCCCCCCCCCCCCGGGCCATGGCGTCGTTTCCTTTCCCAACTTTACACAATACACACAACGATGCGGGCACAAGACATCTTATATATTTGTTTGCTTACTTTACTTGTTCATATTATATCTTTAAATTATCATATCTAAATTTGAGTGTTTGATTCACTGTCTGAACCGTTGTGATCCATACGACGAGTTTAATAGCTCATATTGAATATGTTTTGGAGATATATTGATAACATTGCTTCTTAGGTAGCAACACTGGGTGCTAGCGGCTCGCAATTATCTACTGATAGCAATCATAGGTTTCACTACCTAAGTGATGATAACTTCACAGACGATTCGTGTAGAAAACCGCCATGGTAAAATCAGAGAGTAAGGCATTTCAAGTTATGATAAAATCACAGAGTTATGCATTTTTTCAAGCTATAGTAAAATCAGAGAGTAAGCCATGGTAAAATCACAGAGTTAGTTATTTTTTTAAGCTATGGTAAAATCACAGAGTTAGGTGGTAAAATCACAGAGTAAGGTATTTCAAGTCATGGTAAAATTATAGACAGTTCATGTTGAAAACCGTCTGTGAAGTATCAGATACAGTTCTGAACAAAAACCGTCTGTGATATTACATCACAGACGGTTTGTGATTCGGAGTCGGGAGGGCGAAAATTTCTAAATGTGCGCGCGGGAGGCGGAATATTTTGACTTTGTCCTTATATATTATAGCCACCCCCACCTTGTCTTCAATCAGTCTCTCCCTCTCCCCCCCCCCACGCTGAGCTCCAGCGACCGCCCTCATTTCCCCAACGTGGTTCGGCAAGGTGACACAGTCGACGAGGAGGAGGAGGAGGAGGGACGCGCAAGAGCTCTATATCTGCCATAGAAGGTCAACACACGTCCGCAGCTTGCTGTTTCACATCGCTCTGGTGAGCAGGCGTTGCGGCTTGACTAGTACCGCCAGATCCGCCCCCCATCTTGACCTCATGTGAGCATGAAGTTTTGCCTCCAAATCCCTATCCTGGTTTCCTTCTCACTTTGATTTCGTCCCCTGCATCCTGTCAGATTTCATTCTTAGTGAGGACCCTCATCTGTGGTCGACAAGAGAGGCCAATTTGGTTCGAGATGGACACCTCTACTCACCTCGTCCTCGTTAGAGAGTGAACCATTGATTGAGAGAGAGAGAGAGTATCTTGTAATTATCTTCTTGCAAATTAGCGAAAGAGTATATAGAAACTACTGTCTAGTAATTGATTGGTTTGGCTCAAAATTTAATTTTTTTTGCAATACTAAAAAACCATCTATGATAGTCTATTTTCACATACGGTTCTGAATAAGAACCGTCTGTGATAATTGAGTATCACAGACGGTTCTTGTTCAAAACCGTCTGTGATAGTTTTTTTAATTGACGGTTCAAAAATCGTATGTGATGACCATGTAGTATCACTGACTCATAAAGTCAGATGGTTCAAAAACCATCTTTGATGACAATTTTGAATCGTCTGTGATTACCTTTTCTGTAGTAGTGGTTGCTAGCAGCTCTACATGTTACTTGCAATATTAGTTGCTAGCAGCTCTACGTACTACTTGCTACTAACAGACACGTATAGTTGCTAGCAAATAAAGTAGAGCCACCAAAAGAGTTATACCTAGAGTTGCTAGTAGCGGATACATATAGTTACTAGTCGAGAAACAATTTTATTAATATGTCTCCAAAACATATCCAACGTAGATTTCATTTTGTTAAGTTTGTTGGTAAGGAGCACAACAGTGCAAATAGAATATGAAACAAATGCTCGGAGAAGAAGTTGTGAGCATTTGAGTCGGTAAAATGAACAAGTATAAATAATTTGCACTACACTTCTAGGACGTTTTGGCTTATTTAGCATATTTTTTATTCATAGTAGTAAAAATAGACACCGCTCACACTCAATTATAAAAATAACATCGCAAAATACTAGTTAAATCACATACAATGCTCCAGACCGCAGCAGCAGGATAACTACCACGCCCCAGGACCGCGGCGCGGCTCCTCAAGAGCATCACATCGGACGGTGCAACCAGCTTTTAAGTAACTGCAAAGCTACAATCAACATTTTTATGTGTTTCACCATATTACAGACATGCATATGATGAGAGAGCTAAACTTTCCATTGAAGTATATCAGCAACTTGTGGAGACGAATTGTCATCATGTTGATAGTAATACAGGACATGCTCTATATAGAGGAACTTGGTTTCCTCTCACTGACATTGAATATTAAAGGCAGACCTACTAGAAATATAGTCAAACCCACTAGAAACTATAAGTTAACAAGGGCACCATCCTTTTGCATTCTGGCTCTCCACGATGAACAACACTCGTAAAACACGCGTAACAGTTGGAATTCCAGCCACAGTCGTGAGTTCATTTCAAATAAACTAAAGCAACATATAACTATGCCAAAATGACTAACTATGCCCTATTGTGGCGGAATGTTAGGATAAAAACCAAAACACCCACAAGAAAGGATGCAAACAAGAGATACAACAATAATAAAAAGTTTACCTCCAGCAAGTTCTCGATGCTCCACCGCACAACATTCCGCAAAATTCAACCATCTGACCGCTCCTTGCACTCGAATTTCTGGTATATTTGCCCCACCTGCACATAGCCAAAAGCATCAAACCCATCATAAGGGACCCAACCTTTCCCAAAAATTTGTCAAACATGATAACTTATACAGTATACACACTAGTAAAAGACCAATCCTACTACCACGAAAGTAACTTGTCCAAGTATGGGTAATCAACCCACCAATCTCTGATAGCTCAAGTTTTTTAGAGACAGCGAATGCGCACAATACTGAACTTAAATTGGAACAAGGGGTTAGTTTCATCCAGAGTTGTACAATATCGAACATCTAGGGGTGTGAAAATTGATGAGGTAGTGGCATCTGCAGAATTTATGAGGTTGTGGCATCTGCAGTTGATTGCTAAAGTAATGGAATTGTAATTGTTGATTGTTATCAAAGTGTAACCGAGGGATTAGCGAAACCGAGGAACAGACGGAGACACCTGCAGGAGAGGAGCCTTTCGGCCCTCCTCGAATAGCACAAGCACGTCCGACGCCGACGTGTAGCACAGCCTCCAGGTGCCGTTGAGCGCCGCGAGGTCCAGCGGCGACCCCTGGCGCCGAGCTCCTCCACCACCACCGGCGATGAAGTCAGGATAAAAATAGAGAATGTGCTTAAAGGACTAGGTTAAATTGAGATAAACATAGCAAACATATTCTTCTTTGCTTGTGTTACGCTCTCGTAGGTTAGATGGCTACTAGTAGTATATGTATTATTTGAGAAATACTTGTGCAACGTTCGCTTGTCCACTTTTGTTAATCTATGAACAATTCAACTACAATCAGTTAAGCAAATTGGCTATTGTCTCTTCATTCCATTGAGTCCGTTACAATTGACCCAAAAAAATCATAACAAGAAGAGACTAGAGAGGTTCACATTACCTATTTGTTGTTGCAGTTAGCCCAATCAACAGATCAACTCGCTGGTCGCTGCTGCCGACTCGAGCCATTTGGCTGTCTCGGGCTCTCCTTTCACCCACGACAGTCGACACTTGCCCGGTTGACACCAGTGTTTACATTTCGCAGCGCAAGTTACCGCTGTAACCGAAATTTCAGCGCCGAAATTTTCAAAAAAATCAAAATTTCAATTTTAAATTAAAAGATCAAATTCGAACATAATTCATGCAAATTCAATTTTTTGAACAAATTTTACCAAAACCGATTTTTCGCCACCTATGGATTTCGGTCGGCCCCTCCTCCAAGCTCCAGTCCTCCGTCCCGATCCTCCGCACGTGGCGACGCCCCGTCTCAAGCTCGGCTCGTCCGATCCTCCGGGCGTGGCGACGCCGACGGCTTGAGACGCCGCCCATTCCGCATCCTACCGTTGTTGCCGCTGAGGCCGAGCTAGGCCCTAGCCCTACGGTTTTTCTTCTCACTTCTCAGCCGGCGGAGGATTTAGGGTCCATGAGATGACTTCGCTTTTCACTCGGAAAAACCGAAAGTCGTCCCAAATGAGATGTTTTTCTTCGGCCATTTTTACCTAAGTTGGGGGCCATTTACAATGTGAGGAAGTTAGAAGCTACTCAAGGGCAGCTTCCCGCAGCTTCGGCGGGATGACATTCTAAGTTTGCCCCCAGAGTTCGGAGTTATTTACTCGCCACTTGCCACTCAACAAAACCCCTCCTCCCTCACCGATCTCCCCCTGAACACTAACCCTAGCCGCCTTCGCTCTCGCCCACGCCCGCCGCACACGCCGCCACCAAAGATTCGCTTTGGCTCCACCGCCTCCTCAAGACCTCCACCCGCGACCACCTCTCTCCTCCTCCGACGCCGCTGTCCTTTTCCCGCCATCGCCGCCACCATTTTTTCCTTTTACTTTCCTAATATTGTTTATTTTCCTTTTTCCTGATAAATATGAATTATTTATGTAATCATGGAATTGATTAGTTTTGTAATCATGGAATTATATCAATTATCGTTAATTGTCGTTAATTGCGTTAATTGTTTTTAAGATTTACTTGTATGCTAATCATCGTCAATTGCATTAATTGTCGTCAACTGTCGTTAAAATTTACTTATGTACGAATTATCCTTAATTGTTGGTTGTTGTAAAGTACCATTAATTGTCATTAAGTGTCATCAATTGTTGTTAAACCGCATCAGACAATCCATCATTTACCTCGAAGGCATTTCAAACAATTTTCAACTAAAAAGCTCCAGCTACCCTACCAAAAAAACCAAACTATTAACCACCGAAAACCTTTAACTCCGCAGTCCAACCCTACAATCGTCAAACCCTTCAGCCCGGAATAAGCTGCAACCACGCAAACACCCGGCTCCTCCCAACTGTTCTTGGATCAATGGATTGCACCTAGTGGGGTGGGCTTGTTGCAAGTTGGGCCTTGTGGGCCGATATGGGAGATATTACCTTGTTGCCCATACCGCATCACCATGTCTTCCACCCTCGGCTCAGGGCACGCAGGCGAAGATCGAGCCCAGCCATGCCCACCCGGTGGATTCGCCCCTCCACGCACACCTGCACAACACGCACCAAAATCGGAATTCCTCGCCGCATGACATCACAGCGCCGCGCCGTGCAAGTGTAAAGACGAGGGACTGGAGGAGCTAGGGCGGGTCCCGTACGATGGCCGCGCGCTGGTCGGCGCCTCGTGCTTCCGCCACTCGGTGTCCGCCTGCGAGCGCGGCGAGCAGAGCGTTAGAGCGTGGGTGTGCAACTAACGAGGGGGTTGGGGTCTTGTAAGAGGGGAGAAGTGGTGGATTACAGGGGAGGAAATGGAGAACGGGGCCGTGGCCGCGGTGGTGTGGCGCGGAGACCTGCGCTGATGGCGCGGGCGGACGCGGCGGGTAGAGGCCAGAGACGGCGATGGCCGAGGGGGAAGGGTCTGGAGGCGGAGGAGGGGAGCGGCGGCGAGCGCCATTTTTTCGCTCCCAGTGTCTCGAGTGGATGGAAGCGCGGCGGCCTGGCCAGTTCCACTGATCGGTATGCGTTGCCGTTGGTCAGAAATGCATCCCCTCACCTGCCGTCATCACCATCCGGTCTAAGATCGGACGGCCGAAATTTTGTTGATACATCGGCGCTAGCTAAACTGCTAAACAAATTAACAGAAGTTCACACTGGAAGCTTACGAATACATGCACTTTATCCCGATAAATTACTTAGGAAGCACAATGGTACTTCAAGCAGCAAATGCTAGTGCTATTACCCAGCATCTTCTGCTCACATTCCAGGACGGGTACCAATAAAACTTGATGCAAGAGAGGAGCCCTGTACTTTGGATACAAGTACGTTACCAAGTACAATCATGGTCCAAGCTCTTTCAGAAGGAAAACAAGAACTTTACAAGATAAGTTTGTGCTGAAAACAAGCTTGTCGGATGGGGGGCACTGAAATCTCCTGAGATCTACAAAGACTCAAAGATGTTTATTCGAATTGCAGATGGCTACTCTAGTTGATTTCTCCAAACACACATGCAATGCCAGAGGTTGCTATAGCTGCCGCAGGCTCTTCTTCAATCTGAAGTTCAAAGTATTCAGGCCCTGCTTCGTAATTGTATGAAACTTCGCTTCTGCTTATTTCTGCTCTGCACCATGTACAGGATAAGGCTAATGGTCAGGAACGTCACTGATCAGGATTGCCGAAACAGAATATTCTAGCGAAGGAAAAAAAATGTATATGGTAACATCTTTCAAGAGATGAAAAGTTTAATGCTATGTCTAGGGACAGGACATGTAGAAACTCAGAAATAGGGGGATCCCAATTCTCCAGAATGTTACTGTCATGCAAATCTTAAGTGAAAAGTCTCAAACACTGTATGTTGGAATACTAGACCAGAATCAACAAAGGGCAAATGCATGTTTGTTTTGTGAGCAACATAACACCACATTGCTATTAGATAAGAGTAATGATTTATTGCTTGTTAGATTTCCAGTGAAGATGGCCATGCCAAAAAAGACTAGGAACCAGATGAACACTTGCGTATAACAGGAAGAGGTATATATATTGTTACCAACTGAACCCAATACAAACAGATGATATAGCTAATCATTTTCCCAACATCCAGACTTTGCACAGGCACAAGCAAGAACTATGTGTTACATATGCAAAATGTGTATACTAACTATTTGGCAGCAAGTAGTTTTGTTAGTGCTTATCATTTATCAGCATGCACATACTATTATATATATATATATATATATATATATATATATATATAGAGAGAGAGAGAGAGAGAGAGAGAGACTATTCTGTAGCTACGCGCATAATAACTATTCTACACACCAGCCAGCCCAGCGCACAAGTCAGGCCAGATGGAATGAGCGTGCACGCAAACCTCCTCTGGGACGGCCCAATAAGAATAGTTCTGGGCTAGCCGCACCCCCCACGCGCGTGCCACATATCGGCAGCATGACAGTAATTACAATACCCATTTTACTGCCAGACTATCCATAGGGTACTGTTTTTTTTGGGCACAGAAAAAACTTCCTATTGTGTGTGTGTGTGTGCGTGTATTTGAAATTGTACTTGAACTTAAGAAAAAAACTTTCAGATTTGGAACATATAGCCAACTGCATAAAAATGCAAAACTAGTGAAACAAGGGTCCTTTTAGAACTTTCAGGGCAGCTGCATGAGGATAGCAGCAAACATATTAACAGACTTTTGGGTTCTCTTCAGGATCGAATGACCAGCAATTACCTGAAAAGCATGCTGCTCAGCAGAAGACTTCGATGGTACCTTGCAAATACTCCTCTACTGCAAAGATATTAATAATCATCTTCAGTAGTTCTTGCCTTCCACCGAATGAAAAGAATGACAGATCAGCAGTTCACCTGCACAAGCAAAAGAAACAAGTGAACACTCATATGAACAAACAAAATCAAGTTAACAAAGGGAAAATTATAAAAGACCCAAGATATTTCCAAAAAAAGTTAGCACCTGGATGACCCTGCAAAACAACAAAAAATTAATGGAAAGAAGCAACAGAAAAGAGGAGGAAGCAAATATAAATGCTAGAAGCATAACCTGCAAAAAAAGAAAATCATATAACAAAAATAATTAAGCTATATGAGAACAAATCATAAATAACTCAGACATGATCAGCAACCTGCCACACAAAACACTAACTATGCACGAAGTTCAGTTAGTAAGTTCGCACACCAAAAAATAGGACCAAGTAATCTTCAACAGATTTGCATCATCGACTTCATCAAGCAAATTTACACAACTTGATTGTGCTAAAATGCATCAGATAATGAACCTTAAGAGAACATAACAGAGAAAATAGCTACAAGAATGTAAAGTTAGAGCAAACAAGATTACTACACTAGAGGGAAATAATCTAAACGGTAGCAGCAAATGATTATCTGAAAGTACTGTGCAATTTAGAATAGGCTGTTCAATCGAAGTTACGAGTTACAACAATGTCCCTTGAAACTGAACTGATACTACATAGACATCACTTTATTTAGTGCCTCTAAGGAGTCCCACATCCCTTGATAAGCCTACAAAGAAGGAAGCTCTTATAGTTCCATCCTGTCAAAGAAGGGAAAAAGGAGTAGAAAGAGAGGCATAAGGTGTCTGGGGGAAGAAAAGATGGAAGTCTCGTTAGCTCTAGCTCAGGTCCATGCCGTCTCCAGCTTGGGTCGGGATTGGAGACACAGCAGAGTAGGACCTCTCAAAAGGAGAAGGATGCAGCTGTGCACCACGCCTGCGCTTAAAGGAACACCCTTCATTGCTGTCAACTTCATGCTTCCTCCGGATCCCCCTCACCGCCTGCAACTCCAGTGGCGAGAGCGGGAACAACTGCCCACTCACTCGGCAGAGTGAGTTGTGGTTGTCATAGAGGATCCTCTGGTCACAGTTTTTGTCACAAATGTGGGTAATTCCAGTCAGTTTGCAACGGTGCATGTTCCCAAAAATGTGCTCATTCTGGCACCTCTTGTCACACTTGTGACTGGGGATTGGCCCTTCTGTGTTAAGAATAGTGGACAAGAAAATCACATTGCTGGGCTCAGCAATCACAGATTTGCCAAGTACCTCCATTGTACCGCCGCTAGAAACCTCTTCACAGACCCTTTTCTCGGTTTCTGAGATCGGGAGTTTCTGCAACCCAAAACAAGAATTTGCTTCAGAAGTTTGTTTTGGAGCTTTTGCATATGACCCACACTGTCACAGTTCTTGCTGCTACTACAGTACTACTGAACCAACCTATTATAATCTTGAGTAAATATGAGAGGACTACTGAACCAACCTATTATAATCTTGAGTAAATATGAGAGGACTTTGCATTGACAAAAATCTATTAACAGTGATGCAATTTCCCTGTCAATAAATTAGCTCAGTTCGTAAACTGGCATACAAGATTTCTGCCCAGGGCGCAGATTCACAGTATTATCTTGCATGATTTCTGAAGTCTGATACTACCAACACACGATTCAATAAATTTCTACGCATTTCGGCCAAAATCTGTAAGATCTCACAACGCCAAACCCTAATTCGAATCACGGATAATACAGCTGGCACCAAACCTAAGACGAATTAAAAAAGGCTAAAATCCCCAATATAAAACTCGCAGATACAAACAAAACAACACGACCTCCACAAGTCAACACCAACTCCCTTTCAATCCGGCAGGTAAACCAGAAACCTAACTGCCCACCCTTTTTTCACCCCAAATTCTACCAGATCTAAACAGTAAACGCCCCAACTACCTCACCAGCCACAATAAATCCGCACCAAATCGCCACATAGCTGCACCTCAACACCAAATCCACTCCAACCGCGACCCCCAGGGGATCCAGATCCCCCCGGCCGGCCGCCTCGAAACACCACGAAATCTCAAGCGAAAACCTCACAGAAACGAGTAGAAGCGAAGAACACTTACCAGTAAAGGTTGAAAGGGTAGACCAAAGCTCACACAGACGGAGGAGGCAGAGGAAGGTTGGGAAGAAATAGCGGGTGAACACGGAGGAGGACTTCGTCCTCTCTCTCTCTCTCTCTCCGCGGCGTGGACCCGCGGAACACGAACCTCGCAGTCAGCAGCAAGCAACGGCCCGGAGGGGGAGGGGTGGGGGCTTATTTATAGGATCCATCATCCATAGCCTTCGCCGAATGACCGAAATGCCCATCCATGGCTCGGACGTCGACACGGAGCTCGCTCACTGCCCCTACCACCGCCCTCGGCTCGGACATGTCTCCCCGGGGGTAATCGAGCCAATCTACTTTGATTGGCATTTCGTGGTAATCACATGCGATGTTGTTTTCATGACACAGTAGTTAGGACCCACTTCTCATACTAGATTTATACCAATAGAAGTAGCGTAGATCATCTTGACCGGGTTGTTTTGGTTAAACAAGGACAATTAGCTATCACAAGCAGATCATCATGACCACAGGCTGAGCCGCTGAGGGAACGAAGCTTCCGTGCCTGCACGCAGCATGATAGCAGAATTGCATCATACACGGGATCTCGGATAAGCCTTCGCAACATTCTTTCTAAAATTCTCTGCGCGTAAGTTCGCACGAAGCTCATTCACACGAACTACTATCATTACATGTACGTCTGCTATCCTATTCTCGTATGTCAATGATTGCAAGAAGATATAAAGCAAAAGTAATTAAATTAAATTCTAAAGCTATTCGCTTCACCTTTGGTTAATGCCTGCCCGTGTCCTCGTTTATGTTACATGCACCAAAGGGCGTGCTCGTATCTTATACTATCTTCCACGAATGGAGTGTCAGCTCACCTAACGCCTCCACCAGAGTCCGATTGGTTTGGTTCTAGAAGACCCAAAAGTCATAGAACAAAGAATTATTTTTTAAAATAATATTATTTTTTAAAATAATTACAAAATAATAGCTTTTTATTAAAAAAAAAACATACCACTGTCGTCATTTCACATAACGTCAGGATGCTATTTACTGTTAGTCGTAGTTCCAACTCCTTATCGTCATATGGACCGACAATTTGCTTCGAATAGTGTGCAAATCGCTAGTTGGCGACAGAGGCTATTTATATAAACCTAAAAAAATCAGATAAAGTATCATTTTAATTCTAAAAAAGAGAAGAGAGAGAGGGGGGGGGAGGGGAGGAGAGGGGAGAAATGACGTAGCGAAGCACTCCTGATTCGTAGCAGGGGAGAGGCAGAAGTAGATCTTGTCGTCTATTTTGCAGGTAAATATTCTTGCAGTTTTGTATATAAATTTAAAACATAGTGTAAGATCGAGAAAGCCGACTAGAAGGGGGTGAATAGGCGGTTTTAAAAACTTTTGGCTAAAATCGAGTTTTATGTGGAATTGTAAATCAATTCGGTTTTGTCCAATTAAAATATAAATCAACTAGTCTTGACTAAGTGTACCAACGATATAAAACTATTGATAATTATAGCGATCATACAAAGACATGTAAGTAATTTAATTCTAGAAATGTAAATTGCAATATATTAAAGCACAAGAAGGCCAACAACAATGATACAATGATGTTTTACTGTGGTGTTCGGAGACTTGTCGGTCTCCCTTAATCCACGTTGAGGCAAGTCCAACCACGTTGGCCCAGCTCCACAAATTGAGCCAACACCTCCGATGTAAGTCTAACCACTTGGACCGGTTCCAACATGAACCAACACCTCGATCCACTCGGGTTGCTCTTCCTCCACTCCGGAGATGGCGAGCACCAAACCACTTACAACCGTCCGGGTCTAGGTGTCGGCAAATACAAAGAGTAACAAGTCGACGACGCTCACTTGAACAAATCAAGTGTCTAAGATCAATGGATACACAATCCACCTCCTAATGTAACACATGCTCTTAGAGTTTGCTCTCTAAGCTCACTAAGTGCACACATGCACAAAAGAGAGTAGGGGGTTTGCTCTTTACTCAAGAGAAAGAATATGACACCAGCAACATCTCCCACAACCGACCAAGGTGGGTATTTATAGCCCACACACAAAAACTAACCATTTGGAAGAGAATATGCTGAAAATCAGCGAAACCCGATCTGACCACCAACCAATGGTCGGTCAGACCGCCCATGCTGTAACGACTATAAAACTAGCCGTTGAACACACATCCGGATTGACCGCTAACCAATGGTCGGTCAGATCGCTCCACAAAGGAGCAAGCTAAAACCAGAGACACACACTCTTTGGAAAAACCTGACTGGGTCACATGACCTGGGGTCCGGTCAGACCGCTGCATAGAGGAGCCACCAGAACCAGAGAAACACCTTCTCTGGAAAGAGCTGACCGGATCACATGACCCGGAGGTCCGGTCAGACCGGCCAACACATGGCGGTCAGACTGGTTGCCCATTGGTCAGACCGGTCAACCACGGCGGTCAGACCGCTAGAACAACGAACCGGCACACAGCCCGGTCAACCTCTCAAGGGCCAGTCAGACTGCCCAAAAGCCTACGGTTAGACTGCTAGAGACTAGGAAACACATATTTTTGCATTCCGCCTCAACTCAATTTACAAAACATATTTGCCAATTGATGCGCGATACAAACAAGGGATAAAGACGAGATTCTCAATAAGTTGCAAAACACATTTGCCAACTTTTATAATCACACCACAAGGAATAAGGTACATTATCGATGTTTTAGAACCGAACTTACGTAATGATTGTTTGATTCGGGGGAGTCTCCAAGACTCAAATCACGCAGAGAGAATGACATAGGGGTTTTATACAGGTTCATGCCTTCTCCGGAGAGAATAACATCTCTATTCCTGTGTGGCTATATTGAGTATGCTGGTTACAAATCAAGAGAAAGACTGAAATGCAATGTTTTGTGTTCCTGATAGTGTATTTCTTCCTTTTGTCCGTCCTCTTCCCCGCCGTCTGGTGATTTCTCCTTTTATAGCGTGCTCGCAGTAGGCGACAATTTCTCCAGCCCAAGGGGCGTATCAATGCTTCAGATGATGGCGCAGTTACCGGAGATTACTGTTGGAGAAGTAACATTCCCACGTCGCCAGACAGTTATCACCAGGACAGAGATATTAATCATGCAGTTATGTAGGACCGTAAAGGCGACTAGGGGGGGTGAATTGGCGCTTTCTCAAATTTCTCGCCTTAATCAAATTCAACACGAACTTTACTCCTTTAGCTATGAAAGCTAAGAAGATCGATGGCGCATGAGGAAGCCTTGTCTTGGTTCGATAACCCTCAACCACAAGACACTAGTGGAGAATGGATCTCACCGGTGGTCGAGTAATCTTGGCGGTCGAATCGGGTGGAGATCAAGGTCGGACCGACGGCTGATTTGAGCCGGTCGGACCGGCTACCAATCGCGGTCGGACCGTTGAAATCGGTTCGACCGCCACTACCGGGCGGTTCGAAGGTGGGCGGTCGGACACTGCATTACTAACCGGTCGACCGATTTAGTCCAGTACCAAAATACACAACCCAAATCCAAAACGAAATTTGGTCCAACTTTTGATTCGACCAATGAAACTTGACCAAATTTGGAGCACACCTCCCTAAGGATATTAGAGACCTATTTCTAGCGACGATCCTTCAGATCCACTTCGTAGAATCAATCTCTCAAGGTTTTACCAAAGAAGTGCACAAACCCTAGAAATACGAAAATCTTTGATTCAAGACTTGCTTGTGGGGGTTGATGATCTAGATGATTCTAGGAGTATTCCCACACATCATAGCAAGACAAAATAGGTCAAGAGACCAAGCATAAACCCTTGAATCAAGGAAGCACCAAAATCATCCAAAAGAGAGAAGAGCACAAAGGAGACAAATGATCTCTCAAGCAAGCATCACAAGATTGATTGATCTCACTAGATGCTTACAAAGCCACTCCAACAAGGAGGACAAGAGCTCAACACAAGGAGCACACACAATCTCTTCAAACCCTAGCTTCTCCTCTCCTCTCCTCTCCAAACCCTAGAAAAAGGAAGAGTGGCTCAAATGAATGCTTGGGGGTTTTACATCTCCCCCTTTCTATTTATAGGAGAGGCCTAGGGTTTCACATTTGGGACCCACACACACATGGGACCCACTCACATATATCTGTTGAAGCAATCGCCTGCTTTACCACGTGTAGGTTGATCAGCGACTCTCATCACGTCGCCAAGTCCCTCCCGTCTGAATCCCATCGGAACCTCCCAGGGACTTGCACCGACTTTCGCACCGCCTGATCCAACCACCTGCACCAAACTACCCGTTTGATCCATCTTGCCCATTCTGCACCCTGCTTGAGTCACACGACCTCACCCGGCATCCATGATCGTTCTGGACCTCAGCTCTCCAAGCGTAGTTCCGATCCACCTCACCGTTGACGTCATTGACCTGCAAGACACCTGCACATCAATAGACAAACAAATCGTCTCCGGGAACAAGTTCTTCACAACTTGACCCACGTTAGTTCCACAATGCAATATGCAACAATAAAGCATTGACATCCATACAATAACCACAATTAAACCACATCAATGCCACCAAGGCCAAGCTTTAAGTGATCGGCGGTCTGACCGTCCCACACGACCGGTCCGACCGATTTTAGGCCGGTCCGACCGATTCCATAACGGCGGTCGGACCGCCCGAAAAGACTTAGCCAAAATTCCAACTCGAAAATCCTAAACCTTCTTGAATTTTCAAATGAATAGAACTTTTGACTGGAAGCTCCAAAAATTATGTGACCACATCCAGGAGACTCCCCTCACTTGCCTACACAACCTATTTTTGGATCAGGTCCAAAAACCACTTTTAGCAATACCGGTCGGACCGGCCACCACGGCCGGTCGGACCTCTTCCACGGGCGGTCTGACCGCCCGAGCCACCGGTCAGACCGCCTGTGGTCTGACAGCCTTGGAGCAAAACCGAAAACGCGAGATTTTGCAAACCAACAAAGCCATTGCCAATTGACTCATCATTCTAAGATCGTGCACATATCCTCACGATATCCACAGGTTATTCTCGAGAATAATAGTGTATATTGACTATTTAGATGCCCTAATTAATTGGGCCTACTTGTCTGTAAGCTCGATCGATTATAGGGTAGTCGTAACTGACCTGGTCGTAGAAAGACTTACGACTATTAGTTGATCGTAGAAGAACTTGCGATCTCGTGCTAGTCATAGAAGAACTTACGACTATGTAGTGGTCGTAGCTGACCTGATCGTAGAAAGACTTACGACCATGAGGTGATCGTAGAAGAACTTACGATCATGAGGTAGTCGTAGAAGATCTTAAGACTCCAGCTTCTCCCTTAAGAACATTAAGGGGTATACTCAGGAACCATATAATGGCGTCATTATCCATAATAAGTATTACATATAAATAATTCAATGAGGATTTCTAGATACTCTCATACATGTAATTAAACTATTTGCAAAATATATTCACAAACTAAAGTCACATGCTACAAGGATTATGCATGAGCCTCAACTATTTGCAAAACACATTCGTAAATATTAGCAACATGCTAACGAGATTTAGAGCAAGCAAGGTGATCTATCAACACCTGACAAACTCAAGCTACTAATCAAGACCCCTCTTAATAGTACGATAACTTATACTAGCAATCCGGTCTCCCAACCAAACACCGAGACTGGTAAAAGACTAGGAACACATCTTTAGCCCTAGCTAGTCTTATCTTTGCCTTGCACATTCACATGAAGCTTGATGACGTACATCTTTACTTCAAATTCAGGTTCCATACTTGATAATCAACACATGATGATTTCCTTTACTTTGGGATCTTACCTTGATGCTTATCAACACATGATGACATCCTTCATCCCGAATCTTGACTTGAATATTGTCAACATATGATGATCTTCCTCACGTACCCTCCATCAACACATGATGGATCTTCTGTTGACTTGATGATCAACTCATGATCATTTTCTCTTCGAGATCTTGTTATGCGTCAACACATGATGCATCCTCTTCTTAACCTTGATTTGATGACAATCAACTCATGATGCGATCCAAAGTCTTCATCATCATTGGACTCAACTTGTTTCACCAACTCATAGAAAATGTTAGTTCAACATGACGATTGTCATTAATTACTAAAATACTCCATTAACTCATAATAGCGGGTATAGATTCTTCAATCTCCCCCCCTTTTGGTGATTGATGACAATCCAACTACAAATAATTAAAATTGAATTAACACGAGTATATATCAACTAAAAAAGCTTTATATACTCAAGGATACATTTCAAAGTACAGATCCTTAATATAAGTGGATGGAAGAATGCAATCAATACTAGTGAAATGACAAAACATAGAGTGAACTCTCCCTAAATGTGTGCACTCAAATATATGAAATGAAACAAAATGCACATATTCATGTTTGACTCTTGATGGAGTTCATTCTATATTTTGGATTCAAAGAATGCAACAATCACTACTACACAAAAGCTCACCACAGATGGTTCTAAACCATCATCACAGACGGTTTTTGAACCGTCTGAATTTTTGTGTCTGTGATGACACGAGGTCATCACAGACAGTTTTGAACCGTCTGTAAAAAAGGCTATCACAGACGGTTCTATTCACGGACCGTCTGTAGTAACTATCACAGACGGTTCTTTTTTAGAACCGTCTGTGATAGTTTTTTCTATGGTAAAAAAAATGAAAACAGATTTTCACTTCATCTGGAACCTCCCGAGCCTCGCGAATGAATCTGATATTGATTTTCGGATTGAACTTTTCGCTAGCTTTCCCACAATAGCCATAGCATCACAGTAGCATCAACTCAATCCATTCACAAAGCACTAAAAACAACACGGTATGCATCACCCACATCACAGTAGTAATCCACATCACAGAGCAAAAGGGGGATGTAGAGAGAGTGAGGTCGTGGGAGGCTGGGGTGACGAGGTCAAGGGAGGCCGGCGAGGATGAGGCCGGGGGGAGGTGGAGGAGGCCGCGGGCGACGAACTCAGGGGAGGACAGGGTGACGAAGTAGAGGAGGCCGGGGGCGACGAGGTCGTGGGAGGCCGGCGACGACGAGGCTGGGGCGAGGTGAAGGAGGCCACGGGCGACGAGCTCGGGGCAGGCCGGAACGCAAGGTCAGGGCGAGACGGAGATGACAGAGGAGAAATGACAGAGGAGGAGATGGAGATGGCAAAGGAGGAGATGAAGGACTCTGTTAATATAGAGATATTTTCGGCAACCCGCCCATTAAGTGCAAATTTTTGTTTTTCCGCCCAACGAAACAAAAGTATCACAGACGGTTTTATACAAAAACCGTCTGTGATGACATATCACAGACGGTTCGTATCACGAACCGTCTGTTATAAGAGTCTCATCACATACGGTTCTTATGATACTCATCAACCGTTTTAGGTTTTACCTCGATTTGAATTTTCCTAACTCTTCGAATTTACCAGACGGTTCTAACTACGAACCGTCTGTGATATTCTCAGTATCACAGACGGTTCGTGTCACAGACGGTTCTAACCACGAACCGTCTGTGATACATATCAGAACCGTCTGTGATAGTTACATATCACAGACGGTTCGTTTTGGAACCATTTGTGATTATTTTATCACAGACGGTTTCAAAGAACCGTCTGTGATGAGGCGTCTTTTATGGCCTGTTTTGTAGTAGTGAATGGAAGGATATGACTTTTTAGCTCATGCTCATGAGAAAAACATGCATTCATAAAGATCCATACATCATTTTGGGCAATTTGCAAATTATTTTTCCCATATAATAGTTTACCTATTTTTTAAAAAGCCCAAAATGTTTTCATTTTTGCTACAAGTTTCCTTTTTAGAAAAACTCTCATTTACCCAAAGGTTGTGCTCCTTTGACACACAAAGCCTTTCTCCATCCAACCAATGTCTCCTCTTTGTCATCTCTTTGAAATATATCCATCCAAAACTTATGATGACTTCAACCTTTTTCCTTTGACCTTTATTTGCAACCAAATTCTCTCCCCTTTGACATTAGGCAACAGTGTCTATATATGGATCACACTTGAAAGATAGTCCTTAAACATCACTTGTAGATACCACGTGTCGACAAGACTTGAAATTGCAAAGTGCTCGAACTTCTCTCACAAAGATCCTCAAAAAAAGTATCCAAAGAAGAGAGGGAAAGAGAGAATCTACTCGTACACGGAGAGTACTTGAGCTTGGTCAAGAGAAGTATGATCAGCAAGGAATGAAATTAAATATCACTTTGAAGGAATAAGATGATATCATGTGTAAAGATTAATCCCATGCCAAGGTCAAGATGATTAAGATAATCTACCATATGAAACTATATCACTTCAATGACAAAATTGCATTTGTAATCAAGGAAAAACAGTAGAGGGTAGCTTGCAAGGATGACAATAAACATCTTGACCAAAGAAAGCAATTAAGGTGGCCGAAAGAAATAGAAATCAACAAATAGGCCATTTCCTATTGCTGGCAACAACTGCTGGTCAGGCCGGCTTTCAAGGGGTGGTTAGACCGGAGGGCTAGGCGAAAGACCGCTGAGGGGTAGCTGGTCAGACCAGCTAAGACTGAATCTGTAGCAGATTTTAGTTTAGATTTTGGAGAAAAGATGAAAATGTTGTATTTTGCTTCAAACTTTCACACAATCAACCAAATAAACATATTTGGAGTATTTCCAACTTATATAAGCCTTAAAAATCCATTTTTAAATAGTTTTTATGAACTAAGCTTTTGTTTTCGCAAATGAGACTTTATTTCCATGAAACTTCTCTAAAAGAGCAAAACTGAGCATAAGAAGGAATTTAAAGCATCTAATTTCATGTATGAGTCATGAATACCATTGTGAACCTATTCATATGAATAAATTTGGCTCAAATGGTAAAACTCGCTTAAGTGCTAGAAAGCTACCACTTAGGTTAAGATTAGATTTTGGACGAGTTTCGAAATGAATAACTTTTGCTAGGTTAGTCTTTTGGAAATCTTGTGAATACCTAAAATGTTTGTAATAGCCAACTCTAATATTTTCTTTTTGGGATGGTTTTCAAATTCCTTTTAGAATAGATTTTACACAAAAATCTAGTTTATGTCAAAAACAATATACTATAATATATAATTTTGGCTTGAAATGGGTTTTTCTTGAATCAAAATCTTTGGGAAACCTATGAAAAGCATTTGTATACATTTTACAACTAGTTTATCAAAAGATTACTAATATTTATGAAAATTTTGGCTTTTGGCTAAAAGGCTCAATTTTGAAAAATATTTCTAGCACTTAATTTATTTGGGCACACCTAAGGATGTGATATACATTATTATGATTTAGTACTCCCCTTAATGTGCCACTACCATCTTGCTCAATATTTCAATAATAAAGTTTTTGGACAAGGGCAAGAACACCCTTTTTGTTTCAATTTGTACATGGTTAATATTTTGTAGAGCTGATTCAAAATAATCCTAACTTAATTGTAGAGTAGCTAAAGGGGCTAGACACTTTTTAAACAAGAAAAATAGCAAGAAACCTATAAAAGTCTATAAAAAAATTGTAGAGTAGATAAATAGGGTACGTAGAGCTGAATCAAAATAATCCCAACTTATTTTTTGTTTCAATTTGTACATGGTTAATATTTTGTTAATGCCAAAAATACTTTTTGAACTAGGAAAATAGGAACGCACCTCTAAAAATTATATAAAAAATCCAGAGTTGCTACATATGGTATGTAGAGCTGAATTAAAATTTTGTCAACTTATTTTTTGTTTCCATTTATACTCAATAAATATTTTGTAAATGCCAGAGATACTTTTTAAACAAGAAAATAGCAAAATACCGATAAAAAATCTATTAAAATTGCTGTTTAGCTAAATAGGGTGTGTAGAGTTTAATCAAAATAATTCCAACTTATTTTTTTTCATTTGTACACGATAAATATTTTATAAATACGCAAAATAGCAAGGCACCTATAAAAATTCTATGAAAATTTAAAAGTAGCTAAATAGGATATGTAGACCTTAATTAAAATAGTTTGAACTTAGTTTTGGTTTCTATTTGTACACGCCTCACTGTAGACGCCTCTGTACCATCCTACCCTAGTAGGGCGAGGCAATGATTGAGCTTGGCGTGTTACGGCTGCACACGCCCATGAGGACAAGGAGGGGGACCCACGTTGGATTCCGAGGTACGTTCAGTTGTGATCCTCGTGTACTCAATTGCACTCTAACTGGTGTGGGTGGATTCACGTATATTCTTAATCCTTTCGACGCAGGTTGAGCGGCAGACTTCCTTCCACTAGCGAGGATGTTGGAGGCAACATGGAAGGATAACCAGGACCACACGGGCAGTGGTCATACGATCAGGCATTTTCTGTACTACCAGTGCCTCCTGACGGCACTGGTTGACTGGTGGAGGCCGAAGATGCACATGTTCCACCTTCCCAGCATGGAGATGGCGCTGACGCTTCAGGACGTGAACTTCCTGACTGGGTTGCCTTGCACGGGCTTCCCCCTGGCGGTGGACGACATCCCAGTCACATGGCGAAAGGGTGCTACCGCCTAACACCGGCTATAGGGAATTCAGCAGTACACACGGCCCATCACTGAAGTGGATCTGCTAGTTCTACATAAATTTTATAACTACTGTCTTTCCACTTCAATGGCTTTGTGCAATTTAGTGATGCATATATTCTTGCAGCTAGAGTGTATGTGTAACATCTCAATTTTAGTTTTGTATTTCAAATGTATAAAAATGAGAATAATTTAAAACTTTTGATGCATCATGTTGTTATTTGATTTTTCTGGAAATTCTTTGGTAAATCTCATGTGATGTGAGTGAGTGGTCTTCGCAGGCCAAGTCTAATTTCTTTGATACAGATGGACTCAACCTCACCCTAAAAAGCGACGCAGGAGTGATTCCATCACATGCATGTTAGGGTTGGCATTAGCATATGCATTGGCTTGGTAGGTAGGTAGCTAGGTTAAGTACCTTTGGGGAGGTAATGGTGATGTCCCTGAGATAATTGAAGCCGTAGGGCCGGCATCCGATGGAGAGCTTGACCGTGTGGTGGAGCACCCAAGCCAAAGCCTTTGCAAGGAAGCTGCAATCGGATTTCAAGCGTTTAAAACGAATTGATCATGCATTCCAAGCATTGAACATCAATCACAATTCACGAAATTAAACATCAGATTGAAGTAATGGATGAATTTGTTAGCAGGATAAAACGAAAGGAGAAATGGGCGCACATGACAGCGATGCAGGCAACGGCGGTGGCGAGGACGAGCTTGAAGGCAGAGAGGAGGCCGTGGTAGAGGACGAGCTCGACGGCCTCCCAGGAGACGACGAGCCCCACCAGCAGTTGCACGAGGCCGACCACCATCGCTGCTCCTCCTCCTTACTCTTGGCTCCGTCGCATTCACTCTATTTATCAACAGAATGATTATTTATAACTCGAGCATTCAAGGAGCTCAAATAAGTTCCATGGGTCTGCAACATCTTGGGATGGAAGGTGGGCACCCCAACCTGTGAGATGGCTGCCACGCCAAAGAAGTTCCCAAGAAGTGCAGTGTCCATCACTAATAGCCCCCACAACAGCCCGCACAGTAGGATCAACAAGAGAGAGAACACAAGTGAGCAGGCCGGCGGGAAACAAAATCAAACCGAGGACAAAGACAACGGAAAACCAGAATGGTGTAGATCCATGAAGAAACACCTCCCAAAAATAATCAGAGCGGATGCAAGAAACATATACAACAGTGGAGAAGAAGGAGGAGGTGGGGATGCGGCGATGAAGGCCGCTAGTGGAGGCGGGCGTGTGGGAGGGCGTCGGAGAAGGATGCGGAGGTGGTAGGGAGCGACGCGGAGAGGAGAGCGGATGTGGCGGTGCAGTGCGGGGGGGGGGATGGATCCTCAGGGGAGGGGAATGAGAGGAGATAGGGGCGCAGAGGAAGAAGTTATCGGAGAGGTCTGTTGGGAAATAGCACAGGATCGCACACCCGATCTCTCACTTGTTGTGGTAAAACAGGGAAAGAAAACTCAAGAACAAAGAACTTGGGGCAATTTTCTGGTTCTTTTCTCACTGCTATTTATAGAACATATGGACTCACGCATTCATACTGACCATTCAGCTACTCTTGAAATGCATTCATACTGACCATTCAGCTACTCCTGAAACGCTTTCATACTGCATTAAAGAAACGCCTCGTTGCTTGTATACTGCATTGAAGAGACTCCTCGTAGTCGCCAGCCAGGAATAATATCTTCATTCTCCCCCTTAGTCCTGGCGTAGCCCAAGATCGCGGACACCGAGCAGGTGCCGCATAGTTGCCAGCCTCACTGCCGGTAATGCCTTTGTCAGTGCGTCGGCCCGTTGTTCATTAGTGCGAACAAACTCGATGCCAATTTGTTCACCTTCGACACATTCACGAATAAAGTGATACCTTGTGTCGATGTGCTTACTCCGGCCATGAAAAACCGGATTCTTCATGAGGGCGATCGCGGACTTGTTGTCGACGAACGCCTTCACCGCCCCTCGGTTACATCCCAACTAGCTCGGCCATCAACGCCCTGAGCCAGAGTGCCTGGCATGCTGTCGTAGTCGCCGCCATGAATTCGGCCTCGCAGGATGAGAGAGCCACTGTCTTCTGTTTCTGTGAGTTCCATGAAATTAGGCAATCGTTGATGTAGAACACCATGCCGCCTGTGCTCTTCCGATCATCCATATCACTGGCCAGATCACTGTCAGTAAAACCTGTGATCACCTCTTCTCTGCCTCCTCTCCCATACACCAGTCCGAACTCAATTGTCCCTTTGAGATATCGGAGGATCTGCTTCACAGCCTTGTGATGCATCACCGTGGGCCTCTCCATGAATCTACTCACTACGCCAACGGCATAGGAAAGATCCGGCCTGGTGTGAAGGAGATAGCGTAGGCATACGATGACGCGCCGATACTCGGTGGCGTCAACCGGGTGTCCTTCTGGATCCTTGTGCAGTTGGGTCTTTGGCTCCATAGGAATTTTGGTGGAATTACAATCAAGCATTCCAAATTGAGTTAATACCTTTTTGGCATAGGCAGTCTGCTTGATCGAGATACCACCATCTCCGTGTGCCACTTCAATGCTGAGGTAGAACGTGAGCAAGCCAAGGTCGCCATCTCAAACTCCCCATCATCTCGCCGCTTGAAGGTCGCAATCGCCATCGGATCCTCCCGGTCCACGATCGGATCATCAACATAGACACCGACAATAATGCCGCCCAGCCTTGCCCCTTATGTATACACTTGCTTCTGCACACCTTGTGAAGCCGAGCCGCCGGACTTCTGTCAAGCCGCAGATTCCATGCACGCAGCGCTGCCAAGCCCATAGAGTGCTTTGCTCAACTTGAGCACCAAGTGCTCCTTGTTTTTTACTGTGAACCCCTCTGGCTGGGTCACATAAACCTCCTCTTCGAGCTAGCCATTTAAGAATGTTGATTTTACGTCAAGGTGATGCACTTGCCACCCGCGGTTGGCTGAGATGGCAAGAATGACACGCACAGTGTCCAGGCGAGCGACCGGTGCGAAGACTTCTTCAAAGTCGATACCCTGTCGCTGCACATACCCCTTGGCAACCAACCGTGCCTTGTGTTTGATCACCTCGCCATCTGAGTTCTTCTTTAATTTGTACACCCATTTGAGCCCAATTGCTTTGTGCCCGACTGGCAACGTGGTAAGTGACCACGTCGCGTTCTTCTCGATGGCTTCAATTTCCTTGTTCATGGCTTCCTCCCACGCTGGCTGACTAGTAGCCTCGCGATAAGAGGATGGCTCCTCCATCTCCACAAGCATTGCCTCCTCATCAGCTTCTTCATACTCCAGCTCCACATGCGGTGCATTGCGCATGATCTCTCCATGTGCCTGCATCAACAGTCCATCATTCCGCCGACGTGTCCGCCTCGACCACGGTGTGGGCGGGTTCTTGCCCTGGTCGGCACCCTCTGCCGTCAGTGATTCATCCGACCAGGGTGCACTGGTCGTCACGACTTGTGGAGTGATCGGGTTCTTGCCGTGGTCGGCACCCTCTGCCGTCAGTGATTCATCCGACCAGGGTGCGCTGGTCGTCACGACTTGTGGAGTGGTCGGGTTCTTGCCGTGGTCGGCACCCTCTGCCGTCAGTGGTGCATCCGACCAGGGTGCACTGGTCGCCACGACTTGTGGAGTGGTCGGGTTCTTGCTGTGGTCGGCACCCTCTTCAATCACAAAGTCGGGTGACCGATTACTCCCTGCATGGTCCGACCACTTCCATTCCACATTTTCTTCAAATATAACATCGCGACTTACATGGATTTTGCCGCGATGTGGGTCTAGTAGTCGGTGAGCTTTGCATCCTTCCTCGATGCCCAAGTACACCAATGGCTGGCTGCGGTCGTCGAGCTTCTTTAGGTTTGGCGTAGTCACCTTGGCGTCTGTTGTCGCAAACCAACACACGAATGTGTGCCAGGTGCGGCTTCCTCCCTGTCCATGCCTCGAACGGGGTACGATCACCCATCGCCTTGGTTGGGAACCGGTTCAGGAGATAGACGACATGCCGCACCGCCTCCCCACAAAATCTGCCGGGCACGCTCATGCTTTTAAGAAGTGATTGTGCCATACCTATTACCATCCTGTTGCGCCGTTCCACTACACCGTTTTGCTGAGGAGAATATGGTGCGGTGAAATGGCGTTCAATTCCTGCCTGCTCGCACACCTTTGCGAGCTCGGCCGAAATAAACTCGCCGCCGCGGTCTGACCTAAGAATCTTGACGCGGTGACCACTCGTGTTCTCGGCCAGCACCTTGGTCTTCATGAATGCCGAGCACGCCTGGTTCTTTGTTTTGATAACATGTAACCACATCCACCGGGAGTAATCATCAACAATTAGCACAAAGTAACGATTACCGGCTGGAGTTACTGGCGTGATCGGTCCGCACAAATCGATGTGCAGGAGTTCGAGCGGCTCCTCCGCTCGGTATCTAGCTCTTCTTTGGGAATGGCGCCTAGTTCGCCGCCACCAAACACGCCCGACACAATCGTTCGTAGGTGTGTTATCGGCGGCACACCTGCCGCCATTCCTTTGATAACGAGCATCTTCAAGGCTTGGAAGTTCACATGACCAAGGCGTGCATGCCATAACCATGCCGGATTATCGAGGCTTGTCAGGAGACAAACTGGCCTTGCCAATTGCAGCTTGATGCGATAGAGGCGATTTTGGGTTCGTCTCACCTTCATGATCAATCGTAGAGGATTCTTGACAAACACCTCAAGTTCATCTTCATCCATGTTAACCCGGTGACCAGTCTCAGTGAGTTGACCGAGGCTCACTAGATTGCTGCAAAGTCTGGGTATATAGTATACCTCCTGGAGCAGCCATTGGTCACCGTTTCTGCATGCGAAAAGAATTGAGCCCTTGCCCTTGATCTGCACCGTTGAGCCGTCACTGAATTTCACCCTTCCGGTGACTACTTCGTCCAGCTTGTGGAATTTCTCCTTGTCGCCAGTCATGTGGTTGCTGGCACCGTTGTCCAGGTACCAAATATCAGTTGGCGCCTGAACGTGCTCGACATTGTGCAGCTCCGGCCACAGCTCCTCCTCATTGAGCATAACGACATCTTGTCGTTCTCGCCGACCGTGAGATCTCCTCGAGACCGCCAAATAATCTTGCGGCTCAGCGTCGTCGGCTCGCGCAGGTGAGCTTCCTCCTTCTTCGAGGCTCGACATTGTGTCGAATAGTGCCCCATCTCGTCGCAATTAAAGCAATGAATGTGACTCTTGTCACGACCACCACCGCCTGAGCCACTTGCCCCATCTTTGTGTGGCGGTCCGCCACGACCCCCTCTGGCACGACCTCTGCCGCGACCACGACCATCCCGGCCGCGGTTCCCGCCATCTGCGGGAGCCTTGTTCTTCTATCTTGATGATGAATCCCCGCTATCCTTCTTAAACCGCGCCTCCCACTCAGCCTGAGTGAGGAGCACCTGCCCATCGGCGTTCCCGCCGATGCCAGTGCCCTTTTTGCGCGTGCGCTCCTCAAAAGTCTTGAGTCGTCCCACGACCTCCTCGAATGCCAAAGTGTTGAGATCAAAGAAGCGCCGATCTGGCTATCACACTGATAAACCGTTCTGGCACCGTGTCGAACAGCTTCTTCCACGAGCATGGCATCGCTCAGCGTTTCGCCGAGACTTGAGTACTTGACAGACATGGTAGTGAGCCGACCGGCATACTGGTCGAGGGACTCACCGGCGTTCATGTGCATGACGTCGAACTCGCTTTTCAACGTCTGCAACCGCGCGTCCTTCACTCGATCCTCGCCGACGAACCTCGTCTTGAGGCAGTCCCACACCTGCTTAGTTGTCGTCTTCTTCGCCACTTGCATGAGGAGGTCTTCAGGAAGCGCTTGAAGAAGGTGCGACCTTGCCTTCTTGTCGAGCCGTGCGTCGACTCTAGCTCCTTCCGCCGACTCGATAGCCTCCCAAACTCCTTGATCCTCCATCATGGCTTGAACACGAATCACCCAGCTGGTGTAATTCGTGTTCGTCAGCTGTGGGTACTGGAACGTACCACTGCTCTGCTGCACCCTCGATGTCTCTCCCACAACAATCGACATTGGGTTTAACCGAAGGATTATGGGCATGCAACCTGGGGCGCTCTGATACCAATTGTTGAGAAATGGCATAGGATCGCACACCCGATCTCTCATTTGTTGTGGTAAAACAGGGAAAGAAAACTCAAGAACAAAGAACTTGGGGCAATTTTCTGGTTCTTTTCTCTTAGAATCAAGACTACTACTTGCTTGCTTACAATGTTTCTAGCTACTGCTATTTATAGAACACATGGACTCACGATTCATCTCGACCATTCAAATACTCTTGAAATGCATTCATACTGACCATTCAG
Source organism: Hsuehochloa calcarea (assembly GCA_036346395.1). NCBI lineage: Eukaryota > Viridiplantae > Streptophyta > Magnoliopsida > Poales > Poaceae > Hsuehochloa > Hsuehochloa calcarea. The sequence goes on along the minus strand of CM070611.1, from coordinate 10,286,140 downwards.
CTACTCCTGAAACGCTTTCATACTGCATTAAAGAAACGCCTCGTTGCTTGCATACTGCATTGAAGAGACTCCTCGTAGTCGCCAGCCAGGAATAATATCTTCAAGGTCGTCCCACTAGGAGGAGGTGGAGGAGAAGGCGAAGAGGGAGCGGATGGGGTGGAGGGGACGAGGAAGAGGAGCTCGGGGGAGGGCATCGAAGAAGGATGTGGAGCCGGGAGGGAGCGACCCGGAGTGGAGAACGGCCACGGGGGCGCGGGGAAGTTGGAGGGGATAGGGGCGAGGGCTGGGGGAGAGGAAGGGGAGGAGTGGTGGTGGAGAAAGCCAGGAGAGATTGGATGGAGACATGGAGGTGATGAGGATGAGGAACGATCGAACCCACATCTAACGGCTCGCAACAGAATAGACATTCAGTCTGTCGAAAAAAGGTGCACGAACATCAGATAGCACACGAGAAGCTATCGACGTGGCCACCCTCCCCACGCCCCCTACAGGCCTACTTTTACCTGTAAGGATTTTTATCTGTCACCAAAGGCAGTACATTAGATCCACCCATATAGTCGCAACAAAAAAATTAACCTCACATCTTTTTGTCATTTTTCTTGACTTTAATTAAGCGAAAGTGGCCTTTGCGGCGGAGGCGCGTGGCGCAGGCGGCAGAGCCCGGTCGTCGCGGCAGAGGCGTAGTCACCAAAATGCTCCGGCGGCAAGCTCAGGTCGCCGGCAAGCCACCAAAGGGAAGAGCAAGCGGGGAGAAGATGAGCCACCGATGTGATTTAGGAAGGCCATGATCGCTTGTACTACTTGGAGCAAATGGGGAGGTAAAGCTGTAAGAACAGGAGCGGATGAGAGTGGATAGAGAATAGAAAGAATGAGTGATTGGGAGCGTTGGGCTCAGTGGCTCAATAGATAAGTATGCGTGTGGAGAGAAAAGAATAAGGAAATAGAGTGGAGTGGGCGTCCAGCTAAAAAGCTTAATAGCGGCGTACGGCGCCTATCAATTCCCTTCCTAGAAACATACTAGTGTTTCGTTTGCTTGATTGTTAATTTATTCTTGGAAAGATTTCGTTCACACGAAACAATCATCTCAAATTAAAGACATGGAAGCGGAATGGAGGAACGGAGCCGCGGAGCGCCGAGCCGAGCCGAGCCACCATCCACCAAGCTTCGCACGGCTTGATCGCGAGCGAATGGGGCAGCTACACGTGTCCGCGAGCCATCTGCGATCAGCCACGTGACGGATTCAATCGGCCGCAAGCAACATCATTATTCCCGCAATTTCCTGGTCTACGTCATCATCATCATCGTCTACTCCTACAATAACACCCTGCACGGTGTGTGGGTGGGACCAGAGCACCCGTCGGAGGGGATGGCCCATCTACCAGAGGCGTACCACGAGTGTGGGTTGGATTGATAGAAACGAGCACACGCAACGAATGGGATAATCCATTGTGCGATGGGTGGGGCCCACCTCGTGCAGCATGCGTTGCACACTGGATGCGAATTTGCAAGAGATGCGCGTCGGCTTCGGCGCCGCATCGCCAAATCCACGCTTCATGTTCCGTAGCTCGGATGTGTTGTCGTCATCCACGGCTAAGAGTGAAAAAAAAAAGACTCAAAACTCGCATGTGAGTTCGGCTCGTTAAGAGGTCAAGCTTGAGTTGGATCGAACTCAAGTTCTTAACAAGCTGAGCCGAGTTGGCAATTTAACTCATTTTCATAACAAGTTGAGTTTGAGTTGACTCGCGAGTTGCTCGTTTAACTCATTAAAAAACCAACACAGTTGTGCAGTAGCACTAGGCCAGCCCAACCCAGCAACCCTTATGCGGTCTAGGGAGGCCCAAGCCCCCAACCCGCTCTCCGCACAGCCGCACTCCCCAGACCCTCTCGCCCGCTCCGAACAGTTGGTTGCAGATGAACGAGTTCCAGTCTTCGTCGGGAGCGCCCGTTGGCGGCAAGCCAGAGCCGTCGCAGCCCGGTGAAGGTGACTAGGCGAAGCAGCCGTCGCAGCCTGAAGGTGGAGGGGGCAAGGCGGAGATGCGAGGGAAGGGATCGGGTGGCAGCGAGGCTAAGCTGCGCGACGGCAGCGGCGAGGGGTCGCGGTGGCAGGCGAAGGTGGAGGGGTCGAAGGGTTCTGAGGGGGAGGCCGCGCGCGGTAGCGCTGAACCAGCGGCGAAGGAAGTCGAAGGCGTCTGGGGGCACCTTGTCGGGGCGGTCGAAGTCATTGTCGGGAGGCGAACCCACAAAACCCACTTTGACAAAAGTAATAAATTATCAATTCAAGATCAGTTAACAGAAGTAAACAATCCTATTAGAGCTCAAGCTTAAACCAATTTATCAAATCAATTTCAGTATTAGACATTAATCATCATCGAGCTACAACCAAACCCACAAAACCCACTTTGCAATATCTCTTAGTGCATGAATCAAATCAATCACAGATTTGAAACCAGACCAGCACACATACATATATACGAAGTGATGCTCAAAGGAATACAGAAGTACTCACAGAGCTGAAGGCACTCAAAACAAACGAGATGAACTGGCAAGGCACGTCAATAGATGTTGTCTCAGAAAACCTAGCGCATCGTTGTACCACACACTATAGACGAGGTTAACAGAGATACAATGCCACTCTTCGCTATTCAGGACGCACTGAACAACAAAGCTGAGGTATAGGGAAATATGCCGCTCAAGAACCCACCTTAATGCACTGGCCGAGTGCACCCACGAGCATCAAAGATCAACAGTCATACCGAAGGTCATTTTCCTTCCCAAGATTAGTCCAAAGAAGACCAAAGTCGAGCCACCCGTATGCACAAATCACCGGATTCCAAGCACAACACTAACACCAAGAGGAGATGGCACAAGGAACCGGGCGGATGCACACACCAAGAGGACCGAAGCTCACCACCGTCGGCACTGAGTCACACACGGCAGCGCCAGAGGCCCAGAATCACCAAAATCAAGAGACCAAATTGGGCGGAAGAACACACCAAAAATTAGGGAAACTCACAAATCTTTTCGGGTCAAGGAAAAAGCCGCTAGATTGAGCCTTTACAGGAGAAGGAGGAGAGATGTTGTTGCCAACTGCCCGTGCGAAGCGAGTTCGAGCCGCCCGCAACAACAGCGTTGTCCGCGTCGCCTGCGAGCAGGCCGAAAGCCAAGCCGTCATTGAATCCACCTTCTGTCGATTGAAGATTACACCCTCAAACCTTATCTCCTCTCCCATCCCAATGACAAGTGGGCCCATCTTCTTTTCTTTTTCTATTATAATCCTCCTTCTCTCAAATGAGAAATTATAGATTTGCCCTCAAAATATAACAGGTACATGTCATTCTTGGTATCAATTCTTGATACAACACTCTTCAAAGAGCTTGTTTGAAACACAGAAAACGGTTCAATACCAGAAGAAATCAAAACAAATTCCCTTGTACTAAACATGCAGTGGTTGGAGAGATGGTACTGTTAAGAAACTAGGCCCAGGCAAGCAACCCTCAGCCCACAAGGGCCTCCTCATCCATCCAGCGGCCTATATATAGGAGAGAGGATCCCATCCATTGTACTACAATTTTGAATAATTGTAATTTACCAACTACATGTTGGGGACACGCAGTCCTGCTCGCAGCAACTCTTATCAATTTTAAACCATCAGTATATAACATCCATTCATCTATGCAACTAGCGCAAGGGTCACCACCGAAAATCTCTCATCTACGAAGGTTTGGTTGCAATGTTTATGTACCTATACCACCACCGCAGTGTACTGCAATGGGTCCTCTCAAAAAGTCTAAGATATACGTTGGTTATGAGATAGCATCCATAATCAGGTATGTAGGCTCCATGACTGGAGATTTGCATACAGCCCGCTTCGCTGACAGCATATTTGATGGGGATAATTTTCCATCATTAGGGGGAGAAAATCAACCCCTTGATGAAAAATATCGAAAAATAACGTGACAAACCACGGGAATCCATGCACATGACCCGCACACTAGTGAAGCAAATAGAGAAGTCCAGAAGATAATTGATTTGCAAACATTAGCGGATCAACTGTCTGACCATTTTAGTGATTTGAATAGCATGACCGAGTCGCATGTGCCTGTACGCAATACGTCATAGAGGGTTGAAATACCAAAGAAAATTGAAGTTATCCCTAATCTCATCCAGGGGCCTGAGAATAAAAAGACGAGAACTCTGGCCCTCGAATCCCAAGTAACCAGAGACGCCTGGCGAAAAAGGATAACAAGGACTTGATACAGCTGATCACTGAAGCTCACCATAATCAGAAGGGGAGCCTGCTGAGACCTAGCACCAGTATGGAACCTTCAGTAAAAGACATACCAGATTTGAATATTCCGAGCGAGGGAGACATAGGCATGGATGTGTGCGCACACATCGGAGCTGAAAAACTAAAGGGACTTGCCCCCGCAATTGAAAGCAGCAGTAAGCAAGTAGAAGCATTAGAAGTATCGCCCTGTGAAGAAATAGCTATAAATTATATGACTACGAGAGAATATATGAATAAAACAACAGCCAATGTCGATATTTATTTTGCAAAAAAAATTGCCACAATCATCGATCTTGATCGAGAGCCTGCATCGCTCGCTGAATGTAAGAAAAGATCAGATTGGGAAGATTGGAAGAAGGCAGTAGAATCAAAATTATTATCTCTGAATAAAAGAGAGGTATTTGGGCATATAAGCCGCACGCCTCTCTATGTGCACCCCGTAGGGAATAAGTGGGTATTTGTTCGAAAGAGAAATGAAAATAATGAAGTTGTAAGACGTAAAACAAGACTTGTTGCACAAGGTTTCACTCAACGACCAGTAGTCGATTATGAAGAAACTTATTCCCTGGTCATGGGCGGAACTACCTTTAGATATTTAATCTCAATAGTAGTAAACTTGAATTTAGAAATGAAATTGATGGATGTAGTAACTACATACATTTATAGGAACTTGGATTCAGACATTTATATGATGGTACCTGAAGATATCCCTGTCCTGAACCAAGACAGAGCAAATAGAAATTTGTACCTGTATGGGCTGAAGCAATCAGGCAGAATGTGGTATAATCGCTTGAGTGACTTTCTCTACAAGAAAGGCTACATGAACAATGAGGATTGTCCCTACGTTTTTATACGGCGACCCCAGGATGGATTCTGTATAATCTCAGTATATGTAGATGATCCGAATATCATCGGGACCTTAGAAGATATTAAGAAAGCAAGCTCTTACCTGGAGTTGGAGTTCGAAAGGAAAGGCTTGGGTAAAACCAAATATTGCATAGGCTTACAGCTTGAGAATATCCCTGAAGGGATTTTAGTATATCAGTCAACCTACACTCAGAAAGTGTTGAGACGGTTCAGTTTTGAAAAGGCATATCCTTCGAAAGTACCAATGGTCGGGAGATCCTTGCAGCAGGACAAGGACTCGTACAGACCTAAAGAAGAGGGGGAGGAAGTCCTGGGACCAGAATTCCCGTATTTGAGTGCAATAGGAGCACTCATGTATTTAGCAAACTATATTAGACAGGACATTGCATTTGTTGTGAACCTACTAGCAAGGTATAATGCAGAACCTAACAAAATGTATTGGCAGGGAATAAAGGACATCTTTCGATACCTCCAAGGAAGCAAAGATCTTGACCTATTCTACGAAAAAACCAAGACCTAACTATTACTGGCTATGCAGATGTTGGGTACCTGTCAGACCCGCATATAGCCAAATCGCAAACATGCTATTTATTCCTATGTGGTGGAACTGCAATTTCATAAAAATCGTCTAAGCAAAGTCTTGTATCTACTTCGATGAGCTACTCGAAAATTATAACATTGTACGAGACCTCACAAGAATGTGCTTGGCGTCGACGGATGATTCACCACATCCAGTAGTTGTGTGGATTGAATACCACACAAACTCTCACTATTATCTATGAAGATAATGCAGTTTGTGTTGCACAAGTGTAGATGAGTTATGTAACGAGTCATCTCACAAAGTATATCAACCACAAGTTCTTCTATGCTCTTGAATCGCAAAAGATGGACGAAATTAAAGCACCGCATACTAAGTCATGTGAAAATCTTGCAAATTTATTCACTAAGTCACTTCCAACATCTAGGTTTGAATGGTGCGTACGTGGAATTGGAATGATGAGACTTGGAGAAGTGCAGAATTGAGGGGGGAATCTTTATGAACTCATTATTGAAACTTGGTCACGAAGATCGAGTATCTAAAGAGTAAATCCTGGAGATTAAATAAAATTAGGTGGATTGTACTCTTTTTCCCTTGACGAGTTTTTCTGAAATCTTTTGGCTAAGGTTTTTAATGAGGCAATTCGTGCAGCACAGCCGAACGTGTTTCATGTACTCTTTCTCTAAATTTTTTCCACTGGGCTTTTATAGAATTTTGACGAGATATAAACATGATGGATGAGTGCTCAAGGGGGAGTGTTAAGAAACCGGCCCAGGTCAGCAGCCTTGGGCCCACAGTGGTCTCCTCTGTAACACCCTGGCCCATCATCCGGGCCTGAAATGCTACCACTACACCTTATTCATTACAAACTTTACACAACTAATTTAATAACTAGTCATAATACAGCAAAAGTGAATTATCTATGGAGAATGGTCTGCATTAGTAACTACATGTGACAAGGATGCACTATTCTCCCTCCCCGGTGCAGGTCATCTGCGGTGTTCACCTAAAAAACCAAAGTAAACAAGGGTGAGTTCGAAGACTCAGCAAGCACATAATACAAACGATAAACACCGCCATTCTGACCTAAACATAACCATATCATCATTTCCATCATTAACATTTCATTAGTGCAAAACCTCATTAACCTACATGCTCATTTCATTATCCATGTATGTGAATGCACTATCATGCTCATGCTCATATGCATCTCACCAGCTGATACCGGTATCGCGGAGTGTTCACCCGTCGATGATACACTCTTCCTCCATCTTCGTTAGGATGGGGTCCTTACATTGTAGGACTTTATTTAGTCCCTATAGATGTAAGATTTTATCTAGAGCACACCGGATTAGTCATGTAGCTTTCTCACCGACCGTACCAGAATAGTTACATGACTTTCTCAACGTCGTGGCTCATGCATTCTTTCCATGATGCAAATGTGCATGTCCATTGTCATTAACATGATTTATCATGGTCAACATTAACATAGTAGTCTCATTACTCACCTTGTCCCAACATTATTGCCATCAACATATGAACAATTATCATGCAAGCATCATCATGTAAGCATTACCATGTTGCACAAACATCACATATTCAATAGTATTCATAGGATATCGCTATACCATGCACTTGCCTATTAACCAAGCGGAGTGGAGTAACGTGCGGATGACGTTGTTCCCGAACCTCCACTTGTATAGGCAGTCGACCGGACTCAAAACAGTACAATGGTATAAGTACACATACGGACGACATGATCCTACGCGCAAAACGACACAAACAAACCCCCTTCCAACGACACTGTCCTGCTGACCCAGTGTCCAAAAATATTAATAATAAATGGGTTAGGGATCGCGTTGAAAACTTGCAAATAAAAATTTATCGGCGCACCTATTTTTTTCCCTCCTGGCCGAAGCCATCCACGCCGCCAACCTTATCCCCTCCTGCCGACTCTTTCCTCCTGGCCGAAGCCATCCACGCCGCCAACCTTATCCCCTCCTGCCGACTCTCTCCTCCTCTCTCCTTACCATCTCCTCTCCGCTCGCCCTCACCCTCTCTCTCTCTCGTTCTCGTCGCCTCATCCCCTCCTCCCTGGTGATTCCCCTCCGCTGAAGGCAGCCGCAGCCCGCCTCTCTCTCTCGCCTCGCCCCCTCTCGGCTAGCGCCTCTCCACCTCTCCTCCATTGGTCGCTCCTCTGCCGCCTTGCAGAGCCGCACCTAGAGCCGCCACCACCGGTCTGCTTCCCGGTGCCTCGCTCGGACGCACCCGGTCGTCCACCTCCTCCTCTCGCTTTCCCATGCTTGCCCAGCGCCACCTACCTCTGGCTCCCAGCCTTGCGTGGCTCGGCGCCTCTCGACTCCCCTTGCGCCCGGCTCGGCCTCCGGCCGCCGTGCGCCTCCCCTCGGAGCCACTGCCCCAAGCTCCACCCAGGGAAGTTCTACTCTCCTCTCCTTCTCTTACTTTATGCATCCTAGTGTTGGCCAAGCTTGATTGTGTGCTAAGCTTAAGAATGAGGGAAAAGGGATAGCCTACCTGGCTCGCCGGTTTGCCCTGACCCGACGCCGCCGTCGGGCTCTTCCTGCGTGCTCGCTTGAGCTAGCCTTCTCCCCGTCTTCTCTATGCTCTCTCTCTCTGTGAGTGTGATTTGGCTTGGTTGTGCTCTCGACGGGGTGGGGGCTTGGTCTTATCCTTGGCTCCCTTCTCTCCCTCCCTCCTGTTGGTTTTTCTTACTGTGGGAAGGTAAATTGGTAAAATTTATTATCACTATTTACTTTCACTCATTTGCATTTTCTACTGGCATTACAACCTCATCCATCCAACATCCTATATAAAGGAGAGGAGACCCAACAATTGCATTATAGTTTTGAGAAGAGCAATAAAGAGAAATTTGAAGTCCCCTTATATCTCTGTGTTAAATATATTATCATGTTCTTGTGTTCTTGTATTATTCTTACAATTCTGAATTTATCTATAAAATAATCATTCAGATTGAATTCGGCACCAACAGTTCCTCAACAGCTCTTACTACACCCTTAACAGGCAGGCCGGGACAAGCGCCGACAACAGCAGACCAAGTGCCGACAACAGCAGACACCCGCTACTTATCACGTTACCCGTTGAGAAAGAACGCACATGGCTGGCCAGTGGCCACACAATCACAACAACCCACTGTGGCTTATCCGGACCCCGGATTTATAGAGATCATTCATAAAGCTCAGAAGAGGGGAGAAACAGGAGGGAGTGCAAAATTTATACACTCGGATAGGAGGTTGCTTCGAACAACCGTCGAACCAACTTTCCTATCCTTGAAGGCAGATTAATTGTACCGGAAGTTCTTCTACGAAGGATTGAATCGCACTGAAGGTTTTTTTTATAAAGGAAAATTTTGCTCAGTAGCATTATAATGATGTATAAATTGATAAATAATATCTAATTTTAAAATAACAGGGGGATTATAGGGCCACGTGTCAGAGACACATCGATATTATTTTTTAACTCATGGTATCTCATAAGTCTTACGGAGCAAATTACTTATTTTATAAATGAGTGAACCACAAGATCCACGATGTTACATGTAACCAGTAAGGTAACCTCTCGTAATACCACTGTGAAAGAACACGGGGTTTTAATACCAGATTTCTTGTAATGCCAGTACAAGAATATCTTATTTTTTTTAATACTGAATTTCTTGTAATTCTTTTAAACTTTGACTTGATACTGCTGCATTTTATCAGTGATGTTCGTAACTTAGAGAAGAGTACCACAAGTAGCTTGTTAAGAATTAATCTACATGCAAACTAGAGATCTACAATTGCATGATTATATAATTAATGAAAATGGAGGCAGAGGAAAATGCTATATACATTGTTGCCAAAGAGCTTTCGTAATGAAAGTTCAGGTTACGATCAGCATGCAAGCTGGACACAAGGAACTGTGGACACATATTGAGCCACTCGTCTCCCACCTCCTAAGCACAAGCCCGACGAGCGCAATAGTGTGCAACGCTGTTAGCACTTCGGCAGACAAAATTAACATTGGAATTAATAAAATCTGAAGTAAGTGCTCGGACTTTTTCAACTACGGAAGCGATCGCAAAGCAGGGGCGAATCCACTGGGTGGGCTTCGTCAGGCTGAAGCCCACCCTCCACCAGCGGCCGGAACCCCCACCCCCCTCCTCCGCCCCGGCAACTTGGGCTCTCTGGCCGACTATGGCTGCAAAGAAGCAATCAAGCAAATGCGCGTGGGCGGTGGGCCTTGCCCTTGCCGAAGCCCAGGCCCAAGTCCACGGTCCAGACGGTAGTCGCTGTTGTTCCATTCCAAAATTCTCCGGTCCCCATTCAATCATCCTCATACAATCCAGCGATTTCACATTCATTCGATGAGCGAGGCGCACCTGAGGGGAGGCCGACTGTCGATGCCGGAGGCGGAGGCGGATCCGGGCTGGGCTGAGGAGGCCGGGAGGGGAGCCAGAGGCGGATCTGGCCGGCCTGGTGGGGGAGGCCGGGAGGGGGAGCTCAGGAGCCGAAGGCGGATCTGGCTGGCCGGGAGGGGGAGCTCAGGAGCCGGAGGCGGATCTGGCCAGTCGAGGCAAGGACCAAGAGTCCAAGACTCTAAGAGCCGGCGGTCGGGTGGAGGAGGGCCGCCGGAGGGGGAGCCAGAGGCGGATCTGGCCATCTGGAGGCCGGAGGAGTGAAGACCGGGTGGGGGAGGAGGAGCTGGAGACCCGAGGCCGGGTGGGGGAGGACTGAGGAGGAGCCGCCGAGTCGGAGGAGGCCGGATGGAGGTGGGAGACTGGGAGGAGGAGCCGGAGGAGTGAAGATCAAGACCAAGTGCCGAGTCGGAAGTCTTCTTGGTCATGCTTCGATATATTCGATCGAACTGCCGATACTGATTGGGATTGGGAGGAATAGTGCCGATTGCTGAACTAGTTTGGAGGAACAGTGCCGATTGCTGAACTGCCAATTGGAAATAGCAGAACAGTGCTGAGCTACTGAGATTTGGAAATTGAGCTAGTAATTTGGTATATATTCATTGTTCATTGCTCATTTATCAATTAATTCATAGGTTTGCAATAATGGAGAAACGAACATTGCGTAATTATTTCACAAGCAATTCAGGTAGTATTCCCCCAACTGATGAGAGCGCAACTCAACCAAAGAAGCCTCGACTAGAATTTAATTCGGATGAGAGAATATCTTCGGCAATGAATATTATCAAAGCAGATTTGTGCAACAAGGTATCGGATTAGTGGCTTAATGATTTGATGGTGTGCTATACCGAGCGAGACATATTTAGATCCATTGATGATGATAGAATCGTAAGATCCTTTCAATGCATGAAATCTCGCAGAATGAATTTGCCTCGTGAAAGTCGTGATTCAAGCTAGCATCTTAGTGGTATGGTTCTTTTATTTTGAATGTTCATGATCATTTAAGTACAATTTGCTATTGTATCACTAATTTTTTAATATTAATGTACATGTTGTTACCTACCGAAACCATATTTATATGTTTTGGGGATGTACTTTCCATTAGCGAGGTACATTAATTGTTTTTTGCTCTACTTTTATTTATGTATGAATTTGATTGCGCAATAATATAATACTATATTTGTTACAAATTAGTTTAGTCATTTAAGACTTTAAGCACACCCTTATTTTTTATCCTGGATTCGCCACTGTCGCAAAGCGTGAAGGTTTATGCACGTTTCACAAGCTGACTAAGATCTGATTATCTATTTTTATAATAACTTTGGAGTCATCGGCGACGAGCAAAACTGACACAAAGCGAGTGCCTTGATTACTAGGGGTCTTTGATCCAAGTGTACAATTTACACTAAACTCCTATAAAACCACCCGAATGTATCGCCACACCCCTATTCCCGCTCCATCCGTGTTCACCTTGATCCAGGGGTCTAGCGGTGGACTCCATGCACACATACTTATCTCTGCTGACGCAGGGTAGCGCAACCGTTCTATCTGGATATCATCCGCTTCTGAATCTTGACATCTTTCAACTTTAGTTTGAGCTTCATCATACCATCTTGGACTTGAACTTCATCTTTGGACGTATCTATTTTGACCACAGTAGCTTGGTTCCTGAGCTTAGGAACATAAACTAAATCTCTAACTTCTGGAATCCCATCATCTTCATTCAAGTCAAAAAAGCAAGCTTAGCAATTTAACTTGTCCTCAAATTGCGTGGGAGGTCAATAATAATATAAAAATGATGAATTTTGCAAATATTATCTTCCCATTAGCTGGTGTTTTTGTTCTGCGCCTTTTCAATGGCAGTGTTGGAATTAATCTTGTTGTCTAAGTGTTTTGTATGTTAATAGAGTAATTAGCTAGTGCATGTAGTGGCTTACTTGAATGTGTTAGTTGGGAGGTTACATGTTATGTTGTAGCTATAAAATGAATTGTAACCAGTTTGTTTATTTTGAGAGAGTATTGAATAACAGAATAGAGAGAATAGGGAAAATGCAGTACGACAGTGCATGTGTGTCTCTTCTTCCTTCTTGTGATTTGTGATTTTTCTGTGTGTACACGTGTGAAACACTAGAAAGAGAACCGATGGGTGAGTTCTCTCTGGGAGTTGAGCCAACATTTGGTATCAGAGGTAGGGTTGAAGCGCTACGGCGACGATGTGCCAGTCGGCGGTGTGCTGGCGGCGAGGCGAGCGGGTCGGTGGCAGCGCATGCTAGCACCGTAGCATGATGCCTTGGGTGCTAGCGTGAGCACATGCCCGCGAAGGTGTTATATGGAGCAGCGTCAGCGAGGTGCGACGTGTGGAGATGCTTGTCGGTGATAGTTCGCTGAGCGGTGGCACGTCAACACGGCTCCATGTGAGGGGTAGCAACGGCTTGGAGCAGCACATGCGGTGCAGCTCGGAGGCGGTTGCAATAGACGGTAGGCTTGGTGGCGCATTGGGCAATGGCAGGTGCGAGGACCTGCGACGACCGGTAATGCAATTTTGTCAGCAAGTGCATGTTGCATGTGTATGAGTTCTTGTAATTATGTGTCCAAGTTCTTACATGTGTAAGTTCTAATCCGAGTCAATCGTCGTCGAGTTGTGTCACCGGCGAAGGACAATTGGAGCTGAGATCGAGGTTGGGATCGCCAACAAGTTATGTCCCTAGCTGCAAACAGGTATCGGTGCTGTAGTTGAGTTCATCGTCGTAAGAAAAGCCACGTTGTTGAATGCCTAAGCCGTCAAGGTCAGAGTTGCCGGTAAGTCGTGTCACCGATGGCAAGAGACGACCGTGAAGGGAGAAAGAGAAGGGAAATTTGTCCCTCTAGTACCCTCTGTTCATGGGCAGCAGCTGTGTGGCGTGGTCAGCAAGAAAAAGGTAATACTTCTTTGAGATGTGTTGGAAGATTAGCATTTCAGATGAGAATCTTGATATGACAAGATTAAAGGGGTGATTGTTGGAATTAATATTGTTGTCTAAGTGTTTTGCATATTAATAGAGTAATTAGCTAGTGCATGTAGTGGAGGTAGTGGCCTACTTGAATGTGTTAGTAGTGAGGTTACATGTCATATTGTAGCTACAAAATGCATTGTAACCAGTTTGTTTATTCTGAGAGGGTATGGAATAACATAATAGAGAGAAGATGGAAAATACAGTACGACAGTGCATATGTGTCTGATGGAAAATGCAGTACGACAGTGCATATGTGTCTCTTCTTCCTTCCACTTATTTGTGATTTTTGTGTGTGCATGAGTGTGAAACACTAGAAAGAAAACCAATGAGTGAGTTCTCTCCGAGAGCTGGCCAACAGAAGTACTTGTTGGTCTAAAACCTTCACCCTCAATTTTTTTTTCCTTCTCTACAACATTCTCTTCTTATAGCCCTCTTTGAGCTATTGCAGATTCCCGAAACTGCTGAAACTTCTTACGGATAATAGAACGAGCCATAACAGCATACTCTGAAACTACTCTAACCTTTCTTTTTCTCTAAGCAGAAGCGTGATCAGTAATGTTCTTCTGTGCCACTTCCAAGTTATTATGAAGCTCCTTGGACTGCCTGATAAGACATCAATGGGCATGAAACTAAACAAGTTTCACCTCATGAAGAGGACACATAGGTTTGGCAGTTCTGCTTTGAGTTTACACACTATAACCGTCTCAAGCAACTAGTACATGAGGAAAGAACTAAATTTCTAAAGTTCACTTACGACAATGCAAGATACTTATACATGTGTGCTTAAAGAGGGAATATAGTCATACCATTAAGCACCCATGTAAAGAGTCATTTCTTCCAATGAAAACATATCTTTTCGAAGTGTTAAGATGGTTGTATTATTTCTTTATTGGATACAGGTATATACATAACCACCTGTCAAGCATTAGTGCATAATTAAGCACCAATTCTACAAAATAAACACCTTATCGATCCTAAGAGGTAAGAAAAATCAGTTTTTATTTGCTAAGTATCTATTTAAGTGTATTTGTTATCATTAAAAGATGGTATAATCGTATAAATTGAGCATTGCAAATTAGAAATATATACATGACAGGTCCAAACAATTGAACATCGTACGGATGTATGCATGTACATACGCATGCATGATGTTACACATGCTTAATATCCTCTTCTCTTGTGTCGGTCGCTCCTATTATTCGATGTTGACCAACTCAACGTTGTGGCTTCCTCACTAACTGTAGTTACCTCTCATCTTCACTGATATCGGCATGTCTGTTTTATTAGCTGTCTAATGATATGGAAAAAAAATTATCATCGCCGGCGACAACGTGCCCCTCACTAGTGAAGGCACGCTCCTAGCTACCCGATAGCCCTATATCTTCTATAGCTTGTCTTCAATGCAAAGCTTCATCTCCTCTCTGCGAAGGTTTTCCCATCATTGAACTTTTTGGACACTAACTTTTTCAACAACGCCGACGTTCACCACTTGTCATCGTGAGCTTTGGCTCCTCCAACACTAGACTTTCTCTTTAATGGATTCGATGAGAAACATGGCATTGTCCTCATTGAACAACTAATGTGAGCAATACGACATTGTCCTCATCTCCGTTGTCCTCATCTCCGTCGTCACCAGCTCGGCTCTTCGTTCCCCCCTTGGGGCAATGTCTTCTCGTAAGATAGATTGATGCTATTGCACTCTTTCGTTGTATCCTCAAACACCATTCGTACAATCCTCGTTATAACATGTATTTTTTATTCAAAATTTTAGTTATTATTTATTTTTATTCCAAAGGAAGCAACAATATAAACATGTGACCTTGAAAGCGAATGTGGTGAGTTCTTTTGTGTCTCCTCCGACACCATTCATGTCATCCTCGTTATAACTTTGAGTTTTATTCAATATTTAAATTATTTTTATTGGAGTTTGTACACAAATCAAATAGCTAAATTCATTTAATTTATTCTAAATTTTAGTTATGTATGGATTTTACATTGGAATTCGTATGGAAATAAAGTTGCTAATTTCTTTTTTTTATTCCAAATTTTAGTTATTTTTTCTTGGAATTTGTATCATAAACGAATTGCTCATTTTTATTTAATTTTATTATAAATTATAGTTATTTATGGATTTTACTTTGAGTTTCGTATTGAAATCAAATTGCTATTTTATTTTTATTCTGAATTTTAGTTATTTTTTATTGGATTTCGTATACAAATCTAATTTTCATTTTTGTTTATTTTTATTCTGAATTATAATTATTTAGGGATTTTACTTATGAATTCGTATAGAAATCGAATTACTAATTTTATTTTATATTTATTACAAATTTTAGTTTTATTGTACTTTACATGAACCCTTTTAGTTAGGAACTCGTATGGAAATCAAATTGTTGATTTTATTTTATATTTTATTATGAATTTTAGTTTTATTGTGCTTGACAAGCACTTTTTATTTTAATCTAAATCATTATAATTGGACCCACCATGATCGACGGTGTGGATCTTTATATTTTTCCATTGTTTAACGTGGAAATTTTTAGCCCTTGATAGAGAACGTGGTGGCTTTTGTTGACTCTACTTTAATAAGATAGCTAGCAAGGTGCTCTATGCATTTGCGTGGCTAGATTTATTTTGATGTTTTGTATAAATGCTTGATAATATATTTACGTATTTTTTAGGTTTTTTAGAATTTTAAGTTATCCTAAACATTGGAAACGACAATAGAAGCTTGAAAGAAATTACAACTTGAGAAACATAATTGGAGTATGTGGTTTGATTGAAAAAAATCGTTGAGCATAATAAGTTGTTAGGGTTCTTAGAAACTAACCATTATTCATCATGCGTAGATCATGTAGTTGCATGGCCTTATTCTTACTCCATTAGTTATTGTTTCTAAATTTTATGCATGCATATGTACCTCTATTTAATCTTAAGCAATACGTTGATTATGTGTGCGGTAAATTATCTTACTAGTTGACATGGTATAATGTATTAAAGTACCTTAATCACGTATACACCGATGCACCATGGGCGACCTACCGTGAACTTGTCTTCCCTCACGCGTAGACTATCCCACCAAACTATGTGGCTTCTATCTTTTCTCGTTGTCAAAATTTTTTTGCTTCAACCTCTAATAACAAGCTCAAATCTTGATTGATCCCTCTAAGCTGCAACACTTTCTGCTGCAATATTTTACCACATAGTTATATTTTACTTCTCCCCAATTATTATTTAATGCTAACCATTGAGGCCTCAACGTGCAAACACATGCAACCATCGTTGATCCTAACTGGGGACACGTGGTACGCTCTCTCCTATGACCCCGAGCATATTCCCTACGGCGCACCATCTCTACTCCAAACTTTTTGCTCCTCTACCTCTGTACGCTTATACTTCTATTCGTACGGATGCATGCATGTACATGATGTTATACATGCTCGACATCCTCTTATCTCGTGTATGTCTCTCCTCCTCTTTGACATTGTCCACCTCAACGTTTTGACTTCCTTACTAACCGTGGTGACCTCCCATCTTCACTAATATCGGCATGTATACTTTAGTTATTGTCTAACGATATGAAGAATTTTTTCGCCATTATCAGCGGTAACGTGCCTCTCATTAGTGATGACACACTCCTAACTACCCGATGGCCCCATATCGTACATAGCTCGTCTTCAATGCAAAACTTCATCTCCTCTCTGTCAAGACTCCCATCATATTTGGCAACTATCTTCTTCAACAACGCTGACACTCACCACTTATTATCACAGCCCTTGGCTCCTTCAACACTGGACTTTCTATTCAGTGGCTTCGGCAAGCAGCACGATATTGTCCTTATCTCCATCATTGGCGCCTCGGATCTTGCTTCTCCATGGATCAATGTCTTCTTGCAGGATAGATCAATACCATTGCACTCTTTTGTGGTCTCCCCTGACACTATTCGTGCTATCCTCGTTATAACTTGTATTTTTTAATCAACATTTTAGTTATTTTTATTTTATTCCATAGGAATTAATAATAGAAATGCGTGACCTTGAGAGCGAACACGGTAGCTTCATTTGTGTCTCCTTGAACACCATTCGTACCATCCCCGTTATAACTTTTATATTTATTAAACGCTTCTCTTATTTTTATTGGAGTTCATATAAAAATTAAATTCCTAAATTTATTTAATTTATTCATAATTTTAGTTATTTAGGGATTTTATTTTGGAATATGTATGAAAAGCAAATTGTAATTTTTTTCTTTTATTTTTTATTCCAAAATTTAGTTCTTTTTTCTTAGAATTTGTATCCAAATCCAATTGCTATTTTTTCATGCTGGATTATAGTTATTTGGGGATTTTACTTTGGAATTCGTATTGAAATCAAATTGTTAATTTTATTTTTTATTCAGAATTTCAATTTTTTTTGTTGTATTTCGTATACAAATCTAATTGCCAATTATTGTTTAATTTTTATTCTGAATTATAATTATTAAAATTCATATCAAAATCAAATTTCTAATTTTATTTATTTAAATTCTAATTTTTTGTTATTTTTTTGTTGGATTTTGTATACAAATTTAATTTCTATTTTTTTATTTTGGATTATAATTATTTAGCTATTTTACTTAGAAATTCGTATGGAAATCAAATTGCTAATTTTAGTTTATTTTTATTCCGAATTTTATTTTTATTGTACTTTATATGGACTCTTTTACTTAGGAATTCAAATAGAAATTAAATTGATGCTTTTATTTTTATTTTTATTATGAATTTCAGTTTTATTTTATTTCACATGAACAATTTTCTTTTAAGCTAGACCGTTATAATATAGACCCACCATAATGACGCTGTAGATCTTTATCTTTTTTCACTAATTAATGTGAGAATTTCTAGCCTTTCAGAGCGATTGCGGTGGCTTCTTTTGACTTTGCTTTAATAAGATAATAATAAATAGATAGATAGATAAATGGATGTTAATTGTTTTCAGTTCAGTCATGTATAGGTTCAGTAAAGTGACCTTTCTGCCGAGAAGATTTCTACTGCTTCTCAAGATGTAAAAATTATACCCGTCAAGCTGCTGAAAATCTAATGTTTGAGTTAACATCTGACCATTTAAGGATTTGTTTCAAGGAGCGTTTCTCATTAAGTATGTTTATTACATGAACCTGAATAGATATTAACACTTGTAAGTTGCAACAACTTGCTATAAGTACCATCTGTCTCACCTTGATCCTACACAAAAAAAAAAAAAGGTTGGCAAAACACAGAAACGCCACTATGCATACTTCACGTGGTTCGGTAATAATCTCCCTCCTCTCCCTCCTCTCACTGTGCCTCATGGCCCTCCTGCTCTCGCCGGCATCAGCCGAGCCAGCACGGCCCAGCCCTGCCGTCGGTGGTGACGAATGGCTCGTGGACTTGCCCACCGAGACATCGACGGCAACACCCGTATGGACAGAAAACGACGCCGCCGCTGCCGATGGAATCGCTGCGCCGGCAGCGAGGCAAACGTTCAGGCCTCACTACCCTTCCGCGCTCAGCCCAGAAGCAAGGCGAGAGCTCGAGCACGAGGTTCGCTGCGGCCCGCGCGTTCCGGTGGGGCGGGGCTTTCCGTGGCCGGAGTGGAAGCATTGTCGACATTAATTCAGCCTCCTCACGCACCAATTAAGAAAAGATAGTAGGAGTAATAAACGCTACAAAGCTTCTCGCGAATTAAGGATTGCGTTTCGAAACCAACCAATATTAATGCTCGCAACAATACATATCACTCAGTAGATGTTCTTTTATGTTACTATTCTTATTCGTTTTGGAAAAGTATTGGCTCGCTTGAATTAGCTTTGCTAATATACGCACAATGCTGTTTATTTAATTAATAGCTGTGCGGTTGGCTGCTGAAACCTGCATACTGATCCGGCGCTGAGAGCAAACTCTAAACATTGTTTACTGCATGCCATGTAGCGATACAACAGCTAGCGTTTAGCTGAACGATGCTGGTTTTAACGCCACAAGCAACGCACAGTTCGTCGATCTCAGATAGATCGACAGCTAGAGCAAGGACGAAACAAAGAAAAGAGAAGTTGATTTTTTATCGCTTCTCGATCACTCCCTCCATGTTTATTGCAGCACAGCACCAGCCAGGTTCATAATTTTGGTGAAATTTCGGACCTTTCGTTACCCTCCGAAAGAAAGTCAATTCGTTCAAAAAAATTTCATTTTTGCTTGAATTCGAAGGCTTAAAGAAAGTAAAAAACCAGTAAAAAAAATCATACCGAAATAGTTTTCCCTAGCACCAGCCACCGGTTGCTAAGCAAAGACATCGTAAGCCATTGCAGGTCCTCAAACAAGTAGACCATGGTGCAGAAAATGTATGACCAACTGAGGACTCTTTCCTTAGCATCCTTCAGTTCAGTCAGTCTCCAAAGTTACTTTTCTGATCTGATATTCTCTGGACTCTGCTTTCTCCTTTCACTGCTTTCGCATTCAGTACATACTGCTGGGAGAATAATTTACTCGATGCCTACTTGCACGTTGCACCTATAGTTGTACGAGTCTAATGCATGCTTGTCTGCATGATGCATCCATGTCCATGATTTAATTCGGTGTCTGATTGCATTTTTCTTCCTCCATGCTAATACATTACGCATGTCGACCCCAGTACAAGCCTCTTCCCAGCCTTTGTCGTCCATTGCGATGGGCGAAGCTGTCGCTACGCACTAGCGAGGATTAGGGCTAAACACAGCTAGCCATGGCAAATTTCTAAAGATATTCTGTTCCCATCGAATCCAACATGTGGTGACCGTGACATCAAATTAAACAGATCCAGTGATACATTGATCCGGTCCCAGAGAAAAGGAACTCGTCCGTGTTATCAATATTGTGTGTATATTGAAAAGGCCTAATAAGTAATATATATAGGGTGTACAAATGGTGTATGTCATATACAGATAAGACAATACAATAAACAGATAAAGAATACAAAATGATTTATATCTCTAATATATCTCTAACACCCCCCTCGCTCAAATGCAAGGCGTATGCAATAGCATTGCATTTGGAAAGGGTTGACACTAAAATATGAAAAATGTAAAATTTGAGTCTTGATAATGTCGTCGTAGCATGCAGCTCTTGGAAAATATGTTGATAAAAGATCTCCTATCTAGGGTTGTGTGACAGTCCATAAAGCACGAGGTGCGGGAGCAAAGTCAACCATGATAACATGACGAAGAAGATGATGAAACCGACAAATAGAAAAATCTGTCAAATCAAGCCGAATAGGAATAGATAGAAGCATGGCGTCACAGATCGTAGCCCAAGACGACGGCGGCGCAGTGCACAAAAAGCGCAACGAATGCACAGTGCACAAGAAGCGCAACAGAGGCACAGTGCAGAAGAAGCGCGGCGCAATGCACAAGAAGTACAACGAAGACGCGGTGTGGAAGAAGCACGACGGCCTTAAAAGCTTGGGGCGATGGATCTACAGCGGTTGCTGTCATGCCAAAGAAATTCCTATACTTTTATGACTGACAATAAATTTATGGATTCGTATGGCTCAAACGAACTCACAAATAAAGAATTACGGACTTGGATGGACACAACGAAAAAAATAACTCAAAGAATAACCACCAGCAGCACTAGCATAACTAGCAGTAAGTTGACGCAATGTTCTCCTTCATGCCTCCTCATCTACCGCACCGCCACCTACAACTCCCTCTGTGCCTCCATCGAGCGCCACTACCGCAAGCTCGGCTCCATAAAGTCCGGCTCTGCCGGCAACGGCGCCTCCTCCAACTCCAACTCCTCCCAGCCCGCCGTGTCCTCGTCGTCGCGAGCTAAGAAGATGGGCCGCGTCGAGACCACTGCAGCCACGCCTGGATCGGATCGTCGCTGGCAGCGCAGGTGACACAGCGGCGCGATCGGTGCAAGGAAGCAGAGGACGTTGTGGAGCCCGACGGCAAGCGCGTGGGCGGCGTCGATCTCTGGTTGCAGCTCCTACGGCCGGCAAAGCGCGTGGGCGGCGTCGACCTCCGGCTGCAGCTCCTGCAGCGCAGCCCTAGCCATCGTTGCGGAGAGGACGACGTTCGAGCGGCCGCTGACGAGCGGGGTGGTGTACGCGGTGCGGATGATGCACGCCGAGCAAGATACGAATCCTCCAGCCGCTGCTGAGCGAGTGCCGAAGAAGATGCTGAAGAAGATGCCGACGCCTGCGATTGGCGACGAGAGGCCACCCCCGGGAGCGAAGAACGGTCCTCCCGGGGGCAGCGCACAGCGGATGTCGAACCCGGATTTCCTTAATCCAGAATCCTCTGTGAAAATCATACGCTACTCACTGGATCAGTAGGTCGCGCTCACAGTGTACACCGTTGAATCATTTCATACACAACGTTGATATACTCAACATAATATTACATTCATCACAATTTTAAATAGGTCACGTCGGGTCGAGATTACAACAGGGGCCGATCAGGCCAAATAAATTCATTACAGAAGCAAACGCAGAAGCAAAAGGGGCAACATGACTCCCTACAGGCAAGCGATTGTAGCGCTTTGTGTACAACCGATATTAACCAAGAACTTAGAGAATATTGGCTATACGCAAGTACCAGCGGGGCCAGCTAAACTATGGTGAGTCCTAACCTACGAAACTAACTACTCCTCGCCTTGGTCTTGTCCGTCGAATCCTTGGTCCTCGTAGTAGGCGTAGTCATCCTGATCAGCGGAATCTGGGGTTTCGGGAAAGAGTGAGGGTGAGCACAACTACCGTGCTCACGAGCCAACACAACAGATACAATAATAATTATGCAAGGCTAAACAATGATGGCTCAGATTCTTTTATTTGCGCAAAGCAACAGTTATAAATACACATATTAGAAAGTCCTATCACTTAGCATTTTGACTAAATCATGATTTCTTAAAAGAGAATAATTGTGCAATATTAATATCAGGGGAGGTTACCTCCCCCTCGTGCTTATTTTTATTGATGGTTACATCCACCTATTATCAGCACTGGGTAAAACTACCCAGGAAAAATCCAACACACGGGCTAGATGAGCCCGCCACATCTTTCAACCCACCCACAAAGGTTTTTGAAATAGAACTAACTCTTGTAAGTTCCCATGTCCGCCCGTGACCGTAGACACAGCTATTCGAACAGTTTATTTCTCTGCAGAGACTGTACACTTTACCCACAAGAGATAACCAGCTTGATATAATCACACGTTTCCTTGTACGTGTGAATCAAGGGGGGATTACAACAAGGCCTTTACAATGCATCCCTCAGTACTTGTTACACCCGCTGAGGTTTCACCTGAGGTGAGTTACGCTCTCACACCCGCGTCAACCCTTGCCCTCAGACCCCCCCCCTTGCGCCCTCTTAATGACTTTCGTCGTGCACTCCAACCCTTCGTCACGAAAGCTTACGGCGTCGTGAGTCATCTACCTGGTGCAACTCGTATTGACGAATACAAATTATTTGGCCAGGTTGACACCATTATAGACTTGTGGTTGTACTGTTTTACAATAGGAGGTCATCACAGGATTATGTCCTTAAGGTTATCTGGACGGCTCATACCACATACCAAACACATACCAATATATCCTAGGCTACACTAGTACACAACCACATACCCTCCAACATACCATCAGCCCAGATAGGGTATTAGCAAGTTTTTAGGATTTTGAGATGAGTAAAATAAATTAACTCAACCATTTCAGTCTTTTACCCTAATGACCGCTCAAAACAATCTTTAAGTTTAAAGGATGATGATGGAGGTGGTTAATACCCTGGTTCTCAAGCAAGGCTAGCATGACGCTTGAGTACAGACTATAACTAGTAGGTTACCATATAATTACTAGGGTGACAAGGATTAGGGAATTCAATTATCAAGGACAAGGTATAATATTTATTTAATAATCAAGTTGGCATTTAACTACCTTAGGACCATTTGACATACATTTGTATAAGAAATTAAAGCATGCAGTTTGATATTTTAAAAGAATAGTAGTCTTGAGCTTGGTTGAAATGGGAACTCCAGCTTCTTCGAACCCTACTCGGACGATCGCACCGGAAACGAAAAGACAAACAACCAAAACAAATAAATACAAAATTCACAATAAATGAACTCCAAAATTAATCAAACTAGTACCAAAATATAGGTTTTGAAATTACAAATTTTTGGGCACAAGATTCATAATTTTTGGAGTTATAATGAAGAAGATATGGATTTTTTAAATTTTATAATGAATTTTCAGTTAAAAAGAAAAGCAGAAAAAGCTAGAAAATCTACGCGCTGACACGTGGGCCCTGCAGACGTAATAATCGTGGACCGAGTCCACGCGACAGTTCGCTTGTCCACATCTGATGGCGTGTGGGCCCCACTGTCACCAGACGTGTGGCACCATGGGTGGGGCCCACCCATTAGTGTCACGGGCAGCGCGGGTTAAGAGGGCGACGAACGCGTCGCCTCGTCTCCTCTGCCGCACGGAGGAAACGAGGGGCGGGGAGAAAGCCGAGGAGGGAGGGAGGCGACGGCGCAGGCAAGTGCGAGGAGGAGAGGAGGGGGCGCAGCGCTGAGCGGGCCGGAGGAGGGTGGAGCCGGCGGCTACCGAGCTCAGGAGGAGAAGCTGAGGGCGGAGCCGGCGTTGGAGACGAAGGCGGCGGTGCTTCGGCTCGGGAAGAGAGGAGAAGGAGGCGAGGCGAGGAGATAAAGAGGCGGCGGCTTAAATAGCCGCAGGAGAGAGAGCGCGGGCGGCGACAGACGTCTGCGCAACGCGCGCATGCGAGGACCGGCGAGGCGCGGTGGCGCCGACAAAGCGAAGCGAGAAGTCAAGGCGAGAAGGAGCGCAGCAAAGAATTCAAGACCGGCAACGCTTTAGCGGGAAACGCGCGCGCGACAAGGGCGCAGAGGAGCCGGGCGGCGCGGGGAGACCGAGGCGGAGCGGGCTGAGCCGGGGAACGGGGCAGACGGGCCAAGCCCAGGTAAGATCCAATTCAAACTTTGAATTTGAGATTTTGAAAATTGAAGTTTAAAATTTAGGGAGTTTTTGAAATTAAAATTATTTTTCTTGAATACCAGAAAATGGATGTTACAGCGGAGGACGAGCGGAGGCTAGAAGCCGTCGGCGATGGCTACAGTAACCCTAACTCTAACCTTGGCTCTGATACTATGTTATGAATATTGTGTGTATATTGAAGAGACCCAATGAAAAATATATATAGAGTGTATAAAGGGTGTATGTCATATACCGATAAAATAATACAAAAGACAGATAAAGAATACAAAATAATTCTTATCTCTGGTAACAGTCCCCACGGTCTGCACCCGAAGATACACACGTTGGACCAAGCAAGTTCCGATGGCAAATCAAAGTGCAAGTCGCAGAAAAGAGCTACAAATCATATTGGTCCCAGCTCCCAGCTAGCTAGTTCCCTACATAGCAGCCCTATATCCCACAACAACAAAAAAACAGTTGTTTTAAGAGTGAACACTAGTTATGCACAGCTAGCATCCCATCTGCACGCATGAGAACAAATTGCATATATAGCACCGATTTGGCAATTTGCACCTATAATTGGACTAATAATAGTCTAAAGTCTAATGCAAGCCCCTAATGATGAGTCACATCAAGTCCAATATCTGTGACGTCCTAACTAACCCATGTTTTCTTCCACACAACTGTTTGTCTCTCCATGTCGACCAGGAACAGGAGCGGCTGGCTAAGCTAGCGCACTGCTGTTTTGCCTCCTCTCCCTTGCGTGCAACGGACAAAACCGTCGCCTGCGAGAATATGGGCTGGCTAGCTAGGAAGTAGGAACGAAGCGGTTTGTCCCACCTCGATTCCAACATGTGGTGACCGCGACGTCAAAAGAAAACGTCCAGCCACACCTGGTCTACCGCTCCAGCGCCACTTCCCGCCCTAGCTCCTCCAACTCGCGCCACTTCTCGCCTCTAGCTCCTCATTGCACTGCTGTGTCTACCGCCCAGCGCCACTTCCCGCCTCTAGCTCCTCCACCTGCGCTCCTCCTCTAATACTGGTATGAGCACATGATCTTGCACCGTCAATGTTGGAATAAATAATATTAGCCTCGCAAATCTTAGTTTTGAAACCTTATAACTAATGAACTAAAATTTGACTTAGGAGTGGTAACTTTATAAAATTGAATTAGGTCTAATAATCACTAAAATTTGAGTTAGGATAATTAATTGGCTTAAAAATAAATTTACACACCGGTACTTCACAAGACGGTGGGATTTGGGTCAAGCAATATTGCATTTACTGTTCCCGTATTTTAGGTTAATAAGTGTTGTATGAGGTGATGCCTATATTTGGGTTGCATGATTGTTCAATTGAGATAGATATCGTGTCGAGAGGTAGGGATCATGGTTGTGGCCGTAGCATGGCTACGCTATGCCACCGCGTGTGGTACATAACTAGTGAAGAGTTTTCTTTCAATAACCTTAGATACAAATGTTGGAGAATGAGTTTATATTGCACATTTTCGCTTGCTATAAATTAATCGCTAATCAATTTGACACTAATTTGTTACATGCGTATTGTAGATGGATCGAATCGGATGTACGGTGTGAACCGTGTGAGTCAAGATTACATTAATGGCGTGGTTGCTTTTAGAAGAGCCACGAAAGGTGATATGTTGAAGAAGGGATAAATTTTATGTATCGTCTGCATTGATTGCGTAATCAAGATGTTTAACAACGCGCGCAGATCGAGCGCACTTGATTCAAGGGGTTTCAAAAAGGGTATACATGTTGGACCACCACGGTGAAGAGCGATTATACCGTGTTAATAATGACGACATCGCCGAGGAAGTCAACGATTTGCGGATGTGGATCGTGCTTTTGATGAGGATAGGGGCACGATGACAACTGGATCGATGCTACGCGATGCGTAAGAGAACTACAGTGAGAGAGTGTTTTGTAAATTCGAGGGCTTAAGGGAGGACTCGGTGAGACCTTTGTTCCCGGCCGCAGCCGAATACACAAGGTTGTCAACCGTGCTTGAATCAATAAATTGAAGGCAAGCAATAGTTGGTCCGATAAGAGTTTCACGGCGTTGTTAGGTCTCCTAGCGGACATCCTTCCGGAGGGAAACGTGTTGCCCAAAGACCACCTATCAAGCAAAGAAGGTTATTTGCCCATTGGGAATGGAAGTAGAAAGAATACATGCATGTCCGAACGATTGTATCCTCTACCGTAAAGAGTATGCAGACATGCATTATTGTCCGTGTGCAAAGCATCCCGATACAAGCGCCAAAATATCGCTAAGGTGAAGCAAGGACCTCCGCTAAGATGTTGTGGTATCTACCTATAATCCCACGCTTGAAGCGCTTATTTGCGAACCCAAAGGAGGCAAGATTGCTGCGTTGGCACTCGAGGAGCGTAAGAGAGATGGAAAGCTAAGACACCTCGCCGATTCTCGCCAAAGGAGAAACTTCGATCGGAGTTGAAGAGTTCGGTCTTGAACCGAGGAACATAAGGTTAGGGTTGAGTACGGATGGAATGAATCCTTTCTGTAACATGAGCAAACGACATAGCACCGCCCGTGAATCTATGTATGTACAACCTTCCTCCTTGGCTCAGATGAAGCGGAAGTACATTTTGATGTCACTACTTATCCAAGGGCCAAGCAACTGGGAATGATATTGATGTGTACCTAGCACCATTGTTTGGAAGATCTTGTGACACTGTGGAACGAAGGGTGCATGGTATGGGATGCGTATAAACGAGAGAACTTCACTTTACGCGCCATGTTGTTCTCGCACCATCAATGATTTTCCCGCCCTTGGTAACCTGTCGGGCTTCGCACAAAAGGAGCCAAAGCTCGTCCGCACCGCTAGATGCTACGGAGAGTGTATGGTCAAACAACTCGCAAGAAATCGTGTATATGCGGCCACCGTAGGTTCCTTCCGAGGAGTCACCCATACCGCAAGATGAAGAAACAATTCGACGGAAATAAGGAAGACGGTTCACTTCAAGGGCTTTTAGTGGGAAAGAGGTCTATGATATGGTTAAGGATATCGATGTTGTGCTTGGGAAGGGACGTAAATTAAGAACCCGTGAGAAGAACATCCGAAGAAGCGGTCAATTTTTGGGACTTGCCTTATTGGGAGTACTTAGAAGTTCGCCATCGCATCGACGTTATGCACATAGAGAAGAATGTATGTGATAGCTTGATTGGTCTCTTCTCGAACATTAGTGGCAAAACAAAGGATGGTGTTAACGCACGCGTGACTTGGTCGATATGAACATAAGGACCGAGTTAGCACCGAAAGAGACCGACACAGACTTAACGCATTTTCCCCGACTTGCTACACTCGCCCAAGGCCGAGAGAAATGAACGTGCTGAGCTTGCACGGTGTGAAAGTCCCGTCTCGTTACTCCGCTAACATTAAGAAACTTGTTTCTATGCAAGATTTGAAATTAATTGGTATGAAGTCGCATGATTGTCGTGTGTCGATGACACAAATGCTTCCTGCTGTAATTAGGAGTATCTTGCCAACAAGGTCCGAGTGGCAATCTTGAGGTCGTGTTATTTCTTCAACTCAATTGCTCGTAAGGTCATCGATCCCCAAGGACTAGATGCTCGCAGCCGAGGTAGTGACGACTCGTGTCATCTTGAGATGTATTTCCTCCGTCATTTTTCGATATCATGGTCCATCTCATTGTTCACCTTGTGAAAGAGATAAAGATATGCGCCCCTGTGTTTCTACGCCATATGTACCCGCTCGAGAGGTACATGGGAATTCTCAAGTCCTACGACGGAATCGATCTCGACCGAGGGCAAGATCATCGAAGGTTATGCAACTAAGAGGTCATTGAGTTCTGCGTCGACTACATGGCTCGTGGATCCGATTGGTGTGCCTCTATCTCGCCATGAGGGGAGACTGGATGGTATCGGACCATCGGAAGGAAATCAATCACTCCCGATCCGATACGCACGCCAAGCCCATTTCACGGCCTTGCAACACATGACCCAAGTGTCCCCGTGACATCGACGAGCACAAAGACATGGTACGCCAATGTAATCCGCACCGGTCGGAGGTTTGGATCACGAGAGAGCACAACCGCTTGCTCAACGAATGGTTAAAGGTGCGAATCACTCGAGGTCATCAAGTGATGATACGCTATGGTTGGCAAGAGGGCCACATTTTACAATTGTCACATGGCAAGGATACGACATAAATGGGTACACATTTTATACGGCACTCAGATAGGAAGAGCACAAGCGTAATCAAATGTGTCCGTGATAGATGCATTCAAGATCTGATAAATTTGAGGAGCTCGATTATGGGCAAATAGAGGAGATATGGGAGATCGACTACGTGCTTTTCAAGATCCCCTATTTCGGTGCCGTTGGGTCCATCTCCCACAGTGAAGGTCGACAAGTACGGCGTCACTACCGTGGACCTCGAACGTGTCGGATACAAAGACGAACCATTCGTCAAGCAACCAAGTTGTTCAAGTCTTCTATGTAACCGACCCGCAAATAAGAAGCGCCACGTAGTTCTTCATGGAAAAGGAGGATTGTCTGAGTTGAGAATGTAGTGGACGAGGAAGAATACAATCAATTTGACGAGTTGCCACCTTTCGGAGACGGCATCGCTCGAGGAAGAACCCAATGAGGAAGCTAGCTATATGCGCGTCGATCATCATGAAGGGTCAGATTTTAATTAAGAATTTAATTACTCCATTGTAATTAATTTATTTATTCCATTGTCATGTGTTAATGTGTTATGGACTTGTGATCTTTAATATTGATGTCAATGTGGATATTCATGGTGCCAGTGAGATTATTACTGGCAAGGTCCAAATATTCTAGATTGGTAAGGAGTCTATTTTAGGAGGAATTCTTGTTGACTATTGCACGATATGCCAATAACTTTTCCGCTGAGATATTCGTAGCTTTTTGGAATTCTTGTTGTCTGCTTCCTTTTCCTTTTTTTTTTGCCTAGCATGCTTTAAATCTTGCTAAACTTTTGGGCTTTACATTATAATTAACTAATGCTAAAAACACCATCTTGGAAGTTCATCCAAAAACTGCGCCTTCTGAAATATTGCGCTGTTTTATGTATAATATGCTCACTAAAGCATTAGTGAAGTGCCCAAGGTTTATTCATGTGACCCTTAACTAAAAATGATGACATATAACTTAGCACTATTTCATTTAAATTAGCTATTGTTTATATGTAAGTCTATTTCATCACCAAGTGCTCTTTTTGTCTATGTAGTGCGTGAATTAGATGTTCTCGGCGAATCACGCACGGTTCCCTCTAGAACCGCTCAGATGCGTGAATATCACAGACGGTTCGTGGGAAACCGCTCGATGTTTAGATCACGCATTTCCCGCTAGAACCGCCTCAGGATGCGTGAACATCACAGACGGTTTCCCGTAACTGCTCAGGATGTTAAACATCACTGACGGTTCTAGAGGAAACTGTCGTGATGCGTAAACATCATGCACGGTTTCCCGTAACTGCTCAGGATAAAGCGAGCATCACGCACGGCTCTGGGAAACCGTCAGGATGTTTACGCATCGCGCATTTCCCTCTAGAACCGCTCGTGATGTGTGTTGACTATAGAAGTTCAGAGACGATAGGGTTTTGATCTAACCCTATCGCCTCGAACGCCCTTCGCCCGCCCCCCGACTTCCGGCCTCCTCCCCGGACCGGCGCTTCGAGCCCGCCGCCTGCTCGAACGCCTCGCCGCCCCGGCCTCCCCCCGACCCCGGCGCCTCGAGAGCCCGGCCACCTCCGCCACCGCACACTGCCGCAGCTGCCGCCTCTCCACAAGGCTTCCACCCTCCGATCCGTGTATCCGCTTCTCGCTTTGTAGTATGGCGATGGCGGCACCTGCTCCATCGCCCACCAACGCCGGTGAGCTCCCCACCTCCTCCCTTCCTCTCCCTCTCCGGCCTCCATTGCCCTTGATGGCCATCGCACCCGCCAACTCCCCGCCAGCCGCCCGGCCGCACCACCCCCTCACTCCAAAGCAATGCCGCCACCGATGCCCTGGGCCCGACCACCCTCGCCCGCCCCACCGCCCCGAGCCCCCATCGCCTCACTGACCGGCCGCCACCCGGTTGGACCGCCCCACACCCCTTCTCCTCGCCTTCAGGTTTTCTCCTCGCGCTCTCGCCTTTGGCCGAGCCTCCTCCCTTGCCCTCGCTTTACCGATCGCTCCTCCGATTATCCGAAATGCATGCAACAATGATGTCCGAATGTTGGTCGCTAGTCTTCCTATCTTTGCCGAGCTTGAATTCAATTGTTGATTGTGGTATTAGATGGTTATTTTTGTATGTTGTCACCGGTATTAGTGTGTGCCAAACTCGTTTTCGTAACGGTTGCTTGTGTCGATTATAGCTCTTCCAAATTCAAAGATTTTGATTAGTAGTGATTAGTATAATCTGTCATTTGTAGAAGATCATGTATATATTGAATCACCCGTGTTGTCTTCGATTGTTGATTATTGAACAATGGTTGTTGTATGTAATGACTAATCTTTGGTTTATGCAGATGGATTGAATTATTACCGTGATTGTTTTTGATGGTTGATATTTTGTTAAAGGACCATAAGTATACTTGTTGATGATGAGTAGGGATTTGTGACGAATTTGTGCTCTCCACTTTAGTGGGTAGCTTGATTGGTGATAGTCGTGCTTTGCTCCCCAATATTGAGTGTTGTTGATAATTATTGTTCATCAAGATCACTTTTGGTAAACTCAAAATTGAGATTTGTGCATCCGCAATGAAGAGCTTCGTGTTGATATTGCTAATAATGCCCCGTTAGTGATCTCATCAATCGAGTTGTTGTGTCGTAGAATCACAATTTGTATTGTTTGGAAAGGATTTGTGGTTTAGCAATAATTGGTAATCCGCAATTGTATAGATGGTAGTTGGATATGACTTAAAAGATGATGACTTATGGAGTAACAAACATCAATATAGGTCGCGAGGAACATATACCATCACCATTTCGTAGCTTTAGCAAAAAAAGATGATGACTTAAAAGAGAGTAGTAATACAAAAATTAGTGTTAGGCTTAATTTGGCAAGACGGTGGAGTTTAATATGCGCTTTACTATTTGAATATAATAACTCTAGTAACCAGCTTTTTAGAGCCATGACATGAGTGAGCACACTTTATTTGAAACTTTCTAATTAGCAACATCTAAGATACTAACATGTACAATCCCATATATTAAATATAATATAGGCATTTATGATTTACCCGCCATAGTCCAAATTTTGAAATTTAATAGCATTTATGTCGATTATTGTTAAATGTCCGCCATGAAAATGACAAAATTGGTACGTAACTTGGCTAATCACGCTTTTTTCCAAAGGTTTGTGTTTGTGTTTTTGTGCAATTTCCCATATATTATATACTATGTAATAATTGCGTGACGTAACTTATATAGATAGCAAGTAGCGAGATGGCAGAGGCACCGTTTTCGCCGCGCCACCGACGCCGGACATGGCAGAGGCGCCGTCTTCGCCGCCGTCACCGACGTCGCAGACACGTAAGCGAGATGGTAGAGGAATATCGAATTGCTCACGGCCGATCGACCATCACGGAGGTCGCTGACGCTAGTCCCTATGAGTCCCCGCATCGCGCGAGATTCCGACCATCTCATGGATACTTGCAAGGGAAAAGGTCCCTATCACCATACCAAAGTGGAAGTCTCGACAAAAGATCGAGACGCGTCGTGGGAAGACCTTTCAAGCGTGTTCACTATCCCGAAACACACATGAATCGCGCCGAACGGCATGCCTTGCTCTCCATGTGTCACGCGTGGAGGACCTTCAAGAGCGCTCTTGTCACGCAAAGACGTGAACAAGAGTGAGACGCCTTCACGGTTTCCATTCTTGACGCTGGAAACATGGAACGCCTTTGTGGCTATGAAGACGACGGATGAATTTAAGGAGCAAAGTGCGGCGCACAAAGCAATCCAGCACGAAACACTCACCCCACGCACTGGCATCACTGGTACGCGGCTAAATCCGCGCAATGGGAGGCGGAGGAGGAGAATCTATTTCCGATATCACACACCCGCTCCGTGCACTGTTAAAAGCGAGGGCAAAGTCTCGCTCGATGGCAAATCACTTTCCCAAACCCGCGGACTGTGAAGTGTCCCAACGTGTGGTAAATATGTCGAACTACCTACTTGTTTACAAGTCCATAACTTAATAGTGACTATAATAACATGATGACCTCTTGCAATATGGAATTGATTGCCCAAACTTCCAAGGCTCCTTCCAAGAACACAGGAGAAGGATATACTATCTACGGCCCTAGGAAACAAGGAGCACCCGGTCGCACGCGAGGCAAGGGGTTAACGTATCTTGGGTACATGGATTCGCGACGACTACTTCATGTATAGAAGTAGGAAGAGATCCAAGGCCGAGTACGACAATCGCTTGGAACCGCTATGCGTAATTTCAAGGACAGATAGCAAGTTTGCAGGATCAATCGAATCAAGTACTCCGCAACCACCGCAAGCCGCCCCGCTATTGCGGGAACCACCCTCCTCGACATCGGAGTAGTGTCGCGCCCACGCATAATTTTGAACGTGATTTACGACCAATTACCGATAGACCGCATCAAGGTAATGTACATCTATGGAATGCACCAAAGATAGACCTATAGGACGCCTTAGCTAATTGCGATCGCTTTGTAGGAGCCGACGGCCCGCAAGCTCCAATCGAGGTTAGTTGGGTCCATTCCTATTGAGGTCAAGGGGATGGTGCATCCATACCAGAAGGAGCAAGGCAAAGACGGTGTCCAGTGGCGCATGGTTACGCAAGGGTGGAGGTGGACATGGTACATCAACATTTCATGGCCGCCCCGCCGACATTCGCCCGAACGAAGAGATCACAACACTAGGGATGCCGTGCGCTTTATCCAGTGGCCCAAGAAGGACATCGCCCCGACCCAAAGAAGGCCGCAATCTCGACAGACCATTCCTCTCCAACGAACCTCCATGACTCCACCTCATATTTCTCCTCGAAGTCCACCTCATCGCTTCCCGTGGAGAAGACGCCAAGGAACAACAAAAGCGCATACAGACGGTTCCCGAGTCGTCTCGCAGAAGACGCCGCCAATCGTGAAGGCCAAATCGACATCGACGAACATTAAGCCGCCTCCCAAGTCCCGTAAGCACGGAAGTACTCCATCGGAAACCGCAGCCCTAACGCACAATTAGCCCACGCTGATTTGCTTGTCGCTATGCATGCACGGTACTTGCGAATACCGCAAAGAAGGGTGCGACATCGAATCACCGTCGCATACAAGGATGAGCATTTCTTCAACGGCCGCAACTTCGTGGTGGGCTTCAACGACTTATTCAACCTATTCAATTTCAAGCCCTCGACGCCGCTTCTACGATGTTGGACATCGTAAGTGTGTACAATCAAGTTCTACATTCATGTAATACCGATAAATATCGCAACTCATTGCTTATGTATAGATACATGATGAAAATGCCCGAAGGGCGAGAACCTGGTTTCCTCGACCCACACGTGGTATCTATGCAAACCATCCAAGCGACGCGACCTTCGCCGAGAACTATATAACGACGGCATTGCTTCTTCGTAATCGCAAGGACTACATATCGTGCCCTACAACCGTGGGTAAGTGCTTCACTATTTGCTATTCAAATTTCATTTGTACTTAGGTTTAATAGTTATAGCGACATACATGAGTAGGTACCATCGATCCTTTTAGTCATTATACCCAAGAGGAACACGTGATATATCTTGATTCCTAGTCGTAAACGATCACGACTTCAAAGATTCTCGCAAGCAATACTCGACAAGTATGATCATTTCCTTCATACATAACTCTATTGTAGTCTTCCTTCGCTTGAAATGCCCGAGGATAACTTTTTCAATTATGTAGTTCGCTCATCTCCTATGTTAGCCAACAAGGAAGATACAAGGATCCAATACCAACTAACACACAGACTAAATTTCCAGACGCTACAACACAATAATCCTATATATATCATACTTCATAAAATGTGTCTTCAATCGACTATACGTACATATGTAATTCTATTTTTGCAAAGCCCAAAGAAAAAATGATGAGCTATGTGCATTCTACGCTTGCCATCATATGCAAAGAAATCATTAGTGCTAAGATGAAGAATCCGAGGTTTGTCAATCTCAAATAATTTTTTGTAATTGTAAATTCAAATATATATCCTTACCATTTTTTCTTGACCTAGCGCAGTGGTTTGATAATAGATTTACATGGACTCGCTATGCAAGAGCTCATGAAGTTCGAGGGCAATATGCAATTTTATCATGACGTAAATAGTTAACAAAGGAGAGTTTCACTCCATCGCCGATCCAGAGTCACGCAAACAATTGACTTAATTGTAACCATTGATTCGGTCCCCTACGCCCTGAAACCGAAAGCCTCGCCCCGTTTGTTGCCATTCGCTCCATGTATGCATCTATATCCTCGGCCCGCCCGTGGCAGCCGCTGAAAAACAGTAAGGCGGTAACTCATGATAATAATGTGCGCCCCACTGATCGAAGCGTCCCAAGCTTAGTCACACACGAGCGAGCCGGTCGAGCCCATGTGGTGAATTGTTAGTGCGCGTCGCAACGCGGATTATCTCAGTTCAAAGAATACTTTACTAAGATGTTTTTTCAATTTATTCTTTAAAATTGGGCGAACTGTATCATTAAAAATAATCTCATTTTACTTTTGTATCATCATATCTCATTCAATCGCATCCTACTAACCAACCAGACCGTAAAACACTAACATGGCCATACATACAGTACAGGCCGCGCCCTTACCGTCTCGCGCGCCCGATATAAGCCGCGCACGCTCCACACACCAACTCGTACACCACGCTAAGAAGTAAGAACACGCAGACGTGGCAACGTGCGCACGTTCCGAAGCCATGGCACGTAGCCTCACCTTGTTGCTTCTCTTTGTCCTCTCGTGCTGGTGCGGCGCCAGTACGGCGCGGCCGACGCCGTCGTCCGACGTCGGCGCGGCGGGAGGCAACGTGAGCTTCGTGAAGACGTGGTGCGCGGGGACGGAGTACCCGACGCTCTGCGACGCGACGCTGACGCCGTACGCAGAGGCGGTGGGGGGCAGCCCGGCGCGGCTGGCGTGGGCCGCGCTGACGGTGACCCTGGGCGGCGCGCGGAACGCGACGGCGGCCATGAGGGCGATGGCGGCGGCGAGTCACCTGGCGCCCGTGGCGGCGGAGGCAGCGCAGGACTGCGTGAGCATGCTCGAGGACGCCGTGGGCGTGCTGCGGCAGTCGGTGGAGGCCATGGCGCGCGTCGGGGTGGAGCAGGAGCAGGGCCACACGCAGGCGAGGAAGGTGAGGTTCGAGGTGGACAACGTGCGGACGTGGGCCAGCGCGGCGCTCACGGACGACGAGATGTGCATGGAGGGGTTCAAGGGGGAGGCGGCCGGCGGCGGCGGCGCGAGGGAGGCCGTGCGCGGCCACGTCATGGGCCTCGCGCACCTCACCGCCAACGCGCTCGGCATCGTCAACGCCATGGCGGCCAAGTAAACACCGTAGGCTAGCCGAGCAACAGACACGTACGGTCGTGCAGTATGGCGAATTGGCGATGTGCATATGTACCGTGTAGTAGATGTCTTGTTGTGTATACTACCGTGTATATCTTGTGGTGTGCGTGTGTGTGTCGTTGTGGTACGATCGTGTAGCGTTTAGTAGTACCACGCTGCAAAATGGCATGTGATATCCATCTAGCTAAGTTTCGGCGACCGTTGAGAGGACGTGCTAAGCGAAGAATCACGGGCAAATTGTCGTGTAATGCACCCCTAGCTGTCCGGAGAATCTTTAGTTTAACAGAAGAAAAAAAAAGGGTGGCGTATGAATATACGATGCGTTCGTGCATGTTCGTCCATCGTGGTTTCTTCCGACTAACTGAATACCCGTGCATTGCTATAAATTAAAAAGATATATTGAAATGTTATATAAATTTATAAAAATATAGTTAACCAATTAGCAGAAAGATGAAAGGTTATATCAAGTGTTGTGTTAATTGAAAAGTATGATCGTATGAATCATTAACAAATATGGTACAACTATGAAAATATAATTTTTTTAATAATATTACTTTTAAATAAAATTACAAAAATAAATAGCTGGCCAAAAAAATTACAAAAATGGGTTGAGCCTGTCGCCAGTTCAACCGGTGACAGGAACCTTGCTTCCTCTCTGTCGCTTATCCAACTTCCTGTACAGTGACTCTTTCTCCTATAAAAGCTCCATAAAACCCTAAAATTTAACACAGAACCCACGAAAGGATGGCGGCGCGACGAGGAAGGTGAGCATCTACTACTCACCCATGCCGAGTGGGAATCCAGGTCCAAGAAAGAAGACGCCAACAACTCTGGCACGAAGAATCGCAACTTCAACAAGGCAAATGTTTACTGCTACAATTATCAGGATTACGGGCACTTCGCTTCCGAATGCCGTAAGCCGAGGAAGGAGGAAGCGGCATCGCATTTAGTTGTGGTTGATGCTGAAGATGAACTGTCGTTGCTCTGATACTGAGTTGAGTCTGGGATGTTGAGGAGATGTGTTCGTCGCCTGAGTCGAGTTCGTGGAGTTGAGCCCGGGATGTTGAGGAGATGGGTTCGCTGTCCTGTGTCGAGTAACAGTTGGGCAAGTCGTAGTTGAGATCGACTGCCTCAATAAGTTAGAGATGTGTCTTAAGCTAGACCTAATTGATATTACAAGATTAAGGGGTGAATATTAGAATTAATATTGTAACAGAGTCGAGTCCGAGACGTATTCGAGTTATGTCACCGTCTCCAATCATGAGCGTGTGAGTCAAGTTGAAGCCGAGACCAACACCGTCTCCAATCATGACGTATTCTATCGACTTCTGGCGTGATCGCGTATGTGTTTATTGCTTCGCTGCGTGTGCGTGTGTTTTCTAGTATGTTCACGTATTCTTGCATCTAGCGAGTTCTTGCCTCCATCGCATGTGCGTGTGATGGCTTTCTGCCGATTGCGTTTTACCTAGAGTTTCTGCACAGTGTGAACTTCTTCCGCGCGTAAGACTTCCTCGGCTTGATTCCAACAAGATGCAGTGGCTAACACGGTACTGGCGCACGTGGCACGAGAGAGCTAGGTGAGCTAGTTTGCGGGGAAGATAAATAGTGTTTTCGTCGGGTGGCCTGATAGGTGGGTCCAGGCCCACATATTAGTTGGTGTGGAGAGAGAGAGCAAGTGAGATAGCGCTGGTGGTGATACCCGCGACTAGCTTGGCTTGGCTGGGCCGCGAGGGGGAAAGCGAGCAAAGGTGTTGGGCTGGGAGTGCTGGCAGTAGTGTTTCCCTAGGTATCCGCCTAGGCACTAGGTGCGACTCTCCCATCTAGGCCGCTTAGCCGATTTATCTAGCCTAGAAAGCCGCCTAGACAGCGATTAGACGCTAAACGCTGGTCTGCCGCTCGACTAGCACCTAGATTCTAGAGAAACACTGGCAAGCAGGCCACAAGGAAGAGCGGAGGGGTTAGGCCGGCAAGGAAAAAAGGGAGGGAAAAAAAGGTTTGAAAATTTAGTTTGGATTTTCAGGATTGAATTTGAATTTGATTCACATTCTGAGAAGTTCTAGCATACCATTTAACTTGTAGATTTTTATAATTTCAATTTGGGTGCAAGGGATAAAGATTTATCTTTTGAATTGCAAGTCAAGCTTTTGGAATTTCTCAAAATACAACAAAAGTTTTTGAAATCCAAGAAATTCATGCAAGTTTAAATTATTAAAAAATTAGGCTGTTACAATTAGCCATTCAGCAACTACAATTTCCCAACCAGGCAGAGACAGGGAAGACGTAAAAGGAGAACAAAAAGGGGAAATAAAAATGTAACTTATGATTGTGAAGAAGGTTGTGCACCGATTGCCGCTTCATTACAAGTCTATAGCACCTGACAAATATTTCACTCAAAAGTGTGTACCCTTTCTAATGATAAAGCACATCTACAAACAATGCCATAACATTCATGAAGCTCTGTTGGGGGGAGACATATTTTGCAGAAGTCTGTTAGTTGTAGCTATAACCACCATTTGCAGCAAGACACCTGCCATAGTAATAAAGTATGGCACACGACAGAAGTTAGCAACAAATATTTTGTACATAAATTAAAGAGATTCATCTACAACTTACCAAGAGCAACACGAACCACATCAAACAGTTCATAGCTTGTTATGGCTACTGTGTGTTGCTTCATGACCTACGCAACAACCAAATGCAAATAACTGATAATATTTATACTATCAGATGAGTGGCAAATGCGACTTGATAAAGCTAACGACCAACTCATACACCAAAGCACGAAAAATGAATTGCAAAGTTCATACGTGATGCACCATCAAATCCCAGCAGCAGCAGCAGCAAGCAAGTGAAATGAAACAGAACTCTGGCCTTGAATCAACTAATATCCGAGATTAACTCAAGTTTAACTGACACTAGAATACTGGCATGAAATAATCAATTACTAGATAGCATGTGCAGCTCTGAGTTAGTGTTGGTGGAATTATTAGGATTAAGATACGTGCATAACGCTATACCTGTCAGGTAGATCAGCCAACGTGGGCATGACATGGACAGCGGCAGCCACCTTTCACATGGATCATGACAAAATCATTTACCTACAGATATTTTTCCTTTGCCAGACAGGCTTATATTTCTCACCTGATTATCAAACTTCAAAAATCTAATGTTGTTTTATACTTTATATACAAGCTTATAACGTTGCTCTATCATTCCTTAAAGCGGACTTTCCAGCATCTTCATAGCTGGATCATTTCAAAGAAACTGGCCCTCAATTTGTCCAGCTTATAGGAGGTGACAAACATTTCGGTAAATATGGACTACTAGACTAATACATTCAGTGTCAGAAATGTTTTTGGATTCTTTCGTGTTGATTTCGTACCTGACCCAAAGTTATTTGTGTTAGATATGTATATAGACTAGAGTATTCTTTGCATATTTACCAACCCTGTAAATGCTATATATTGATCTTTTGGTCCATTGGAATAGGTAAGAAGTCCCATTCCAACATTGCAACATAGCAAAGGTTAAGGTTTGCCACCACCGGCCACGGCCGCCACCCACACCGTGCCCTCCTCTGCGCCGCTTCTTCCGTTTCACGCCCACCCTCCTATGTTTTTGCTCCATCACCGAAGCTTCGCAAAATCCCACACACCATCGCCCAAATTCAGTGCACCGTCGCTGGAACCGAGCTCCTCTGCTTTGCGTGTGCGCCGCCCGAGCTTGGACAACCGGATCCGCCACCCCTCCACCGGATCCAGCCCTCCTCGCTGCCGGAGAGCCTCCCGCTAGCCCACCTCTCCCGCGCCTAGCGCCCAAGCTCTCCGCTGCCGCCCTTTGCTTCGTGCGCCGACCCGGTCACTCCCGCTCGACTCGTGCTGCTACGTCTCCTTCCTACACGCCGCTAGTCCGATCTGCTGCTGTTACGGCCTGATCTGGGATATTAACAACCCTGTTCCGTTCGAGCTGCTGCTGCTATAGCCTGATCTGGGATATATTTGGGATCCGGCCCGTACTGATCTGGTCGGTCATCCCGGCTCCTGATCCGACTTCTCCAACCCTGGACCTTAACATCTACACCACCTCTCTGCTCCAGATGGCTTCTGTCGGCGGCTCCTTCGCTATCCCGCTCCCTTCGGTTTGTTTCGATGGGACAAACTTCCTGGAGTAGGTTGTTCATCTGAGGATTCACCTCAACAACCAGTCTCTTTCGTCATATCACCGGCGAGCACCCCTGTTCGCCTCACCCTACACCGCCCGTTCTGCCTGCTCTCCCTACTGGTGAGGATCAGGCGGCTCAGGAGGTTGCCAATGCTGCACTGGAGGAGGCCTGAGTACCAGTTTGAGCTGCACGCCTATGAGCGATGGCAGGATGCCGAAGCTCGTGCTACTGCCATCCTGTGGGTAGCAAGCCCGTGGCCATCTCCATGGACGTGGCAGAGCTGCCGACGACACAGCTTATGTGGGAGCGCCTTCGAGCTTACTACCAGTCGACAGGTGATGCTATGTACCTATCAGTTGTGCACTGGACGCATTCTTTTCAGCAGCTCGATGCCACCGTGGACGACTTCTACCAGCAGATGTCTGAGGTGTGGCGTCAGCTTGACTCTTTGGGGCCGGATGTCTGTTGGATCTGTCCCTATTGTGTGCGGCTCTCGCTCACCAGGAGACCCACCATCTCTACGACTTCCTGATGCGTCTCCGGCCTGAGTTTGAGACTGTGCGTACTCAACTCCTAACTAGCCAACCGTGCCCGAGCTTGGTGGAGGCCCTCACGGGTGTGCGTGCGGAGGAGACTTGTCGCCGTGGCGCGGCTCAAATGCAGGCTATCTTGTCTGCTTCAACACATGCTCCTTCGCTTGTTTCTTCAGCACCGACCCCAGTTCCCACCGCACTAGTGGTTGCTGCCTCTAATGCGGGTCTCCACTGCATCTACTGCCAATGTGACGACCACCGGTACCAAGACTACTACAAGCGAAGGAGAGACCAAGGTCGTCAGGGTGGACGTCCGCCAAAGGGTCCTAGAGGTTCCTCCCACTAAGGAGCTGGCACCTCTCGTTAGGGCTCCTCCGGTGATGTCACACAGTAGCTCCTCTCACTACTCCAGTATCTCGGTGCCAGCTTGTCCTCAGACTCCTCGGGTTCTGCTCGTTTGGCTCTTGCTTCTCAGCAGTCTTCCTCGCCTCCACCTCCTCCCTCGTCAGGTATCTTGTCTCCGTGGATCTTAGACTCTGGTGCTTCATTTCACATGACACCAGATTCTACCCACCTCACTTACGTGCATCCCATAGTTTTCCCTTCCACTATTCAGACCGCAGATGGTACCTCTCTTCCCATTGCAGACCGAGGCACCCTTTCACTTCTTTTCATGTTCCTCAGCTTACTATGCAACTTATGTCGACTGGTCAGATCACTGATCATGACTGTCGTGTCGTTCTTGAGTCTAACTCTTGTTGTGTTCAGGTACGCTGCACGGGGACTCTGCTTGGTACTGGCTGTCGGCGTCGTGATTTGCAGCGTCTTTGGGAGCTCGACTGGATTCATCTTCCTTCCGCTGTCTCCACTAACCAGTCAACCACTACCAGTCTATCACTACCTCTGGTCTTGCCGCGTCCTACACTACCTCCTTCGCTAAGTGGCACCATCGTCTTGGTCATCTCTGTGGCCCGCGTTTATCGTCACTAGTAGGTCGTGGTGTTCTTGGATCTGTTTCCGGGGACACCTCTTTACATTGTATATGTTGCAAGCTTGGTAAGTAGCTGCATCTCCCCTATCCCTCTAGTGATTCTATTTCTACTCGTCCTTTTGATCTTCCTTACTCTGATGTTTGGGGTCCAGCTCCTTTCGTTTCAAAAGGGGGTCATCGATATTATGTGATCTTTATTGATGGTTATTCTCGTCATACTTGGATTTACTTCATATCCTCTCGTAGTCATGTTCTCTCTATTTACCAGATGTTCACTACCATGGTTCGCACTCAGTTTGATTCAGTCATTCATGTGTTTCGTGTCGACTCTGCTGGTGAGTATCTATCTATTGCTTTGTGTCACTTTCTCACGAAAGCGGTACTCTTCCCAAGATTTTGTCTTGGTTCTCACGCCGTAATCTGTGTCTCGAGCGTAAGCATCGTCACTTGCTTGAGACTGTCCGCGCTCTCATGCTTGCCTCTTCTGTTCCCCCTCACTTCTAAACTAAGGTTGTTTCCACTATTGCTTTTCTTAACATACATCCTTCCATTGCTCTTCAGGGTTCTACTCCTGTCGTGTGTCTCTATGGTCGGACCCTAGAGTACAATCACCTTCGCAGTTTCGGCTGTGTTTGTTTCGTTCTTCTTTCTACAGTCTTGAGTATAAGGGCCATCGTTGCTACGACCCTATTGACTTTCGACGAGTTCCAACCTTACTACCCTCGTTCCCCATAGTCAGGTCAGATTCTCTCGCTAAGTCGATCTCATTTATGATTTTTCTTGACTCTCCGTCTCCCACTACTGTTTCGCTCCATCCTCCATATTCTTCGCTTCTCTCTCCTCTGGCTCCACCCGTCCCCCCTTCACCGGAGGTTCCTTCCCGCTCTTTTGTCGAGATTCCACCTTTTTCTCTACACTACTCTTGCCGTCCTCAGCCTACTCCTTCCCTTACTGAGCCTCCGTCTTTGTTAGGCCATGTTCCCAGTTCTGCTTCTCCGTCCTTGCTGTGTCCTGCACCACCTTCTCCTCCTAGATACGATCTTCGTGATCGTCGCAGTGTCAGGCCTCCTAAGTGCTATGACTTGACAGCTGCTACTCTTTCCGAGCCTACGACCTACCGTGAGGTTGTTGCTCACCCTGAATGGCAACTCGTGATGTCTGAGGAGATTGCTGCTTTGGAGCGTACTAGCACTTGGGATCTTATGCCCTTACCTGTGCGTGTTACTCCTATCACGTACAAGTGGGTGTACAAAATCAAGACCCGCTGGGATGGTTCTCTTGAGTGATACAAGGCTTGTCTTGTGGTGCGTGGTTTTCAATAGGAATATAGTCGTGACTACGATGAGACTTTTGCCCTATGTTGCTCACATGACCACTGTTCGCACTCTCCTTGTTGTGGCCTTTGTTCGACAGTGGCCTATCACTCAGTTGGACTTTAAGAATGTCTTTCTCAATGGCGAGCTGCATGAGGAGGTCTACATACAACCGCCACTTGGGTATTATGTCATTGATGGTATGGTGTGTCAACTTCGTCGCTCTCTATGGGCTCAAACAAGCCCCCATGCTTGGTTTGACCGCTTCTCCTCTGTTGTCACTACTGCTGGTTGCTCCGCCAGTGATCACGACTCTGCCCTCTTTGTTCACACCTCTGCTTGGGGTCAAACGCTCCTCCTTCTATATGTGGATGATATGATCATTACCGGAGATGACTCTCAGTACATTGCCTTTGTGAAGGAGCGTCTCAGTGAACGTTTCTTGATGTCTGATTTGGGTCTTCTTCGTTATTTTCTTGGGATTGAATTCACCTCTACGCCTGATGGCTACTACCTCTCCTAGGAGAAATACATTCATAACATCCTTGCCCGCGCTTGTCTCACTGATCAGCGCATGGTAGATACTACTATGGAGCTTGGTGTTCACCTTCGGCCTACTAATAGTGAGCCTCTTGAGGATCCCACTCGCTACCGCCATCTTATCGAGGGCCTTGTTTACCTTGGGATCACTCGACCTGACATTTCTCATCTAGTTCACATTCTGAGTTAGTTTGTCTCTGCTCCCACTCAACTCCACTACAATCACCTTCTTCGTGTTCTGCGATATCTTCGCGGGACCATCACTCGTCGTCTTTTCTTTTCTCACTCTAGTTCTTTGCAGCTTTAGGCTTACTCCACTGCGACGTGGGCTAGCGATCATTCTGATCGCTGGTCTCTTTCTGTCTATTGTGTTTTCCTTGGTTTCTCCTTGATTGCCTGGAAGACTAAGAAGCAGACTACTGTTTCCTATTCGAGCGATGAGGCTGGGTTGAGAGCCAAAACGTCATTGACAGTTGAGATTACTTGGCTACAGTGGCTACTGGAGAATTTCGGTGTTTCAGCTTCTGCACCGACCCCTCATCAGATAATACTAGTGTGATCAGTATTGGTAGAGATCCCACATTGAAATGTATGCTTGTACATGCGATAGCAGGTGCACCAAGTTATTGCTCTTCAGTATATGCCATTAGAGTTGCAGTTAGCATATTTTTCACCAAG
Source organism: Hsuehochloa calcarea (assembly GCA_036346395.1). NCBI lineage: Eukaryota > Viridiplantae > Streptophyta > Magnoliopsida > Poales > Poaceae > Hsuehochloa > Hsuehochloa calcarea. The sequence continues at coordinate 10,242,243 of CM070611.1, read as the reverse complement.
ACACGTACCAGAGTTCATCATAGCTTCTTCCACTCAAAACTCAATGTTGTTGATCCACCGTGAGTTTGAGGGGGAGGTGTTAGATATGTATATAGACTAGGGTATTCTTTGCATATTTACAAACCTCATTCCAACAATTTGCACTAGATATGCCGCCAAAGATGAAGCCACCGCTCAATACATTCAGCAGTAACACAGAGCCAGGTCCAAATTTGCATGTATGGGACATTATAATTTGCTAGAAATTTCAAATTTAAATCGCAATTTCTTGTTTGACCCTACCAAATCATGATGTTTACTTCTACATTTCTTTTGAGGAAAATTTGGACAAGCAGGTGGAATACTAACCACAGCTGGCAGTAATTACTTCAAGTCACAAAAATACAATTTATATACGTATATATTTATTATGACATGACAACATCTCCCACAAATCAGATGGAACAATATAATGGCCCCAGGAATATCTAAGGGAAAATACTAAGGTTGGTGATATAATGTGCAAGAGTGCATGTACATGCATGTTTTCAGCTCTTGCATCTAGTTTAAAAACAAGCATGCTAGATAACCATAAGAATATGAAAATTAAGTCATGAAATGGAACTTTAACTAGGGGTTATCCGCCTCGAGTTTTTGCAAAAGAATACTCTTTGCAAAATTACTATTCAGTTACGTGCTAGGCAGTTCATTACTGCAACACTCAGCTTGACTTTGTTTCTGAGATAGTTCATTAACTGCATCGACAGGAATTAGGCCAGAGCAATAACATATGTAATTGCTGCTTACACCAAACCTCTAGAAACTACATCATCTAAACAAAGTCTTAACGAGACAGGTTGCGTTGTCGTTGTCAATGAAGTTGAAGATTTAGCTCATGCTTTTACTTGGATAGGAAAAAAGGCACAAAAAATATATTAAAAAACTTGCATGAGATACAACTTCACACATCACTCGGAAAAACATTTCGGTTCTACATTTCATAGTCCAAACCTTCAAGAACAACTCTGACCGAATAATGCACGTCACAAGAACGCAACAGCAATTGATGACAAGCTCGTGTACAGCCGAAGCAGCACCGCCATAGTCCGCCTCCGACCTGTGGAACACCAAACCACAGCCACAGCACCAAATAACATCAGCTCAAATACAATCAACATTTTTTTTGAAGACTCAATGGTGGGTTTTGCCCACCTGAACTACAATCAACAATCTGATATAGTGCAATAATTGATAGAACGACACTGAAAAAAGGATGTCCAATGTAAAAACGTGAATGGAAGTGCAGAAGACTATCTCTTCAGATGTCCTCTGACCAAGTACGTTTGCAATCTGGTGGGGGTAACATTTGGGATAATACCTTGACCACTCTTCCATATGTTGAGAGATTGGTTTAGGCTGTTCAAGTAAAAAAGATCAGGAGATAGTTTTTTATGGACATTGCTACAGTTAGCTGGTTGGTATGGAAGACTCGTAATGATGTGTTCTTTGATAACAACATCCTTGCTGATCCTAACATGATCGTCTTTGAAGCGTGCGAGTGGGTGCACTACTAGGCAGTGGTTCATGCTGCGGATGCCAATCAGTAGACCAAGTTGCTGGCTCTAGCAAACCAAAGCTGAAGTACTCAAACAGATCATGAGGATAATTGAAATGTTGAACAATCCTCTCCTAGTTGGCTAGTCTCCTACACAAAGAACTGTGGTGACATGTGTGTTGGGATACAGGTAGACTACACTAGCATGCAATAAAATTTTCTACCGCATAAACCAAGAAGTCATGCGAGTAAAAGACCATAGATCGTTACCACTAGATGCGCAGTGCAACGGAAAAAGAGTCGATGTAGTGGAAGTAGTCGATCGTCCAACATCCTTGGCCGCCGATTGTCTCCTCCAGTAACCCCTCGCGTTCCTTACGTACATCGTTGATCGTCCTCGATCAGTGCAACATCGCATCTACGGTATCCACACGTCCAGGGATAGAACGCCGTGTCCCGGTGTGCTAGCACCAGCGCGCACGGCAGGGCTTTCAGGGAAGAGATGGCTAGGGTTTTGGTGGGTGGTGCAACCTAATCCCAAAAACCCCCCATGAATCCCCTTATAAAGAACACCCTAATGGATCCCACCATTAGAAACACATTAGGACTCTTAACCACGTACGGATTATAATCCGATTTAAGCCTCTAATGGATCCGATCCGAACTAATTTGTTCCAACCCATTAAGTGTGTGATCCTGTAGGTTCATGCGTAATCAGCCATGACCCGGAAACTCCTTTCCGATCCACAAATCAATAGCGGTCCCTAGCAGGACATCGCGACTCCTGGATACACATAAAAATCATATCGGCGAACCTTTATAAAGCTCATGCGCTTATCCCTTTACATAACGATACTAGATCGAACTCAAGGCGAGATGCGTGCCATCCTATGATAGCTCGATCCTTCACTCGATCTTGTAGTGGATTACTTAGTTGTAGTTAACTCCTCAACCATATTCGGCATGGCCATGCACTTCCTTAACTAACCACAGCGAGGGACTCAGAAATATCTTTATCGTTAAAGAGGAGGGACAAATTCCATGTTAATCACTCAAATTCCTCTGCATGTTTCATAATAAACCCTAAAGCTACACTTATGACTACCTATTTACGAAATAGTATTTGGCAACCCCTAAGTAAACTATTACACATGTGGAAAACCATGACGATCTCAGGTCTAAGAATCTCACATAGGTCTAAGAATCCCACATACACTATGTATGAGACCAACTGATGGCACTTATGAATATAACAATCCTTGCAGTGTCTCAAGACGAGTCAATCCAACACTATGTTCTCTAATATATGTCCACATTATTGATTTGATATCGATATCTCACATCCATGATCCGTGAAACGTGATCATCAATCAATACATTTGTGGATCCATAATTCATAAGTGCCCTACATAATGACATAAGATCAGAGATGTTTAGAATGACATCATAAACATAAATAGAGATTTTCACAAACAAGTCACATACTTGCTAATTAATATAAATGATATTTCATTCAAGTGGCGAAATAACATATTTTTCAAAAGTTCATAAACATAGAAACGATGTTTTCTCATGTGGTGACCTGTGACCAGTGTTGACTATGTTTTCTCTGGACCTTTGCCTATATTGTTTTCCTACTCTGCTGCTGTAAATGTGATTTTCACTTCTTTTTCGGAAAAAAAGTCCATTTTGGAAAGAGGGAGAGGACCGGGAGCAGCAGGAGGTGCTCAGGGAGGAAGAAGGAGAAGAAGGAGAAGAAAAGGAAAGAAAAAATTTCCACGTCAGCGCCAATTCCGATGTCACATCAGACAAAACAACCCCAGTTTGGGTTGGGGGCGAGGTTAAAACCAACAGTTTTGATAGTTGGGGGTGTCCGGTTTTCAAGTTCAAGGTTGATTTTTAAACTTTCGGAAGAGTTCAGGGGTGTAAAATCATAGTACAAAAAGTCAAACCGGATCGTCGGTTAAACGGGAAAAAGCTGGAACCGATGACCTAGCCTACGTGATTCAGCACAAAGACCGTCCATGCATTCAGATCGGGAAAACTGGCCAAACTGGCAGGTTTTTAGTAAACCGACAAACCAGTGCCGGTTTCACCGATCAAGGCGGCTTTTGTTTAGGACATAAATACCCTCATTCTTATTACTTTCTTGCTGTGAATTCAGGGGTAAAATAGGAAAGATGTGAATATAAGTGCCCTAATGTTGTACTCTAATTGTTTCATCCAGAATTAGAGTGTAGTTTCCATCCCTATTGCCCTGAATAAATACTCTGGCAGATGCTTAATTCTAATGATAAATCTCTTGTTCTGAAGATTCATAATCTAGATATACAAATTGATTGCAGTATTTAATAGAAAATATCTATTTTATAAAAAAATAACGACAGATATAATATAATATTCATGTTTATAAAAAACGGCGGTTGGACCAGTGAATCAACTGCTTGACCGGTTCGATTGTCGGTCTGACTTTTTACACTATGTGTAAAATGGACTTTCCCCTCTTTTTGTAACTCAGTGCCATAAATTCTTTTATTGAACTCTTAAGACTTGTAATAACTTATTGATATTTCTTTACAGGAAACCAGGCTTGGATCTAGATTCTTTTTGTTAAAAAAAGAAAGAAAAAGAAGCGTGCAATCAGAACAATTGAGATTAATCAGAAACATCACCTAATTCCCCCAAAACAATAGCCAGCAGTCCGGCGGCCACGGACAGCATGGCGAACTTGTTCGCCTCCGCCCCCTTCGACAGCGAGAGCAATAGCAGCGCGCCCCCGGCGACTTAGTGCAGCGCCTACAGAAAGCAAACCACAAGTACTTATCAGATCAAGAACCGCAACGATTACAGTGTGCGGGAGAGTTGAGCTGCGCGCGCGAGTGCGAGTGCGCCGGTACCTGCAGGAGGATGAGGAGGGAAAGGCAGGATCTGCCCTCGGCGACCCTTTGGTACCCTGCAATGGTTTGCAAGAACAGGAGAGAGGTAAATTCGCGTGGCGGCGAATGAGAAGCGAGGGTTTGGGGGTTTTGAGCGGTAGCTTACGGGAGTCGACGACCATGCGGTAGGAGAAGTCGGAGCCGTCCGTGCCGGAGGGCTGGCCGGAGGCGCCGCGCCGCTGCTTCATCGGGGCTGACGGCGAGGAAGCTTGGCCCGACGCGAGTTCTCCCTCGATCGTCGGGGCTCGCGGGGAAAAGGAGAGAGAGAGAGAGAGAGATCAGTTCAGGCAGAAGACGCCTCTTCGACTGCCTGTCTGTTGGATTCATCTAGGCATTGAGTACGCGTCCTAGATATGAAAGCGTAACCAGAAATGCGCTTTTGCCAGAGTTAAGCGTATCGCTAGATATTCACACCAACACAACGCGCAGTCTCGCGCACACTTGCAACTAACCAGTCCACCGCCACCACGAGCTCCGGCGATGGAGGAAGCCGCCGCCGCCTCCGCCGACGGTGCCACCATTCAGGCATCGGATGCCGCTATCGCTGCCTCGTCCGACGCCTCCACAGCCACTGCCGCCGGCGATGCCTCAACTGATCCCATTGCCGCCGCCGTCGGCGACGACGAGCACGACTCGAAGGAGGTCGTCCTGCGCCGGTACTTCCTCGAGGAGTGGGAGCTCGTCGCCGCCATCCTCCGCCGCATCGTCGCCGCCGGTGGCGTCGCCGAGCGCGCCGACGTCTACAGGATCCGCTCCATCGTAAGCTCTCTTCCCCCACCCCATCTCCGAATGTTCCCTATCGCTAACCATAGATCTCTACGAGAAGAACGCGGAGCTCTGATAGCAATGCTAGCTTTTGTTGGTTAATTACTAACATAATGTGGATTAGAGAAGAAATTAATCTGTTTCAGCGTCTATTACTAAATGCACAAACAAAATCTGAAGAGATCGTACAAGATTTCAAGCTGCATGTTCACACCAACCCCCTAATTGAATGTTGTTTTTGTTCGCAAAACACTAGACAAGTAGGATAGGATGCAATTTAAGCTGTTTGATTGACTAGTAAACAAATGTGCACTGCAAATAGTTAGGTTTTTATCAATATGTGAACTACCTTTATGCCAAACCCGTTATGCTTAAGAGCTTGGTACGAATAAATGCCATTTTTTGTTGTTGTTGTTGAGCAATAGATGGACAAATATCAAGAAGAGGGTCAACTTCTAGAGCCATACCTAGAGAACATCATCTCACCGCTTATGTCATTGGTTCGGTCAAAGACAATGGAACTTGGTACTGGCACTGATGAGCTCCTTAACATTATTAAGCCTCTGTGTATTATCATCTACACTCTGGTCACAGTTTGTGGATACAAGAGCGTCATCAAGTTCTTCCCGCACCAGGTTTCAGATCTAGAGCTTGCCGTTGCTCTTCTTAAGTGTCATACAATGAGCTCAGCGTCTGCTCTTAGACAGGAGAGCACGGGAGAAATGGAGACTAAGTGTATCGTTCTATTGTGGCTTTATATACTGGTCTTGATCCCGTTTGATATCTCCACTGTGGATACGAGCATAGCTGCTGCTGATCACATGGATGGGCCTGAGGTTGTTCCGCTTGTGACAACGATATTGGACATCTGTAAGGATTATCTCTCCAGTTCTGGTCCAATGAGAAGGATGTCAGGGTTGTTGCTTGCAAGGCTCTTGACTCGTCCAGACATGCTGAAGGTTTTCAGAAGGTTATCCTTGCAATCATTTTGTTACAACTTACAACTCTCATGCATATACATTTCAAATTGCTATAGTAACATCAAAGGTATCCTGTCACTGGAGAAATGCCATGTTTCTATCACTACAATGAAGTGTTATTGTCTGTGAAATGATTGCAAAAAAATAATCATTTCTATTCAGTTAACCATTTCTTTGTAATTCTATGCCATATAATAGCGGACAATGTTTTGAGTTGCCTTGATTTTGTTTTCAGTTTTATGGAATGGGCACACAAGATCTTGTTGTCTGTCACAGATGACTTTGTGGATCAATTTAGGTCCATTGGTATAGTGGAAGCTTTAGCATCAATATTTAAGGTTTGTCTTTGCCTTTTTATTTTTATTTTTACTTTTTAACATCATACTGCACATGTAGTAGGAATATATTTTCCTTCATAGCTTAACAATTTTGTAGAACACTATTGTCCATTACTCCATTTCTCTTTCTCTTAAGAGGTGATTTTGTTTTACATCTTGTGTTGCTGTCAAAAGGTAATGAACATGAATTTCTTCTTTTCATAAAGTATAACCTCTCAATTTTCCTTGATGTCTTCCTTTTGGTTCCTCCTGTTGCAGATTGGTAACCGGACAGTGCTATATGATGCTGTTTCTGATATTTGGAACGATTGTTTAGTTGTGATGAAGACTAATGTTTCAGCCAGAAGTCCCCTACTTAGAAAATTTCTGGTCAAACTGGCCCAGCGAGTTGCTATCATTAGCTTGCCTCCCCGTTCGCCATCATGGCGCTATCAGGTATGAAATATTTTATCGTTGACCTTCCTTTAAATCATTGATGGTATGGGGTTTAAGAATTATTTCTTGTTTTGGATAGTGCATTCAGAATATATTAGATTGTTTCGTAGGTGCATATGTCCATTCTAGATTAAAGTTCTTGGTACGAGGTAAAAATTTGTTTATTGCTGGAGTACCTGGTACTCTTATGTTTCATCACCTAGTTCACTTTAAAATTTAATAAGACATCTGACTGACATGTGCTTGCAGTCTGATTAAATTGTGTGCACCATGCAGAACTCCAAATCATGGTAATCGTACATTAAATATAGCTGTGTGAACCATTCATATAGCAGCAGTTGGAAAATAGCTTGTGTACCATGCTGGAACTCCAATGCCTGCTCAGTTAAGGAAACATTCATAGCTTGATACTAAGTTAGCATCCACTAGCATTTGTGGGGATCTGCTAACTCTTAATGGTAAACAGCTTAAGGAAATGTGCTTTGATTTCATATTTTTGATGCAAAAATACTATTTCTTTCTTGGGATTAACCCTGGAAATTGTTTTTGGGCTGAAGTTTGTCGAAGCTCGTAAACAAATTTTGGGTGAATATTTCTTTGGATGTTCTTTTGTTTTCATGGAAATGCTTCAAGTTGTTACATATTTTCAGTTTATTTCTAAAAGGAACTCTGTGCCTATGCTAGATTCTATAATTGAGAATACTGTGTTTTCAATGGCATTTTATACTAGTATGATCTGGCTCCAGTGCTCCACTGAGAAGTTAAATATATGAGAAGAAAAGGCCTTGGCAGGATAGCAGCATGAACATGTAGGGCAGTAAGCTAGTTAGCTGCATCAAAAGCACATCGTGTACTACGCCACATCTCCTGCTTTTTAAAATTGCTAACGATGATTTAGTGTTATGGCACAATATTCGGGGCGAGGTACTGTAGCCTAGGATGCACGGACACGGACACGCGTGTCGGACACGACACGTATCGGACACGGGATTCGCCATTTTCTAAAAAATAGCGACACGGGGACACGGCTGTATATATATATATATGTATTATTGAATGTTTTTCCACGTGTTTATCAAACAAAAAGTCCAAATCTGGATCTGTAGAGTGTAGACTCACCGAAAGTCCAAATCGCCAGACAGCAGCAGAGCCGGAAGCGCAGTAGGAGGCGTCCGGAGAGAAGCGAAAGCAGGAGGAGAAGGCGTCGGCAGCGCGGCGTCGGCGACGCTCGGTGGAGGGCGACGTGTGACGGAATAACAGAGGCGAACGAAAGCGAAGAGGCGGCGGCGTCGGCGTTGGCGAAGCGAAGAGAGGCGCGTCGGCATCGCAAGACAGCGCATGCAGCGCAACGGCGTCGCGAAGGGAAGGAGGCGGCGACGCGTAAGAGGCTGAGGCGGCACCGCCGCTTGCGAACAGCGGCGAGGCGGCGGCGCAAGAACCAGGCGAAGGCGGCGGCGGCGGCGGCGGCTCCATTGGAGCTGCGGCTTGCGGCGGGAGTGAGATGGCGACGGGAGTGAGATGGGGAGAGCCGGGAGGAGGGGTAGGGTTAGGGTTAGGGAGATGGGCCGACGGATGAATAGTGCTTTGATTGGGCCGAATGAATGGGCCGATACGTGTCCGACACGCGGCCAAACGTGTCCGATACGTGTCCGTATTTATTTTTATTTATTTTCGCGACACAAATTTCCGACACGCTTACAATACGTGTCGGAGCCGTGTCGGAGCCGTGTCCGTGTCCGACACGTCCGACACGACACTGACACATGCATTACCGCCGTGTTTGCTTTGAGATCGTAGCAAATCATGAACAGTGATCACCGCCTGTGTTGGCCATGATTTTTTATTTAGGAATCTATCTATTAGGTATTTGGTATTATTTATTAGTTATGCAAGTTATTATTAGATTGAATTATTAGAGATAAGTTTCCTTATAGATTATTTCTTAAGGGTCAAGTTGGGTCGTCCCTGTAAAAGGGAAGCATGTATCCATTATCAATGAAGCAAAGAAATAAACAAAGTTAGTCCTTAATCAGTTGGCTAAAGATCAGAACCTCCTTGTTCATCGGGAAAAGTCCCGATCGAACTTGAAGGGCAATCCATCGCCTCCCTGGCTAATCAGGCTTTAGAGCCTTGCTACCTCGACAGGGAAGATCCGTACCGGCTGTTAGATGAGGGCGAGTGCTCTACCCTTGGTCCTCGGACCCATGACACGACGCCATCGTACCCTCTCATCAATATGGGGCTACCAAGGACTTCAACTGTCTCCACCACCATAGCTCGAGGACGAGTTGCCTCGCCGCGAGGGGTGTAATGCTGTAGCACCACGTGAACAGTAATACCCGCATGTATTGAGGCAAAATTTATTATTTAGGAATTTATCTGTTAGGTGTTTGTTATTATCTATTAGTTAGATCAGTTATTATTAGATTGGATTGTTAGAGATAAGTTTCCTTATAGATTATTTCTAAGGAGTCAAGTCGGATCATCCCTATAAAAGGGATAACATGTATCCATTATCAATGAAGCAAATAAATAAACAATATTAATCCCTAACCGGTTGGCTAAAGATCAGAGCCTCCTTGTTCATCGGAAAAAGTCCCGGACGAGCTTGGAGGGTGATCCCACGTCTCCCTGGCTAATCAGGCCTCAGAGACTCACTGCCTCGACAGGGAAGATCCCTACCAGTAGTTAGATGAGGGCGAGTGCTCTACCCTCGGTCCTCGGAGCCATACCCAACCAAAGACCACAACAATGGTACTATTCACGCATCGCTTTAGTCTATAACATTACACCCCTTGCGGCGAGGCAGCTTGTCCTTGAGCTGCGGTGATGGCCACGGTTGAAATCCTTAGTGGCCCCATGGTGATAAGAGGGTATGATGACGACATCATATTGCATAGAAAAGGATCAACGAAGCCTTGATGAACAACATCGGGGACAACAACCCTCCAGCGTCGGTTGATGTCGCAGAAGTCGTCGGTGGCAAAGGCAACCAGCGCAGGACAGCAGTAGTATCTTTCTCGCCCTGAGATGCAACGGTTGTATTGGAGAGGTGATGACGTCGCTAACCCCCACACGATAGCTGTTGCGCACCACACCTTTGAAGGCACGGCCTCGGCCGGCCGCGTGGAGAGGACCATCGCTGGACGACAGTAAACTTCTTCCTTGGCAAAGACACCAATGGTGCAGCCAAAGGCAGCGAAGCCTGAAGAGAAGTCGTCGATGGTGAGGGTAGTGACAGTGGTGGTGACTATGTTGCGACACAACTTGCCTCCTTTGCCTTGTCCCTTGCCACTATCATCTCCTACAATATGTGTTGGATCTCCTGGCAGATAGCAATGGCTCTGTCACACGGTGACTCGGCCACAGAAGCCATGGTGAGTGGCTCTGATACCAAATGTTGTGGAGCGGGTTAGTTAGGTGTGGGTCCGATGACCGAGCTAAGGCGTAGTTGAAGAGGAAGGGGAAAGGTTAAGAACTTTGTTTATTCATTGCTTAACCATACCTGATACAATGTTGTTCCTCTCATAGGGATAGCTTGACTTGACCCCTAAGAAACATATCTCTAATAAAGAAAATAGATGATTATGACAATTCAATCTAATAATAAGTTACCTAACTAATAGATAATACCAAACACTTAATAGATAGATTTCTAAATAATAAATCCTTCCTAATAATCGCGGCAGTATTGTTTACGCGTCGCCACAGTACCCACTGTACGGTTTACATGACACTACAGTACCCACTGTACGGTTCACGTGACTGCTACAGTGCATCAGGTCTTAGTCCATGACATTTGACTTTCAGGATGGCTAATGCAGAAGAATCATTTAGGAATTGATATCATTTTTTTCATCCTTCTTTTATGGGATGCTATCTTGAGAAGTGTTTGGTCTTGTTTTGTGTCTCTTCTTCAGTCTATCCCTCTTTCCATTTGGGGTTTTAAGGTGATGTTTCTACCATAGTGTTCACAATTTTTCCCTTGTGCAGTCAATAAGTAGTTCATTGGGTGCAAACCTTTCAAGTTCTACTGCTGGAAGAGGGTCTTCAAGTGGATCAACCCAACAAGTGAACCTTGATCAGACAGACATGTGTTCTTTGGAAGAAGATATGGACATTCCAGAAATTGTGGAGGAGATTATTGACTTACTATTGACTGGTTTGAGGGATTCCGTATGTTCTCATCCTAATATTATGTCTAAAGATTTTAGTTTGTTTTCTGGGTCGTGTTGATAAATTTTACTAATTATATGATGTGTTCTCCTTTACTTTCGGTAGGCCCATTGTTAATAATTTCTACTGTATTTCTTTCTGTTCTTTCTTCATGCATGCCAATTAATATCATTTTTACGCAAGTGTCTTTACCTGCCAGTCTGCCTGTCTGCCACCACTTCATCTCCTATCGTGAATATGCAATTGAACTCCAGATTGTTCTGTATTGACCATAAATGCCACTCAAATCTTTTCTTGTTTAAATTTCTTGAATTAATTACATACAACTGAACTATAAATTTATTCATTAAAACTTGTTTTGATGGGTTAGGAGAGAGAGGATGAAATTGTTCCGTGGGGCATTCCTGTATGTTAATTTTGCATTGTACTATGAAGTGTGAACAGGATTGCTTCAAACAACCAACATGCCTGCCTGCCACACTAAGGATATAAATTCTCTGCAGCAATGGTTGTCTGTAAAATAAAAGGATCTTACAATTGAGTATAGGAGATGCTATGTAAGTAGTTGGAGCCATGATTCACTGCTGTAGATGCTATTATGCTTCTGTAATGCAAAAAGTACTGATGACTTGGGACATAAAATGCAATAGGTAGCAACGTTGTCCGAGATGAAGTTTTCATACTGAAGGAGTCACTTTGTGAATTATAATTATTTATCCTTTTCATTTAACCTCGAACTCTGTACTTCTGTAGTCCTCAAACTAAAAGCAAATGTTTCTTAATTCTCTGTCCAGGATACGATTGTGAGATGGTCTGCTGCCAAAGGAGTTGGTAGGATTACTGCACGTTTAACACCTGCACTGTCTGAAGAAGTTCTATCATCGATCTTGCAGCTTTTTTCTCCTGGGGAGGTCTGTCTGTGTATTACTTATGGGCTTTAAAACATCCTTTGATTGTTTGAAGATATCTCTCAGTTTCCATCTCAGCTTTCATAAGTGCAACTTTTCTTAGTTAGTGATCACTCATGTAAATAACTTGTGCCTTTTGGATTATGAAGGGTGATGGTTCCTGGCATGGAGGCTGCTTGGCTTTGGCTGAACTTGCTCGGAGAGGGCTGTTTCTGCCTTCTAGCTTTCCAGATGTTATTCCTGTTATAATAAAGGTACATAATAGAATAGTACCAAATACCACCTTTATATATATATCCCATGATGTAATTTCTTTAGTTGCTGGCATTAAAGATATATCCTATGCAGACTATTTTTGCAACTTTTTACATGATAATTGATAACCAGGATGCTTCTGAATGTTTGGCTCATGGTTCATTTTTAGTGCATTAATTGCAATGTGGGCATACTGCTGCATGTCCCATGTGGTCTTACGCCTATATTCTGATAACATATTTGAGACACTTTAAGTATCGATATCTTAGTATAGTGCTAATCCAGCAACACAAGTTTAGTCTCCCGATCGATTTCATGACATGTTAGCTTTGCAGGCTTTACACTATGATGTACGAAGAGGTCCACATAGCATTGGGTCACATGTAAGAGATGCTGCGGCATATGTTTGTTGGGCATTTGGTCGTGCCTATACCAATTTTGATATGAAGGATGTCTTGAAACAACTTGCTCCCCACCTTCTAACGGTTGCTTGTTATGATCGAGAGGCAGGTTCATTTCTGATTTGGTTGTACATCCATAACATCCAGATGTTGTGCTGCATTCTCTGGTGTCATTGTATTTTGATAACTGGATCTCATGCCGTCATGCGTACTTTTTGTGTATATGATTTTAGGTTAATTGTAGAAGAGCTGCTTCTGCTGCCTTTCAAGAGAATGTTGGAAGACAAGGGACTTTTCCACACGGCATTGATATTGTGAATACAGCAGACTACTTCGCACTAGCTTCCCGATCAAACTCTTATCTAAGTGTCGCTGTTTCAGTTGCTCAACATGAGGAGTATCTTTATCCCTTTGCAGAAGATTTACTATGCAACAAAATAACTCACTGGGTATTTTTTTTTATGGTTTAAGTGAGAGTGCTATTTGAATGTTTCCGACTCCCACACTGTTTGCCTGTTTTCTGAGTTCCTGTGCTTCAGTCTTATCAACCTATGGACTTCTGCACTCCTTCCCAGGAATTTGTAGCTAGTTTTTGAGATTGAAGTTAAAATCATTTAGAAAGTAAATATGCGGAGGTGTTATTTGCTCCTGAATACTATTGTAACAGCAATTCCGATTATTTTAAATAATGTTAGCTTTCTTATGATGTCTAATTTTTATGACCTTTCATCATACCTTTTTATATCTTTTTGCTGCGGTGTATTTTCCTCTTCTTTCACTATTTATTATGCAGTGCATCAATGTTTGAATTCTGTTTTCCAAGGAGTGTTGCTTTCATGATATTTAATCTCTTGGCCATTGTAGATTGTTGCTTTACATTTTATGGAGACGAGCTTGCAAATTTTGACTACATGCTTTTGGCTGACCTTTCTTTCTTTCTAGGAGAAAAGCTTGAGAGAGTTGGCAGCTCAGGCCCTTTCTTTGCTTGTACAATATGATATGGATTACTTTGCTGGACATGCCCTTGAAAAGTTAGTTCCCTGCACCCTGTCATCAGATTTGTGCACTCGACATGGGGCCACTTTAGCTGCTGGCGAGATTGCTTTAAAGTTGTATCAGCTTGGTTTTACTTTTACCACAGGTAAGTGATCAATTTGTTCATGTGTGGATTATGTCTTGCAATACTTTTCATTTAAACTCTTTTCTTTAAGATCTACTTTTCATTTAAAATGCTTACCCAGTTACCCTCAAAGTGACATTGTATATGTGTATTCTGTAGACATGCAGAAAGCTTTGTCAGGAATTGTCCCCGCAATTGAAAAGGCACGCCTTTACCGAGGTAAAGGAGGAGAGATTATGCGCTCTGCTGTTTGCCGATTCATTGCATGTATTTCAATGGCTGGGATATCCTTGAATGAGAAGACAAAGAAAAGTTTGTTAGAAACCCTTAATGAGAATTTGAGGCATCCCAATTCTCAAATACAGGTGAAGCTTCCTTTTTCTCGTACTAGCAATTAGCAATAGTTAAGATAGCAGCAGGCTTGTTAATGCCCATTCACTCAAAAAGCAGCCCTCAGTGGTATCATATTTCGTGCTGTTCCTGTTGTTTGAATTTCATATGACACCAATGTTTGATTTGTTAGTGTGCTCGTACTCCCTGAATACTGCACAAGCATGACACTGGCCATCTGCACTGTAGACTGAGTATTTTTTACAATTTTGTCCAGTCTGCTGCTGTTGACGCATTGAAGCATTTTGTTCCAACCTATCTGGGTTCTTCTGGCGAAAAGATTGTTAATGATACCATTTCAAAGTATGTGACGCTTCTAGATGACCCAAATGTAGCTGCAAGACGAGGTGCAGCACTGGCCCTCGGAATATTACCGTACAATTTCTTGGTTTTAAAATGGATGCCTGTGATGAGTAAGCTCTGTAGCTCATGCACAATTGAGGTAATGGAATTATCTATTGAGATTTCAATGGTAAAACAGATATAAAGAACCAAAGAATAACTTGTGCTGGTGCTGTACTTCTGGAATGCTAGAATTGAAAGTATGGTTTAATCTAATATGCAGGATAAGCCTGATGACCCTGATGCTGAAGCACGTGTGAACTCTGTTAGGGGGTTAATTTCGGTTTGTGAAACATTATCAGCTTCTGTTGATCAGAGCGCAAATGGTGGAGATTCTGTATATGCATACATAAAAGATAAGGTCATGCAAGCTTTATTTAGAGCACTTGATGATTATGCTGTAGACAACAGAGGAGATGTGGGTTCTTGGGTTCGTGAAGCAGCAATGGATGCACTAGAACGGTGCACGTTCATCCTCTGCAAGAGAGATAGTGTCGCAGTGAGAACAGCACCAGCTGCTGGGCATGAGTCTGAACCGAGTGGCATGGATGCAAATGCAATTAGTACCACGCTTCAACTATTTAATTCTGGTATTGCACAGGATCTGGTTGCAGGCATTGCAAAACAGGCAGTCGAGAAAATAGATAAGATACGAGAAATAGCAGTCAAGACTCTGCAGAGGATTCTGTACAGCCAAGAACAGTTCATCCCATTTATACCTTACAGGGAGCTTCTGGAAGAAATTATTCCCGACAGTGCAGATTTGGAGTGGGCAGTAAGTGATTATTCACCAATCTCTTCTATTGATTGCAAAACTCACTACAAAATATTATATCTAATGTTGGCTTTGTGGTATGTTGTGACTTGTGAGAACGGTTAGATATGTAGATAATGTAGGGTGTTCTTTGCATAATTGTAAACCCTGTACATGTTATATATTGGTCTCTTGGCCTATTGGAATGAATACAAGCCTCACTCCAATATGGTATCAAAGCAAGGTTAGAGTTAGGGTTTTCTTACTGCCGCCGGCCACCACCGTTGTTCCCCTATGCCCGAGCTCTTCTTGCCGCTGCTTCGCGTCACCGAGCAGCCCGCCACCGGATCCCACGCCCCCGCGGTGGATCCTGCGTTCTGCTCGGATCCGGCGTCCCGCACGGATACGCGCTCGCCGACCGGCCGGTGTCGCTGCCAGCGTCCGAGCGACCCGCCGCCGGATCCCATGTCCCCGCCTGATCCTCGCATCCCCACGCTGGATCCACGCCGCCGACCGAGCCGCCGCTCTGTTGTGGCGCCCGACTTGCTGCGACTCCCGCCCGAGCGTGGCGCTACCCCCGACGTCGCCAGTTGCCGCCCCCGTCGTTGCCAGCCACTGCCCCCGAAGCTCTCCTTCGCCTTAGAGCTTCTAAGGCCAACGTCATTGCCCGAGCCTCCCGAGCGCTCTGCTATGAAGACAGAGCAGTGCTTTGTTTTTAAAGTTATCGCCCCCGATGCTGTGAAGGCAGAGCAGTGCTTTGCTTTGAATCCACCTCTCCGCCCGCAGCTTCTCTGATTTGATCCAGTCAGGTCATCCCTGATGGCTTCCATCGCCATCCCGCTCCCCTAGTTCGTTTCGACGGGACGAACTTGCGGGAGTGGGCTGTTCACCTGATCATTCACCTCAACAACCAGCGTCTCTGGAGTCATCTCACCGGCGAGCACCCCTGTCCGCCTCGCCCTACACCGCCAGTTCTGCCCGCTCTTCCTACTGGTGCGGATCAGGTGGCTCAGGAGGCCGCTAATGCTACACTGGAGGAGGCCCTGGAGCTCTACCAGTCTGAGCTGCACGCCGACGAGCGATGGCAGGATGCCGAGGCTCGTGTTAGCGCCATCCTGGTGGGTAGCATGCCCGTGACCATCTCCATGGATGTGGCGAAGCTGCCGACGACATAGCTTATATAGGACCGCCTCCGAGCTCACTACCAGTCGATGAGTGATGCTATGTATCTCTCAGGTGTGCACCAGGCATTCTCTTTAGCAGCTCGATGCCACCGTGGATGACTTCTACTAGAAGCTTTCTGAGGTGTGGCGTCAGCTTGACTCTCTGGGGTCGGATGTCTGCCGGACCTCCTTGCTGTGTTCGGCTCCGCACTCACCAGGAGACTCACCATCTCTACGGCTTCCTGACGCGTCTCTGTCCTGAGTTCGAGGCTGTGCGTGCTTAGCTCCTAACTCGCCACCCGCGGTGTGCGTCTTGGGAGACTCGTCATCGTGGCCTGACTCGGATGCAGTCTGTCTTGTCTTCTTCAGCACCTACTCCTTCATCGGTTTCTTCAAAGACCGATCGTGATCCTCTCCACTTCTCACTACCATCTGCGGGTCTCCATCTGCATGACGGATGACGGCCACAGTATCGGGATCGCATAAGGCGAGGAGGAACCAGGGTCGTCGGGATGGACGTCCCCCGAAAGGCTCTAGAGGTCCCTCTCACTCAGGAGCTGGCGCCTCTCGCTAGGGCTCCTCCGGTGACGCCATATAGCAGCTCCTCTCACTGCTTCAGCACCTCGGTGTCGGCTCGTCCTCAGACTTCTTGGGTTCTGCTCGTCTAGCTCTTGCTTTTCAGCAATCTTCCTCGCCCCTGCCTCCTCCCTTGTCAGGTATCTTGTCTCCGTGGATCATGGACTCCGGTGCTTCATTTCACATGACACCAAATTCTACCCTCTCACTTCCGTGCGTCCCACAGTTTCTCCTTCCACTGTTCAGACTACATATAGTACCTCTCTTCCCGTTGCAGGTCGAGGCACTCTTTCCACTTCTTCTTTTCATGTTCTTGTAGTCTCATGTTCCTCAGCTTACTATGCAGCTTATGTCGGCTGGTAAGATCATTGATCACGACTGTTCTTGAGTCTGATTTTTGTTGTGTTTAGGACCGCCGCGCGGGGACTCTGCTTAGTACTAGCCCTCGGCGCTGTGATTCGCAGCGTCTTTGGGAGCTCGACTGGCTTCATCTTCCTTCCGCTGTCTCCACCAGCCAGTCAGCTACTACCACTACCTCCGGCCTTGCAGCGTCCTCCACTACCTCCTTCGCTCAGTGGTACCATCATCTCGGTCATCTCTGTGGCTCGCATCTATCGTCTTTAGTCGGTCGTGGTGTTCTTGGGTATGTTTCTAGGGACACCTCTTTACATTGTATGGGTTGCAAGCTTGGCAAGCAGCTGCAGCTCCCCTATCCCTCTGTGATTCTATTATTCATCCTTTTGATCTTGTTCACTCTGATGTTTGGGGTCCAGCTCCCTTTGTTTCGAAAGGGGGTCATCGATACTATGTGATCTTTATTGATGATTATTTTTGTCATACTTGGATCTACTTCATGTCCTCTCGCAGTCAGGTTCTCTCTATTTACCAGATGTTCGCCACCATAGTTCGCATTCAGTTTGATTCGACCATTTGTGTGTTTCGTGTCGACTCTGTTGGTGAATATCTATCTACTGCTTTGCGTCGCTTTCTCGCTGAGCAAGGTACTCTTCCCCGGTACTCTTGTTCTGGTGCTCACGCTCAGAACGGTGTCTCTGAGCGTAAGCGTTGTCACCTGCTTGAGACCGCTCGCGCCCTCATGCTTGCCTCTTCTGCCCCCCGCCCACTTCTGGGCCGAGGCTGTTTCCACTGCTGCTTTTCTCATCAACCTGCAGCCTTCCATTGCTCTTCAGGGTTCTACTCTTGTCGAGCGCCTCCATGGTCGCGCCCTAGAGTACAGTCACCTTCGCAGTTCGGTTGTGTCTATTTCATCCTTCTTCCACCTCGTGAGCTCACCAAGCTGACTGCTTAGTCAGTTGAGTGTGTTTTCCTTAGCTACAGTCTTGAGCATAAGGGTTATCGTTGCTACGACCCTGTTGCTCGCCGGATGAGGATCTCGAGGATGTCACTTTCGGCGAGCCCCAACCTTACTACCCTTCTTCCTCCACAGTTTCTCCTGTTAAGTCGATCTCTTTTTTGACTTGTCCTGACTCTCCGCTTTCCCCTACTGTCTCGTTCTCTCCTCCACCTTCACCTCCCTCTCCTCTGGCTGCACCTGTTCCACCTCCGCTGGAGTCTCCTTCTCACTCTTTGTTGAGTTTCCACCTTTTCCTCTGCACTACTCTTGCCGTCCTCGGCTTCCTTCTTCCTCTGTTGAGCCTCTGTCTTTGCTTAGTCCTGTTCCCTGTTTTTCTTCTCCATCCTTGTTGGGTCCATCTCCGCCTTCTCCCATACGATTTTTATGATTGTCACACTGTTAGACCACCTGAGTGCTACGGCTTTGCAACCGCTGCTCCTTCTGAGCCTACGACCTACCATAAGGTTGTTGCTCACCCTGAGTGGCAGGTCGCGATGTCTGAGGAGATGGCTGCTTTGGAGCGTACTGGCACTTGGGATTTTATGTCCCTACTTGCGCATATCACTCCCATCACGTGCAAATGGGTGTACGAGATCAAGACCCGCTCGGATGGTTCCCTTGAGCGTTACAAGGCTCGTCTTGTGACGTGTGGTTTTCAGCAGAGCATGGTCGTGACTACGATGAGACCTTCGCTCCTGCTGCTCACATGACCACTATTCGCATTCTCCTTGTTGTAGCCTCTGTTCAACAGTGGCTCATCTCTCAGTTGGACGTTAAGAATGTCTTTCTCAATGGCGAGTTGCGTGATGAGGTCTACATGTAGTCGCCCCTGGGTATTATATCCCTGATGGTATTGTTTGTCACCTTCGTCGCTCTCTATGGGCTCAAACAAGCTCCTTGTGCTTGGTTTGACCGCTTCTCCTCCGTTGTCACTGCTGTTGGCTTCTCCTCCAGTGATCACAACCCTGCCCTCTTTATACACACCTCTCCTCGGGGTCGGACGCCCCTCCTTCTCTATGTGGATAATATGATCATTACTGGAAATGACTCTCAGTACATTGCCTTTGTGAAGGAGCGTCTCAGTAAGCAGTTCCTGATGTCTAATTTGGGTCCTCTTCGTTATTTCCTTGGGATTGAGATCACTTCGACGCCTGAGGGCCACTATCTCTCCCAGGAGAAGTACATTCATGATATCCTTACTCGCGCTTGTCTCACTGATCAGCGTGTGGTGGATACTCCGGTGAAGCTTGGTGTTCACCTTCGACCGACTGATAGTGGGCCTCTTGAGGATCTCGCTCGCCACCGCCATCTTGTCGGGAGCCTTGTCTATCTTGGGATCACTCGCCCTGATATCTCTCACCCAGTTTACATCCTGAGTCAGTTCATCTCTAATCCCACTCAGCTTCATTATACTCATCTTCTTCATGTTCTGCGATATCTTCGTGTGACCATCACTCGTCGCCTTTTCTTTCCTCACTCCAGTTCTTTGCAGCTTCAGGCGTACTCTGATGATACCTGGGCTAGCGATCATTCTGATCGTCGGTCTCTTTCTGTCTATTGTGTTTTTCTTGGTTTCTCCTTGATTGCCTGGAAGACCAAGAAGTAGACTGTAGGTTTCCGTTCGAGTGTTGAGGCTGAGTTGAGAGCCATGGCGTCGTTGACAGCTGAGATCACATTGCTTCGGTGGCTACTTGAGGATTTCGGTGTTTCTGCCTCTGTACCAACTCCTCTCTTCTCAGATAGTACTGGTGCGATCAGCATTGCTCGAGATCCTGTGAAGCATGAGCTCACCAAGCACATTGGAGTGGATGCCTCGTATATGCGATCGTAGGTGCAAGACCAAGTTATTGATCTTTAGTATGTGCCTTAGGAGATTCAGTTAGTAGATTTCTTCACCAAGGCACAAACTAGAGTTCAGCATAGATTCTACATTTCCAAACTCAGTGTTGTTAGATATGTAGATAGTGTAGGGTGTTCTTTGCATAATTGTAAACCTGTACATGTTATATATTGGCCTCTTGGCCTATTGGAATGAATACAAGCCTCATTCCAACAAGAACCAGCTATTGTGCTGCCTTTAACTCTGATCTTTTAATGCTCATTTGCTCACCAAATTACTTTTCTTGCTACAGAAATCCTAGGAAATGAATTCTGAGGGGTTTAGATTTGTAGTGACTGTGACCCATAAGTCTTATCTATTTTTTGAATAATTGATTATTATATTGCTTCCTTTAAACAAATTTAGTTGCCTTTTGACAGTATTGCCTCGGTAATTATTTGCACCGCCAATTCTTTTTTCACCATTATATGTGCATAATATTTGGCTTGGTGATAGTATTGTCATTCGAGATTCGGCTGATAACCCTTTACTTTGATTAGGTTCCTACAGTATCATATCCACGATTGGTGAAGCTTCTTCAGGTCAGCTGTTACAGCAAGCCTGTGCTTTCAGGACTTGTGATTTCTACGGGTGGATTGCAAGAGTCTTTGAGGAAAGCTTCAACAGCGGCTTTAGTGGGGTATCTGCAAGAATCGGATATCAATGCAAATGATGAAGGGAAAAATAGGGAGTATCTATTGAGTCGTGACCTTCTATGGGTTCTTCAGCGTTACCAGAAATGCGACCGCGTAGTTACACCCACATCGAAGGTAACGGAAGTCTGTTCATATTGCTGAATGCATCATATTTGTTTATCAAAATCTGTCATATGTAAATTATCCTTAATAACATATGCATGCAAATGCTCATAATTATTATTGTGCGTCCTGTGAAACTCTACATGGCTTTGTTTGCGTAGTTCTTGAACAACATTGCTTTTTTTTTTGTTGCTGTCTTAGTTTATCTGATAGATGTTCTTTCCATCAAAAGCATTTGATGCAATTTTTCTAAATTCAAATAAGTATGTTCATATGTAGATTGTGATGTCATCATCACCTGATCACCGGTTCTGGTGATTTGGTTTCGATTTGACAATTTTAATCAGTAAAAACTCACATGATTCTACACTCTTGTTTCCCACATTTGAACTTATACATTTTTTGTTTACTCTTTTTAAATCTAACACGGGCTTGTATTGCAGACTATTGAGGCTCTTCTCAGTAAAAAGGTTTTCTTGAACAAGGAGGTGAGTTTATTTATTTATAACAAGATACTAATATTGTGCTTGAGCATTGCGAGAGGCTGGATCTGGGATGCTAAATTTCCATGCTTTTGGTATCCATGTGTAAATTTGACTGCAGTACATTTGTCTAGTGGCAGACAAACTCGAAAGATGATTTTGTTAGGCCAATAAGATCGAGATACATAGTAAGAAATGGAATGTCAAAAGAGTGGAACATGGTGATCAGGGCACATCAAAACTATTACTGTACCGTACCTTTTTAGCATAAGTCTATATAACCTGAAAGCTCGTCGAGTAGGAAAAAACTTGAGAAAGTTCATACTTCGCAGTATAGGAAATAATACCATGTCAAGAAACTTAGTTATCTCATGTTGATTAAGTGCTTTTGCTGCTGAAAGAACCTTTTTGCTATCTTAGTTATGTTTTACAAGGTGTAAATATTATGGTCTTGCAACATTCAACAGGGGCATGGTCAGTTCCACAATGAACTGATAAATTTGCTGGGCTCTGAGCTAAAAGGATCAAAGGACTTCACAAAGTTATGCGCAGGCCTCTCAATCCTTGGATATATTTCTTCACAATTGGATGGAACTGGCACTAAAGCATTCTCTCAACTCCTCACTTTCCTAGGCCACAGATACCCCAAGGTAATACTTATCATTTATTGCCTGAGAAGTCCAAAACACCATGCAATGGTAAATTGAGCTAAAATATTATGTGCCAACTTACAGATCCGGAAGGCTGCAGCTGATCAGGTGTACCTTGTACTGCTGCAAAACAATAATTTGATTTCGGCAGACAATATGGATAAAGCCCAGGAAGTACTCGCAGAGACATGCTGGGAAGGAGATGTAGAGGAAGCAAGGCGCAGAAGGTCAGAACTAAATGAGGTGGCCGGTTTCGGTGTCGCCACTTCTCATAAGTCCGAGAATCAAGAAACGAAGAGAACAACTGACGTACGAAATGCTGCTTCAACTGATGAGAACAAATCTTATTCTTCACTGGTTGATTTCAGTGGATACTAGGAATTAGGAACTGGAAGCTCTGCCTTTCCCTCTTATTTTGATGAAAGGCAGCTTTTTCACACTTGTACAATACTGTACATCACCTTAATGCTCCCGTTTGATATCCTTTAGCAATTTTCTGCTAGAGTATTGTACTGGGGTGTGATTGTAATTTTGGTTTGCGAAAAGTTGCAGTCATGGGAAAGGTTGCATAGAACATGTATAGTGCGTACTTGTGGTTTTTGCGCTATTTTCCTCGCTGCCTGTATGTGGTTGCAAGAACGGTGCTCAGAGCCAGGTCTCTGAAAACAGATGGTAAGTTGGTAACTGCGCTCGTGCTGTTGAGTTCGACGCATTGGGAATTTTTTTTCTGTGTTGGCACGTTTTCACCGTGTATTCACAAAAATAGCTGTTTTCGAAGCGTATTTGTAAAAATAACACCGCTGTCGTGCGGTAAGCCATCTCCACCCGCCACTTCGCCGTTGATGCATGGCCGCCATGTGTCAACTCCTGCCATATAACACCCGTTGGCGCATGTGCGGGCACGTGTGGCCGAGTGTGACACCGCCACGTGTCAGTTAGGGTTTTGGAAATTAGATTTTGTGACTCTTTGTATGAATTTTTAAATATAGCAAACGAGTTTTAAAAATTATAAAATTTTATGTGGAACCTCATGACATAGTGTACTTGTTTGGGTAAATTTTTTATAATTTTATTCCTTTGGAATTTTCCGCAATTTCATATAAGTGTATTTGTGAGCCTGTAATCATCCGACAAATTATCTACCACAAGCAGTCGCATGCCCTTGGGAGTTTTCCATAATACAATCGTCGGGCGATGGCCCTCCCCCGCAGCTGTCGTTGGGAGATGCTCCGAAGCCCAGGCCCCTCCCCCTAATTTCACCGTCCCTCCCCCCTCCCCTGCACATCTGTCGCCTCGTCCAGAAATTCTGGCGCTAACGCTTACGGAATTCCCGGCACCAACGACGCGGCTATTCCTTCGCTCGGCTATAAATATCAAACTCTCGCAGTCACTCTTCGCTCATCTAAATTGTGTTTCGATTCTCGTTCTGGAGCTCGTCATTGAGAACTCGGAGAACGTAACATAATTAATTTTATTAAGAGATTAAGCATTTTCTTGCTTCTCGTCGCTCGACCTTTGTTGGTTGCTTTCCCAAAGAGCAGGTAATTTGTTGAATGCTTTTATCGTTATTACCATACTCGTTAGTCACCTAGTCGTTATTAGTTAGTTTAGGACTAATTAATTAGTCATAATTAGTTAGTTTACTGATAATAAATTAGTTTAGGGTAATTAATTAGTTTACTGGTAATAAATTAGTTTTGGGGTAAATAATTATCGTGGTCGTAAATAACTTATTAGAAATGAAGTGGTATTTTTTAGTGGTAATTAATCAGTCGTAATTAGTAAGTTTAGTGGTAATTACTTACTTTGGTGGTAATAAATTGGTTTAGTGCTTATAAATTAGTGGAAATGAACTACTATTAAATTATTTAGTGGTAATTAATTAGTGTATGGGTAATTAATTACCATCACTTGCATGCAATTTGTTGTATTTAATTACACATATGGATTGGACCTGTTAGTGTTTTAGGTATTTTCGAACATACAAGACTTGTATGTGTTTTTATGACGATGGTCTCGTATGGGTCGGACCGATGGGTTAGACCTGTCGAGATGCCAATGCAAGGTGGTCTGGGTGGAGGGCTCCACGCGATGAATATTCACGAGCTTCGAAGTTGCATCCGGAGGGAGTTCGTCGCGAACGCAACGACGAAGAAAGTTGTGATCGAGGCGGTCATATGCACGAATTATACATGGGAGCTCTTCAAGGTGAATGGAAGTATAGCATGGAGGCAGTACATAGAGATTGTCTTCCATCTCGAGGCGTCTATTCACGGGAAACTTATGGTGTATGTGAATTTCGTACGAAGGGCGACAGGAAACCTTGATGATGTTGGAGCCTCTACAAGCGGGCAAGCGCAACCCGAACCTGAAGATGGTAGCACAGAATGTGCTGCCTCGAAGGGAAGTTCCGCGCCTAATTTTGTGCCTAACGAGGGGGCAGAAATGTAGTGGTCGACCTGCATCAACTACCACGAGTATCTACCGGATGAGCCTCTCGGGTTGGAGTTCGATGAGGATGTCGACCCAAGCTTGAATGCTAGCGACGAGGACACATACCAAGCTGGTGATCCAACCGGGGTAAATGCGTCATCGGAGGTGCCTTACGTGGCATCGAGACTTGATGATATCGTGATGTGTTCGGTTGTACTGCTGCAAGAAGAAGGCTCCCAATGGGGTTTGATATCGACGCCCTCTTAGTTGGGCAGCTCTTCCCTAACAAGGTAATCGTGCAACAAGCTATAGCATAGTACGCCTTGTCCATCAGTCGTGTGTACCGAGTGCACGGGTCTAACCCAGGAAAGTACGCAGTGAAGTGTGTAGTGGAAGGCTACCCTTCTAAGGTCAGCGCTCACCAAGCAAAGATCTTCGGCTTGGCATTCACGGTCAAGGCGCTGACCGACCACACCTGCGAGCTCAGCGAGCCCCTGCGGCAGCATCAGAACGTGACTTCCGCATATATTGCAAGTCTCATCACACACCTAGTTGAGGCGGACATGTTTGTATCCCCCAAGATACTGATGTCGGAAGTTACCAATCAGGCTGGCTATCCTGTCAGCTACAGCAAGGCCCGACGAGCTAAGTAGAAGGTCATCAAAGAGGCGTATAATCTTGTACCAAGATTGCTTCACTAGATTGCAGAACCAAACCCCGGTATGTACATAAACAAGCTTGACCATGAAGATGCTGAGAAAGGGCCCAACCGCTTCATACTGGATCGGATGTTCTGAGCTTTCGCTCATGCCATCGTGTGCTTCTAGTTCTATCGTTCCGTGCTAACGATGGATGAAACTTTACTCAAGGAGAGGTATAAGGGCACCATCCTCACCGCGGTGGCGGCCGACGCGAATGATCAGCTTCTCCCAGTGGCTTTTGCCATTGTGGAGAGCGAGAATACATCCAGCTGGAGGTAAGCATTGTGTCTACAGAACCAGAGGCGGAAGTTTGACTCCATTTGGAGAGATCTCGAATATCGGACTACAAGGCCTACAAGGAAGTCCACTCGGGAGGGAGAGCAACCCAGTAGTGTCATAAGCTTCTTCGAGTGGATTAATGGTCATGCTCTTTGTTGGACCGTAAAAGGCGACTAGAGGGAGGGGTGGTGAATAGGAGCACGCTCACTTTTTCACAAATAATGGATTCAATAAAACTTTACACCAGCAGTTATCGAAGCTATGAAGATCAGTATATCAGTACAGCGGAAGACTAATATTGAATCTAATTTAAACCCCTAAGCAATAAGACAAAATCAACAAAGATTAAAGCAAAACAATCTGCACCGGCCGGACCATGTGTATCTTGGTGGTCGAACGATTTACTACGGCCCGACCGGTGATGTCGGGCTTGGCCGATCACGACCTCCGCAGCATCAAACAGCCCGATGACGAAGTAGAAAATAGATGAAACTTTTGATCTACAACTCCAAACTTGATGGAATTTGGAACACACATTCTCTATGATATCATGAAGCTATTCCAATCGAAGATTATGATAATTCTTGGAAGAATAGCGATCCTTTTCGATTTGATTGAAGAGAGGCTCAAAACCAGGTCAAAATGAAAACTTGATCTAAGATCTTGCTCGTGGGTAATTGATGATTAAGATGATCCTAGATAGGTTCCCACACGTCACAGCAAGCTAAATCACGTAGAGAATTCAATCAAAAACTCACGGATCAAAGAAAGACTCAAAATCATCAAATATAGAGAAAGAACGTAATGAGACAAAACATTGATAAAACTTTCCTTTGATTGATTGATATGATATGGGATTACAGCCTCTCCATCAATGGAGGACAATGCTCAATCCAAGAGCACGAAAATCACATCAAACTATCAAGAACCCTAACCTCCACAAAAGCTCCCCTAAGAAAATTAGGGTTTACAAAAATTGCAAAAGAGACGAAGAGCAGGTGCAGCCACCTCCCTCTCCTATTTATAGTGGAGGCTTAGACCTTCTAGAAGTTTGACTCTATTGGGCTCCTGTTTAGGCCCAAAACAAACGGGATACATACGCACGTATTTTAATACATCGTCTTTAACACCTCTTGACCTAACTAGCTACACCTAGTGCCATCTTGCGCCTCGGATTAGCCAATAGATCACCCTTGTCCATCTTGCACCACGCTTGAATACATGGACCTCATCCGGCATCGTCGATCATTCTGGACCTAAGCTCTCCAAGCCTAGTCCCGATCATCCTCGCCGTTGACCGTCGTTGACCACTAAGAAACATGCACAACAATAGACAAGTAAACCGAATTTGGAAAGAAGTTCTTCACAACTTGACCCATGTTAGTCAAAACATGCATCATGCAACATATATGCCCTGAAACTCATGACTTTGACCTAACAACCGAATATCGCCGCCACAACGGGCGATTTAACCAAGTAAAACCGTAAGATCGCCCCAGACCGGTCCCGACCACGACTATTGGCGGTCAGACCGCTAGTAATGACTTAGCCGATTTTCAACCTCTGAAAACCGAAACCTATTGGAAATTTCAAACCAATAGAACTTTTGAGTGGAGACTCCAAAAATTATGAGACCAAGTGCAATATAATCCCCTCTGTTGCCTACTACCTCTATTTTTGGCCCAGCTCAATTCAACACTATTGAAGTTGGCCGGTCCGACTGCCACAAGGGCCGGTCGACCGCCCGCATGGACCGGTCTCGATCACGACTGGCCGGCCGACCGGTTATGGCCTCGACAAAGACTTAACTTTGCCGAAAACACGTGAAATGACAAACCATTAACGCCATTGCCAATTGTCACATCATCCTAAGATCTGGAGCATACCCCCTTGATATCCACAATCTCCCCCTTGATGAACACATTGGCAATAATCCAGAAAATGTCATTTGGAGGTTTGAAAAGTAAAATATTTTTGTTTTTGCACAAAGGCACAACTTGGTCCATAAGCAAGAGAAAGCCATGGAAATGACCAAGCTGGCATCAAAATAGCATAGGCATGTGAGATAAGGCAAAAGAAAGCATAAAAACTTTGATTTCCAGAAAAGAGTCAAAAATCTCACTTAAGGTCCATATGAAAGAACAATTGTTCAATTGACATATGATCATTGTGAGGATAAATAAATGTAATTCAAGTTCAGAAGAGTCAATAAGACAATAAGAATGCAATTCAAAAACTACCCCTTACTATGATCCTCAAATTTCAGAAAATTTCAAATTCTCCAAGTTCTCCCCATTTTTATCATTTTTATATATCTTCTCCCCCTTTGTACAATAATGATATATCTTCTCCCCCTTTGACAATGGAGTCATCAAGGAATCACGTCTTCCTCTCATCCAGAGATAATAAATGCAGAATGAAGAAAGAAGCATAAGAAGGAGTATGCATGAAGTGCAATGCAGTAGCTTCAGTTTTTTTGTATTTTTTAATTTTTGATTACAAGAGGCTTTGGAGATTACCCAAAAGAACAAACTAGCATCTCTAATATTACACAAACAGCATATCAAGCCTAACAAAGCTAGCAAGATCATGATAAGACATATATATCAAAGCTAAGCACGAAGGCTCAAAAGTAAAGCAATAGATTTGACCAATTTTAGCAAAGCTTCAAATTCAGCAAGTTCATCAACAGGGATCCTAAAGTGAAACTGGTCATGTCAAAATGTCAAAGTGAGATAAAAAAAAATCTAATAAAGACCACATTAAGAGTTAATCAGGTCCTGTATTGAATCATTTTGCTCAAATTTCTCAAACACCCATTTTTCAATAGATTTCTCATTTGCACTGAATATTGAAGTTGACTAATGATCTAACTTAGTGACAAGATCCTGGACTAGGAGCCATCCACAAACCCATCCTAAGCTTCGATCAGAAGTTTATTAAAGGTATATCTTAGTGAAGAAGATCCTGGACTAGGAGCTATCCACAAACTCTTCCTAAGCTTCTACCAGGGCTACAAATCTTGAGGTTCATATCATTTCTGACAAGCAGTCCCCATTAGATCGTCTGGATCATCAAACTATGTCCAAGTTCATGTCTTTGACAAGCAGTCTCGTAAGAATAGTTTAGCACAATTTAAGCATAAGACAATCTTGATTTTTCATGTTTCACAATAGCAGTTTTAGAATCTCAAGAACACAAGAAGCTCAAGTAATGGTCAATTTTAGATTCAAGAGCTAACAAAGCAATTCTGACAGGGCCAATGTCACAAAAGGAGCACTAATTGCGCAACTCGCTAAAACATCCACAAATTGTAATTTTTAGTTCAAGTTGTTTTAGAGTTCTAGCTCATACAGCAAAGACTTATCTATATGTGAAAGCATGATAATTCTAGCAAGTCAAAGAACTAGACATGGCATTGAGTAAGAATTGAAATACTAAAGCTCCAAAGGGTAATAGGTAAAGCTTCATCAATTTTAAAAGATAAGCAGAAAAACTTATAATACAATGCATCTTTTTGGATACCACTTGTTGGATTTTTTATATCACTTGTTGGATTTTCCATATGAATGCAATATGATACAATGAGATGCAGTAAAAGCCTACAAACCTAAAAAGTTCAAAAAGATCAATAAGTTCAGAAAAAGAATAAGAAAAGATCAAAAGAACAAGGTAAGATCAGAAAAGATCGAACTCCCCCTCAAACCAACCCATAGGAATAAATTACCCATAACTCACTTCTCAAGGTGGCAAACCTAGTTGGGTCTAAAGGCTTGGTGAGGATATCAGCCAGTTGAGCCTCGGACTCCACAAAGTGTAGCATAATATCACCTTTTTCGACATGGTCTCTAAGGAAGTGATAGCGAATATCTACGTGCTTGGTCCTAGAGTGTTGCACAGGGTTCTTAGCAATATTAATGGCAGAAGTGTTATCACAGAAAAGATGAATACTAGCAAAATTTAACCCATAATCCTTAAGAGTGGTTACCATCCACAAAATCTGACTACATCAACTAGCAGCAGCTACATATTCAGCTTCAGTAGTGGATTGTGCAACAGAAGACTGCTTCCTAGAAGACCAAGATACAAAAAGAAGTGCCTAGGAAGTGACAGTTCCTGAGGTACTCTTCCTATCTAGCCGACACCATAAAATCGAATCGAAAACCCCGAATGGACAAAGATGATGAACAGGAATACCAAATGCCATACAGAAGGGTAGAGTGTAAATACCTGAATATGCACTTAACGGCTTGGCGATGGGAAGATCTCGGAGACGCCTGAAACCTCGCACAGAGGCAGACCGTGAAGTGAATGTCCGGTCTTGAGGCCATCAGGTACAGAAGGGAACCGATCATGCTGCGGTACTCGCGTTGATCCACGGTTTCTCCTTCCTCATCTGGATCCAAAAGAGTCGAAGTTGCCATGGAAGTGGAGATTGGCTTGCAGTCACCCATGTCGAAACGTTTGAGCAAGTTCTTAGTGTACTTCGTCTGATTGATGAAGATCCCTTCCTTGCATTGCTTGATTTGAAACCCCAAAATGTAATTGAGCTCTCCCATCATACTCATCTCAAATTCCCTAGACATAGTCTCAGAAAAGCTGAAAACAAGAGCATGGGAAGAACCACCAAAGATAATATCATCAATGTAAATTTGAGCAAGCAGGAAGTCATTACCACGCCTAAGAATGAACAAAGTCTTGTCTACTTTACCCATTTCAAAGTCATTCTTAAGCAAGAATGTCTTAAGTCTATCATACCAGGCTCTAGGGGCTTGTTTAAGACCATATAAGGCTTTGGATAGTTTGAATACATGATGTGGGTACTTGGGATTCTCAAAGCCTGGGGGTTGTTTAACATAAACTTCCTCCTCTATGAAATCATTTAAAAAGGCACTTTTAACATCTATCTGATATAATCTAAAGCCCTTAGATGCAGCAAATGCAAGCAGAATGCAAATGACTTCTAGTCTAGCAACAGGAGCAAAGGTCTTATCAAAATCCAACCCCTCAACTTGGGTAAAACCCTAAGCTACCAACCTAACCTTATTTCTAATTACAGAACCATCCTCATTTTGTTTGTTTTTGAAAACCCAGCGGGTTCCTATAACATTATGGCCACTAGAAGGTTCTACTAGGTTCCAAACCTTATTCCTCTCAAAATTCTATAACTCCTTATGCATGGCATTAACCCAGCTAGAATTCGATAAAGCATGTGATATATCGCGGGTTCAAAAGAAGCAACAAAAGCAGAATGAGAGTAGAGGTTTGGATCATTATACCTGGAGCGAGTGACTCGCTCATGGAGATTACCTATTATCTGATCCGGAGTGCTGCTTTTGAATGTGAAGTGGTGCACCTGGAGAGTAAAGCATCTCTTCAACCTCCGAAGGTACTGCTGATGATGAAGATGCAGCAGGAGCCTCATCTGAAGGCAAGTACTCACAACAAGTTCTTTTGCTCGAATAAGAGCGTCAATAGCAGCAGGTGAAAGAACATCAATTCCTTCATCATCTTCCTCTATGAATATGCTTTCTGTCACCTGTGTATCACCTAAAATATCTGATCTAGCTCTAGGGCTAGTCTCATCAAAAGTAACATTGCATGTCTCCTGAACAAGGTTAGTTTCAGCATTAAAAACCTGAAAACCCCTCGAATGTGCAGGATAACCTAGAAATAAACCATCAAAAGTTCTTGACTCAAATTTATCTATATTTCCTGTTTTTAGAATAAAACATTTAGATCCAAAGACTCGAAAGTGCGAGACAGAGTGTTTTCTACAAAATCGAAGCTTATAAACAGTCTTGCCCAAAGAAGGTATATGTAGGACTGTAAAGGCGACTAGAGGGGGGTGAATAGGCGCTTTCTCGATTTTTCGCCTTAATCAAATTCAACACGAACTTTTCTTCTTTAGCTATGAAAGCTAAGAAGATCAGTAAACGCACAGAGGAAGCCTTGTGCTGAATTCGATAACCCCCTTAACCACAAGACCCAAAAAGGAGAAATGATCTCAGGAGATCGGCTCGAGCATCAAGGCGGTCGGACCGCGTTGATCAAGGCGGTCGGACGGTGGTCGATCAAGGTCGGACCGTTGGGAATCGGTTCGACCGGCAGCTACCGGGCGGTTTGAACAGCTGGCGGTCGGACCGCCGTTGCTAAATCGGTCGGACCGATTTAGTGCAGTACCAAAACACAAAGCCCAAATCCAAAACGAAAATTGGTCAAACTTTTGATTCAACCAATGAAACTTGACCAAATTTGGAGCACACCTCCCTGAGGATATCTAAGACCTATTTCTAGCGACAATCGTCCAGATCCACTTCAAAGAATCGATGTCTTAAGGCTTTACCAAAGAAGTGTTCCAAAACCTAGAAATATGAAAATCTTGATCCAAGACTTGCTTGTGGGGGATTGATGATCTAGATGATTCTAGGAGTATTCCCACACATCAAAGTATGATAAAATCGGTCAAGAGACCAAGCATAAACACTTGAATCAAGGAAGCACCAAAATCATCAAAAGATAGAGGAACACAAAAGAGACTTCACCCTCAAGCAAACATCAATAGACTGAATGATTCAACATGTTGCTTACAAAGCCACTTCCTCAAGGAGGATAAGAGCTCAATCAAAGAGCACACAATCAAATCTCTCCAAACCCTAGCCTCTCCTCTTCCCTCCAAACCCTAGAAAAAACTTGGAGTTCCTAAATGAGTGCTTGGGGGTTTTTCCATCTCCCCCCTTTCTATTTATAGGAGAGGCCTAGGGTTTCACTTATGGGCTCCTATGAAGGCCCACACACATATGGGACCCACTCACACATATCTGTTGAAGCAATCGCCTGCTTCACCACGTGTAGGTTGATCAGCGGCTCTCATCAGGTCTGCAAATCTCTCCCGTCCGAATCCCATCGGAGCCTCCCAGAGACTTGCACCGACTTCCGCACCGCTCGATCCAACCAACAGCAACGGACGCCTGCTCGATCCATCTTGCTCATTCTCGCACCATGCTTGAGTCACACGACCACCCGGCATCCATGATCGCTCGACCTCGCCTCCAAGCGTAGTCCCGATCCACCTCACCGCTGACGCCGCCGACCGCAAGCCACCGCATGAAGAATAGACAAAGAAATCTTCTCCGGGAACAAGTTCTTCACAACTTGACCCACATTAGTTCAACAATGCAATATGCAACAATAAAGCATTGAAATTCATACACTAAACACATTCCAAACACAACAATGCCAAAAAGGCCAAAGTCCAAGTGATTGGCGGTCTGACCGCCCCATACGGCTGGTCCGACCGATTTCAGGCCGGTCCGACCGATTCCACAACGGCGGTCGGACCGCCCGAAAAGACTTAGCCAAATTTTCATCTCGAAAATCCGAAACCTTCTCGAATTTTCAAATGAATAGAACTTTTGACTGGGAGCTCCAAAAATTATATGACCACATCCAGGAGACTCCCCTTACTTGCCTACACAACCTATTTTTGGCTCAGCTTCAAAAACCAATTTGAACCATATCCGGTCGGACCGGCAAGCACCACGGCCGGATCGCTTCCACTCAAGCGGTCCGACCGCCATCGCCACCGGCCGGACCACCCGTGGTCCGGCTGTAATCAAGCAAACCCAAAAACGTGAGAATTTGCAAACCAACAATGCCATTGCCAATTGACTCATCATCCTAAGATCATGCACATATCCCCACGATATCCACAGTATCACAAAGACATGATTAGCAATATGGCAAGCAGTAGCAATAGCTTCGGCCTGAAACCTTCTCGGTGTGCTATACTCATCTAGCATCGTCCTAACCATATCAACCAGGGTCCTGTTCTTCCTTTCCACAACGCCATTTTATTGAGGGACGTGTGGAGAAGAGAATTGATACTCAATTCCACGCTCAGCACAAAAAGAAGCAAATGAGGTATTCTTGAACTCCGTGCAATTGTCACTGCGGATCACTCTCAAAGCACCCGGAAGTTCAGAAGCCAAACGCAGAACAAGATCATGATAAAAATCAAAAACTTCATCCTTAGAAGCAAGAAAGAACACCCAAGTGTATCTAGAAAAATCATCGACTATGACAAGAATGTACCATTTTCCACCAACTGACCGAACTCTAGCAGGACCAACAGTATCCATATGAAGCAACTGTCCCGGTCCGTCAGTCATGACCATAGTCACTAAAGGGTCTGAGGCGACAACTTGCTTACCATGTCTACAGGGCGCACAAACAGCATCTTTGACGGCTTTGAGTTTGGGCAAACCTCTCATGAGCTCAAGGTTGCTAACTCGCGTCAGATGATCAAAACCAATGTGCCCCAAACGTCGGTGCCAAAGCCAGAACTCAGAAGAAGAATATGAAATCAAGCATTTTAGAGAACCAGCAAGAGATTCAGAAAAGTCAGCTCCAAAGATCCTAGCAACTCTAGTAATTCCAAAAATAAGCTCACCAGTTGAATCAAGCACCCGACAATTATTTTTCTTAAATATAGTCTCATATCCATCATCAAGAAGTTGAGAGACAGAAAGCAAATTAAACCTTAGCTTGTCAACAAGGGCGACGTCCTTGAGGATGAAACTGTCGTTCACCCTGATCGATCCCGTTCTTTCAATCCGCCCTTGTTTATCATCTCCAAAGGTGATAAAATTATCAACTGTCGACCGCGTGAAGGAGGTGAACCATCTTGAGTCTCCAGTCATGTGGCGTGAACAGCCGGAATCGACGAACCACGTGTCCTTCCTCTTCCCGCGGTAATCCTGAAAATCAAGGAACAGAAGAACGATGTGTCTCAATACTGGGGTTAGTTAAACAAGACTTAGGAACCCAGTACTGAGACACATGTCTGCGAGTAGTATGCAAAGCAGAAGTGCTATCCTTGATTTTATTTGAAGTTCTGTTATGAGCAATGGTTAAAGTAACATGAGAGTTATCCTGTCTAGGAACATTATGATGAGCATGTGACACAAATCCTAAACCAGATTTCTTCTTTTCTATGTTACTATGTCTCATAAAAGCTCTTGGTTGATTAGATGAAATTCTAGTAAAAATTTTATTATCATTTTTCAACCTACGCTAACAGAACTCAATCAAATGCCCATCCTTTTTACAATAGGTGCAATGATACTTAATACCACTTGGAGAACCACCCTTAGACTTAACAATGGTTGGGCAATACCTGCAGATTTAAATATAGTTTTTGCAGGTTGTGTTTTGAATTCAATTAACCCATTTTCCAAGACTTGGGTAACTTTTGGGTTAGAATTATTTTGAACATGATTGTATCCTAATCCTTGCTTCTTATAAGGAGTTTTAGATTTATCCAGAATCATGTTTAATTGTTTCTTACCTTTAGAGAATTTTTCTAAGGTATCCTTAAGATAAGCATTTTTTTCTTTAAGATTAATACATGATTCACGGGTTTTACCCTTAATGGCTCTAGCATATTTTTCCTTATATAAAATAGTTTCAAGTTTAAGAGCTGGACATGAAGTACATGTAGAAGACTCAATACTGTTCTTAAACTTGCCATATTTAGCTCTAGTTGCTTCTAAGATATCTTTAACTTCATGTTCGCGTTCTAAGCAAAAAGTGCAAAGTCTAGAATCAACCACACAAGAAGCAACTAACTTGCTAGACTCTAAGCATTTTTCACATGGAGCAGATTTAACCTCAACAAGCTTAGTCCTAGCATTTTCAAGTTGTTGCAAAGCAATATCATGAGCAGATTGCAGTTTAGCAAATTCAGAGTGCAAAGCATGGTAGGATGAACATTCATTAGATTCAAGAGTCTTAGCATTTTCAAGTTCTAAAGTCAAATTATCTACTTGTGACTCTAAGTCCTTATTCTTGGCCATGACAAACTCTAAAGCCTTATCCTGACTCATAAGTTGCTCAAATATATATTCACATCTATCAGAAAGAACATCATAGGAAGGAGGTACCTCATTGTTGTCGTCGTCAACAGAGTCAGCCATGAAGCACAAGCCGGTGAAATCCTTGGCCTTCCCCTTCTTCTTGTTTTGAGGGATCTCATCCTCCTTGTCCTCCTCACTCCCGGAGTCAACATCGCTCAAGGATTGATCCTCAAAAGCGGCAAGCACCCGGTGAGCGGCCTTTGTCAGCTTGGCAGTATCAAACTTTGATTTGTTTCATTGAGGCTTCTTCCAAGCTGGCTTTCTCTCCTTATGGTTGCTCTTACCTTTCAGCTTGGGGCAATTTGCCCGGATATGATTTAGCTCACCACATTCATAGCAAGTCACGGGACCTCCTCGATTTCTGTTTCTCATGTTGTTGTAGGCCCGTGTGACCTTTTTACTATAAGAGCCAACTCAGCCTCAGGAAGACTCTCAAACTCCTCTTCATGGATTGCAGATAAACCAGCAAGCGAAAATCCAGAAGAAGACTCAAAAGACCCATCAGAAGCTCTCTTGAGCGGGTCTGCTACCAAAGCCATGTTTTCCTTTTTGGGATGATCAATCCTCTTAATCTCATGAGTCTTAAGCTTGCTATAGAGCAGCTCCAAAGTTAGATCAGAAAGATTGACATTCTCCTCAATGGCAGTAGCCTTTATCTTCCACTCCTTGGTGTTGATTGCAGCCAAGAGGTGGGTGGCATTTTTAGACTGAGAATATTCAATACCAACAGCTTTCATCTGATTAATCACTTTATTAAAGCAACTGAAAATGTCCTCGATGCTCTCTCTAGGACGCATCTTGAATTTGTTATATTCACGTTTATAGACTGTTTGGCGTACTTTCTTGACTTGAGACGAGCCCTCATGATAGGTTTCGAGAGTGTTCCAAATCTCATGCGTAGTCTCAAGATTACAAATCTGATCATACTCCTGTCTCCCAAGCCCACCATACAAGAGGTTTTTAGCCTTATTGTTGTTAGCCAAAAGGGCTTCTGAAGCCGGCGTAGTAACTTCGGACACAATGAGAGGAACTCGAACAACCTCCCATATTGCGTGTCCTTCGGTCTCAAGGAAGACTCGCAAGCGATTCTTCCAATAGGCACAGTCGTGCCCATCGAAGATATGCGGCTTTGTGGAGTATCTATCCATCGCCAAGTTCAGTGACCGGTTAAGATCAAGATTGAACTAACCGGACTCTGATACCACTTGTTGGACCGAAAAGGCGACTAGGGGGTGAATAGGAGTACGCTCACTTTTTCACAAATAATGGATTCAATAAAACTTTACTCCAGTAGCTATAGAAGCTATGAAGATCAGTATATCAGTACAGCGGAAGACTAATATTGAATCAAATTTAAACCCCTAAGTAATAAGACAAATCAATAAAGATTAAAGCAAAACAATCATCATCGGTCGATCATCAGTTATCTTGGCGGTTGGACCGATTTCCTACCAACCGATCGGTGATGTCGGGCTCGGCCGATCACCGCCTCCGAATCGATCAAACAAATTCATGACGGTTACAAATAGATAAAACTTTTGATCTACAACTCCAAACTTGATGAAACTTGGAACACACCTTCTCTATGATATCAGAAAGTTATTCCAATCGAAGATTGTGATAATTCTTAGAAGAATAACTATCCTTTTCGATTTGATTGAAGAGAGGTTCAAAATCGAGTCAAAACGAAAACTTGATACAAGATCTTGCTCGTGGGTGATTGATGATCAAGATGATACTAGATAGGTTCCCACACATCACAGCAAGCTAAATCACGTGGAGAATTCAATCAAAAACTCACGGATCAAAGAAAGACTCAAAATCATCAAATATAGAGAAAGAACGCAATGAGACAAAACATTAATCAAACTTTCCTTTGATTGATTGATATGATATGGGCATACAGCCTCTCCATCAATGGAGGACAATGCTCAATCCAAGAGCACGAAAATCACATCAAACTATCAAGAACCCTAGCCTCCACAAAAGCTCCCCCTAAGAAAATTAGGGTTTACAAAAATTACAAAAGAGACGAAGAGCAGGTGCAGCCACCTCCCTCTCCTATTTATAGTGGAGGCTTAGACCTTCTAGAAGTTTGACTCTATTGGGCTTCCGTTAAGGCCCAAAACAAACGGGACACATACGCATATATTTTAATGCGCCGTCTTTAACACCTCTTGACCTAACTAGCTACATCCAGCGCCATCTTGCGCCTCGGATTAGCCAATAGGTCACCCTTGTCCATCTTGCACCACGCTTGAGTACATTGACCTCACCCGGCATCGTCGATCGTTTTGGACCTCAGCTCCCCAAGCCTAGTCCCGATCATCCTCGCCGTTGACCGTCGTTGACCACCAAGCAACCTGCACAACAATAGACAGAAACCGAATTTGGAAATAAGTTCATCACAACTTGACCCATGTTAGTCAAAACATGCATCATGCAACATATATGCCCTGAAACTCATGACTTTGACCTAACAACCGAATGTCGCCACCACGACGGGCGACGAACCAATTGAAATCGGTCGATCACGCCTCTGTGGCGGTCGACACCATTCTCGCCGGTCCGATCACACTATTGGCCGGCCGACCGCCAAGACGACTTAGCCGATTTTCAACCTCTGAAAACCGAAACCTATTGGAAATTTCAAACCAATAGAACTTTTGACTGGAGACTCCAAAAATTATGAGACCAAGTGTAATAGAACCACCTCTGTTGCCTGCTACCTCTATTTTTGGCCCAGCTCAATTCAACACTTTTGATGTTTGCCGGTCCGACTGCCATTAGGGCCGGTCAGACCGTCGCATGGACCGGTGTGGCGCGCTGGCCGGCCGATCGGTTATGGCTCGACAAAGATCGAACTTTGTCGAAAACATGTGAAACGACAAACCATTAACGCCATTGTCAATTGTCACATCATCCTAAGATCTGGAGCATATCCCCATGATATCCACACTCTTGAATTGGAGAAATGGTCCCTCCTCTATGACACAGACGGTGTGAGGTACGAGATTATGATGACTAACATGTCTGAGGTCTACAACAGCGTCCTCAAAGGTGTGCGGTGCATCCCTATCACCGCGATCGTTCAAGAGACATGGACTCGCACTATTAGTTATTTCGTCAATAGAGCCACCGCAGCAAAGCGACAGATGGAGAAAGGCAAGCAGTGGTCCGAGAACATGCAGAGGCATATGGATCAAAAGATGGAGAAGACACGAATGCATAACATCTGGGTGATCGACAGCCTCAGGCAGAAGTACGAGATCAGGCTTCAGCAGAAATACGTCAACAGTCATGCTAGGGGGGAAAGGAAACAGACATGCACCATGGGTGATGTGGTGATATGCATCTACAACAAGCCAAAGCTCTTCCACAAGCCATGGTTGCATGTGTACAAAGCGTATGTGCAAATGAGGCAGATGTATACGCTGTACATCTCTTAGTACTACGACATGCAGCACCTTTTCGGTACATGGAGTGAAGAGTTCCACTCGTATGGCTTGGAAATGAACTACAAGGATCTTTGGCGGACATGGTGCAATAGGGTCCCAACAAGGACTTGAACAGAATAGGGAAGGGGCGACAGCAGATGCGGCGCTTCCGGAACGACATGGATGCCAGCCAACGTACTAGTATTAGCCGCACAATCAAGTGCAGGATATGCAAGACTCCTGGGCACTCAATGAAGGATTATCCCAATAGACCGAGCTCATCTAGTCGTCATTCAGTGTCGTAATTTAATGTATTTTCCTTCTTGTTTTGTGATGTACAACGAAACTTCTATGATACCCAGATATGTCAGACTTATCGATAAACTTCTGCGCGAGGATGCTGCAGAAGCGCAAGTGTCTTGTGCAGCAGGCCAAACATGTACAATACCAAGATTATTCAATAAAAGATGCTTCGGTACCACCACGGTTTCTGGTCCCGTAGTGTGTGTGTGGTGAGCCAACAAAAATCATTTAGTCCACACACACAGACACCTCCGCCCAGGCATACTACACGTGCGGGAACCACCTCGTAAGCGTTTCTTTCACACGGATTGATTTTCCCCTCCCTACGCTAATTCCATAAATTTTAAACTTCATCCCCATGTAATGGCAGCCCGAGATGCGCTGCCACTTCTTCTAGTGGATCGACGGCCTGGAAATGTACGCTAGGGCGTTCGTCCAGCATAAGTACATGCTGAACTACTCGATGCGGGCCAAGACCTTCGTGCGGTGGAAACCTTACGTACCGGACCCTGTCGAGGAGGCACCGAAGGAGCCCAGGACTCACCTGGGCGTAATCCATATTGATGACGTGAGTTATGAAGAATTTACATCCTTATTGCGTTTTTACTATACGGTGCACTTACATCATGGAATCGCAGGATATGGACAACTTCGACATACCAGCCCGACGTGGAGAGCCCCGCGACAAGGGAAGGAAAGGCTCATGCGGCTGAGCCCGACCGCCATAGCGTATCCGGTCGCCCGAGTGTAATCCTTATCGACAACATGAGTTATGAAGAATTTACATTCTTGTTACATTTTTTACTGTACGATGCACTTACATTATGGAATCGTAGGACATGGACGACTTCTACATACCAGCTCAACGTGGAGAGTTTCGCGACAAGGAGAAGGCTCCTTCGTCCGAGACCGACCGATGTCATAGAGTATCCGGCTGACCGGGCGCACTCCGTATCGAAGACGTGAGTTATATACAAATTACATCCTTGTTGTGTTTCTTATTGTACAATCCACTTACATCATATAATCGCAGGACATGGACGACTTTGATACTCATCGCCACCGTGGCAGTCCCGAGACAAGGGGCACTCGCAATGGCACCGCGGAGACTAGTTGTACACATTGTTAAATAACAACCCTGAGACAAGCATTCCTGTAGAGAAAGCAATGTGTCTAGAAAACATGGAATATCAGAAGACAACAAAGGTGCTACTGCTTGAAAAGACTGCAAACACCAATCAACATGCATCAAAGGTGCTACTATGTGATGAGGTGAGCTCACCAAGAAAACAGATTGCTGCGGAGACTAGTTGCAGACACCTATTTTTAATGTTATAGGACACTCTTTGTTAATTTAGTAGTCTATTGTGGATAATATTCTTTAATATTGTATTGTACCACATACTAGGTAAGCTTATGCATGAACCAACTGAGGGAAATGTGTGGTGTGCAGATCATATAACGATGTACCGTAGCCTTCGAAACACACGAGTTGGAGGTTACGGTACATCGTTATATGATCTGCATGCCACACATTTTCCTCGGTTGGTTTATGCACAAGCTTATCTAGCCTGTGGTACAGTACGGTATTAAAGAATATCATCCACAGTAGACTGCTAAATTAACAAATAGTATCCTATTTCATCGGTTTACATGTGATAATACCCCGTCCTCCTTCATCCTTGTTCATGCACAAGTTTATCTAGACTTTGGTATATCCTGTGTTATGTTATTATATTTGGGTATGTTTGTATTCATTTTTTTCCTATATTTGTACGCTTATTTTAGTTGTTATGTGTGTACTCCTGCGTCATATTATATATCGACATCTCGAATGAAGTTGCAATGCATTTTTTTCCATATATTTCAAGTCACATGAAATCATGAAACCCTAATTTTCAAAACCTAAAATCCAAATTTTCGCAACCTAAATCCTAAATTTTACAATTCCAGAACACATATCAAATTATACAAATAGTACACATTCAAGTCCACTGCATGAGGAGCCTTCAAAATAGAATTCAAAATTTTTGGAGCTCAATTTCTACATTTGCAAATTCGTACAATCAGTACACTTATATGAAATTGCGAGAAACATTCTGAAAGAATAAAATTATAGAAAATTTACCCAAGCAAGTACACTGTGTCGGGAGGTTCCACATAAAATTTTATAATTTTTGAAACTCATTTGCAATATTTAAAAATTCATACAAAAAACCGCAAAATCTCATTTCCGAAACCCTAACTAAACTCTAACCTAAATCCTAATGGGACACGTGGCGGCTCCCTAACGGGACACGTGGCGGCGTCAGAGCGTTCCGACACAACCGTCGTGCGGCAATAGGTGTGACGTGGTGGCGTTGCCACACGACTAGCCGTGCGATAACACCGATGTGGCGCACAAAGAGTTCTTACCGTATGATGGCCGTGCGGCAACGGCAACATGGCGTGTGGAGAGCTCTTGCCGCACGATGACTATGCGGTAATATTTTTACAAATACACTCGTAAGACGGATACGCTATCAAAACATGCCAAAACAGAAGAAAAAAATCACTCATTGGTATACGCCTGGGGCGGTGAAGCATTCGAAGAAACTACTTTTTGACTTCTCGGCACCTGACCAACGGTCATGACTCACGACTCCTAAAATGAATGAATAGCCTTGGACTTTCCTGAAGTATGACAGCAGCAGTTCATGATGAACAATTTCTGCAAGGTCTGCAGCCATGATCTTTAAATGGTGTAACGTGGAATGAAATGTCACGCATAGCACCAAAAACTTGCACGCCCTTCCGAGGGAACTCACCTGTCAGACAAATTAATCTACTCAAATTGCTATAAGGTATAAATGATGAATATTTCATATGTGAACTCTGATGGCACAAACATATCGGTAACAAACACAAATGGGCTTCCAAGAAAATCCCTGGTCCAGCTGAAGTGCCTTAAACAGTAATACCTCAGACAACTCATACAAATAAACTTAATAATTAACACTTCCAGAAACAACTCAGTATGGTGAACAATGGTTGCAGCAAGCTGTCAGCACCAACAGGTTTATCACAAGGAGAGAAATGTCTCGATGGCAACTGACTGATAGAGTAGATCAAAAAAATTGTGCAGTCGCAAGGTACTCGTATCACTTGCTAGATTGTTCTGATGCCTGAAGTAGTAGTATCATGGCTTCAACCATGGAAAGACATCCGGTGATGAGGGCAATCGTGCTGTCAAAACTTCAACTCCCGTTTCCGTCACCTGAAGGGCATAGGAAAACAACGGGAACAAGCTCAAATAAACCATCAAACACCAGGAAAGACCAAATGAAGCTTTCTTGGTAAACAAGTACACAAAGTTACTAAAGTACAGTAACTATCAAACTGGTGGCAAGCCAATGGGTCTAAATCCTGTTTGGTTTAAATGTGTTGGCGGTGCAAGTCGATGCAGGATTAAATTACAGTGCAGATAAGGGATTCGTTCTTTTCGGCTAACTAAAGCTGTGTGTGTGATAAAGACTATCCACATAAACAAATGGATTAATTCCTCGTAACACAAAAAAAAACATATTTACACTCACCAAAAGGGTGTGCTCAAATTGAGCACTCCGTTTACCATCTGCAGTCACCGCAGTCCACTCATCAGGCCATAGACGGTCATGCCAAACTCCTACAAAATATGGAATTTTTTACAAAAGAATGCTGGAGGCCCGGGTCTTTGAGAAAGTTGTGTCAGGAAAAGGAACATCAAAGTACTGAAGTCATGAAGTGCCCATTATAGGTGTTGGAGTTTGCCAGTGTTATACACTTGCCTGCATTTATCATTGGCTCGATTGTAAATGTCTGCCCAGGTTTCATGATACCAACAGCCTTGTTCCCTACATTAAAAGGCAACCATACCTCGGATTGAATGACATTGTGTAGCATTTGGCAAAACTAGGTAGTATAACACCTACAGCATTAATATAAGAAGAAATGCAAATAAGATGAACTAGATGCAAGAAACATACTTGAATAGTGAGGGATGTTTGGGGCACAGTGGAACAGTTCTCCTATGCCATGACCACAATAAGATTTCACCTGAAAGAAAGATAATTACTTGAGTAAGGGTGCAAATATACAATGGGAAATTGGGAATAGT
This sequence comes from Hsuehochloa calcarea, assembly GCA_036346395.1. Lineage (NCBI taxonomy): Eukaryota > Viridiplantae > Streptophyta > Magnoliopsida > Poales > Poaceae > Hsuehochloa > Hsuehochloa calcarea. The sequence goes on along the minus strand of CM070611.1, from coordinate 10,198,842 downwards.
AATGAAAGATTAAGTCAATGCCAATGTGATACTGACCACAGATAAACCTGACATTGACGCATGTCTATTTATGATTTCTCCAACTTCTCGAAACCTAACTCCAGGTTTAACTGTTCATTTAAAATAGAAAGTTCAAATGTCATATCTTCTTTCCACAAATAACTTGATGTTCTCACAGATGTAGCGGGAACTTCAAACAGAAGGATATTACATTTTTAAGTTTAGACACAATAGCTAAAAAGAGAAAAGGAGCCAAGGAATAAAGCAAGGTGATTACTAAGAATACAAGATTGAAATCGAAGCATCACCTATTGCAATAGCTTTCTCCAAGCACTCGTAGGTACAGCGGACAAGCTGTTTGGAAGCTTCATCAACATTTCCAACAAAATATGTCTCGTTTAAATCACCTGCAGTAATAGTTATATTCATATGTCAAATCAAAAATCAAAAACCAAATATAACATTTTTCAGCAGTTAAATGCCACATCAGGTTGCTGAGACTTTACCATGAACACCTTTATAATATACAGTTATGTCAATGTTTACAATGTCACCATCCTCAAGTTTTCTGTTAGAAAAATTCAGATAGAAACCAACGGAAATCCTTATAATGTAAATCAAATTTAGCCAAAGCAATAATGTTCATGCAAGGCATTAAATGAAAGATTAGCTTGATGTATAAATTTCTCGGGGACCTGGCATCTGGAATTCCATGGCAAATGACTTCATTAACTGACCTGAATACAAGTGACAACAATGTGAGCGATATCACTTTACAGTCTTTTAGACTTGACGCTAAATAACTAATAAATTGAAGACAACCTACGTGCAGCAAGACTTCGGAAAGAAATGGTAATTCAATGGAGACGGGTATCCACCTGACGATAGAATGGAAATTATGACAAACAAGAACGAAATAGATCAAGATAAGATGCATATCTAATACCAGGGAAGTACATTGAACTTATATTCTAGTATAACAAATTCACAATGAATGACATAATATTACAAACTAGTAAACTACAAGGCTTCTTAAAACATTTGATGATACATAATAGTGATTCACTCATTTACAAGCTATAATCATCACTGAATCAACTGATGATCCATTTGTTGCATTTAAATTTTAAAAGAAGGTTAATCAGACCTCTAGCAATCGTCTCCTCATGAACCACTCTATCAATTTCATCTGCTGTAATTCCTGGCTTGATTACACGAGCAGCTGCATCTAAAACCTCTCTTGCAATCTAGTAGCGATGGTGTGGAATAAAACAGAAATGGTTAGCAAGGTTCCACTGAAATATTTCAGCACAAAGTTAGATGTGCTGGAAACTTACTTGACATGTTTCTCTCATCCTTTCAATTTGCTCTGGAGTCTTGATCTACAGGAATAGCAGAAACGAATCCAGCACAGAAAATGATCATCAGATATCTATTTGTGGAACATATATGATACTTACAAATCTCTGAAGAACTCTACCTCTACTCTTTTCTGCAAATCACTATCTGGCTCAATCTTGGGGATTCCCTAAAGATGTTGGATAATGTCAGGGGAGATGTAATATAGATCATTACAAGATACCAATACAGCGGTCCAACTTAATGATCCACCTTTTTGGTACAGAGAGCTATATCAGTTCAAATGGCAATGTCAACAAGATATGCAGAAGATGGGAGGAAATACAACTTAAGCACAATTAAGACTTACATCAAGTGCCCAATCAGGCTTCTCAATTTCGTCCGGTATCACACGCATCTTCGATATAGGATATGGTCTCAATGGACTGCAACACATAATAATTAAGTACAAAGTAAATGATGAAAAATAGTCCTTCTACCACTAGAGAAGTAGTAAAGATGTCCAATGCAGAGAGCTGCCTGGTTTTAGCTAACCAAGCCTCATTTTGCACAGAGAGTTATTAACAGATGTAGCAACTACAAATCTAGTTATTCAAAGTACCACATGCATCTTTGGTATCACACATGGTCTCAATGAACTGCAATACATAATAATTTAGCACAAAGTTGTAAAATGAAGCACAATTCATCGAACGAAGAGAGAAATCTCGTTCTGCAAACAAAGTTATTAATGAATACAGCGCGCAAGCAAATTAAGTTAGTTGGCTATAAGAAACAGAAGCATCAATGTAGACCCAACAAAATGAATGTAAATATATGGTAAATAACTTTATACCCTGTCCAATCAAAACGAGGAAGCTCCAATGTCCGTGTCCGCCCTTTTTTCAAACAATATTTCCAACCTTCTTGAGACTGCTGGGGTGTCATTGCAGCTAGCTTTGTGTGGACAGACTTGTGAGAGACCCATGCTGCCTTAAAACAATCCTGTGTACTGCGAAAGATTTGTATGTAAGCATCAAATATTCAAATGTTTTCACTCAAAATGCTCAAGGCCATAATATTAAAAATAAAGCGTAATTCTACCCTATGCTAGTATAATATGCTACTGCCTCCAAAGGATGCTTCAATACTAAAGATGCATTTTCTTCACAGTCAAAAGAATGCAGCTAAACTCCACTATACTCACTAATGAAGGCCATCAAAAGATTTATGGGACACAAAGGTTTATTGGACCAACTTCATCTTTATTGGTGATAAAGTTTCTAGTTTCCACATAATGCCATAACTAGATAATACAACAATCTTTAAAACGTCTAGAAGTTTTTAGCAAGGTTCAAGAAATCGGGCCTAGGAGTCAATTAGGTGCCACCTAGGCACTCGATGGTGCCCTTCCGCCACGACTTCGACGAAGTCGACGTGCTAGGCGGGCTCATAGTCACCAGGAACGTGGGTCGACCGGGTCGAGGAACGCCACTTTTCCTTCTAAATTACATAGAAATAGTCTACTATGTCCCACGAATCATACAGGGTCAATGAATCCGGTACGTGGAACGCGGCATTGACCAGCGATCCCTGTGACTATGAGTGGGCTGGCCACCTAGGACCGGCTAGGCGGTCAAAGCCGGTCCAAGGTGGCTTGGGCTGTGCTCGGCGAGGCGGCCGCCGAGGCGCGGGGTGAGACACGAGTTCGCACTAGAGTTTGGGCACCCCATCCCCCACCTCCCCTGCCACCGAATCAAGCTTGCTGCCGAGGTTCTGGCCATCCCAGTCGTCGAATCGAGCTTGCCACCGGTCGATCTCGCCTCCCCCCATCACCGGCCGCCGAATCGACCTCAACACTAGCCATCTCCGCCACCAAATCAAGGTCATTGTCATCGAATCAAGCTCAGAACCAACAATCGAGGTCGCCGCAACCAAATCCCATTATCCCTACTTTGCTCTCTGTCGTCCTCAAGGTATGTCGCCGCCCCCGCTCTGATCTGCTCTCTGCTCTCGCCCCGCTCTACCATGCTCTCTACGCTACTCTCGCCCTGCTCTGCTCTCTGCAGCGAGTGCTAGTGCATTGAGTTCAAGTCCGACTAAGATGAAGTGGTTGTTACCAAGAATTATGAGGAAGAGGCCAAAGATTAACTCGTGATTGACAGAATGAGTCATATTATCAATTCATTATTAACTATATTACTCCATCCGTTTCGCTATATTTGTCCATAGCCTCAGGATTATCCGTTTCAATATATTTGTCTATTGGGGGAATCTAGAGTGTGGTTATTGCAAGTTTCTCTCTACCCGTACTTAAATGCTTTGAAAGAAGTTAAGTGGTAGTGGTATATCATTTAATAGGGGTATGGGGGTATGTATGGTCATTTCTCATTAAGTATTTCTTAGATTGAGTGCTTCTTTGGACTGTGCGTATGGTGAATTGTGGACAAACATAGCGAAACGGAGGGAGTAGTATTTTGCTTGCTTCTAAGAGTCTAAGAGACTAAGACTATATCTATGTCTATGTGTGGTTGCTATGTCTTATTGTGTGAGACTGTGTGAAGTTAAGACTGTGATGTTATGATATGCCTTTTTATGTTAAGTCTTTGAGATGCGTGGCTGCATATATATGTTTCATTCATAGTCTTTATCACAAATAGCAAATAACTCATCATTGATTAAATATGCAGGTTTACATGATTAGTTGATTGATTAAATGTTTACATCAAGATCTTAGAGGGGAGATAATCTACATGACTACATCAAATTGTTCATGTCTTGCTTCCTCAGGTAATTTTCCTTCCATCTTGCTCAATTGGATGTCTGCTGCCTGCTTAATTCATTGCATTCTACCTTCTACTCAGCATTGTAGCCTAGTCAGCCTAGGCGCCGGGCCACCACCAAACTAACACATAGTGCTTTCTTGAACCTTGTTTTTTAGTAATATGCCCGACACTTGTCAATCTACCGGGTGCTCTTTTTACAAGTTCATTCAGAACTTAAAAAAATGATCTCGAAGGCTCCAGAATAAATTCCAACTCATGATGCTCGTTGATGATATTGCGATACAAAATTGTGGGCTGTTAACACTCACCAGAAAGCAGCGCCTTCACGGGGGAGCTTCAGTTGCGCACACTTGGGGCATCTGAAAACAACGAAGGGTTAGCAACAACTTCAGCGAAGTAGCTCGTCTAGTACGCACTTCTTTCCATGGTAAAACTTCAGATGGACAGAAAAAAAAGACGGGCAAGCGAACGTACTGAAGGGACGCGGGTTTGCCGCAGCGAGAGCAGGCGAGCGACGACTCGGAGGCCCCCTTCTCCATCTCTCTCAGCTGCACAACACCACACGGACGATACGATCAGATCAGTACGGATCCACAGAGGGATGAACCAAAAGAGGGAAGAACGCGAGAAGAGTGGCGTTGTTGCGGCACCCGTCTCACTCACCTAGTCACCTGCGGCGGGCGGCGTCGGAGGAGGGTAGGCCTCAGGCGGCGCGTGCGGTGGACGCGAGGAGGGCAGGAGAACGAGCCGAGGGGGAAAAGGGGTTTTATTGCTGCGAGTCGGGGGGGAGCTCGATCAGGGCTCGCACCGGTCGTGCGCGTGCTGTTTACTTGTAGCCAAGCCGGTAGATGTTGGGTAGGGAGATGCGACCGCGCGCGGGGTTGGGCCGGCCCACCAAAAACGTTGGTCAGGCTGCTGGCCTCGCGGCGCGCTGCTCCGCGGCAGAAACGCACACGGACACCAACGGACCGTGGGGCGGCGGTGCAACGCACGAGGGACGGGCCTAGGCGAGGGCTCAAAGTCGTCGCAGGCGCGGGCGCCCGACTACGGGTAGGTAAAAAGATTGGGCGATGGCTGCGTCGCGCGGCCTTGTATTTCTTGCGTGCGCGACTGGACACATCAACATAAGTTTCCATCGGCTCCAAGGGAACAAATAGTACATGAAATACATTTAGCAGAGTCAACCTAACTACCAGCACACAACAAAAGAAATAGCACGATAACTCATCTTTAATTGTCAGCTAAAGTTGTTAGGATCACGATACAGATAGTAGTAACATAAAAAAATCCTATTTTGGGCAAGTGTATTAAAATAAGGGAGAAAATAAAAATTTAAGCGAGCTTTATATGAGGGAAAATTTATTTGAGCATATTTTGAAAATTTTCATCAAAAGTAACTATGCATTGAAAACAATAATTTGGAATAATTTTTGAGAAAACCACAGAAAAAATAAAATCCTGAAAATTTTACACAAGGAATCATACTATGTTAGAAGCCTCCACCAAAAAATTCATAAATTTTGGATCTCATTTACTATGTTTAGAAATCCGAACAACAATCAGCAAGTTTGAAAATTCAAAACCTAATTTGAATTCTTGTCGAGTCAATGGGCCGAATTTGCTCGACCCAACTTCGCCCGTGCGCCGCTGCAGCCCTTCGCTCCCCTCTCCCTGACACGTTGGGCCCACTTGTCAGCACTCGTCTTCCACCTCTCGCCCGAGCACTAGCGCACACGCTCGCCCTCGCCTACTCCGCCGCTCGCCCGTGGTTCAAGACCACCGCCCACTATTTTGGAACCCAACTGCCCTCGTCACCTCCGACGGCCCTCGCCCATACTATGTGCCCCGTTGACGCGCTATTTTCCCGCGCGGACAGAGAAGCTCGAGAGCATCCACGAGAATCTCGTGCAACCACCAACGTCTCACCGATTTTCTCACACGGATACCCTAGCTACTTAAGCATTGGAGCATACATTGTCATCCTCAGCTCTCCCACGTTCTATTTCACGCAAACCCGAGTTTGACCGCTCCTTGGTTTCGCCACGACGTTCGAATCATTTTGACCCTTGTCCATCACTCATCCCTCTTCCTTGTTTAATGCAGCTTCGGGAGCTCGTAGCTTGATCGCTTCCGTCTTCGTCCCTGGCTCCAGCGCGCACCCGATCCAAGTCTTAGCATTTTTACCAGCCCGATGAGTTTGGGCTCAAATCCACCACATCACCATCTATTGAATACCTTATTGATGCATTCCCCTCACTCAACGCATGCAAACTCGCCAAGAATCTAAGTTGTACCATTATCTTTCTCACTCAACGTCGTCACCGCCATTTTTTTCTTCTTCGAAGCCCGGTGAGCCTCAATCCAATTGCTTGCATATACACCATCTCCAGGACATCAGTGAACTAATGCAACACTCCTTGTAGCTTCTCCATCACTATGAAGAGCTGTCGTCGTAAACCCACTCCGCGCTGCCGCTACTCGTTGTCGACAAGCCGCCTCGTGCCTACTCCGTTAGCATCGTCTAGACTCACTGAGTCACAGTGCGCCTCTCCTTTAACTCTGGGAACACCTCCTTCACCAAAGACGTTGCGGACCTAAAGCTTCTCGCCACCTCTCATCGTCGCACTAATGCCCATACTTGGTGGAGAAACCAGTCTTCTCTACATCCTGCTCACGCACGCGGATTTGATTATACCCTGACTGGAGATCAATCTAGGAGAACACCTGAGCTCCATTCAACTGATCAAACAAGTCCTCAATATGGGATAATGGATATTTGTTCTTGATTGTGACTGCATTAAGCGCACGGTAATCAACACACATGCGCCAACTCCCATCCTTCTTTTCTGTGAACAGAACAAGAGCTCCCCACGGCGATACACTTTGCCTGATCAAACCTTTAGCCAATAATTCATCCAACTACTTCTTCAACTCATCCTGAAACAGACGTGCCAGTCGATATGGAGACATCGAGATGGACCGAGTATCCGAACGAGATCAATGCGAAACTCCACGTCTCGCACAGGTGGAAAGCCCAGAAGCTCAGCCGGAAACACATCTGGATAATCACTAACCACTGGAATATCCTCAATCTGCGAAGCCACGCTCGATTTCTCAACAAGAGCTAAAAGAAGCATAATTTTCATTGCACGCTGACTCGGAAACAGTCCGACCAACACCGACAGAGAGCGCGAGGTGCACTCCCCTGAAAGGTCAAAGTCTCCCCAGATAGGGTCTGCACAGAGACTGTCCTACAGAAACAGGATATCACAGCTCGGTAAGAGTGCAATCAATCCATGCCCAAGATGACATCGAACGGCTCCAACTGTATGACTATTAGATTCGCCGTGAACTTCTCTCCATCGATAACAATAGAGCACCCAGGACAAACAGTGGAGCTCGCAATAATGCCCGCTGGAGAACTTAAAAACATTGACTGAGAAATCCACTGCATACTTAAATTCGCTCTCCTAGCAAACACCATCGAGACAAACGAATAGGTAGCCCCTGAATCAAAAAGGACTAAAGCATCAAATGAATCCACAAGCAAAGTACATGTCACCACGTTAGGATGACCCGTGGACTCCTCGGTAGGCATGGCATACACTCCAGGTGGCGCCATGGCGAAAGAAGACGACGCTGGGGCGGCGAGAGCCTCGACAATCCACTGTGGCGGTGCAGGTAAAGCCGGTCGTGCAACATGAAGCGGTGTAGGAGGTGGTGGCTACCAGTAGTACCCTACTAGAGGTGCCCAAGCTGAAGGAAGTGGCGATGCAGGTGAAGGATCTAGACCCGCCATTATGAGTTAATGGAATGTTTTGGTGATTAATGATAAATCTAAATATGAGACTAACTCTTTTGTCTAGTATTATTTTGTGTAGTCTCATTTGGATATAAAGGTGAAATTCAACGAGGTATGCAATCGACATCTTAATCTTATATATTGTTGCATTCCTCGGATCCAAAATATAGGTTGAACTCAACCATAAGTTAAACTTGAATATGTGCATATGTTCTTATTACACATTTGTGTATGCACACATTTAGGGGGAGTTCACTCTATATTTTGTGGTTTCATAAGTATTGATCCATATTCCATTCTCCTCATATATTAAGGATCATTACTTTGAAACAAATCATTTGAGTATATAAAACTTGTGTAGTTCATATATACTCATATTGCTTTATATTCAATTATTTGCAATTGTGTTGTGGGACTAATGTGTGTGCTAAGATGTGTTCAAGGCTTAGTCCCGAAGTCTGAATGAAGACATGAAAAGGAAATGCAAAGATGGTAAAAGATCAACATGGCTCAAGACAAAGGAGTCATGCATTCAAAATCTGTTGAAATTTGTTTTCTGAACATCATCGGTAGTTCCGGCATTGTATCTGTGGAACTACCGCTGGGCGGAACATCCGGACAAATCGCGGAATATTTTTTTCCAGAGAGCACTCTTTTTGGGACTTAGCCAAATTTCCGCAAGCGTGGTAGTTCCGCCATGATATGAGCGGAACTTCTGATAATCGGAACTACCGTATGATAGTTGGCGGTAGTACCACACCTTTCTACAATAGCTTGTTTAGAAGCATTTGTTGCATGTATATCTTAATAATTATTGTTAATCATTGTGGGACTAACATTTTTCATGAGTTGGATGAATAGGCTATGTTCTAGGGTGACGAAGACTTTGGATGGCATCATGAGTTGATCGTCATCAAGTTAAGGTTCAAGAAGAGGATGTATCGTGTGTTGATGCATAACAAGATCTCGAAGAAGGAGATGATCATGAGTTGATCGTCAAGTCAAGAGAAGACCCATCATGTGTTGATGGAGGTCAAGTAAAGGATGCATCATGGGTTGATGCATGTCAAGACGATGACCCAGACTTGAAGTGAAGATGTGCGTCATCAAGCTTCAAGAAGATGCCCGCGGCAAAGGTATGACTAGCTAGGGCTAAGGATGTGTTCCTAATCTTTTACCGGTCTTAGTGTTTAGTTGAAAGATCGGATTGCTAGTATAGGTTGCCGTACTATTAAGAGGGGTCTTGTCTAGTAGCTTGAGTCTCATCATGTGTTGATAGCTCAATCTTGCTTGCTCTAGCTCTACATGGCATGATGCTATTATTTGCGAATGTGTTTTGTAAATAGTTGAGGCTTATGCAGTTAATCCTTGTAGCATGTGACTATACTTTTACGAATGTATTTTGCAAATGGTTGAAGACCATGTACCTACACCTTGTGGCATGATCTAAGTTTGCAAATATGTATTGCAAATTGTTGGGATTCATGCATTTTCCCTTGACATGGTCTAAGATTGCTTATTGCTATTTATTTGGACTTAGATCATGATAGTGGCTCTTTGGAGTTGTGCTTTTTGATTTGATCAAATGTGTTTGAGATCAATCAAATAGGTGGGTTGTGTAGCCCTCTAAATAAGTTTTCCATATAGTCCAAGATCACTCAATTCCGACATCAGAGTCAAAAGTTATGACATTTTTACCGAGTATCGTCTGTGCTGAAATTGGGCTGCGGAACTTCCGCCCGAGAATAGAGGAACTTCCCATAATAGGAAGTTCCACTATTTGTATCATGGAACTTCCGCACTAAAAGTTTTAACGGCTATTTTTGAGCCGTTATGCACCGTCTGACGCCCATGAACAAGAGAAAATGTAAGTTCCGGAGTTTGTACGGCGGAACTTCCGATTATCCTGATTTTTGGGGATTTCTACTCCCAACGGCTAGTTTTTATGTGTGGGCTATAAATACCCACCTTGGCCGGTTGAGAGACAATCTTTGGCATCCCATTTCACTCACTTGAGCTAGTGTGAGCTTCTCCTCTCAATTGTGCATGTGTTGCACCTTGTGAGCAAGGAGGGAGGTCTCTAGTTGCATGTGTTGCATCTAGAGGTGGATTTTGTATCCACTTGAGCTTGTGCATTCGTTGCACGTGGTGAGAGTCAAGCAATGGGCTTGGCTTATTACTCTTGGTGTTTGCCGACACCTAGACGGTGTGGAGGCGTCGTACCTGGTGATCTTCTCAAGAAGTTTGTGAGAAGGCCCGGCGTGTTGTGAGTGGTTTGGTGCTCGCCATCTCTGGAGTGGAGGAAGAGCAACCCTAGTGGAGCGAGGTGTTGGTTCGGTTTGGAACCGGTCCAAGTGTTGGACTTACCTCGGAGGTGTTGGCTTAATTAGTGGAGCCGGTCCAACGTGGTTGGGCTTACCTCAACGTGGATTAGGGGAGATGAAAGCATCTAGGCCCCTAAAAATGTATTTTGGTAATTAATGACATTATGTGAATATGGGACTAATATGTTTGTTGAAGTGATTACAAGGCATAGTCCCAAATGACAAAGTAAAACCAATGAGCTGCTTGTCAAAGAATGTTGAGAAGATGGAGTTGATCTCAAAGGCAAGGTACAAATAGACTAGGACCCCTTTGAATTTTACCGGTCTTTGGAGTATGGAGGAAGACCGAATTTTAGGATAAATGTCGTACTATTAAGGGGGAGCTTGTCTAGTAGCTTGAAAGCATCTCATTATGCCTTTGGATCAACTTAGGATCATGCATGTTCTTTTGGTCTGGTTTCAAAAGAAAAATCTTCTTCTCAGTACACAATCGGAAGTTCCGGCGTTTATACCGCGGAACTTCCGCTGTGCGGTTCTTCCAAAAAATTGCGGCTTGATTCTTCCAGAGAGCACCCGTTTTCGGGACTTAGCCGATTTCTCGAAGCGCGGAAGTTCCGCCATGATACGAGCGGAAGTTCCGATTATCGGTTGCTCCGAAAAATTTGCGGTTTGATTTTTCCAGAGAGCATCCATTTTCGGGACTTAGCCGATTTCTCGAAGCGCGGAAGTTCCGCAATGATACGAGCGCAAGTATCGATTATCGGTTGCTCCGAAATATTTGCGGTCCGTTTTTTCCAGAGAGCACCCTTTTTGGGGACTTAGCCGTTTTCGCAAGTGCGGTAGTTCCGCTGTGTAATAAGCGGATCTTTCGATTATCGGAAGAACCGAAATCTAGTTGGCGGAAGTTCCGCACATAAATTCAACGGCTAGATCAGAGCATTTAATGCTCACTGTAATGACCATTACAGTGCACTCGATTGAAGAGCGGAAGTTCCGCACCTTACACGGCGGAAGTTCCGATTTCCCTGAATGTTGTCTGATTTTCTGCATAACGGTCATATTTGGTTGTGGGGGGTATAAATGCACCCCCACCAGCTCAAGGACGTGTTGCTGAGCATTCATTCAATTCATTTGAGCTTTGAGCACTCCTCTCACTCCTCATTTACTCTCTTTGCACATATTTGTGAGGTTGTGAGTAAAAACAAGAGCATTGCATTATTAGTTGATCCTTTGGCTCTTGATTGCCGTCAAGTGAAGGTCAAGGTCTATTCTCTTGGTGCTTATCGGCACCTAGACGACTTGGCGGAGGTTGCGCGGTGATCTCTTCAAGAAGCTTGTGAAGAGACCCGTCGCCGGTTGTGATTGGTCGGTGTTCACCAACTCCGGAGAGGAGGAAGAACAACCAAGTGATTACGAGGGAAGGCTTAATTTGTGGAGCCGGCTTGAGTGAATCAAGCTTCCTCAACGTGGACTAGTGAAGATCGACAAATCTTCGATACCACGGGAAAAACCTCCTTGTCGTTGTGCGGTTAATTCTTGTCTTTACTTGTTGCACTTAATTTTGTAGCTCATAGCTTGTGATAAATATCTTTGCTTAGTGTATTGACGAGGATCTAATAATCCTCATTTTATCTTTTATCTATAATTCTTATTATGGGTAAATATGATGTCACATAGTCCCTGTAGTACCCCTTATATCTATAAGGAGAGGCCTAACAAGTGATTGTAAGTTCTTCTACAATCACCCCATAGTCGTAAGCCTTGCTACGACTATATCATGGTCGTAAGTCCTTCTACGACCACTACATAGTCGTAAGTCCTTCTACGACCACTACATAGTCGTAAGTTCTTCTACGATCGCACCGGTCGTAAGTCCCTCTACGACTGTGAAAACTACGACCACCTTATAATCAAACCTACGCATTTAGTAGGTCCAATTGATTAAGGAATCCGAACGGTCTACACGCACTATTATTCCGCCAGATTAATGGTGTGTAAATACCCCATTATCTCTCGGAAGATAATTGCGGATGGCGTGAAGAAGTCAAGGCGCCGTAATTATCGCCATCATGCGCCTGCATTACATTAATTAGGCACATCTCCGCAGGCAAAACGGCTACTTCTTCACGACTATATAAGGGCATCAAACAGAGAGAGAAGGGAACAACGGAGACAACGGCAAACAAGGGCTAGTCAAGTAGAAACACAAGCACTATTCTCTCGTAATAGTTTTAGTCCTTTGCTAGATCATCAACAATACCATACACACAGATTAGGTTATTATTCTCTCCGAGAAGGCCCGAACTCGCCTAAACATCCCGTGTCAATCCACTCGCGTGATCTCATCCTTAGAGACCCCGAATCAAATAATCTTTACGTAAGATCGGTTCTAATACACCGACGCTGGCGCCGTCCGTGGGGATCTTCCTAATCTCTTGTCAACATACTCTTTTTTTCCAATCTCATGCAAGCATGGCAGAGAATGGAACGAGGAGAACCGGTTCGACTTGGCGACACGCAGACGCCGACATGGATGCCGCTTCGACTACGAGCCGAGTGATGCATCCGCCGATGGTGATGTTGCCTCCGAGATTATTCTCCAGAAACCATCCCATCAATGGAGTTGAGGAGGATCCTTATCCCCACAACGATACGCCCAACAGAGGAGCCAATTCCTCCAAGGACAAGGGTCAATCCGACCGTAACCGCACCTGTGAGGACTCACGACACAATGAGAGTTTTTCCTCTAAGTGTCCAAGTTCCCTTAAGGCGGTCCGACTGGTGAGACAAGTCCCGAAGCCACCATTCCAGACTCCACCAAAGATCTTGTGATCCTATCTCTCGTGGTAACTCCAGATAGTGGGATCAAGCATGCTTTTCCTACGAATACGACTGCCTCTCCGCAGATCTCATTTGCGATGGAGACAAGCTTATAACCCGAGTTCCCTACCGAGGGGATTACTCCAAGTCGCCAGATGGTGTCTCTCGAGCACTCCTCAAGGGAGGCCTCAAGCGCAAGTGAGAATCATCAACGGAGGTCTTCGCCCTTCCTCAAATCGAGTCAACCTCATGGAGGACGAAATGAGAACCCTCCCCAAGATCACGACCGCGCCTCCTCGTAGTAATGGCAAGGGAACCACCGCGACAGAGAGAACCAACACTGATGAACGCGAGAGAAATCTCGACATTCTCGCACTCCACCGAGAAGGCCTCAAAGATCCGACGGGAGGATTTTGAGGTCATCCAAGAAAGAAAATTGCACCGTAAGAACTCGCTCGGGCGATTCAATATCGGGCCACAGGAGGTACAAGAACTCCAGACATCAACGACTTGCTTGAGAATCCCAATCAAGAGCTTGCTCGAACGCCAGATACGATCTCTTTGTCGAGGAGATTGCGCAAAGGCTTCGAATCGTGATGACAAGACCGAAGTACTCGTCAACAACATTCGTGTAGTCGAGTAATGCGATTTCTTCACTACTACAACCAATCGAATATTTCTCACAGAGGAATCGACACGGCCATAAGTCACATCGATCTCCTATTCGAGAAATACTTTTCGATCGGCCGATGATCAAGTAGCCTCCGAGGAGGTGATCAATCACTACTCCGCAAAGAAATTCACAACGGTGGATTACGAGGAGTATTCCTCAAGAATCGAGACCTACAATGTAACAGTCACCGCTGTCGGGTATCGTCAGATACGATCACCGGCGACATTAACCCTTCTTTCCTACAAAGAAGGCGCTAAGAAGTAATTACGGATGCCGCATTTTCGCCGACCTTCGAGCGCTTACCGCCACCTCATTTTCGACCAAAGAACATGGAGAAATTTGATGGATCTCAAAATCCCATCGAAGTTTCTTCAGATCTATACAACACCGTCCGAAAGCAGGAGGAGGAGAGCACGAATGGCGAATTACCTTCCAATCGTGCTCAAGGATCCGCCGATCGTGGTTATTAAACCAACCACTCGAGTCGATCTACTCTTGGCAACACCTCTGTGATCTTCTACAGCAAATTTCCAAGGCACATACAACCGCCGAAAGGAAGACGACTTGCACCGATCAAACAGAACAACAACGAGACTTTGCGCTAATTCATCAAACGCTTTAGTCGTTCAGAACTCAATTCCGAAATTTCGACTCTCCGTGATCGTGGCTTTTAAGCAAGGAGTCCGTAGTAGAAGAATAACAGAGGATATTGCTTTAAATCCTCCCAACACCGCTGTCGAACTCTTTGAGATGGCCGATCGATATGCAATCGCTTCGAGGCAATGAGTGGAATAACACTATCGATCGAGAAACACACGCCTTCGAGAGCCGTGAGGTTGGTAAGGACAAAAAGCAAAAAGTCCAAGAAGAAAATAAAAGTCAAAAGCCACAAACTAGTGGTTTCAAGGAGGTTTTGGCCGAAAAGATAGAGAGCCCTAAACCACCAAGTCGAACCCCGATCAAGGCAAAGGTAAGCGCCTGATCGTAGGAACGACAAACCAAGATGGTGTCCTTTTCATAAAAAGGAAGGACATGACCTCCAGAATCGCCGAAGTTTTCCAAAGAAAGCTCGAGGACTACTACAACGGAAAGCACCGCCCCTATTCTCGAAAGGTGTAGGACATACGAGTGGTCAAGTCGCCGATGATGAGGAGATGCCATTCCAAGATCCGCACCATACCGCTGAGCATATCTATGGAGGATCATCTAAGATACGACTCCAAACGACAACTTAAAGTCACGGACGAGAGGTAAATTCCATACATACTCCTCTTGTCAATAAATTACCAAGTGGCCTGGTTACCATCTCTTTGAGAAGGACGATCGCCGATCACTATGAGTCGATCAGTCGATTTCGACAGGAATGAACCCACCATCAACAACCGCTTGTAAATCGAGTGTTGGTTGATGGTGGCGCTTCTTGAACATATTATTTACCAAAGCCCCGGATGAGATGCAAGTACCAGATTAGGTAAGGCTTGCAGACGATATTCCTTCCATGGAATCGCATCGGTCTTCGCCAAACCCATTGGCCAAGTTTCTCTTCCTTTAACATTTGGCTCGCCAAGTAATTTCAGACGAGAAAGTCTCTTTGATGTGGTCGATTTCGACACAAGATATAACGCCATACTCTGACGACCAACTTTGGCAAAATTCTTAATGGCTACTCATTATGGGTATCAATGTCTTAAGATGCCAGTCCCAAAGGAGTGATCACAATTCAATGTGACAAAAGATGGCGATAGTCATGATCACGATCCTCGAGATGGTTGGTCAAATACCAACTCGAGATGAAAGTCACCTTCGACTAGCAAGTCGGCTTCAAAGTCGCACCAAAGCCGAACGACTGTCAAAGAGGTTCCTCCGACGCAGAAAACCTCAAGACTGCTCGCATTGGGGAGACTTCCGATCCCAAATAGGAAGACGCCTCATTACCTTCCTCCGAGCTAACGCAGATGTCTTCGCGGCAAGCATCCGACATGCCCGAGTCCCTGTGGAGGTGATCGAGCACGTGCTAGCTTTACTACCGATAAAGTACCAGAAACAAAAATTACGAGATTTGCCCCGATCGACGAGATGCTATTAAATCGTAATTGATAAGCTACTTAAGGCGTGCTTTATAAGAGAAGTCAATCACCCAGAGTGGTTGGCTAACCTCAGAATGGTCAAAAAGTCAAACGGCAAATGGCGATGTGCGAGACTTTATCGATCTTAATAAAGCTTGTCCAAAAGATGATTTCCTTTACCTCGTATTGATCACCGTTGATTCTATCATGGTTGTGAAATATTAAGTTTTTAGATGCATATTCGATATCACCGATCAATATGTGTCTAAACGATGAAGAAAAGACCGCATTCATTACTCCATTTGGTACCTTTTGTTATATCAAAATGCCATTTGGTCTAAAGAATGCCTGCTTCTTTTCAACGCTTAATGCAATCGACTTTTTCATCTCAATTAGGCCGAATTTGGAAGCCTATGTTGATGACCTAGTCGTAAAAAGCATTAAGAGACTTAATCATATCATCGACCTACAAGAAACATTCGACAACCTCGTAAAGCACCATTTAAAACTTAATCCAGAGAAGTGTGTGTTTGGAATTTCTTCAGAAAATTGCTTGGATTCCTAGTATCCGAACGAGGAATCAAGCAAACTCGAAAAATAAAGGCCATCCTCCGATGCGACCTCCAAACACAAAAAGGAAGTCCAAAACTCACTGGGTGCATGGCGGCTTTAAGTCGCTTCATCGCACGACTAGGAGAAAAAGGACTACCTTTCTTTAAACTTCTCAGAGACATGAAGGTTTTGAGTGGTCGAACGAGGCAAACATTGCCTTTGAGGATGTCAAGAGGTATCTTCGAGTGCTCCTGCTCGTTTCTCCAAAGCCGTAAGAGACGCCTTAATTTACCTAGCCGCCACGCCACAGCAAAGAAAGCGCAGATCGGTCGAGAACGTGAAAACGCATAACGACCGGTTTACTTACGTAGTTTAAGTTTTACACGGCCTAAGGAGCGCACCCTCGTGTCCAAAACTTCAGATGCCCTCCTCATGTCTTCGAGGAAATCGCGCATTATTTTCAGCGCACAAAATAGTCAGGTTGCCCGAGTTTCCTTTGGGAGCAATCCTCCATAATAAGGAAACAATGGACGCATGGCAAAATGGTCACGAACTTGGGAGTTCGACCTCCATTTCGTGTCCCGAACGGCCATAAAATCCCGATCTTGGCGCACTTTGTCGCCGAATGGACAAATCTCAACTCGCTCAGATCCCCAAGACGATTCCCACGACCAAAGGATGATGTACTTTGACGGGTCACTCACTTTAAGTGGCTCTGGGTCGGGTGGTCCCGTATCTCCTACCGAGAAACCTTAAAGTATGCCATACAATTAAACTTTCGTGCCACTAACAATGTGGCGTATCACGGGTTTGCTAGTCGCATACGAGCCGCGAAGCACTCGATTCGCCGACTACTCGTAAGAGGAGACTCTCAACTAGTCGTGAATCAAATTGGGAAAGAGTACCAAAGCTCTAACTCAACAATGGCTCGGTACTTATCGTAAGCACGTAAGCTAGAAAAACATTTTTAGGTTTCGAGGTACAATTTATCCTCGAAGGATAATTTCTCGCATCAACTTGCTCGGATGGCTTCTTCCCGATCCATAGTACCAAAAGGAGTTTTCTTGGAGCAACTCCAAAACCGCCTCTCGTCGAAGAACCGAGGCACCTCCTCTTGAGATGGCCTCATTAGATTACGAGGATACCGGATGACTCCCATCTACGAGTATCTTTGCAAGGGTTCCAGACCAAGATGATCTTGAGGCGATCGATTATCCCGAAAAGCCAAAATGTATACTTTGGTTGAAGGAGTCCTCTATAAACGAGGAACCTAAGGGATACTCATGCGATGCATTCCGCAAAATGAAGGAATAACACTCCTTCACGATATACACAAGGGCATCTGTGGGACGATGCTTCCTACTGTAACATTAGTTGGTAAAGCCTTTCGACAAGGTTTTTATCGCCTACACTGCACGATGCTAAAGAGGTGGTTAAAAAGTGTGTCCAGTACAATTTCATGGTAGATGATACACCAACCAAATTTCAAGCATTACAAACAATACCTCTTTCTTGGCCTTTTGCACTGGGGCTTGATATCCTAGGACCGCTTCCCAAAGCTCCAGAGGTTTCAATTCCTTTTGTGGCTATTGACACGCTCACAAAATGGATCAAGTCAACTCAGAATCGATAACAACTAAGCAAAGAAAAGGTTCATGATGAGAAGCGAATTAGTCGATTTGGAGTACCAAGTCTGATAATTACGCATAATGGTAAACACTCGCAAGTGCAAAATTTCGTGAATTTTATGACGAGTTGGGTACCAAGTTATGCTATGCTTCGCTGCACATCCCCAAAGTAATGGGGCGTTGAACGTGCAAACGCCAAATAATGCGAGGAATTAAAACTCGAGTCTTCGATCACCTTGTTAAGCGCCGGGGCTTGGGTACAAGAATTACCTTCCATATTATGGGCGTCAGACAACCACAAGTCGAGCAACAGGAGAAACACCATTTTTTCTAGTGTTCTGAGTCGGCCATGCTTCCTCCGAGCTAAAATTGCGGTCGACACGAGTTGAAACCTTCAACAACTCGATCAGAACAACTTCGAGCAGATGACATTAACCTACTCAAGAGAGGAGAAACCTAGCCTTAATTGCTCGGCGCCTACCAACAAGCCCTCAAGCAGATACTATGATCGTAAGGTCCAACCTCGCAGCCTTTGTCAGAGGTGACTTGGTATTGAGGCTCGCCAATCCAAGTCTAACCTAATAAACTTTCCCTAAATGGGAAGGTCCTTACACAAAGGTCGGCGTAACTCGCCGTGGCCTGCAGACGACTAGCAATGGAAGATGGACAGTTCTCTCAAACTCTTGGAACATCGACCGCCACGCAAATTCTATGTGTGACCGATTTCTCAAGCAATAAAAGTCCGTGTTCTTTCTACCTTTTTTTGCCTTATTTTCGAGTAGTGCTTTTTAATCTTTCGACTATGATATGAGAACACCCGCTTTTCTTTACACCGCCGAAAAGCGAGAAACGCTATCCGACGAAACTTCTCCTCTCTCGCATGTGGTTCTCGCCACTAGAAGGAATTTCCAAGCATTGACTCGTTACTCATTTTTGCCGCCAAGACAAAGAGCCCGGTTCTATCCAATAAATGTTCTCAAAGCCAACTCTCTCAATCTTAGTCTATTTTTTCACTAATTCAAAAATATTCTAAGTAGAGTACACTTTCTTACATTTGTTCGACCACCTTGATGTACTCGATTTGTTTTAATCGGTCAAGGAAGAGACACACCTAGTCAAGTCTTTCCTCTCTCGCATGTGGTCCCGCCCACTAGAAGGAAACTTCCTAGCGCCGCCGCCTCCTACTTTTGCTATCGGAAAAGACTTATCAAGTCCACCAAAAAGGACGAACGAATTACTAAAGTTCTCTAAGACGCCTGCTTAACTCAAGTTGTCGTTTGGTTCAATTAAACTAGTCGGAAATGAAAACATCACCTAGTCGAAGTCTTTCCTTTCGCAGACGTGGTCCCGCCCACTAGAAGGAACTTCCTAGTGACGAGTCGCTTTAACTCTTTCGACCAAAGGCTTGACACCGTAATAAAAGCTATAAGTTAAATAAACCTCTCTTTGTTTTCGTAAACCCTTTTTAAACACTATTTATTTAGATTGTCTAAACAATCTAAACAAATAGCTCGGGGCTAGGATAAAGTTATTAATTTGACTTCAATTCTTAGTCTTTCGCTCGCTTATTATCTTTTGAGTTACTAACTACTCGACAAGATGATTTTCGTGAAATGAAGCGGATCATATATTACTCATTAACAAAAATTGTCCGCTTTACAAGGTAGTTACAAGATTACTCAAGGGGAGAGCCTAGCCGCATTTCCTCCGCCACCTTTTACCAATCGATCAGATTTCTCAATCGCACGACTTGCCTCGATTCGTGATAACAAGTCGGCTTCAATTGGTTTAACATTACATGGGGTCTTGAGCTTTAAGTTTCGCTAAAGCGTAACTTATCGCAGCCTTCGATCGCTTCCTTATTGATTCAAATTTTGATTAGCCTTCAGAGTGGTCACCATTTCTTGCAATTTTCCGACTTGTTCTCCAATAGTACTTGTGTGAGCAACTATAGTATCTTCTCGAGGAGTTTTTCCTCGTAATGTAGCTCACTAAGCACATTGTTCAGAGAGTGATGTTGCCTTGAAGACTAGTCTTCATCGACTCCATCTCCCGTTGGGTACAAGTCGAAGCCTCACGGCTTTTGTTCTCACCACTTGTTCAAAAGAATAATACCGGCCAAACAAAAATACTTCTAGAGGAACATAACACAAAGATATTTGTAGGTAAAAGCATTTCTTACCTACTAATTGAGAATCCAATTTCTTGACCTCTTCGCGATGGAAAGCAACAGTTTCAGCATGCTTTTGCTCCCACGCTCTGATGTCCTCTCAGATTCATCTTAGCAATGCGACGACTCATTGCGATCAAGGTCTTTGCTTGGATTTCACCTCAAGGATTCTCAATTGGGCAGCAATTTCAACAAGGAATTGACATTAAAAAAGGGAAAACACTCAAAAAGGACAACAGGTAAAGAGTTACTTACCTGTGACTTGAGTTCTCAGAACCTCAAGTTCTTGATCCTTATTCTTGGTAATGCGGGAAAACTCCTGAATGACCAAAGATTTGTCTCCAACTTCGCATCGAGCTTCTTCATCTCATTTTCTTTATCTCAAGAAGAAATGAGAGTTAGATAAAGGTTAAAACTCAAAAAAGTTTTAAGTTCAAGACTTCATCGCTTATTTTTCCTGCAATTTCTTAGATGTAGAGACAACCTCTCAAGTCTTTCCGAGAGGTTAATACTTCATTCCTTAGCCTCCTCGACTCCTCTTTTCATAGTCGAGCGAGTCGGCTAAGGTCTTTGAATCACCGCTTAACCTACAAAGGACAGAGATGGAGATAAAAATCACCGAATGGTTATAAATACTTCTACAACCACCGACCTAGTCGTAAGTTTTTCGCGACTACGAATGGTTGTAAGTCTTTCTCGACCACTATCCGGTCGTAAGTAGTCGTAAGCTTTTACGACTAACACTTTGTCATGAGTTTCTTCCATGACTATTCTCGAAAAGCATCATACGAGTATTTAAGTCGAAAACAACTATGAATGATAAGTGACTTACCACCTCTCGCCTCAAGCAGTAGTTCTTTCTCCCGTCTTAGTTTAAAAGTTGTCGATGATACTCACCGACAACAAAGAATTTGCTCCGAGCTTTCGCAAAAAGAAAACAAAGGAGAAGGGAAGGAAAGCCACATATATAAGTATTCAAGATACTTACATTCATAGTCGCTCTAGCAAAATCGAATATACAAGGTCCGTGTCGCAGCCTATCTATCCTCGCGACTTTGTCCCACCACACCTTCTCGAGGCGCCGTGTCAAAAGTATTATCCGTATTGGGAATATCTTTGGGATGGGGACTCGGTCACGAGATTTGTAAGCGTAAGACCCTACGATGGAGGCAGCCCAAAGAAGTCACCACGGTTGAAATTTTCTCCTTCCGTTCTCGTGATTTCTCTTGGGTAGGGAAGGAACGCCTCCTACGATTTCCTTCCCAGAGCGGTGCGCAGTCGGTCACCACCTTGACCAGAGGCTTCCACACCGCCTCGTTGTTTCTACGACTTCAGAGAGTCGAGCGCCACCTCAACAAGAATACCGCTACCTCAAGAGTCGAGTTACGACTTCAGCAGATGTGGAGACACTGGGAGTCTCGACTTCATCGCCACTGGGCCAAAGGTGATGCTTCACCACCTCCATTGCTACCTCCCCAAGAATCAAGGGATGGCAATGGACTTCTCAAGGAAGCATTCCTGGGTCAAGGAGTCTGATCAAATAAAGAAAAGCAAATCAGTTGTGAAAAGAAAAGGTAAATGTCCTTCTTACACTTCAAGACATTTCACATACCTCCGCACTCGGTCTTAACCAGAATTTTGGAGCAATCCTCCCAACGGAGGACCTCTTCTTCTCCACGACCACGCCCGGTCGAGGTTCAACATTTGGCTCACCACGACCACGCCTGTCAGAGTTTGAACAGAACCGAGCTCGTTTCTCGATCTTCCGATGGACGAGAGGTGTCTCGACCATTCCGTATAAAGATCGCCTCGCTTGCGTGTTGTGCCGATGCAAGATCGCCCTTCATAAAAGACATAAAATCCTTCCAGCTTCTCCTTTCCAGCTTGTTTAATAAAACTAGGAGTGGCACCAATCGCGAAAGATTCCGTGTCATAATAGAAGGGTACCTTAGCCTTGCGAGGTTTGCGCTTGAGAGGTTCAACCGCTTCAACCTCCTGGCCGACTACCGCGCCTCGGCTTCAGATATAACTACACCGCCGCAGCCTTGTAGAGGGTTTGGTCGAAAGACCGTAACTCGAACTTGCTCCCCTTGCCGGCAGATTTTACAAGTCGACGCCTCTTCGAGGGAGGAGCCGAGTCTTTATCTTCGACAACCCAATACTAATAGTCATCGTAACGACTTCTTCGTCGTCCCGGCGATTTTCCATGCCTACTTTCTCAGAAAGCAAAATGTAAAAGAAGAATCACTAATTAGTCGTAAGTTTTTCTACGACTAGTACCAAGTCGTAAGTTTTTCTACGACTTTTTCTTGATTGTAAGATATTCTACGATCACCATTAGTCGTAAGTATCTTCTACGACTATAAAGTCCTAAAGAGAGAATCGATTTGATTACCTTTAGGCGCCTATCCTTTCATCTGCGGACAAACCGCAATGACTTGAGGAACCACCCCTGAGTGGCGGGGACTTCTCACGATGAGTCCGACTGAGTCAACCTCACTGTGAAAGATCCTGTAAACAGATAAAAATATTAGACAAAGTTGAGAAAGACCAAACGGAGAGTTAAGTCAACAATTGCTTACCCTCCTCGTAGTCTCTCGTGGGGTCTCCTCTTCCCGAGTACCTCCACATAGGAGATGCTCGCTTCTTCAGAGGACTAATTCTGCTGCGTGTGATGAAATCTTTCACCACATGCCATCCGGCCACCCTTCTTCCTTCAAGTCCTTAATGGCTTGAATATAAGGGCTAATCCGCTAATATCTTCGGGGTTGAATCCCATGAAGATTTCTTTTCAAAGCCTTTCCCACGAAAGAAAGGTCGCTTTCAGAGGTGACCTTCCAAGAGAACCACCTCTTCCTCCACCCGCCACGAAGACCGGTAAAGCTCAATGTACTCCTTCGACTTCGAGTCGTGGAGCTTGATCGCAGCCTTCCGGCATTCCGGCTTTGTCGAGCCATCCCATAATAATATTGGAACAAATGAGATCCGCCGGAATCCCTGTGTATGCCTCATGACAGATACACGAACACACTCAACATGGTAATGGAATTGGGACCTAAGTTCACCGCCCACCCCAAAGTGTTCGAGTACTCATCAGAAGAAAGGGGTGGCCAGTAATCAAGGCCGCACTCACAATACGCTTGGAAGACGGGATTTGCCCATTTTCCCCGATGGCCGCAAGGCCCGATAGCCGAATCCACTTCACCGAGCCTTCTCGATCTTCCCAAGATCGACCAAGATCTTGATCTTAGCCGCATCCATCTCCGATTCCTCCCATTCGTAAACTCTCTTGGCCATTTCGCCGTAAGCAAGAAGTTTTTTTGATTGGGTTGGCGGAGAAGATGAAACCTAGTCGAGGACGAAGAAAGCAAGAGCTCAAGAACAATGGAGTGATTTGGGGAAAAGTAAAACCCAAGTCTACCTCCCGTAAGTTTTTATAATCAAGACGATCTCCGCCGCCGAAACCGCCTCGCCTATAGGTCTCAGAGGAGTTGGTTGTACCGCCGAACCGCTTCATCTGACAAGTCTGTGAGAGCCGCTGCAATTCCCGATGGTCTGCTCGAGAAAAATTAGGTGCGATTGTCACCCCTGCGAAATTACATTCTTGACCAAGTATTTCGGTCAAGGAAATATCAATCGGAAAGGCTTTTTCTCCGATTCTCTACTACGACCACCGACGGCCGTAGGGTTTTTACGCTTTTTGATAGTCGTAAGCAATCTTCACGATTGCAATCGCCGAACCGCCTCATCAACAGATCTCAGAGATTGTTTACAATTCCCAGATGGCCTGCTCGGAAAGTTAGGTTCGTTTCATCACCTCCAAGTAAAATTACTTTCTTGACCAAATCTTTCGGTCAAAGGAAGTATCAATCTAAGAGTTTTTCCTTCGACTATCTTTCTACGACATGTTCATGGTCGTAAGTCCATTTACTAAACCTTTACCAAGTAAGTTACTTTCACTTAAAGTCAATTAGATGACGAGGATCTAATAATCCTCATTTTATCTTTTATCTATAATTTTATTATGGGTAAATATGATGTCACATAGTCCCTGTAAGTACCCCTTATATCTATAAGGAGAGGCCTAACAAGTGATTGTAAGTTCTTCTACAATCACCCCCATAGTCGTAAGCCTTGCTACGACTATATCATGGTCGTAAGTCCTTCTACGACCACTACATAGTCGTAAGTCCTTCTACGACCACTACATAGTCGTAAGTTCTTCTACGACTGTTACCTGGTCGTAAGTCCCTCTACGACCAGGAAAACTACGACCACCTTATAAACAAACCTACTGCATTTGAGTAGGTCCAATTGATTAAGGAATCCGAACGGCCTACACGCACTATTATTCCGCCATTACATGGTGTGTAAATACCCCATTATCTCCGAAGATAATTGCGGATGGCGTGAAGAAGTCAAGGCGCCGTAATTATCGCCATCATGCGCCAAGCATTACATTAATTAGGCACATCTCCCGCAGGGCAAAACGGCTACTTCTTCACGACTATATAAGGGCATCAGACAGAGAGAGAGAAGGGGAACAACGGCAGACAACGGCAAACAAGGGCTAGTCAAGTAGAAACACAAGCACTATTCTCTGTAATAGTTTTAGTCCTTTGCTAGATCATCAACAATACCATACACACAGGATTAGGGTTATTATTCTCTCCTGAGAAGGCTCAACTGCCTAAACATCCCGTGTCAATCCACTCTGCGTGATCTCATCCTTAGGAGACCCCCCGAATCAAATAATCTTTACGTAAGATCGGTTCTAATACACCGACATGTATCTTGCTAATTTGAGTAATTTGATCTAGAAATTTTAGAAACCTCCTATTCACCCCCCTCTAGTCGGTTATCCTTGATCCTACAAGTGGTATCAGAGCTTGGTCTCTCCAATTTTAGACTTAACCGTCTAGGAGAGAAAGGATGGCTAGCGAGGGAATGTCAATAGGCAAGGCTCCTCTATTTGATGGATCAAATTATGCTTATTGAAAAATTAGAATGTCAATTTATTTAAAGGCCATGAGCCCAAGCGTATGGAGAATTGTAAGTGATGGTTTCGTTATGGCACTTGATCCCACACACCCCACGGATCAAGACGAACGGAACTCTCACCTCAATGCTCAAGCGATGAACGCTCTCTTTGGAGCTTTAAACGCGGATGAGTTCAATCGAGTGAGCAACCTTGAAACTGTTAATGAGATATGGATTACGCTCTCTGAAATCCATGAGGGCACATCCACGGTTAAAGAAGCCAAATTGCATAGGCTTAGGATCAAATATGAGACATTTACAATGTTGCCTAAAGAGAGCATCACCGAGATGTACTCTAGACTCAACAACATTGTAAATGAGCTCAAGGGTCTTGGTACTAATTTGCTTGACATTGATGTTGTGCGCAAGATGCTTAGGGCTCTTCCCGACAAGTACGAAATGTTGGTTACATTGTTTCTCAACTCTCCCGAGTTGCCAAGGATGACACCAACTGGGCTTTTGGAAAATCTAATCACAAATGAGCTTTATAAGAAAGACAAAGAAGAGCTCATGGAGTCAATTTCTTCAAGGAAGAAAGTTACCGCTTTTAAGGCAAAAGCGGAATCAAGTGATGAAGAAGATGAGGATGAAGATTCCGAGGAGGAATTTGCTCTCCTTGTGAGGAGAATGAAGAAGTTCATGAGGAGACGCCCTTATCGAAGCTTCCATTTCGATAAGATTGCAAAAGGGCAATCATCTAATGAAAAGAAACGCTATAGCAACATTCGTTGCTATGAGTGTGATGAGAAGGGTCACATTGCCTCTCATTGCCCAACCAAGAAGGATGACAAGGGTAAGTCATCAAAGAAGAAAGAATTCAATGGAAAGAAGAAGCTTTTCAAGAAGCTCCACAAGGATGGCAAGAATGAAGCCCATATCGAGAATGGGACTCGACAAGGAGTATTCGGATTCGACTCGACTCGATATTGAGGGGTCCTCCAAGAGGAGAGGACTTGTCAGATTGCTATCAAGGAGGCTCCATCGCTATTTTCAACTCCCACTTGCCTTATGGCAAAAGGAGAAAAGGTAAAATCTCTTGATAATGAAGAACCCTCCTATGATGAGCTCATGGATATGCTTGAAGAATTAAATGAATATCTTGGAAAGGAAAAAGCTAAATTTAGAGTCTTAAAGAAAGAGCATTTGTCTTTAAAGAACTCTTATGATGAACTAAAAGAAGCTCATGATTTGCTTGTCCAAGATAAGTCTTACACTAGCATTGGTATTGCTTGCGATATTCAAGAAAAAATGCCTAGTGTAAACATTGCTAGAACTAGCATATCCACTTCTTGCGATGATTTGCTTGCTATGCCATGTAGCTCACGTGTTGATTCTAAAATTGAAAATGCTAAATCTTGTGATAAGCTGTTTGTAGAGAATAGTGAGCTAAAGGAGCAAGTCACCAAGCTAAGTAAGAGCTTGGAAAGATGTTTCAAGGGCAAATCTACTCTTGACAAGCTTTTGAGTGAGCAAAGGTGCTCATTCAATAAGGAAGGACTTGGGTATGTGCCCAAGAAAGGTAAGAAACCGGTAGACAAGCCCGTGAGGTTTGTTAATCAAAATGGCAAGTTTTGCCAAAAATGCCGGGAAATAGGACATGTACAACAAAATTGTCCTATTGGTAAGGTTTCATCGATTGGCTTGTTTGACTCTTGATATATGCTCAAAAAGGCCAAAGATGGGAAAGTGATTGCTAGATTTGTTGGCACCTCAATTTTAGGTGTTAAGAAAAATGCTATCTGGGTGCCCAAATTTTGATAACTAACCTCCAAGGACCCAAACAAATATGGGTACCTAAAAGAACTTGATTTCTTTTGTAGGTGAACTACAAGACCGGTGGAAGGCATTGGGTGCTCGATAGTGGATGCACTCAACACATGACCGGAGACCGGAAAATGTTCACCTCATTTGAGAATGGGAGCGGAAATGAAAAGATCACATTTGGTGACAATAGCAAGGGAAATGTAATTGACTTAGGTAAAATTGCTATCTCAAATGACATTTCCATTTCAAATGTATCTTTAGTGAAAACATTAAATTTCAATTTGCTATCCGTTGCTCAATTATGTGATCTTGGATTAACTTGCTCTTTCTCTAAAAAGGAAGTTACTATTTTTAAAGAAAAGGAAAAAGAAATGATTTTTAAAGGTTTTAGATTTGGCAATCTTTATTTGGTTGATTTCTCCTCAAATGAATCTTGTTTGAAAACTTGTTTGATTGCAAAAACTTCAATTGGTTGGTTATGGCATAGAAGATTAGGTCATGTGGGAATGATTCAACTTAAAAGCTTTTAAACATGACTTAGTGGTTGGCTTGAAGGATGTGAAGTTTGAGAAAATAGACTGTAGTGCTTGCCAAGTGGGAAAGCAAGTTGCTAACTCTCATCCTTCCAAAAGTATCATGTCAACCTCTAGGCCATTGGAGCTCTTACATATGGATTTGTTCTGCCAACAACCTATAAGAGCATTGGGGGCAATAGCTATTGTTTAGTCGTTGTAGATGATTACTCTAGATATACATGGGTATTCTTCTTATATGACAAAGGTGAAGCCTCCAAGAATTTTAAAAGTTTTGCAAAAAGGGCTCAAAATGAATTTGATTTCAAAATAAAGAAAATCCGTAGCGATAATGGTTCCGAGTTCAAAAACACTAATATTGAAGATTATTGTGATGAACTTGGAATAAAGCATGAGCTTTCCACTACCTACACTCCGGAGCAAAATGGAGTTGTAGAGAGAAAAAATCGTACATTAATAGAAATGGCTAGGACAATACTTGATGAGTATAATACTTAGATCGCTTTTGGGCTAAGCCATTAATACCGCTTGTCATGCCATAAACCGTCTTTATTTGCATAGGCTTTTAAAAAAGACTTCCTATGAACTCCTTATTGGAAGAAAACCGAACATCTCTTACTTTAGAGTATTTGGTTGCAAATACTATATCTTAAGAAAGGGTGTTCGACTTTCTAAATTTGCAAGTCGGTGTGATGTTGGTTTTCTACTAGGTTATTCTTCAAATAGCAAAGCATATCGTGTCTTTAACAAAACTAGTGGTATTGTTGAAGAAAGACACGATGTACAATTTGATGAAACTAACGGCTCTCAAGAAGAGCAAGAAGATTTTGATGATGTAGGTAATGGAGCTCTTATGGAAGCAATGAAGAATATGCAAATTGGAGACATTAAGCCTAAAGAAGATCAAAATGAACCATCATCGTCCACGAAAGTCGAGCCGCCTACCTCTTCCGTGACAAAAGAAATTGATCTTAATGAAGAAGATGTCAAGGAAGATGATCAATCATTGAATCTACCTCAAAGAATCCACAACGCTATAGCTAAAGACCATCCAATAGACCAAATATTGGGTGAAGTAAGTAAAGGTGTCCAAACTCGCTCTCGTATTGCTTCTTTTTGTGAACATTACTCTTTTGTTTTCTCTCTTGAACCAAAGCGCATAGATGAAGCACTAGAAGATCCGGATTGGATAAATGCTATGCATGAGGAGCTAAATAACTTCGCCCGGAAAGATGTTTGGACAATAGTAGAAAGACCCAAGGAGCATAATGTCATTGGCACAAAATGGGTCTTTCGAAATAAACAAGATGAAAATGGAGTTGTGGTAAGAAACAAGGCAAGGTTAGTTGCTCAAGGATATACTCAAGTTGAGGGTTTAGATTATGATGAAACATTTGCACCCGTAGCAAGACTTGAGTCTATTCGTATTTTACTTGCTTTTGCATCATATTTTGATATTAAATTATTTCAAATGGATGTTAAAAGTGCTTTCTTAAATGGCAAAATATCTGAACTTGTTTTTGTTGAACAACCTCTCGGTTTTGAAGATCCCAAAAATCCAAATCATGTGTATAAACTCTCAAAGGCGCTATATGGTTTAAAGCAAGCTCCTAGAGCATGGTATGAGCGCCTTCGAGATTTTCTACTCTCTAAGGGATTCAAAATCGAGAAGGTTGATACAACTTTGTTTACTAAAATTATTGATGGTGATTTCTTTGTTTGTCAAATTTATGTTGATGATATAATTTTTGGTTCTACTAATTAAGATTTTTGCAAAGAATTTGGTGATATGATGTCTAGGGAGTTTGAGATGTCAATGATAGGAGAACTTAGTTTCTTCCTTGGACTTCAAATTAAACAACTCAACGATGGGATCTTCATAAGTCAATCCAAGTATGTGAAGGATTTACTCAAAAGATTTGGAATGAATGACGCAAAGCCCATCAAGACTCCCATGGCTACAAATGGACATCTTGATCTAAACGAAGGAGGTAAATCTATTGATTTAAAGCTTTATAGGTCTATGATTGGTAGCTTGCTTTATCTTACCGCATCTAGGCCCGATATTATGTTTAGCGTTTGCATGTGTGCACATTTTTAATCGGCTCCAAAAGAATGTCATTTAATGGCTGTCAAAAGAATATTAAGATATTTAAAGCATTCCTCAAGTATTGACCTTTGGTATCCAAAAGGTGCTAAATTTGATTTGATTGGATATTCGAATTCGGATTATGTGGGTTGTAAAGTGGATAGAAAGAGCACCTCAGGGAGTTGTCAATTCTTAGGTAGATCCTTAGTGTCATGGTCTTCTAAGAAACAAAACTCGCTGTTCTTTCCACCGCCGGCCGAATATGTTTCGCAGTAGTTGTTGTGCACAATTGCTTTGGATGAGGCAAACATTGATGGACTATGGAATAACGTTTGATAAAATGCCTCTTTGTGTGATAATGATAGTGCAAGAAAATAGCCAACAACCCCGTCCAACATTCACGAACCAAGCATATAGATATCCGCCATCATTTCCTTAGAGATCATGTGTGCAAGGGAGATATTGAAATTAGCCACATTTGCAATCAAAAATCAATTAGCGATATCTTTACCAAACCTTTAGATGAAGGCCGTTTTGCCTATTGAGGAATGAGTTAAATGTCATTGACTATTCAAATGTCGCTTGAACTCTTGTCACATGCACTTTGGGTCTTAGTTGTATTTTTGTCCATTTTAAGATGCCTTTTCTCAAATTTTCCCTCCAAATGTGATATATTAGTATAAACTACTTTCTTGTATAGACATTAGTCTTTTCATCGCATAATAATCCTGAATGATACTTGGTTGAGTGCAAAAACTAAGGATTATTTGCAAAATCTTCAAATTCAACTCCCTCTTCCTGAAGTGTCAGGATAATCGGAACTTCCGGCCTTCCAGGCGCGGAACTTCCGTTTTCCGGAACGTCCGCTGTTGAGTTGCGGAGCTTCCGTTTCCCATCTCTCTTCCAGAAACGTCAGAATAATCGGAGCTTCCGGTCTCCCAGGCGCGGAACTTCCGATGTCCGGAACTTCCGCTTTTGAAGTGCGGAACTTCCATTTTCCGGTAGCTGAGAGGTTTTAATGCCCTGCGGTTCCTCCGCTTTTCTCTCTCCCTTCAGCCGCCGTGCTTCCTCTCTCCCGAAGGCTCCTCCCCTCTTCCAAAAACTCCACCGAATACTTCAATCCTTCTTCGTTTTTTTCTTCAATCTCGACCGATCTCTTGCATCCCCAGGGTTCAATCACTCCCTTCCTCAAGGTATTTCCATTCCTCTTTTGGATTTATGCCTCTCATGAACCCTAGGCTTGAGATTTTTGGGAAAATAAAAATGTAGTTGAAATCTGTGGTTGATTCTTGGGAAAATAGGTTTATTCAGTATTGTATGATGTATATGCATCGATTCCATGGACTCAATCCATCAAAATACTGAAAAATCCGAAATTGTCATTGCCCTAGAATCGGCCAGATATCGGAACTTCCGCCGTTGAAAAGCGCGAACTTCCGCTAGCGGTAGTTCCGCTCAACTTATGAGCTCCGATTATCCCGACAAAATGTAGATTTTTATTTCCTTTTGAATCATCCTTTGACATTCCATTCATTATTGTTTTTGAAGATGCCTAGGACAAAGGATACTGTCCCGAAGCTCTATTCAGATGCCGGCCCATCTTCTTCGAGAAATGAGGAAGAATTGAAAGCAATGAGGATCAAAGAGAGTCCTCTGAACATTCAGAAACTGAAGCGAGTGCTTCAGGTGAAGGGTCTGAATCAGAATCTGATGAGGAGTTGGGAGAGCCTGAAGAGCTCGAGATTGATCTTAAGTCACTGTCAGCAGAGGATTACACTCTCCTTAGGCTTAAGAATCAGTATTCTCTCCCTGGAAATTGTGATGACCCTCGATTTCATACAAAATTTCAAAGGCAGGTATATGATCTATTCTTTGGACCAAACAAGCCCTTTGCTGATCACAAGTGCATCAATTGGTCTTATCTCAATGGGCTTGATAAGTATGAGGGTACTTATAGGCTCTTTCAGCGAGCTGGAATACATAATTTTGTGGCAATAAAATACAACTATAGTGATGAGATCATTCGACAATTTTATGCCACTGTGCACATTCCCTCTGACTTCTCTCAGCTCACTTGGATGACAGGGACAGTAAGATATTCTTGCACAAAACGTGCTTTTGAAAATGCTCAATATCCAAATAAGCGAATTTGAGCAAATCTATGATAGACCGCCTCTCCTCTCACGCTTGGATCAATTCTATGACACTACACGAGGTTTATCCTAGTAAGATAACAGCCTTCTCCTATTCCTAGCTTGGTAAACCGGATCATTAATCATACCTTTTACCAAAGAGCGGAACTATGATGCAATTAGGGGACATGTGTGGAACATTTTGGAATGCATCATGCATGGAAGGAAATTTGATGTCATTGATGTCATCATAAGGGAGATAGCAGGCACAAAGAATGATCGAGTCAAACGGATAAACTTTGCACCATATATTATGGTCTTGATCATTCGTCAGACTGGTTATAATGGAGCCACACCTTCAGCCCATAAATTCTATAAGCCAAGAGAAGGTCCTCCAATTCCTGCCAATCTTCAGCGCCCTCCAGCAGAAGAACACGAAGTCGAACTCTCTTCCGCTTCCTCCACAAGGTCAAGCCACCATGGAACAGATTTATGCTACCTTGTTAGAGATGAAGGCGTCTCAGGAGGCCTTCCAGACAGCGACCACTTCCAGACTGGGTGCTTTTGAGGCGGCCACCACTTCCAGACTTGACGCCCACACTGCCAGTCTTGACGCGCTATCAGCCAGATTCGCAGAGCAGTTTCCTCCACCTGTTCGGTTTGGACGGCGTCGCCTTCGCTCTCCACCTGGTGGTCCTCCTGCTGATCCTCCTGTTGCTCCTCCGGTTGATCCTCCACAAGACCCTCCTGCGGAGTGAACCCTTTTGGCCCTTGATGACAAAGGGGGAGAGGAGTGAGTTAGTGAGAGAGTTTGAGTCTAAAAAGGGAAACCTATCTATTATAATATTGTAATATATTGCTGTCATTTTGACTATGGTTTGTAATGACTTTGTTTGACAATATGTTGCTTATGATGATATATCTTGTTATCTTATATTTTTGTTGTACTTGGATCTTTGATTAATGATGAATGACCATGTGATGTGAATGCTCTATCTTTATTGTCATTTGCTCTCTTCCAAGTAACAACGTTCTACAGAAACTCCGCCAAAATTTCCTGAAAATCCAAACATGTGCTTTACATTATCTTCTACTCAATATGCACATGTTAAGGGGGAGCTTTCTATTTCAAACCAACTATCTCTCACATCTTTATTGTGTTGTCATCAATTACCAAAAAGGGGGAGATTGAAAGCATCTAGGTCCCTAAAAATGTATTTTGGTAATTAATGACATTATGTGAATATGGGACTAATATGTTTGTTGAAGTGATTACAAGGCATAGTCCCAAATGACAAAGTGAAACCAAGGAGCTGCTTGTCAAAGAATGTTGAGAAGATGGAGTTGATCTCAAAGGCAAGGTACAAATAGACTAGGACCCCTTTGAATTTTACCGGTCTTTGGAGTATGGAGGAAGACCGGATTTTAGGATAAATGTCGTACTATTAAGGGGGAGCTTGTCTAGTAGCTTGAAAGCATCTCATTATGCCTTTGGATCAACTTAGGATCATGCATGTTCTTTTGGTCCGGTTTCAAAAGAAAATCTTCTTCTCGAGACAATCGGAAGTTCCTGCGTTTATATCATGGAACTTCACTGCATGCGGTTCTTCCAAAAATTACGGCTTGATTCTTCCGAGAGCACCCGCTTTGGGACTTAGCCGATTTCTCGAAGCGGAAGTTCCGCCATGATACGAGCGGAAGTTCCGATTATCGGTTGCTCCGAAAAATTTGCGGTTTGATTTTTCCAGAGAGCATCCATTTTCGGGACTTAGCCGATTTCTCGAAGCGCGGAAATTCCGCAATGATACGAGCGGAAGTTTCGATTATCGGTTGCTCCGAAATATTTGCGGTCCGTTTTTTCCAGAGAGCACCCTTTTTGGGGACTTAGCCGCTGCAAGTGCGGTAGTTCATTGTGGAATAAGCGGATCTTCCGATTATCGGAAGAACCGAAATCTAGTTGGCGGAAGTTCCGCACATAAATCCAACGGCTAGTTCAGAGCATTTAATGCTCACTGTAATGACCGTTACAGTGCACTCGATGGAAGAGCGGAAGTTCCGCACCTTACACGGCGGAAGTTCCGATTTCCCTGAATGTTGTCTGATTTTCTGCATAACGGTCATATTTAGTTGTGGGGGGGTATAAATGCACCCCCACCAGCTCAAGGACGTGTTGCTGAGCATTCATTCAATTCATTTGAGCTTTGAGCACTCCTCTCACTCCTCATTTACTCTCTTTGCACACATTTGTGAGGTTATGAGCAAAAACAAGAGCATGGCGTTATTAGTTGATCCTTTGGCTCTTGATTGTCGTCAAGTGAAGGTCAAGGTCTATTCTCTTGGTGCTTGTCGGCACCTAGACGACTTGGCGGAGGTTGCGCGGTGATCTCTTCAAGAAGCTTGTGAAGAGACCCGTCGCCGGTTGTGATTGGTCGGTGTTCACCAACTCCGGAGAGGAGGAAGAACAACCAAGTGATTACGAGGGAAGGCTTAATTTGTGGAGCCGGCTTGAGTGAATCAAGCTTCCTCAACGTGGACTAGTGAAGATCGACAAATCTTCGATACCACGGGAAAAACCTCCTTGTCGTTGTGCGGTTAATTCTTGTCTTTACTTATTGCACTTAATTTTGTAGCTCATAGCTTGTGATAAATATCTTTGCTTAGTGTATCTTGCTAATTTGAGTAATTTGATCTAGAAATTTTAGAAACCTCCTATTCACCCCCCTCTAGTCGGTTATCCTTGATCCTACAGGAGACCGGCAAGTCTTCGAACACCACGGTAAAACATAAGTGTGTCCATCTTGATTTTACTTGTGCTTTACTTTGAGCAATTTACATTACATGCTTTAATTGCTTATATATAATTGTATGATTGCTCTCTTGTATTGTCGGTGCACTTAGTTGAGCCTAGTTGATTTAGGTTTTAATTGTGCAAAACCAATTTGCTATTAGCTTCTGCATTTATATATTGGTTTAGCACGAAAGATTTTTAAAATCGCCTATTCACCCCCCCTCTAGTCGGCCACCTCGATCTTACAAGTGGTATCAGAGCTTGGTCTCTCGTTGATTAGACTTAACCGTCTAGAGAGTAAAGGATGGCGACTAGAGATTTAGTGCACCTAGGTAAAGCACCTATTTTTGATGGCACAAATTATGCCTATTGGAAAATCCGCATGATTTATTATTTTAAGGCCATGGGCCTAAATATATGGCGGATTGTAGATGCGGGCTTTTCTCCTCCAAAGGATCCTCTTGCTCCAACCAATGAGGAAGAGAAATGCTCGCATCTCGCATCTCGATAGCACGATTGTTGTCTCCTAATCTTTTTATGGTTACTCTTGAGTATTAAATATGTCACATGATTGGGAAGAACACCACCTTGGTCCATCAATGACGAGACCGTATGCATCATCCAACTTGTTTGCTCTAAAAAGGCCATTAAGCATTGTTGAATAATTCTTGATGATGTTAGTATTTTCAGTTTCTTGTAGCAGTAAGTAGCAACAGTTTTCATTTTCTTGTTTGCATTAGAAGCCAGTTCTGATGGCGTTCATTGCATTAGCAGTCATTTCTTTGCATGTGGCTGAAGCGTTGCATGTCTGTTGGCTGCTAGTAACGGCCTCATTGATTTTTACCATTAGTGGCATAGGAAACTGCTAGCAGGTTAGTGGCACGTTATGTATGTAGGTAGTGTCTCTTGTAGTCTCTTAATCAGTATAAAATGAGAAGAAAAACCAGAAAAGGTGTGGAAGTTAAACAACACCATTATTCATGTGTTCTCGCTTGTGATCGGTGTCCAGGCGTTCGTCCAAGTTGGCGTTGCTAACAATTGGTATCATAGCTTCGTACTCTCCTTCCTGTGAAGATGTCGCGTGACGGCTCGGAGTCTCCATCACGTACCAGGACCCACGTCGAGGACGGTGCGAGCAACGACGGTGTTGGTCGTGCACTGGTAGTGCCACCGGTGAGGGGGGGAGCTGTGACCCTCCAATACCCCATGCTCATGGAGAGCAATTACGGGGTGTGGGCGGTGAAGATGAAGATCATCATGCGTGTGCAAGGAGTATGGGCGTTAGTTGAGGGCGAAGAATTGGTCGATGAGAAGAAAGACCAGATGGCTCTCGCTATCATAGTCCAAGTTGTGCCGGAGGTCGTTGTAATGAACATATCCAAGAAGGAGACGACAAAGGAGGTTTGGGACGCGCTCAAGGAGATGCACGTCGGCGAAGAATGTGTCAAGAAGGCGCGTGTTCAAACTCTCAAGAGGGAGTTTGAACGCATCTACATGGGTGACTCAGAGAAAATCACTGAGTTCGCCTTGAAACTCACCACCATGGTCAACGAGATACGTGCCCTCGGTACCAAGGTGGAGGAGAGTGTTGTCGTGGAGAAGCTCCTACGCTCCGTCCCCGATAAATTCTTACCGATTGTCGACACCATTGAGCAATGGGGCGATGTATCGGTAATGTCGGTGATGGAGTCCATCGGACGCTTAAGGGCGTACGAGGAGAGCTTGAAGGGGCGGCGACGCGACAAGAAAGAAGGAGAGCACCTGTTGCTCGCACACGCCTAGTGGGAGGCCAAAGCCGCCGAAGAGAAGAGGAGCGGCGAGGACTCCGACAGCAGCACAAGGAAGAATGGCAGGCGCGGTGATGGCCGTAGCCGTGGCCAAGACGGGGACAAGAAGAAACCCTGCAATAAGTTCGACAAGTCGAAGATCCAGTGCTTTAATTGTCGGGAGTTCGACCATTTCACGTCCGAGTGTGATGAGCCGAAGAAAGGACGGGTGTATCTCACCAATGTCTAAGAGGACGACGAGCCGGCTCTCTTAATGGCTGTGGCATGCGAGCATACCGCGGACGTCGTCATGCTCAAGGAGGAAGAGGAGGAGTGGCTTGCACGCGCCAAGAAGAGGGAGCAAGGCGGCTACTCTTTCGACGGTGACAAGGGCAGCGGCAGTGGCAGCGGTGGTGACAACCGATGTAAACCAAAGCGTACCGAGCAGGCCCACCTGACGCAAGCCAACGACGATGAGCCTGCGCTTCTCATAGCACAGGTGTGCGCGCTCGCTAAGGCATCTGCGGGCGCGGGTACTGACGTGGTGCTCAACGAGGTGCACGCGCAGGTGCATCTAGGGCGCGAGGAGTACATCCATGAAGACGCTTGGTACCTGGACACCGGCGCTATCAATCACATGTCCGGGTGCCAAGCAAGTTTCGCGAAGATAGATGAGGGTGTCACTGGCTCTGTCAAGTTCGGCAATGGCTCGGTGGTGGAAATACGTGGGCGTGGCACCGTCCTGTTCACTTGTCGGAATGGGGAGCACCTTGCACTGACGGGGGTGTACTACATCCCACGACTGTGTAGCAACATAGTGAGTCTTGGACAGCTCGACAAGAATGGCTACGAGACGCTCATCTAGGACGGCGTGCTCACGATCCGCGATCGGCAGCGTCGCACACTTGCTCGAATAAACCACACTCACAACCGGCTATATGTGCTCACCCTCAGCATTGCACAGTGTGCGGTGGCGCACGACGACGCAGCGGAGTGCGAACGGCGAGGCGCGCGCAGTAGGCACAAGGCGCGTGTGGCACGGTGAGCAGCCACAGTGCACGGGCGAATGCGTGGCAAGACGTCAGGACGGCGGCCAGCGGCGTGATGGGCAGCGCGGGCGTGGCATGGAGGGCGCGATGAGTGGCGCACAAGGATCGGCATCGTCGAGATCAAGAAAACACAAAAACACATCAAGGATTAAGGAGTGTTTGTTGAATAATTCTTGATGTTGTTAGTATTTTTAGTTTCTTGTAGCAGTAAGTAGCAGCAGTTTTTATTTTCTTGTTTGCATTAGAAGCCAGTTATGATGGCGTTCATTGCATTAGCAGTCATTTCTTTGCATGTGGTTGAAACATTGCACATCTGCTGGCTGCTAGTAACGGCCTCATTGATTTGCACTATTAGTGGCATAGGAAACTACTAATAGGTTAGTGGCACATTATGCATGTAGGTAGTGTCTCTTGTAGTCTCTCTGATCGGTATAAAATGAGAAGAAAAACCAGAAAAGATGTGGAAGTTAGACAACATCAAAATTCCAGTGTTCTCACTTGTGATCGGTGTCTAGGCGTTCGTCTAAGTCGGCGTTGCTAACAAGCATCCCGTTATAAATATGTAAAGCAGGCATCATCCCACTTTTTGCAAGACCCAGTGACTAGTGCGCCATAGGTAATTAGATCAGGTTTAATATGGTTTGCCTCATCAAATCAACAAGATCTAAACCTAACCTTACCTCTGCTTTCCTAAAGAACTGATTTACAAGCATTGTATAAATAACAGTTTGTGTTGGAAAGCCCTCCTCAAGCATTCTTTCCAGATAACAGACATCCATTCTGATTTTGTTTTCATTTATCAACCCATTTATAAGGGCACCATAAGCATGGGAACCAGGTTGTAAACCTCGCTCTAGCATTTCATCAAAAATATGGCTGGCGCTCTTTGTTTGCCCCATAATGGAATATCCATTAAGAAGTGATGTGTAAATAACCTCATCCGGTGATAGTCCTGCTTTAATCATTTGGCAGTGTGTAAACTCTGCTTCTTTAAGATGCCTCATTCTGCACAGGCACGCTATGATGGAATCGTATACTGCAATAGGAGGCTCTAGCCCGTCCTCGACCATTTCATCAAATAGATTAAGGGGCTGTTTGGTTTCTGCTCGTAAAGTGCTAAACTAAAATTTTAGTAATACTCTGAAAATTTGACCAGTGTTTGTTTCAATTCAAATATTTAGCGTTACCTTCGAAATTTTGGAAACACCAGCTGATGAATTCCCTATTCCTGGCCTCCGGCAGCAGCAAGGAGCTTGTGCTGGGTGCATTAATGCAAAATCCCGATGTGGTATATTTTGACTGCTTGTTCTAGATGCATTAATTAGTTTGATTAACAAGTTTAAAATGATCGTATTTTCTAAACCGAGTATCCGATTTATGATCTGTTTTAACCGTTGTGTTTGTTGTCATTTAATCAACAAAATAATACACATGTTGGCATATTTTGATACAAAAAAAGATGTTATGCGGGACCCACATGTCACACTAACAATTTTAGTATGGTTGCAATCAAAACACATCAATTTTGGCATTGCATATGAATTAGTATGGCTACGATCCAAACATCTTGTTTTGCCTAGTTTTTTTTTTTTTGCATTACCTAGATTTTAACATTACCAAAATTTTAATGTGACTATCTAGGGTCATGAACCAAACAGCGTGCACTCTCTATATCGCCAATATTAGCTTTTATCTACCGACTGAAGGTTCACAGCCATAAGCCACCAACTTGTCCAATAAATAGTATGACACATCCAATCTCCCCTCCCGAGCACACGGCAATTATCATCAAATTGAAAATAACATCAACAGCGAGCACATAGCTCGGCCTCCTGGTGCAAACTCATGTTCGAACACCCACGGGCCAGTGAAGAAAGCGCGGAGAGGATCTCGGCGCAGTGCGCGGCGCGGGAGCACATGTAGAGGGCGCGAGGCAGGAGGCCAGGCAGAGCGCTGCCGGGAGGAGCGCCGCGTGGGAGTGCGGGCATGAAGAGGAGCGGGAGGCGACGAGGCGGAGCGAAGACCGCAGCATGGGTTGGGCATGGCCGGGGGGACGAGGCTTTTGCGGCGCATTTGTGTCTCTTGAGGAATTGTTCTCATAGTCACCGACGGGTGGGCTCGCACCTTGCTCGGTGGGACCTACCGGTAAGTGACGTATTTTGATGGCGAAAGCAGTCGATACCGAGGAGGATATGAAGTCGCAGTCTGACATGTAGGCCGTGTTTTACTTCGTGTCCACCGAATCAGTGACTGTCTCGACCTGCCACGAGGCCCACGGGCTCCACCAAGCTGTAAAACCAAGCAAACCTTCTCCTCCCCTTCCATCGCTTCGACCTTCTCCCCCAAGGCCGGGCTCGCAATTCGCAAATCTCTCGCCGCCGCCGCCATGGGCGACTACGGCAACGCGATGATGCGAAACCAGGACGCGGGCGTGCAGTCCCGCACGAAGGCGCAGACCCGCGCCAACCTCCTCCAGCTCAAGCTCGTAAGCCTCCGCCGCCCCTAAACGCTAAGCCTAGCTCTTCGCCTTCTCCGTCCGTTTCGTTTCGATAGGAGATTTGATTCCGTGTTGCGGTTTGGTGGCAGATCGGGCAGAGCCACCCTACGGGGCTCACGGCGAACCTACTGAAGCTGTTCGCGCCGCGGCCGCCGCTCGAGTACAAGCCGACCATCGAGAAGCGCAAGTTGCCAGCTTATACCGGTAATCGTGTTCCCCTCGGGCATGTGTTTTTCGGTGGATCAGAAATTTAGTTTGTGATTGATGGGAGGAGCGTTTCTGATGGGTTGTTGTTGATCGGTTGCAGGGATGGCGCAGTTTGTGTCGCAGTTTGCGGAGCATGGTGATCCCGAGTACGACCCGCCTGTTCCCAAGGGCGAGACTAGGGTATGTTTTCGGTCATTGCTCCTGCAATTTGTGCTAACTTGTTTGATGCCAGCATTCTGCAGTGGTGTTTGGTCATAATCAGTACATGCTCATGATATGCCATTATGCTAGTAGGATTTTTGCTTATTCAGACTTTGTGGTTAGGCTTTTGAGGAGGTGTACCTGTTTATTTCAGTGCAACTGAAATAGCGTGGCAAGGAATAAAATTGTAAATCTTGTTAACATGTGTATAGTGGAGATAATGCTTGCTGAGCATGGAATAATTAAGGTGTAACGTTGGCTTGTGAATTTCTATAATTATGTCCGCTGTACAGCAGGCACAATTCGAGATTGCTCCAATGAAATAACACAAAATTAGTTTCTGAATGCCATAATTATACCTGAAATTGCTTCAGAGATGTTTTCATCTAAGCAAGAGTCTGATTTAAAGGTTCCGCTTTGAGAAGGCATTGTTGCACTTATGCCAAATGAATATCTTGTCGATCTGAGATAGTTTTACAAATGTTTGAGCAAATATTTTGCACAAATTTCACCCCTTAGTATTATACATAAAGTATGTAACTTGTGTTCTGAAGGTTGTCAGTTTTATTGTATGTTGTTGTGTATTTTTGTATGATTTTGCTACTGTTATCTCTGATTTGAGTATCATATTTTCTGTATAAAGGCTGAAAAGAAGGCCAGAATCCACCAGATTAAGCTTGAGCAAGGTGCAGCTAAGGCCGCTGAAGAGCTTCTGAAGTGTAAGTTTTTTTTCTAAAGCCACACTACCCTTTTTTCAGATGATAGACATAGTAACATCATTATTTTGACTCTTTTTTATGTAGATGATCCTCAAAATGACCCCAACACCACTGGAGATCCATACAAAACACTCTTTGTTACAAGACTTGTAAGTATATTTGCCGCATCATTCGGGCATCCTTTTTTCCTTGCGAAAATAGCATGGTTTATAAGTTAATTTTTTTTTTTTTTGGTAACTTAATGCTCATTGGCTTTGCCAAACTGTTGCAGAACTATGAGACATCCGAGCATAGGATTAAAAGGGAGTTTGAAGCTTATGGGCCTATTAAAAGGGTAAGTACACGTGGTAAATCCCAGTGCAGGTGAAGTTATTCCTCTTTGGTAAGGTGTTCAGTTATTCTAATTGGTAAACAATCATGTGTGAAAACTGGGGAAAAAATTGATTCACTACCCTTTTATAGCTTCCTGGTAGTTCCTGTGACAGGGTGCTATTTGGAAATGAGGGATTCTATATTTTATCCTGTTGGTTGCACCAAACAGAATTAGAAATTAGGAACCTTGCACACCAAAGATTTTCTTAAAGCTGCAGATGTTTGTTAACCTATCACACCAAAGATTTTGTAAAACTGCAGATGTTTGTTATCTTTCTCTCTTTTTTGGACAAATTTCTTTCAAGTGTTCTTTTTTCAAAGAAAAATGAAGAACTGATTTTCCGTGTGTGTGTGTGTGTGTGTGTGTGTGTGTGTGTTTTGCAAAAAAAAGAGTATTGCTCTACTTTTTTAAAACTGACAATATAATTGCTCTTTTTTTTGTGTATGGATATATACCTGTATTGTTTTCTCCTCAATAAATTGTATAGGCATGGCTCAGTTTGGGAGGTCTGACACAATTTTTCTAGTAAGCCATCTTTCAACCATGTGGGAATTAGAAGTCCACTTGTGAGATCGATAGTTCCATACACCTGAATGACTTGATAGATAAGTAATATGGAGTTCAGGTGTGGTGGTAATTAAATTAGTTATTTGCACCAAATCTTTGGTAAGCCGTTTTAATATGTGCATTGTTGGTACAACGTTTGAACACTGGAAGATTTTCTGGGAAAACAAATGTGCCATGCACAGGTAATTTTGGCTGCACTTGTGTGCAGCCTTGATGTTCACTTTCTGAGTAGTTAGTATCAATCTTTCTGTGTTGAGAAATTTCTGGAGGAACAGATCAAATCATTTGCTTCTGCCAAAGGCAACAAGGTAGTGTTGTTTTAATGGTTGGTTGTTCCCATTCCACAAAGTTGCATCTCCCATATTATTAACTGGAGCAAACAAGCTTGAAGAGTGCTGACAATGTCACAAGTAAGCGTAGATCACTTTATGTTTCAAAAAGCAGCTTATCTGCAGGGGGTTTCTACACTCTGGGACTTAATTGGGTAGGTCCGCTGGTGAGTATAGTGTTCAACTGTTCATAGTTACTTTCCATGAGCTGTTAAAGCTACTAGTGTTGCTGCCAAGTTCTGCTTCTCATGGAGGAAACAACAGCAAAATATAATGCTAATGGCATCTCTCAACTCATAGAGTTGAAGATTCTTCCATTTCCCTGTGTGTAAGGAATACTTACCCATCCCTCTCTTGCTCTTATCACCTTAATTCATGTAACTGCTGTTGCTATTTTGTTTGTCTTGATCACAAAGGCTGAACAAATTATAAGCAATGGAGAGGGCAACTTGGTATAGTATTTAGTCTGCTGTCGTATACTTTTTTTCTTCTTCCCTTTAGTAAGTTCCCTGGTAAGGGGATATGCAATGTATTGTCCAACATACGCCAATCGGCCAGACTTCGCTTTTCCCTCCAACTGTGTTGATGTGTGCTGGATTTCAATCCTCGTGTGGAAGCTCTACATATGCAAGGTTAGCACGGCTAGTTAGGCTTTATGCCTTCCTGTCGTGCAACGTAGAATATGTTAACCAAAGAAACTATTGTAATGATAATTAGTAATATATCTTCATCATCTCTAGTTTAATGCATCTTTATTTGTGAAAAGTCCCTAATTACTATTTTTGAGCTTTGCAGATTCGGCTCGTAACTGACAAGGTAACAAATAAACCTAGAGGATATGCATTCGTAGAGTATATGCACACTCGGGACATGAAAAGTAAGTTTGTGGTTAATATATGTTCCATGTAGGCTAGTTTCACACACTCGCTGATGCCTCGCCCTTTTTCTTCCTATATTTGGTTGTCACCAGATGCTTACAAGCAAGCAGATGGGAGAAAAGTGGACAGTAAGAGGGTACTAGTTGATGTAGAGCGTGGTAGAACTGTTCCAAATTGGCGTCCCAGAAGATTGGGTGGTGGACTTGGATCAAGCAGGATTGGTGGTGAAGGTGCTGACCAGAAGCATTCTGCTAGGTATATTCATTCTCATTTTTTAGCAGTATTTTCTCATTCTGATCAGTGATCACTTGAAGAAAGTCAATTTTATTTATCCTTGGACTGAGGTAAGAGCTGCTGAGCTGGTATGGTTGCTCTTGCTCCAGCTAATTGATCATAGTTACCGGATTTGCTATAAAACCCCGCGAATCGCGAACCGGTTTAGGGTACGGGTTCATGATCGCATTGGAAATTGGAAGAAAAAGTGGCGAACTACGAACCCGAATCCCGTACCGCGACTCGAACGAACCGTATTTCTATTAACTATGTAATTGATTACAAATACTTTGTATGTTGCTTAATTTTGTTTGTTCGTTACAGTATTTTCTCCCTCTCTATTTTGTCTGATATACCTTTTGTCGTATTGATCTAAAGGGAATTTAACATTGTTTGGTACACACATTGAGTTTGATATTTCATTATTGCTATGTAAGGCCCTGTTTGGCATGGCTCCAACTCTTAGCTTCATAGTCGAAGTAGGTGGAGCTATGCCAAACGGTACAGCTCCAACAAAAAATCGAATCTGGAGTTTGAGAATCTGGAGCAGGCCGTAGTGTATTTTCTCAGAGCTGCGAGAAGGTTGCTCCCCGCATGGAGCAGTCATCCGGTTACAAAAATACCCATAGATCTAAGATGAAATTACCCATCAAATGCCATCGAACAAAACCCCCTCACCATCCCTCCTCATCCTATCCCCCATTCGCATCCCCCCTCTCTCTCGTTCCCCCTCCCAACTCCCGTCATCGCCGACTCCTTCCCCCGTCGCTTCCCTTCCCCCACCCGCCGCCCCTCCCGGCTTCCCGACTGCACCAACGTCTCAAACTGCTCCGCGCAAATGGACAAGGCGCCGCTGTGATCCCTCCACCCTCCCGCTTCCCCTCCTCCGCCGCCGCGATGGCCGCCGCCGCGGCCTCCCCCCTCTTGTGTTGCTCCTCGCCACCCTCCTGCTCGCGGCGGTCACCACGACGACGACCGCGCTCACCGACGGCGTGCTCGCGCTGGTGGTCTTCAAGACCGGCATCTCCGACCCGCTGGGCCGCCTCACCGCGTGGACGGAGGACGACGAGTTTACCTCCATGAAAATGCCATCAACGCCAACGTCAGATTTGAGTGATTACTGATTATGGATATTACTCCAGAGTTTTATCGATGGTTGGAGACTGGACTCGCTTAGTACCAAAAAAATATTTGATTTTTGCTGCAAAATGTTCCATCTTAAACTAAAGTTATCTAGAGAGATGGAAATATTATCAGAATGGTGACAGACTGAAAGGAAACTAATAGTTTACTTTTCATGTTTTGGTAGACTTCATGTTGATTGCTGAAGTTCTGTGAAAATTCAATGAATTTAAGCCAAGCTGCTATGCAGTGTAATATTCTGAAAT
This sequence comes from Hsuehochloa calcarea, assembly GCA_036346395.1. NCBI lineage: Eukaryota > Viridiplantae > Streptophyta > Magnoliopsida > Poales > Poaceae > Hsuehochloa > Hsuehochloa calcarea. The sequence goes on along the minus strand of CM070611.1, from coordinate 10,154,090 downwards.
TTGATTTATCTCAGTAAATGAAAATTCCCAGATAAGAGCAAATAGCTTCCACTCTCTCTGGACATTTAACCTCATGCATACAAATTAAAGGAAGAGAAACTTCCCTATATTGCATTACCAACATAGTACATTATGGATTCTTTGCACAGTATTAATTAAACTGGACTGAAAATGATTTTTTTTAGGCTAATGATTGAACCAGACAATGGCAGCAACAATAAATTACCAAGTAGCAACAACGGTACCAGTAATCAGATTTCAGTAAGACTACCAGCTCAAAATGCAACTTACAGAAGGAGCACAGAATTGTCCTTTCTTGATATTGATAATTTTCCCAGTCTTAGCAGCTGCCACTAGAAGATCAGTCTGTTATCATAGTAATATCTTTGTATTAGGTATGCAATGCGAGATAAAAATGCGGAGTCATGCTTGAATAGCTGACAATACTACAGTTTGCTATTAAATAAATCCATTCATTCAAGTTGTACCTGGCGGCAAAGGAAAGCTGGAATTTGTATAATGTCAACAACTCTTCCAACAGCTTCACACTGATTTAGTGAATTAGTTAGAAACCATCTGTCCCTTAGGAGTTAAGAGAACCGGATATGTACTGGGAGATCATGAATTCAAAAGGGTGATTAAGGAAGAGTGCAACAAACACACGTAGCAGTAAGATGATTTGTTTGATTAGAGTAAGAAGGGCTAATGGTGATAACAAGCTTTGCGTGTGTTTACAAGCTAAACAACAGTTCACCCTCAGAATGCAGAATGAAAAGCAAGTCTGGTAACATAGCATGACTTTCAACAAGTCAACAAGGAAAGAATGTTTTTGTAATAGTTGTAGAAGGTGAATTGGGCGAGCTACCCTTGGATATTTATGTATGTTTTATTTATTTTTTTTCAAGTAAAATTTTTGAATGTGGACGAAAAAGATGACACAACAGGGTATAACATGGTAAAAATAAAAAATAAAAAAAAAAAGCACAGCATGACAGAAATCAACTTGTTAAACTTTTATAAGTTAAGCAATACAAAAAAAGATTACAAGTCACAAAACAAGGGTAGTGCAGTATTTTTACGATGATCCTTCTCATTTCTGGAGCTGGAGTCAATTTTCGAACCAAACACCTCCTCGGACTACTCTAACTTCTCATAAGAGTGGATTCAAGAGTGAAGCTGGAGTTGGAGTTGCAAAAATTTGGAGCAGAGCTATACCAAACAGGCCCTAAGTATAGTTACTTGGTGGCTTTGTGTATAGTTAGTGCAGTAACATTGTAGGGGCTTGATGGTATTACTGATGTTCCTCATGTTGGATTATCTGGTTAATAGTCATACACTTCTATGTTTCTGGCTATCAGGGAGCAACAGCATGCTGGGCGACCCAGATCAGAAGAGCCAAGGAGGGATAATCGTCATGCAGATCGGTAAACTTTATCAAATGAATGAGATGCTTACATCTATCATCTTACCTTGTACTTATATTATGCTTCGTTGTCATATTACTTTTGTTGCAGGGATCGGGAGAAATCCCGTGAAAGGGTACGGGAAAGAGATCGTGATGAGATAACCCGCGAACATTCCCATGACCGGATTCGTGATCGTGATTCAAGAGAAGAGAAGCACCACCATAGAGATCGTGAAAGGACTCGGGACAAGGACCGGGAAAGGGACGGTGGGCGTGACCGGTGTGATAGAGATAGGCACAGGGATCATGGTCGGGACTATGATAGAGAGAGGGAACGTGAGCGCTCTCATGACCGCCATCATAACAGGGGCAGGGACCGTGACAGAGATTACAAGCATGCAAATCGCTTGCATGAGAGGGATGCTGATTATGGCAACGGTGAGCCTAGACATGACAGAAACTTGGCTGATTATGGGCAGGATCACGGCTATAACCAGTATGAGCAACACAGAAGGCATGAGGCATATGGTTATGGTCAAGATCAAGAAACTGAGCGCTCAAAGCGACAGGAGCATGAGTATTATCCTGACGATTCATACAGTAAGATGGCAACCAACAGTCAGTCACAACCTAACAATGCAGAACCAGAAGCCCCTGAGGAAGGTGAGGCATATGAGTAAGGTGACTACCAGTATCACTGAGCAGATGAATACAGGAACTGAAATTTGATAGCTGCAGTAAGGCTTTTCAACTCTGTTAAATCTCAACATCACTTCAGCTGCTCAGTGGTTGTTTGGTGGCAAAGGGAGGTAGAAGCATGCCATCTTTTCTGCCTTCGGCTTTGTTGTTGTTGGCTAGTTCCAGTGTCAGGCTATTCATTTTGTGCATGTTTGTTTCTTGAGTGTTGTTTGCTGTAATAACTCGCTGCACGATACTGCGGATTATGCAACTTGTTAGTGGTGATCTATGTAGCTTTGGAACCTGTGGATTATTAATGTGAACTTGTTACTCGCTTAATGAGGCTTGAGCTCATGCCTTTTGTGCGGATATTTCTTTCTTGATGAGTTTTAGGCCGCCGTTGCCCTGGCATCCCAGAACTGAGTTGTACGAAGGCTGTTTTGTATGCCATTTGCGCACGGCTTATCTGGAGAAGCAAACCTGAAGCGGTCACAACGCCGATGGTTCAAATTTGGCTGTGCGTTGTGCACACATCCCATGCTCGCGATCTTCAGAAGTGTCGCGAGCGTTTACATGTTCGTTTTCACTTGCATCAGTCGTCCCGTATCCTTACAGCTGTACAGACTGCAACGAGCATGGGGCTATGCTTGGGCAATCACTCGCGTTGAATTTCTTTTGTGTCAGTATGTGCGTATGCCATACGCCACTAGATGAAGCTTTCTGACGTGCACTCTGTTCTTAGAGCAGAGTAGCTTCTAGAAATTATATGGGCTGCATTGAGTGAGAAGGCTTATTGCTTGTAGCATCATTTGGATTTACAAGGATGGCATGTATGCTTGGTGCTTCTGTATGTAAAGAGTAGGTGCTAATTTTAGGACCCACGATCCGATATAATCTGCCGCAGAGTTTTAGTGACTAGGCAAGATATGAACTGAAAGTGTATGCAAAACACGTAATGGCAAGCTGGCAACAGCCAATAAATTGGAGGCATGACTGAAACGTACTGGGGTGCTTCTCTTCCAAGCAGTACTTAATACCAATACATGCAAGCCGAGTGTCAGTAATATCACACTTTTGAGTAGTTCTAGGGCGGTTAACGATTACTACAGCAGAACAGGACGTGGAATGACAAGCTCGATCTTTCATGCCTATCCTATCTACCGCAATTTGGCCGGCGTGCTGGGTTTTTACCGAGCTAGCTAGGCGCCGGACAGGCTATCATATCCATGCAGAGCCAGCCAGTCGCACGGCCCCCACGGGGACATTCGTCAATCACGACAGACGGGCCCCCCAGACCACTCTACTTAATCGAAACGGGAGGTCAAGCACTCGAGTCCCGACACAAGCGTACGGCAGCGAGCGGCGCGGCATGGCTCGGCTCCGGCCGGCTCCACACCGCCTTTCCCTTCTCTCTTACTGCTACTACTACTACTTGACTAGCTAGTTGAAAAGCGAACTCCCCACCAGAAGGAACCAGACAAGCACATGCATACACCATTACGCCTCGCACATCGTCGGTAGACGTACGCACGAGTGTACTTCTAGTGCGTAGTACGAGCGTATGGTAGTTGTGTATCAGTATATATAGGTAATTCGGTGTGCCTGCCAGCGTGAATGCGGAGGGCTGGCCATCGAGTTTAACGAACTATTACCAAGTTTTATTCGAAAATATGATATGGTTTGATTTAAATTTATCTTATTTATTGTTTAAATGATTATTTTAAAAACGAGCTAATGAGCTATTATGGAGCCGAGCCTCATTAATCTTGTTCCATTTCAATTTGAACAATTAATTATTATAGTCGAATCAATTTTGATTCAAGCCAGTGCTATCTTTTCCCCCCCCAGCTTACGCGGCTAGCGCTGCCGCTGTAAGGCTCCTCTGCGTTCCTCTCCTCGGGCGCTTGAACGAACGGATTTAATTGCACAGACACAGCGAGAAAGGGGGTGCGATGGGACAGTCCTGACAGTGAGAAGAGAGAGAGAGAGAGAGTGGCTCCATTAATTTGGAAAGGAAGGGGAGGAATGCCGGGGTTCCATGTGGCCTCTTGTTAGTTTTGGGCTCCCCTTGCTTGGCGTTGGCGCTGGCGTCGCCGATCGAGCCTGCCAGGCTTTCTTGGTCCGAGCAAAACCAGTAATAAATACCGCAACCGGCCGGCGTTAGTGAGCCAGCGTCCAGCCGGATCGCCTGCAAACTCACCATCCTGTGATCTCTCACTGGCCGAGCCAGAAACCCACGCGCGTATACATACATGAGTTGGAGCGAAACAACGGCGAATACATACATATACACAACCATCAACATAAACTTCCTCTACGACCCACTGTTTATCTCCGGCGAGGTCCATGGTTGCAGCGATTTCCCACGGTGTTAAAAGTCGCTGCAATACACCGCTCAATCCGAGGCGTTATTTTCTGATCCCAAGGTTGAGAAGACGTATGCAACGGTTAGAGAATGTGAATCCTGTAGGCCAGAGTACCAGATGTGCACGCTAGATTCTAATTAACACTAGTACGATTGATCCATCTGCTACCTGTATGTATGGCAGAATCTATTCCGGAGTTCCGAGGTTACAAGCAAAATTCAGTTAGGATCTTTAGCCGCCAACTGAAACATATTCATACTCCTGCATGCTAAGAGAAAAATATTTAGTTATGTATAGCACTTACAAAAAAAAAAAACTGTACTTCGATGTTTCCATAAAGCTTTGTTCAGTTGTTCATTCGTTGATTATTCATAACATGATAACAGCAGGTAGCTTAAACAACGATTCAGCCATCCTCATGATAACCTAATTGAAGATTTCCTCACAAATGATCCGACTGAAAAGGCCGCCGGAGAATGCCTGCCAAATGCTAGCAATCATTCATTTCATCCGTACGGCGATCACTTCGTCACATCGCCGGGCGTAACATCACTCATCTGTCAAACAAGAAGAGAAGTCACAAGCATCTGTAGTGCTGTGACAGTGAGGCCTTGATTTTGTATTTTTCGTCTTGCAGCCCTCGAAATTGGGATATTGGTCCCCATCATGTGGAATATATATGCACTGCCCCAGCCTCAACGGTTTTTTGGGACTGTCTTGCAGAAAAAGAACAGTTAATACAGTACATCAAGACAATTCTGTCGAGAGCAAAAAAAAAAAAAAGAGTCTGGCTACACAACATTCAAATATTTTTTAAATCAGTCTCTTTTTTTTACCATTAGATGGAGATCCAAAGGCTAATATCACTCTAGATCGTCAGTATAGAAATTCATCCCCAACACTCAACCCTAATCCCCACCCGCCAGCAGCTAGCCGCCGCCGCCCCTAACTCCTCCCACGCGCCGGCAAGGTCCGCCGTCGAGCCGCCGCCACCGGAGAAGAAGACCTCGTCGGCCGGAGCACGAATACTCCAAGCAGACCATAAAGTTAGAAATTTGACTGTCCCCCCAAAAAAAAACATTCGATAGTTTTTTTAGCAATTCTGATATTTTTATTCCGGAAAGGAAAAGGCTAATAATCTTGGTTTCCAGTTTAAATGAGCTATTCAAATAGTAAAAGTTTTAGAGCTTGTTTGGAACGCAGGAACAAATTCAAAGGAGCATTACAGGAAACTACATATAGATCCTCTAAAATTCTTGAGGTATTTCCGTGTTACAAACCAGGCCTAAATCAAATTAAGCTGGTGTGTAAACAATCTCTCTCGACCCTTGCCCACGAAGGTTCAATGCCAATAGACAATAGAAAGTTACAATTAAACTGGGCATAGTAGCATATACAGGGTATCAATTTTTCAGATCACTGTATACGCATGAGAGGTCAACCAATAAGGACATCTCTGACATGATAGTCAATTTCCACGCGCAAGCAAATGCTAAAAAAAAATGTAAGTGGCATGCAATAGAGTGTTCTACAGGTAGATGCACTAATGCTGATGGGCTAGGGAGAAGTAGAGCACTGTTCTAGTTTCCACACATGCAAAAGGCACAAGCACAGCAACACAAGCAGCAGCTAGCAGCACAAGCAAAGGCCACACCATGGGCCATGAAAATGATGCCCATGCCTGAGCCATATCCTAGAATCTAAGGTGGGTGGGGTGGGGGTGGGAACTGGCAAGACTGAGGTGCAGAGACCAGGCTGCCCTCTGAACCCCGCGCCTGTGACCTAATTGAAGAAAGAAAGAATGAGAGGAAGGGCGTGCATGAGCGAGAGCGAGAGCGAGAGAGAGAAGCTAGCAGAGGAGCGACGACAAATCTGATAAGCTGGGGGTGGGCCCACCACTAGCTTGGACTTGGGAAGGAAATTATCAGGTGCGCCCACTGCGTCTCTGCGTGTGACAAAATTAATATGTCTGGTTTTCCTTTCCGCCAGGTTGCATAACACATTACACACACCGTCGACATGCTCTGAAACCAGGTGCCCCTTCTAAGCAGTGTTGATCGTAATGGCGAAAAATGCGTGCTAATTAACGTTTCTTTGCGAGCTTCAGGTGACATGCATGTAAGTATCGATATAGGCTATAGCTAGCTAGTGTAAGAATTAAGGTACGTATATCTAGATAAGATAAACGTCAAGATCAGACCCAAGCAAACTTCAGAATCTACTTCAGCGGGCTACGGAGATCATAAGGTGGAAGCTAATAACCATCCGGATCAAACTTGTTGCGATGTGAACAGTGGCCGATCAGTGGATAGCAGGTGTAGAGTAAGAGATGATGCTAGCTACCATGGAGGGGGTGGGCAGAGAGAAGATGGGGGATCTCTGCACAGCCCTGCAGCTGCATGCTGCCCTTCTGTTACCACTGAGTGCATGGTGAGGTCAAATCACAAAAAGTGAGTGACGCTTTTATTTTCGTTTTTTTCATAACCCCTCTCTCTCTCTCTCTCTTCAGAACACTTTCGTTTAATAATCTTCTTGAGGGACCACTGCGTTATTTTTGGACACATACACTTCAGTACCGAGGAGAGGTGAAGAGGGTACAACACATCCACACCTACTCCTACTCCTCTCTTGCTATAGCTGCCGCCTGCCGGTGCCCTGCCGGTGCTGGCCCGGGGCCGGGAGACCAAGCGGGCGATCATGCATGCATGCACCGGGCTAAATTGCCTTAGCTAGCTGTATTCCTTTCTCTCTTACCTAGGGTTTGCCTGCAAATTTTTGTACATGTTTGGCAGACTATATTTGTACTCCATTGGCAGACTATGTTTGTACTCCATATCTAATCTAAGCATGGGTCCAGCAATCGCCTAGTTGACTAATGCAGCATAGTCTTTACAATAAATACTATATATACATTTGGTATGCCATCTATATATAGTTTTTTTTTGGTTAATGTTCATTTGGTTTCTACAAAGGAAGAAGATACTTTTAGGAGTTCACGAACCGTCTGTGATAGTCTATTTTTATATACGGTTCTGAACAAGAACCGTCTGTGATAGTAATTATCCATTCACATTCACAGAGCACTAAAAACAACACGATATTACCCACATCACAGTAGCATCAACTCAATCTATTCACAGAGCAATAACACATCACAGTAGTAATCCACATCACAGAGCAAAAGGGGGGAGTAGAGAGAGTGAGGTCGTGGGAGGCTGGGGTGACGAGGTCGTGGGAGGTTGGCGACGATGAGGCCGGGGCGAGGTGGAGGAGGCCGCGGGCGACGAGCTCAGGGGAGGACGGGGTGACGAAGTGAAGGAGGCCGCGGGCGACGAGGTTGTGGGAGGCCGGCGACGACGAGGTTGGGGCGAGGTGGAGGAGGCCGCGGGTGACGAGCTCGAGGGAGGTCGGAGTGTAAGGTCAGGGCGAGACGGAGATGGCAGAGGAGAAATGGCAGAGAAGGAGATAGAGATGGCAAAGGGGGAGATGGAGGACTCTGTTAATATAAAGAGATTTTCGGCAGCCCGCCCATTAAGTGCAAATTTTTGTTTTCCCGCCCAACAAAACAAAAGTATCACAAACGATTTTATACATAAACCGTCTGTGATGAGATATCACAGACGGTTCGTATCATGAACCGTCTGTGATAAGCATCTAATCACAGACGGTTTAATACGAACCGCCTGTGATGAGATACTCATCACATACGGTTTTTGTATAAAATCGTCTGTGATTTTAGATTTTACCATGACTTGGATTTTTAGTAAAATCAAAGAGTAAGGAAAATTCCAAAACCATAGTAAAAATCCAAGCCATGGTAAATCTAAAATCACAGACAATTCGTGGTTAGAACCGTCTATGATATTCTCAGTATCACAGACGGTTCGTGGTTAGAACCGTCTGTGATAACCGCTAACCGTCTGTGATACCACGAACCGTCTGTGATAACCGCTAACCGTCTGTGATATCTACATATCACATACGGTTCTAGAGAACCGTCTGTGATAGTTCCATATCACAGACGGTTCGTCTTGGAACCGTCTGTGATTATTTTATCACAGACGGTTTCAAAGAACCGTCTGTGATGAGGCGTTTTCTATGGCATGTTTTGTAGTAATGGTTATTTCTAAACGATAGAGAGTAGTTTTCCCAATTGAGCTACCTATCTTGTAGTTGTATATGTACTTGATCAAATTCGGTACGAGACACACAATCAAGTAGTAGTCGACCAAGAGATCGACGATCCATCATCATTATTGCTCTTGCCACGAAAAGTTCATTTCCAGGTCGGATTGATGGAACTTGAGATGACACAATGGGCGGCCCAATCAAGCACGACATAGTCCCTCGCCTGATTAGGCACGCCACAGTCGGCTTAGCTAACTAACTGGATCGTGTTGTGTCGGCTCGGAGTGTGCCAACCTCTCGAGCCGTACTAGGTCGGACAAGATAAGCCCAACGGGCCTTGGAAAGCTTGGCTTCCGCCGCTGGCTAGGGTCGTGGCCCAAGCACAACATGCTTCGTCGGACCATGCCGCCGGTCCAACTACAATGCTAGGTCTGAACCGAATCAACAGTCTCATACTTTGAACCGGACCGACTCAATTAACGTTGTCTATTTGGCCACCTCTAGATGGAACTTGATGAGAAAAGATCATGTACATGCAAATACTACTCCTACAACTAAACACCCTTTGTGCTCGATCTCCTTTACTATTGCGCCACAGGGGTTTTTGTTGGACGCATAGTGCGTGCCTGGGCGCTGCATGTACACGCGACCAACTAATCTCCGGCCGGTGTGCGTTTTGCGTGGCGCCGCGGGCGCATGTACGCGCGTACGTCCGTGCGTATGCAACAGGGAGACATGGCGTCCATCCTGTCTAGCTGCTTGGCCATTCTCTCTTTAAAGCTGCTTTTGTGCTCTCTCTCTCTCTCTCTCTCTCTCTCTCTCTCTCTCTCTCTCTCAATGACTTTGAGCTTTGAAGTTTTCCAAAGTGAATGTTGCGAGGCCGGAGGGGTGGCAAGTTCCTTTTCACGGGTCCATAAATAAATCGAGTCTTTTCGCTGAATTAGTATATTTTTTATTTGCAATAGAAAAAGTAGCTAATGTTCGATTGAAATTATAAAAATGGTACTGTATGGTGTGTTAAAAGATTACGTACCATGTTCATAATCTGTGAAAGCCAACTACAGTACTCTCAATTCGCGAAACCCACGTACCACGGACTGGAACCGCGAAAGGAACGTAGTGATTGGAACTGTGGAAAATGACTTTGATCAATAGTGCTAAATAGTATTTTCACAATTCTAAACTGTTGCTACAGTGCTATGTCCGAACAAGATGTGGACTGAAACGGTGGCAAAGTAAAAAAATTGATATTGCTACAGTATCATCTGAACATGATACGGACTGAAACCGCAACGTGTCTCTCTGCCATGCTCCCACCTTCCTTCCATGGTATCGGACCATAGCAACCACACCTGTCGCGGTCCGAGAGCATTATACATGACTTACCTAGCCTGTCACGATGCCATTTTTGCAATAGTGTGCTATCAAGAACTGCTTTTGCTATTATGAATAAAAAACATACCAAATCATCTTTAAACTCTAAATAAATCTGGTCCGCTGTACTACGATCGACGCAAAAAAAAAAACGCACACATGACACATTTTGGCGTTAGCTATATATGCATGAATGCAAAAATATGCACATATGGCACATACGGTAGCGCTATTCTGTGTCTGAGTGTAGAATAAGTTATTATACGCTCCGGCCATCTCTTGTGCAACCGATCGTAAAACCGTGTGCACTCCACGCAACCTCGCCGTGCCTAGCACTATAAGAGATTTACTGCCACGCTGAGCACAAAGAGGTGGTTGGAGAGAGAAGCGTGAATTAATTTCGACCACTGTGTTTCGACGATACTATTTCGACCACAGTATTTCGATCACACTGGTCCATGGCTTCGACCATATTATTTCGATCACTGTATTTCGACCATAGTATTTCGACCACACTGGTCTAAGGTTTTGACTACATTATTTCGATCACTGTGTTTCGACTACACTAGTCTATGGCTCCAACCACAGTATTTCGACAGAGAGAAATGCACGATTAGCAAAAGAAAAGTGGATTAGATTCACGATATGTTCACGCGATTGCCACGTGAAAATAAGCACGCACGTGTGTATATATGTCTGTGTGTATGACTTTAGCTATAGTCATACTTATATCACCATATGCTATGCGTCATATTTTTCAAAGGGTGGCAAGAACTCCACCGTATAAATTGATCTTCCACTACTTGTTTGAGTAATATGTGACTAAACCATATATATACATTGATATTTTATAAATGAATATGCATTTACACTTAGAGGTCCGATTCTAACACTTTAGAGTATTTACACCGTCTCCTGTGATGCTCATGTAAAATCCCATTGAAATTTCCACGTTTCGAATAGGCCCTCGGTAGCGCGCATCGCGCATGTGGTGGGCATCACGCAGCAATTGGTGGTGTTTTTCCGTGCGTGACGGGGTGAAAACGACCTTGCGGTCAGATAGTCCCTATATCCCATCGATGGATCCATCCGGCCGGTAGTGGGTCCCCGATGGAGCCCCTCCCATGGCCCTTCACCACCAACCTGGTCGACTGGTTGCCTGGGCCTTTGGGCAACCTAGCTAGCTACTCATTGCCTTTTATCTCCTTGCATTGTTGCGTCGTTAGGTCCATACATACGTAAACTCATATACACTATAGCTAGCTACAGTGCATGCCCATCGGGAAAGTGCATGGAAATTAAAGACGACGGCATCGATCGCCATTGCTGCACGGAGCTAGTTGTACCTACGCGTCATGGATTCGGCTGTCGTCGTCGTCGTCGTCGTCGTCGTCGTCGCAGTACGTACGTAGTACTTGGCATATTTTTCAGACAGTGAGGCGGCTCCGAGGGGCTCCTCTCAGTTGTAGTAGCAGCTACTAGCTAGCTAGCAGGCGATAACTTGCTATTTGCTTGCCTCTGATTTTGACCCGCGAACTCACCATGGCCTCTGCTCCGAGGGGCTCCTCTCAGTTGCAGTACCAGCTACTAGCTAGCAGGCGATAACTTGCTCTTTGCTTGCCTCTGATTTTGACCGGCGAACTCACCATGGCCGGTGAAAACGCTGCAGCCTCGCCGATCGACCGCTCCTTTCTGCCGTGCATGGTCCAATAAGTCAGTAAGCTGTGTACAGTGCACCTATGTCGTAGGGGGTATCTCATGGATGAAGAATTTGTGATCGATGGGTTTTCGAGGTGTGTAAAGATATATATTGTGATGCCCAGAAATTTCAAAATTTTGAATTTGTTTGAATTTTCAACAAATTTGAAGTTTTTGCCAAATCCACAAATAAACACCCAAAAACGCCTTCCTCTCTCAGTTGGAAGACACTGTTAGGAATAGCAACTTGTATTATCAGGGAACCAACAGGCCAGTATATATACAAGTACATGTTACAGATAAGGAAATCAAATAATATCTAGAATACTACTCTAACATTCTGAGCATGAGCACCAGGACAAGAGAACTGAGCGAGTGTGTCCTGCTCAGCAAGAAAACTGCGCATGTAACGAGAGAGGTACTCGCCAGCAGAGTCAGCATGAAAGACACGAATAGGAGTGAAAAACTGTGTGCGAACCATAGTAGCAAATTGTTTATAGATAGACAGGGCCTCACTACGAGAAGACATAAAATATATCCAAGTGAGCGCGAGAGAAGTCATCTATAAAAATGATATAATATCGATGGTCCCCTTTCGAAAGGAAGGAAGCCGAACTCCAAACATCTGAATGAATAAGATCAAAAGGTCGCTGAGACACAGACTCACTATGAGAATAGGGAAGCTGAATCTGTTTCCCTAACTTACGACTCGAAAATCTAAAGACACGCCTCCGAGATGCACCCGAAGACCACGACGGACTAAAGATGACAAACGAGATCCACACAAATGACCAAGACGGTGATGCCACTGCTGAAAAGAGCTGGTAGACGAAGTGGCGGAAGCAGAAAGACTGGTGGCGACGGTGGCAGCGGGAGGAAGGTGAAGCCAGTCAAGCTCCCAGAGACGCTGTGAGTCAAGGCGTCGAGGGTCAGAACCAACCAGAGCCCCCGTGTGGCGGTCCTGAACACAACAAGAGTCAGAGTCAAGAATGACCCGACAACCAAGGTCAGTAATCTGTCCATCAGAAAGAAGCTGCATGGTTAGGCGAGGAACATGAGCAACAGAAGGAACATGAAATGATGAGTTGCTAAGAGATCATCGACCAGAGACAGGAAGAGAGGTACCATCAGCAGTGAGAACACTGACAGGGGAATCAAGAGGTGTAATGAAAGACAAAATGGAAGAATCAGAAGTCATGTGGAATGATGCTCCTGAATCAAGAATCCATGGGAGATACATTGACCGTAGGAGGTGGTTTCTCATTGCAAAGAGTCGATGCGAAACTGCGCAGAACTCGCCGAGGAGAACACAAGCGGCAAGCGGCGTCGAAGTCGGCTATCTCACCTTTCGGTGAGAGAAATCACTGAAGGAGTCGATGCAGACGTCAATGTAGAAGTACCATTTCCAGTGTTAGGAGAAGAACGACGTGAAAGATGTCGCTGCTTCTTATAGCACTGGGACTCAATGTGGCCGACAAGTGAGCACGGAGGGGAGTGGCATTAGACCAGCACCACTCGGACGAGTCTCCTCTGTGCGTATCTCGGTAAGAGCCTCCAAAAGAGTGTCACGAGAGTGGCGTGCAAGAAGCTGGGCACGCCTCTGCTCGAACTCAGGACGAAGGCGAGTAAGGAACTCGTAGATACGCTGAAACTCTGTCGTCAAGACGTCATGAGCGGCCTGACGAACAGGGCGACAACCAAGGTCGCGAAGAGAGTCCACCGGCGCCGAGACGGCATAACTCGGCGTAAAAGCGTCAACAGTAGCATCACCCTGCTGAAGAGAGTGCTCCCGGTGAACCATTGATAGGTAGAGAGCATCTCCAGAGGGTTCGTAGCGCTGACGAAGGTGAGTCCACATCTAGACAGCCGAAGGGAGTCCCACAACCTCAGAAGAAAACTGAGGCTGGACACTGGCGATGAAGACAGAGCAGCTCGAGCATCGTCGTCACACCACTGAGTGTAGGCGGTCAATCGATCCATGTAGGAATCCAGAGCCTCTTGGTAGGCAGAGGCAGCCTTCTTATCAGCAAGGTCAGCAGCCTCGACAGCAGCCTTGTCAGCTGTCGGAGGAAGCACAACAGACGTAGTCTCCGTCGGAGGAGTAGGGCAAGGCGGGCAGATGACATCACCAGAGAGGACATCCGAGAGACGAAGACCACGCATGTGGATGCGCATGTGAGACACGAAGTCAGTGTAATTGATACCGTCGAAGATCACCGGGTAGCGAGGGAGGGAAACGGTGCCTATTGGTAGGCGGCGCTGGACGGCACGGCGACCAAGGTAACATAGTCTAATAGGCGGCGCTGGACGGCGCGGTGATCAGACCGACGTTTTTTTTCTTAAACTGACTCCCTTTTTAAACGGCCCAAACGGCCCAAACCGACCGATCGGGCAGGGGGGCTAGGGTTCCCCCTCCCCTACGGCGACGGGGCGTGGAAGTCAAGAATGTAGCCCCATGGCGGCGGCGGCGTGATGTCGGGCGATGGGAGGACTACAACCGGAGACGTCAGGGCTGCGGCCCTCGCGGGAGGTCAGGGCGGTATTGAGGTGACGGCGTCGGGGCAGCGTTAGAGTCGGCCTCCGATCGGAGGAGTCGGCGGAGATGTCGGCGACGGAGCGGCGCAGTAATCCCGAGGAGACCGAGGGCGGCGGCGCAAGCGAGGGAGGCCGCACGATGGCAACGGCGCAGGAGGCCGGTCTTCTGGCGGCGGCTCCAATCGGCGGAGGCGTCGGCGATCAGAGACGTCGGCGACGAGAGCGGCAGCAGCAGTCCCGAGGAGACCCGAGGTACCAACGGCGCGGGAGGGCGGTCTCGGGGAGGAAAGCCGGCAGAGGTGGCTAGGGCAGGACGAGTTGCACGTCCAGAGAGGTAAGCCTAGGGCTCTGATACCATGTTAGGAATAGCAACTTGTATTATCAGGGGGCCAACGGGCCAATATATATACAAGTACAGGTTACATATAAGGAAACCAAATAATATCTAGAATCCTACTCTAACACATATATATCTCTAACAGACACATTCCGCGTAGCCGCTTTCTCCCCTATTCCCCTCTGTCTTGCGTCGCACCTCCGTTCACATACGCCCGCACCACCTCAAATCCCCGTCACCTTCACCTGCGCCAAGCCGCACGAGCACCCCACCACCTCGCCCGCTAGCTCCCCCTCCTCGTAGCGCCGAACGCCCATGGCTGTCCATGCTGCTGCCCACGCGCCGAGCCCACTCCCGCACCGCCATTGTTGCCACCAGCTTTGCCCGCGCATAAAGCCGATCCGGGCAACACCATCCTTCTCTTTAGCAATGTCACACACCCACTCACACCCCTCTATCTTCCCCAACTCCGGTTGCGCCACGCCGATGCTACCGCGCCCGAAATCCCCTCGGTAAGCCCCATCTTGATTCATCGTCTCCGTCCATGCATCCTCTCCCAATTGACCGCCCCTTAGCACCGTCTCATGCCTGCAAACACGCCTCTGAGCTCCAAGCCAAGTCCCCCTCATCGCCACCTCACTGCCATCGTGCTCCACCGCCTCGACACCCATGACCACCGTCACCATAGCACCTCGTTCCTCCCCGAGCCTCACTGTCTTCGCCATTGTGATCCCATTGCCCCACTGGTGCTCTCAAGTTGACCAATTTGGTCAGAGTGCCATCGGGAGCTCGCTGCGTCACTCCCCTATTCGGCCGTGCGCCGCCACCGCCAAGCCATTCCTGAGGTGTCGCAGCCTGCACAAGTACCCAAAATGGGTTGCTCGTGCCCCGCTAATGCTCGCCATCACCGCTGCCGTCTTCTCCTCTGGCTTAGGCGCCATGAGAGCGAGCTCCAGGATCACTTACATGAGCCGGGCCGCATGCCCCGTGGGCCGTTGAGATGGGATGGGAAAGCCAACCCAAATGGGCTCTCAGCCCAACCAGCCAATTTGGGCGAGCAACACTGTGCGACCAGTGCTGTAGCAAGCCTAGTCCAGTCGAGACCAGCACTGTTCTTCGAGGCCCAACACTGTGCGGTCCAATAGTGCCCAGCCTAAACCCATTACTGTTCACCTGATATATATATCCATTTCAACTGTTCAAGCCCGTTAATCCCATTTTCAGCTCTGTCCGATCCAACCAAATACCGTTTAAACCCTAACCACCCACACCACCCTTCTTTTGTACCTTTTTCGGATTTATTTTATCCATTTTGTTACCAACTCGCACTTGCTGAGCCTGAACTTATTTATTTGATTTTCTTTCGCATGTGGATTCGGATTTGAAGATCAAGTTATGGAAGACGTTGATCAAGACGCGTGAGAAATAGATCAAGTCAAAGACTACGAATAAGGAGGCAAGTTACATTCTTTGATCATGTTGAGTCCACATCATTATTATTAGTATAATTATTTTCATTATGATAATTATGCATGTTTATTCTCCTATGAAATAATAGTTCGGGATATCATGATGAATAGTTCATTCCTATCACATAAAAACCCACTGATGCTCTTGTAGGCCATATTCACCTTGACAAGCTTAAGTATTAATATAATCATACATTGGTAATTATGGATAGGCTAATGTCACACAAATGTTTTACAAACACTGATAAGGATATTTGGCTGCTCGCCAGTAGACTTGGAAAGTAAGTTGAGAGTTGAGAGTTGAGATCAAGAAGGTGGACAATCATGAGTCGGTTGGGAGTCCACCTCCTCACCCAATAGACTTTGGAAAGTAAGTTGGGGTTGAGATGAAGCAGGTGGGAAACCACGAGTTGGTTGGGACACTACTACAAAAATGCTAATACTGGACGCCTCATCACAAACGGTTGATTAAAACCGTATGTATTAAATACAATCACATACAATTTTGTTTAGCGACCGTTTGTGTTACTTTATGCGGTAAAAACCTTATGTGAAAAGGTAATATCACAGATGGTTCGTGTTGAAAACTGTCTGTGATATTACTAAATATCACAAACGGTTCTTATTCACAAACCGTCTGTGATAATCTCATTTATTGCAGACCCGACCTTCACAGATCGATCACAGACGGTTCCTTAGGATAAGCCGTTTGTGATACATCAAATATCATAGATGGTTTCATCTACAAACCGTTTGTGATACACAGTCTATCGCAGATGGTTATTTATTGGAACCGTCTGTGATATTATTTATCACAGACGGTTCTACTTTAGAACCACATGTGATGTCCAACCCTATTTATATTCAGACTCTAGGGTTTGCCCGCACCCCCCACTCAAACGATTAGTTTTCGAAGACCCACCCTCCTACCCCGAGCCCGTTGCCATCGTCCTCGATGTCGCCTCCTCGAGCCCGGCACGACTCCTCCCCTTAGCCCGTCGTCGCCGTCCTCGACGCCGGCTCCTCCTCGAGCCCAGCGCGCCTCCTCCCCTGAGCCCGCCAGCTTCTCCCCGAGCACGAGCACGCGTCGCCTCCTCCTCCCCTGAGCCCACCGCCTCCTCCCCTCCCCCGAGCCCGCTACCTCCTCCTCCTCCCCCGAGCCTGGTGTGCCTCCCCTTCGACGCCGCCCTGCTGCTCCGGTACTGCTCCCTGCTCGTCCTTCTCCTCGACACCCGAAGGTAACCAATGCTGAGTTGCTAACCCCGACGCACCTTTCCCTCACTCTTTCTATCAATAATCTGTCATACTATCACGGTCCTCATGGACTCATGTATCTAGTTCAAACACTAAGTAGTATGAGGTGTTGTACTTATTTTAGGAATTTGTATTTGTTCTAGTCAGAGATTCATATGGTATTTGTTTTGATACTACTATTGGAATATATTGCAATGTGGTGTGGTGGGCTTGAGATGAATGCTCTGTGATGATAATAGTATTGTACTAAAATTCTTTTGATAATCAGGTTTGAACTTGAGCTCTAATTGGAATGCCTACTCTACATCTGAGAGCAATATTAAAATGTTAAATCTTAGCTTTATGTTGATTTCATTTGTTCACATGATGTTTGTGTTGAGCATATTATTCCTTTTAAATGACTTGTAAGATTTACATGTTTATATGTCAATTATGTCATTGTATTGGTCATAATTTCTTCCCCACATATCCCAATTATTTATTAATTGGTGTGTATACACATACACATAGAGATTGAATCTTATGATAATATATTTATGCGTGTCAAAACTTCTATTTCTTGTGAAGATATCTTCTGCTCATTCTTCGTCATTGTCGCCTCATGCGTCTGATGCACGTCCTCTGGAATATCAAAGCGCGGTAGAAGAAGAGTAATATCGAAAAGGCTCGGGACCGATTTACCATCACGGAGGTCGATGAGTATGGGATCCCTATCAATCCTCCCCGAGTAGCGTCTGAATTTGAGAGAACGGTCGGGATAGTTGCACGGAAACAGGTCAACATCACCTAAGATTCGTGGAAGGAGTTGACCAAAGCTTAGAAAGGTGAGCTGCTGACGGATATTTTCCGATCGTTCGAGATCCCGGAACATCGCCAGGACTCCGTGCGACGACACACATTGCTATAGGCGTGCAAAGCATGAAAGAACTTCAAGAGCACACTTGTCAAGAACTACATGGAGAAAGATCTGACACCCTTCCACAAGTATCCGTTCTTGGAAGAGTACTGGGAAGAGTGTGGAGAAGAAGACGATAAATGATTTTAGGAGATCCCTAATGAGCTCGCCCGAAACTGGCTAAGAGCAAGGTTATCTACCCTATCTTTGGGGGTCATCTCCTTTCCAAATCTTGCAGACGAGGAAGTGTCCCAGCGCCTGGTAATATATTGAACTACCTAGTATGTAATTACTCCATAACTTCATAGGAAGTGAAATAACATATCGAGCTATTGCAAGAAACACTGAGTGCACAATCTTCCCAATGCTCATTCTAGGCGATCAGGGAGAGAGATATACTCTCTGCGGCCTTGGAAAACAATGAGCACCCGGGTCGCACGAGAGGCCTTGGTCTTTATGTTCCATGGAAATATGGATTCCCAGCGGACTCTGAAGCATACCGGAGTAGTAAGAGAGCCAAAGCCGATCACGATGCACGGCTAAGAGAGGAGATCGTGAATCCCTCAGAGATGAGATCAAAGAATCCATCAGAGATGGATCAATGATCACATCTGAGATGAGACGCGACGACAGATGGAGAGCCTTGAGGAAAGACTTAAGGAAAACCAGTTGCAAGCCCCTGCCCCTATTATGCTAGCCAGCCACCCAAACTTTCGAGTAGCTGTGCGTCGAACCCTAACCCTACCCCAAAAGGCGACGACAGATTTCATGTCGATGACATCTCCATAATAATTATTATCTCTGGAATGCTCGATCCATTGATAGGCCTGTTTGAGTAGCCAATTTTATCATTATGTAGGTGGCTATGAAGTGCAAGCTCCAAGTGAGATATGTCTCAGTGCCCTAGATGCTTCTTGGAGCCAGGTGTATCCATTCGGTGTTGGGGCTTTGGTGCATGGTGTAAATCCAGCGCCGTGTTCCGTAAAAGTGAATGTGGACGGTGTTTATGCCAATTTCATGGTCTTCCCGCTGCAAATTCCCCTAAACGATGAGATCATGACTCTAGGGCAAGCCATTGGAACATTCATCCAATGGCCCAAGAGTGATATCTGCCTAGAGCTACCTACTCCAGTGTCAACTTCATGGGAATGTCCTGCAACGGTGTCAAATCCACGAGAGCTACCTGCACCGGTGCTACCTACGCCAAAGCGGCAAGGGCCCGGTGCATCAGATGCATCTGTACCTCATGCTCGGTCGACTCTCATGAAGTTGACCTCTAAAAAGCTACGCAGCAAGAGCAAATCGAAGATGATCGACTCATGTTCTGATATCCCATTCTTGTCACTGGCCTGAAAATTTATGCTGGGCGAGCTGTTGGTCGAGACGGTAGAGCACGACCATACCCTATGATTCGCTTGCACAAGATTGTATGTATGGTACATGGAACATGCCAACAAGATGGATGGACAACAATGCTCGGGTGTCAACGTTAAGTTCAAGAAGGATCATCTTAACCATGTGGTTTAAGACTGTCTTCACGGTGACCTTCGAGGACTTGTTATTTCTCTTCAACCTCGATGCCCTCAACGCCTCACTCATGCGATGCTGGACACTGTAAGTGTGTACAATCATAGTCAACATTCGTGTAATACCGATAAATATTATATTTAACTCCTTGCATTTGTGTGTGTGTATACACATGATTTCTGAAGCCGAATTAAGGAATTCACCGGTAGGTTTCCTCAAGCCACACTTGGTCTCCTTGCAAACCATCAAGGAGAATGCAAAATTCATCGAGGATTACATGACAGAGCCATTGCTGGCTCACCGCAACAAGGGATTCATACTTTTGCCCTACAACTTGTTGATGGGCACGAGTGGCTATACTTGTAGATTTGTAATTTATAAGCAACACGAACTTAGATTTAATGACCATGGCGACATACCTGTGTAGGTTCCATTGGATTCTAATTGTAATTATACCAAAACAGAACAGGGTAATATAACTAGATTCCCTAAAGAGGGCCGCACACAAATTTATAATTGTCCAACAATTAATCGACTGGTAAACACATTTCCTTTAAAGATAACTCTATTGTACTAGTTCCTTCCTTTGTAATGGCTATGGCTAACTTCTCGGAATCACGTAGGTCGTTCGCCGTGTACTTTGGTAAAGGAGGGAAATGCAAGGGAAGGATTCCGCGACACGATCTAAATTTCCCGGTACTTGCTAGTACACATTAATCCTGTATAACACTTCATAGTAATGCCTCTCGAACTAACCAATTCTATTTTTACAGTACCACCAGTAGTCGCCGGCCTGCAACATCTGTGGATACTATGTTTGCCACAACATGGACTACTCGTCAGTTTTGCGATGACCAATGATCCTCAGGTTTGTCAATATTGTAATAATTATTTCATACTTATCAATTTATATATGCACAAATTTAATCTTCCTAGCGATAGGTTGCGAGCATCGAAACAATTACGTTGGAACATGGGCAGCTCATAAACATTCGAGGACAATTTGCATCATTCTTGAACCGTGAGGTCATAACTCCAAATGAGAAGTTCCACAATGTAGATTTAACTCAATGGTACATGTGTGTAAATGTACATAAATGTTTAATTTTAGTTAATTGATTTGTGAATTGGATGTGCTTGTTTCTGACATGAATGTGAATTGGATATATACATGTACTTATTGTGTTTCAGCTTGTTTCAGAGGGTTTAGCGATACAAAAGAATATCACAGACGGTTCCTTAGGACGTACCGTCTGTGATACATCAGCTCTCACAGACGATTTCATCTACAAACCGTCTGTGATAGTCAGCTATCACAGACGGTTTCATCTACAAACCATCTGTGATAGTCAACTATCATAGACGGTTTTGAATTAATAACCGTCTATGATAGTCTACATCACACATGGTTCAAAAACCGTTTGTATTAACTTCATGTCATTACTGACCCATAAACTCAGATGGCTCACGAAACCGTCTGTGATGATGTTTTCGAACAGTCTGTAAAGACTTTTTCTGTTGTAGTGGGAGTCCATTTCCTCACCCAATAGACTTGAGAAAGTAAGTTGAAGGTGAGACCAAGAAGGTGGACAACCATTGGATGGTTGAGGGTCCATCTCCTCACTTAAGACAAATAAGGATTAGAGTCTTGTGCCAAGTAACAGACATATAATTCGCTCAACCACGAGTTTGGTATATCCAACCTAGCTTAATACACTGCTCATTCCGATCAAATATCTACAGGTGGTAACTATCCTAGTAGTAAAGGGCAGCTGCGAGTTTGAAAAGGGGTGGAACAGGAGTGGACCTTAAGGGTCACTCACTGATCTACACAACGGTAGGTCCACCCAGCATCAGACCGTGAATTCCACCACTAGCCAGTGGTTTCCCGGTGTCTGTTTAACCAAGAACCTACCGGGTAAAGACTATAAAGGAAATAGCAGTGAAAAAGCTTTGTTATCTAAACTCAGTCGCACACGAATATGCTGCGTGTTCAAGGCCTGACATTATGAGTTTGGGGTATCTTGTGGGTAAAATTGAGCAACTCTGCAAAGTATAATCAATGGTATTCGAATACGTCGTGATTCCGGTTAATAGAGCTGCGTTCATGGGTGATTCCAGTAAAAAAAGGTATAGTAGAGATTTTGATATGTTAATGTGGTAATGACATATGTTGAAAACACCTATTATTATTATTATTATTATTATTATTATTATTATTATTATTTCTGTTTCTAAAGTCAAAGTGTTTTATCTCAAAAAATGCATCCACAATCATACTTTGGTAACCCCTCAACAATCACTTGAAATCCTAGCAAGTAGTTAAATAGTTTTTCCATATGACTTGCTGAGTACATTGTGTACTCAAACTTGCTCAATTTTCATCAGAAGGTGTATTAGAGGAACGTGTGTTAGGGTTACGACCGCACTCAAACTTTCTTGTTGGAGTTTTTTTGGCTCTTCTGATTGCAAATTAAAGTTTTGGCCTTAGATTGCTCGTGCAATTGTTGCGAAATTAGCCGTTAGGCCATATTTTAATCAAATTAATGTCTTTTAAATGCTTGTGAGCAGCTATGACACCAGTTCTATCCCCAACTAAAGTCTTAGACGGTTGCGGAAACCGGGTGGCCCTATTTGTAAAATAGGGCTGTTACGGTTACCACGGCACCGATATGATGTTGAGTCCAGCAATCCATCTAGACTCCAGACTCAAGCTAGTGCTAATTAGTTCAAGTACAAGCATGTAACCTATTTGATTGCAACACATTTGCGAGCGACACATGGTTACTCCCTCTTGATTTTGACAATACGTCCACGAGATTCAAAGTTTGTAAACTTTGGCCAATAGGTAATCCAACAATATCTAGATGAGAATCAAACTTGTGACCAGTACTATAACGCCACGGTAGAGTTGACATCATCATAAATACCACGGTAATTTACATATGGAAAAGACAGCTAGCTTTGCTACACAAAAAATGGCTTTATTAGATTATCAATTGATTTACATATCGACAAATGCATGCATATATCCCAAAAATGGATGCATACGAAGTATATTGCATCGGCAATTCAGCATGCATTGACTAGCATCTAGCTATATGAATTTACCAGCTGTCGAATTGCTAGCTCTAACCAATCACACACGTACGTAAAAGTTCATGACTTCTTCGGCTAGCTCCCGTACTATCTGCATCGAACGTATCGACAACTTCGCTTTAACAAGTCAAATACGTTACATATATATGCATATCCCGTAACATTGTGTACTAGGAAGAATAATACACTGCCAGGATGGTTCATTTCCGCGCGAATAAGCCGTCAGAAATATGGAAATAACCGCTAGGAAAATAATTCCCGATGGGACACCACGAGGAAATATACATCACAACAATGATGATGTGAACATTATAAATGCCTCACGGTTGCCCGACAGGGAATATTTTACCGACGGCATTTCCCAACGGCCACTAACAGAAAATTTTGACCTTGTCAGGTTTTGCATATCCAATGCCCTATCGGTTACCCGTCAGGAAAGACCGTGAGGCATGTAATACCTAATGTGTCTTGTCAGGAAAATAATAACCTACAGGGTATCTAGAGGAGATCTTTGTCGGTTTAGCCATCAGGAAAAAAACTGCTAGGTTAATGTCGTGAAATTCACTGTCGGTTTCCTCATCAAGAAAATTACATCATTTTATTTCATGAAAACATCATAGAGTCAATATAGCATATGACATGTCGCTCATTCATTCAGTACAACATATTCATATACATTTAACATGACACATTGCACATCCACAATTCACACAGGAGACATCAATCTGGCCTATTGTGCATTCACAATGCATTTTTGCAGGCATGAAGTTGGATTCAATACGAACATCAACTAGTAGAGTTCTTGGATTCAATACAAAAAATGCATCTTAGGATTGAGCGAAACTAGAAGTCCCTTGTTAATGTCTGGGAGATTCAATACAAATATCAACTAGTAGAGTTCTTGGATTCAATACAAACCAAGTTTCTACCAAAAGAATAAAAGCTTAATCGAAGAGCTATTGTGCCAAAAGTCAAGTAGAAGGCACTGCTAATAAGATGCATGATTGTTAGGTAGTGGTATTGTTATCTTGGTGTGGCAATGCATCTTCCTCGGCTACCCCCATTCTCGGCCCTGTCATTGCTGCTGTTGTAATTACCTTCGCAGTCGCTATTGCCATGTACGTTCCCAGCAATTTCATGGTCCGGCTGTGCACCCACATGTGAAGAACTAGTCCCCTACATGTATGTGAGCAAAAATAAATTAATAACATTCAACATAAAGCAAAGAACATGAATTTAATGGTTTAGCTATACCAACTGCCATTTTCAGAATGACAGTAAGAAGAAATAATAATTTCTCAAGTCTAATAGCAAAATATAAGTTAATTCAGTTGTATATTAAGGACAAAATTGAGACTATAACCTGCATCTGTAACACTAATAAGTTCTAATTTGGCATAAGTTCATAATTAAGTGCATATGGTAAAAGCTCTAATTCAGTTCAAGTTTGTTGTCCTATAGGACACAATTACTAGTAATTAAGACAAATTCATGACATGAGGAGTACCAAACAAAGTTATATTGCCATCAATTTTAACATATGGCATATCAAGGCCCTCTAACATTTTCTTAGAACGGTAGAAGTCTGCAGCCAACTTAGACTCTGCAGGAAGTAGTTCATGGATTAATTGCAATGTATCGTCATAGTGTGCAATTGACATCTTGTATCATGACTTTAGAGCTAGCAAATGGGCTACAACATACAGAGTTGAGTGTGTAGTGCTGTCATGGACCAATTCATCTGCACTAGCAACCATCCTATAGAACGCCCTAGCAGAGGGTGTTGGCTCCTCATCAATTGTTGGTGGTTGTTCACCACCTAGGTCAACTAACATATTATCTATGCGACCAGTTTCATCAAATCCCTCATGAGCCATTGAAGGGCCAGGTTCATCTTGCCCAACAAGCCTCTCTCCATGTGTTGTCCATATCTTATATTTATCCCTAAACCCATGCTTACACAAGTGCATCTCTATAACATTCCTTTTATGCCTAAAATAGTTGCGACACAAGGCACATGGACACATAATGGTGTCACCTTCAACTACTCCGGTCATGGAGAAGGCTCGATCTAAGAATAGGTTGGTTTGTCCTATCCATTCATTAGTGGGGGCAGGACCATGACGTCAACCACTATACATCCACTCTCATTCTACCATTAGGTTGTTTTGTATTTAAAACAAGATGACTATTGTCATTTTAGTATGTAGTAGTAATTACAGAAAATTAGTATACCATGCAAACACTAACAAGTACATGAGTTTCTACCCAAGCTACAAATGTTAATAGCCAAAAAGAGTACAAGGACCACATATGTAGGTACACTAGTGCACAAACAGTAAAAGTAACAACAATAACACATCCATATGAAATTAACAACATCACAAATAGCACTACAACACAAAAAGAGTATGGAAAATAATTGTTGATGGTTTAGTATAGATATTATAATTGAATACTGAGGACTTTCCTTGAGTTAGACCACACAGAAAAAGACACAGGGGTTTTATATAGGTTCAGACCTTCTCTTGAGAAAATAATAACCATACTCTTGTGTTGTTGTATTGACTATTCTTTACAACAATGAGTTGTATTTACTATTCTTTACAACAATGAAGAAATCATTAGAACTAGGGCTTAATGACTTCTGCTATTGATCGTATCTTTGTTGTTGTTGTTGCTACCGCTGCTTTGCTTGATCCATCCTCTATCCATAGGCTTTACTCCTTATATAGCGCGTGAAAGGGTGTCAGTTGTCCCGTATCAAGAGGCGTCTGACCATTTGATTAAATGTGCATGTTCTGTGATGGTTATTATGAGAGACATAGGCTTAATACGTGCAATTATCCCAGAGAATAACAACACATATTAACTACATTGTGTATTAACACAACACATAAATATCCCTAGTAGATTGGGACCACATGCATGTTTGTAGGCTTTGTTGACTTACAGTGGTTGTAGTTGACCCAGTCGTAGTAAAGCTGTCAGGATCCGGGATTAACACTCTAAATCTTTTGTGTATTTCTGAACTAGTCCCATAACCAGTGGCTAACTCACACAGTAAACAGATATGATAACATCCATAATTCGTAAGACCTTATTAATACATAATATAGTTTATTACCAGAAAGGCATACAAGCTAACAATAAACAAACACAACGGAAGACGAAGAAGATGTAGTAGAGCCCAGCTAATCTGCTACAGGCAATCGACTAGGGTAATGGCCTAGTCGTCGAGATCTTTAGCAGCTGCAAAGTTCTTCTCCTCTTAACAATATTTTATTAAGTAAGAGTGATCACAAACAACCGTGCTCTACAAGTTACACCCAATAACAGAATTATAATGCATGCAGGAATGTATCAAAGGAAAGCTTATAATGTTGAATTTGCATAAAGCAATATTTTTTAAAAATATATGTACTAAGTTCCAAAGCAGTTATTCCATAACTAAAATTTATTTTTCTAAATTCTCAAGTTTTATAGTAAGATAATATTCATCCAAGAGTGGTGAAGAATACCTTCCTATCACATGGCAACCACACAATTTCCCGATTGGATAGGCAATCCAAAACCATTTGATAAAGTCTTTTGAAATCAAAACCAAATTCTAACTTTGCTTTAGCTTTGCTAAGAATGTCCAAGACCGTAGACACGGCTATTCCGAATAGTTTTACACTCTGCAGAGGTTGTACAACTTTACTCACAAGAGATAATCATCTTATACTGTCCGCTCACACACTTTCGAAGGTGTGCGACTAAGAGATTATCACAAGGCCTTTGCAATGTACCATCCCACCGAAGTCCCGCCTTACTAACGTTTCGCTTCCTTTGGATTGAACCATCCGCCGGATTTAAGCCTCCCTCTTGCACCATGTGGGAATAAATAAAAGTAAGTTATAAAGACACTCACGCAATCGGATGGCACAACCATGATGGAATGTTGTAAATTATTTAGCCTAATCCTTCTCATTCAAGATATGTGGTAGTACGGTAGGGCTTAGCAAGATACGGCTTGAAGACCGGTTCTTAATTGACTTGGACGACTTTCCAAATAACACATAGGCCTTGATCATAGAAATAACTAGATCCCGTGTATCAACGTGCACCATCCAAACATCTATTTTGCCCAAGTCCAAACCAACATTTATTTTATTTCAACAAGTTAAATCATTTTCCAAAATTTTCATGGTAAAAGCAATACGTACCATAGCATCTTGTTAAATCATAGTTGATCATTTGGCTAAATTCCTCAAAGTAAATTTTTTTGGTCTAAGCTTTGTCTAAGCATAAAGTATTTCGAGAAAAACATCTTGTTAATACTATTATATTAACTAGAGTTTTATCTAAGGCTACAATGGGTGGGGGTCTTGATCTCCAAGAATTGTCAATTCCAATACCAGTAAGTAAACCATCAATATTGCAATCACAATCCAATAATCCAATCTCTAGCAATTATATAATCCTATAATCCAATGTCAATTAGTCCAATATTAGTCTATTTTTATGATCCGACTTCCATCGATCCAACATTTGACCATATTGTAATTCTACAATCCGACGTCCATCAATCTATTATTTCTCAATAAATTATTTTTAATAATTCAACATCCATCAACCCAATGATCATGTCATCCTATAATCCAATTTTCGATAATCCGATATCCAATAATTATCTATTTCTATAATCTTATTTTTGATAATCCAACATCAACAATAATCTACTTCTAGAATCTGATATCCAAGAATCATGTATTCCTAATAATCCAATATTCAACGATAATGTATTCATCCAATCCAATATCCAACATTAATGTGGTCCTATAAACCAATGTCCAACATTAATGTAGTCCTATAATCTAACGTTCAATAATTATATATTTCTATAATCCAACACCTATCAATCATGCGATCTCATGATCCACTATCCACTAATAAGGTATTCTTACAATCAAACGTCCAATAGTCTGGTACCCATCAAAAACCTATGTCTATAATTCATATCCTATATCCCATAATAATCCACTTCTATCATCAAACATCTATCAACAATCTACTTTTATCATTCAATCTCCAATAATTATATGATCTTATAATCCAACGATAATCTAATTTTATGATTTAATCTCCAACAACAATGTATTTCTACAATCCGATATTCAACAATAACCTAATCTTTTTAATTTCTAATTTT
Organism: Hsuehochloa calcarea; assembly: GCA_036346395.1. Lineage (NCBI taxonomy): Eukaryota > Viridiplantae > Streptophyta > Magnoliopsida > Poales > Poaceae > Hsuehochloa > Hsuehochloa calcarea. The sequence continues at coordinate 10,126,131 of CM070611.1, read as the reverse complement.
CAAAATATATCTTTTGCGGAGTGATTCTCCATACTATGTATCTTGATAATAAATGGCTATACAAGTGGAATTGAGAATAACTATAAAGTTTAAAATATGAATTTAAATATAGATGCAATAATAATTTAAAAAATTTAAAATACTATGATTCAAATATGATCAAAAGATGTAACTTACCTTGCTTATTTAGTTGTTGTTTTTTAACGGCGTCAAAAATCTTGTTCTCTGAAGTCGTCGAAATCTACATGCGAAAACAAGCCAAATTAAAATAAAATCCAAATTCATTTTGGTTCTGAAAGAAAGATATTGAATATATGTGAATTTAGAAATTTGAATTACTTGAATCGGAGCTCGAACGAAGAGAGAACGGGCTCTCGGAAGTTTGAAAAACACATAAAATGATGAAATTGGGGATTTTTAGAATTACTTTTCTAAAGGAAAATCAATTATTGTGTCACGATGACGTCAACAGGCAAATTTTGAATTTCGGCCAAAATTATTTTTCAAAGGAAAAATGGCCAGAGCCATTGACATGTGGGCCCGGGTCTTGTGGACCGGGTCCATGAAATTAAACCTCGGTCCATGGTGGACCTGGTATAAGGGAGGATGAGGCGGCTGCCACGCAAGCAGTGATTGGGCTTAACACAGGGCTGCCACATGGCCAAAAGTGGTGACATGGAGACGAGGTGGAGGTGACGTGGGCGGCCACGTCGGTGAACTGTCGGTGGTGGCTCGGGTGTGAGGCTCACATGGTGCTACGCGCCATGGTGAGCCTTGGCTGGGGTACCAAAAGGAAGGCACGGGCGAGGCGAGTCTGGTGCTCAAGGTTTCGGCGGTAGAGCTCAAGGATATGGCCGGTGGCGAGCGGAAAAGCAGCGCGGTGAGATGCGGATGGCGATGGCGTGGGCTCTCCAGTGATACTCCGGTGGCGAGGCAATTCCAAAGATGCTGATGGCGTCGCAGGAGCGTCGTCGACGACGAAGAAAACCACAGCAGAGGAAGCTTCGGCCGAAGGTCTTCAGCGAAATACGGCGACCACAAAGGGGAGGTGAGAGGAGAGTGAGGGGGAAAGAAAGAGGAGAACAAGGGGCTTCCGGGGTCACCATTTATAGGGGCCGAGGAGGAGAGAGAGGAGGGAGATCGATGGTATGGGCAAGCGGTGAGGCTGATGGGAGCGAGGCATAGAGCTCAGCGTGGTCAGCGGCGGGATGGGGGCACGTGGGGGAAGCGATGGGGGCGTGACACGGGGGTTGCAGTGGAATTCGCGGCCTGCGTCAGTGGAAAATGGCGGCAAAGGCATGGGCGGCAGGTAGTACTGGCGGAAAATCGGAGCATGGGTGCATTGTGCAGGCGGCATGGGGGAGGAGGATGACCAGGGGTGGGGGAGCCTGTCATGTAGGGCCCGCCTGTCGGCGAGAGAGGGAGAGAAGAGGGAGGCGGGCTGGCGAGCGTGGGTGGGCCGGCGGGACGAGCTGAGCGGAGGGAGAAAAGAGGGAAAGGGAGTGGGACGGCAAAAAAGATTCGGCCCAAAACAAGTTTTGGATTTTCAATACTTTTTCGAATTACAGAAATAGGAAGAAAACAAAAGGGTTTTTAGAAAATAGAGTTCAAAAATTCTAAAAAAATTCACAAAAATTCATTTAATTATTTTGAACTTAATAAAATTATTTCTAACTTAAATTTGGCTTTTAGTTTTGCACATAATTTGTGTTATGTTTCTGGTAAATAGGAAAAACCTTTTTAAATACGAAAAAAAATCAAGAAATTAATTAAGTTTTTTCCTTTTGACTTTAAATCCAATAAACTCAATAAATTTTTTTTTGACTTTTAAAGCTTAGGAAAGTTTAAGAAAAGTAATAAAACTCTTTTAAATTTTGAAAAAAATATATCAGGAAACCTATTTTAAAACTCAAGGAATCCAATAAAATAATAATATTATATTTTTAAATTTGGTAACATAACTTTGGTATGTTACAAAAGCTTACGATCATGAAGTGATCGTAGTAAGGCTTACGATCATGTGGTGGTCGTAGGAGATCTTACAACCACTAGGTGGTCTTAGAAGCACTTACGATCATATAGGGTGGTTGTAAAATGGTTTACGACCACTCTGCTAAGATTCTCCCTTATTAATGATAAGGGATATCCTTATGAATAACACGAAGATGTTGCTTCGCGTTATTGTCGGCCGAAGGTGGTGCAAATCAACAGACCAGTACCTTGCACTATTGCGTCGCGTAGCTCACCATTGCAACGCCAAAGGGCGGTGACAGATTTGGATCAAAGGGGTGGGGAGATGGGGTAGGGAGGCGGCGGAGGTGGAGCCGAGGGCAAGGAGCAGTGGGGATGCAGGAGGGCGAGGGGTGGCGGGGATGCAGGAGGTGAGGGACAACAGGGATGTAGGAGAGCAAGGGCGTCGGCGGGGGATGTAGGAGGCGAGGGCCGTCGCCTTTAGGGTTTGGGGATGGGATAATTTTTGGACTGTGCCCGCGCCACATTTTGTCTCTGCGGGAAAAGCAAAATCATTATCCTCACGGTTCAAAACTGTCAAGATAATATATCTTATCCTCGCAGGTATGTGAAAACGTTTTAAAAAACATTTTCCTCACGTGTACATCAAAACAGTCACATAGTTATTATTTTCCTCACTGTTTGTTCTAAACCCTTAGTAAAATATAACTATTTTCCTTGCGGATTTTAAATGACCGTCACAATAATTACTATCCTCACGGTTGCTTGCGGGCACGTTAGGAAAGATATAAACCACGGGGAAAATTAACCAGCCCGATAGTGATATGATTCGATCAATTCTAACCTTTCATGCACACATTGCACTGTCTCACAACAAACAACAAATATACACGTACGGGATTGTCTAGGTGTAAGTTGCCTGAAAATTTATTATTTTTCAGTCACTTGTTCCCAGCTTAGATTTTCATCTAATGGCATGAAAAAACATTACAAAATAATACAAAAAAATACCCAAAAAAAAATCTAAACTAGACTAAAGTAAATCTTGGTGAACCCTACAAATACAAAAAATATATAAAAATAAATAGAACTAAAAGTTATATCAAAGTTGTACTAAAATTGTACATCACTTAGTACTGTAATTTTAAATTTAATACTACGCAACTATAACTAAGTGATGGATAAAAAAAATTTAGATAGGTACGCATGAGACAGTACATGTACATTATTACCTCCTCTTTGCCATCTTCCTCAAGAGTCCAGTTCTCATGGCATGGCAGGAAGTGAGAGATGAGAAAGCTCCACAAACCCGTCGCCTAGCTACCTAGCCACAGCTACGGCTGCCACTGTCCTGGCCTCATTGTTGACCAGAGCTCCCCAAAATACCCTTGCACTAGAGAGCCTTGCTCCCATATCCTCTCCCTCTCCTCTCCTCTCCTTCCCATCACACAACAGCACAAGCACCAACCAAACCCCCTCTCTCTCATTCTCTCTCTCCTCTCTTTCTCTCTCTAGTTCCCAAATCGCAGCAGCAACAACAGATCCAATACATACTAGGTTCCATTGCATCACACATCAGTCACTCACCCCAAACCATCAAACCATCAAATCACCAAATCATATATACATACACGCCCACCACACCCATCAAATCACAACCAAAGAGAGAGAGAGAGAGAAAAAATACTACTAAAGCAAGCAGGCAATCAGCTGTTAGCTAGCTCGCAATCGCGTGCCGCCTTTCCACTCGCGCTTGCGTATCCTATCTTGTTCGTTGCCGTGTCGAATCAAGGCAAGAAACTAATTAACCAGCTGCTTGTTGCTTCGGTTGCTCGGTTAAGTACTTGCACCACGTACCAGCAGTGCGAGATAAGCATGTCGTCGACGTCCTCCGCGGCCTCCGCCGCCGCCGCGTTCTCGCCAGCACCGCAGCTAGCGGAGAACCAGCTCCCGGCCGCGCTGCAGCTCCCGCCGGTGCAAGCGGCGCCCTCCGAGCAGCTCTGCTACGTGCACTGCCACTTCTGCGACACCGTCCTCGTCGTCCGTGATCAAACCACTTCTCCCTCAGCTCTCTATACATATCTGCACTTTTGTTTCTTCTTTGTCTGAAATTCTACGTGCTGCGAGATCGATTTAACTGGTGGTGTGTATCTGCGTGTGCAGGTCAGCGTGCCGAGCAGCAGCCTGTTCAAGACGGTGACGGTGCGGTGCGGCCACTGCAGCAGCCTGCTCACCGTCAACATGAGGGGACTCCTCTTCCCAAGCACGCCGACGGGCACTGCCGCTACGGCCGCTGCTGTTACTACCACCACCACCACCGCACCACCGCCGCCGGCCGCCGCGGCTCAAGTGCAACACGGCCAGTTCCACCTCCCCCACTCGCTCAATCTCGATCCCAGCCCTCCACACCACTCCCTCCTGGTACGTGCCAAACGCACGACACCATCTTGCATGCATAAACAATGGCCGGAGTCGCTATAGCACTCCTGGTGAGTGGTGATTCCGATGATCGTACATGTGGTTTTTGTGCTTGTGTGCATGTAGGATGACATATCGAGCGCGAATCCGAGCCTGCAGCTGCTGGAGCAGCACGGCCTCGGTGGCCTGATCGCGGGTGCAGGTAGGACCACCGCACCGCCGCCGCCAGCACCGCCAGCCGAGGCGGGGAAAGGGGCGAAAGAGCCGTCCCCGAGAACCAACCCCGTCGTCAACAGACGTGAGTAGTCCGCCCGCCTATATCTGCATGGACGTTGTCAAATGCTCGATGTTCTTCTTCCTTGCTGAAATATCTAAGTTTTATCTGGTTTCTTGAGGTCGATCTTGAACTAGTTGTGCCCATGCCCACTCGGCTGATCAGAGAACAACACATGGCTGGAAGGCTACACATGCGCCTAGCGGCCTAGGCCTAGCTATATACGTGTGTAGGTGTTGCTGTAAGTGCAATGCGCCCACCACTGCACGCCCTCAACTGTCCAATTGATAATGGAGCGCATCTTTCTTTCACCCTCGAGCCCTTTTCACTGTGAGGGAATAGTAGCGGATTTCCTCCTCCATTAATTCTCGCCTGTCTCCACTTGGAACAATGGCCGGCCGGCGCAGCAGAGTAGCTAGTGCGCTGAGCTCCAACGTCGCGGTCCCAGACTCCCAGCCATGTGTGCGCTTGCATGCACGCACGAAAGAAACTAGCTAGATCGAGACCGATCGTTCATGTCTCGGATTTTCTAACATAAGCTTCGCTATGATTCTCTGCAGCGCCGGAGAAGAGGCAGCGCGTGCCGTCGGCGTACAACCGCTTCATCAAGTAAGTAGTAGAAGTACATTCCTAAGCTATGCATTAGACTGTGCAAGTGCTCGTTCTCGGTCACGGCAATGCCGCCTCGGTGGCAGCAGCCGGCCTGCAGTGCCGGGGCCGGCTGGGGCGGCAGAAGTGAGTGAGGCCTTTTGCAGAGGCAGAGAGAGGCCTTGTTTTGTTCTCTCCCTCCCTTTCTCTCTCTCTTTATTCACCTTTCGAGGATGAAGAGAGAGAGAGAGTACTCGTAGATATTGAAGTTAATGAAACATGGTAAAATGATGCATTGGTGATGGCAAATAATGGGGGTGTCGTCGTGCTGAGCTGATCTGGTGTTTCCTTTCTCTCTTTTTTCTTTTCTTTTTCTGTTTTTTTTGGGGAATGGAATTGCAGGGACGAAATCCAACGCATCAAGGCTGGTAATCCGGACATCTCGCACAGGGAGGCCTTCAGCGCGGCTGCCAAGAACGTCAGTAGCCTTCACCTAGATCTTTTCTCTCTCTCTCTCTCTCTCTCCTTTCCTGCTCTGATCTCTAGGGTTTTGCTCATATGCCTTTACTGTTTCTAGGGTTTCCCAATCTTTCAAAATAGGATGATATACTTGTTCTGCCTTGTATTTTCATCTTTTTGGTGGTGGTGGTGTTGTTGCAGTGGGCTCACTTTCCACACATCCACTTTGGCCTCATGCCGGATCACCACGGTCTCAAGAAGACCAGCCTCCTACCTCAGGTGACTAATCAATCAAACCTTGCCCCAACCCCACCCCACCACACACACACACACACACACACACATATATATAAGTGCTCCCACTTATCATATACTATTCAAATATCGTATGATGATATATCTTTATTAATTCGAGTATACTTTAATAATGATTATAAGATACCTTAGAGCGAGTTCCATGAATTTATATATATTAAAATTCACTTTTTATAGCAAAATCCATGCATATACTTCTTTTTATATATGAAAAATGGTATATATAAAAAATAAAGAGGTCTAATGAATTTTTTTAATCAAGTCGCATTAGAGTATCTTATAATTGGTATTTAAGTATACTGAAAGTGATAAAAAAAATATAATATATTCGTTTAAGTGATATATTGAAAGTGAGAGTATGTACTCCTGGGAGTACGAAATAGACCTACACACACATATATATATAGCTAGTATATTTATGTTTTTTTGTAAGTCCCATAAGACAAAAAAATTTCTTAATTCAAAAAAGAACAGTAGTTTTCCCAATAGTACTCCGTTAAATTGAAAATTGTATAGATCTTTGTATAGGTCTCAATCCATGCATCACTACTGATCTGTGGTTCAAATAGCCCCCCTTGTTTTTTCTCGTTTTATGGGCCAAATTAATCAGGCCAAACCACAAAGGGTGTGTCCTTTGTGTGTGAGGGCTTGAGAATCCCAATTGATTGGCCTAGATTCAAAGTCTGGGTCAAGCAAAGGTTAATTAAACAATACTCTTGAGAAGAATATTTTTCCCCACAATCGCCACTTACTTGCTCATATATAGAGAACGTCAAATTCATATTTAACACGGAATAGAGCACCTTGCTATTTCAAAATTACGATTTTTCCCCACGTATAATCCTCAGGTGAACGCTTAAATGATATACTTGATCACTAGATGTACAACTGAAATTAAACATTTTCTTGGTTGGAAGGCTAGGAACATTTTTTTACTAACTAAATGTCAACCCTTTTTGGCTTATTAGGATCATCAGAGAAAGGATGGGCTTCTAAAGGACGGGCTTTACGCAGCGGCGGCGGCGGCGGCGGCGGCGGCCAACATGGGGGTTGCTCCGTACTAATACAAGCTAGCAAGATGTTATTGCCGAGTCTCCTTAACTAGTTCCTATCAAGCTATCAAGCTAGGGCTTTCTCCCTTGTTAATTACCAATATCGTATGACCTATAATGCATGTGATCATCTAGCTCCGTGCGTGCATGTCTGCTAGCTAGTTTGCTCGATCTAATGTATGTGCTGTTAGTTCTAGTCATCCATATATATAATAACCCTTTTTTGCTTTTGCTTCTGCTTTTCCCCGGGTCTCTTTCTACTACTGCTACAAATTCAACTGGTTTTCTCTGATACCCTTTTTTTTTCCCTGCCCCTTTGTCTTTGTCTTTGTTCTTTTTTATTTTTGTTCTCTTCAAGTACTTTGGTACAGTGCTCCCCCTGTCGAGTAAAGGGCGGCCAGCGACGGCCGGGCTTGCATTGTCTGGAATCATCCCTGTCCAAAGACCGGTCTTCGTTTCCTTGCTGCTACTGGAATTCAAACTGATCACTCCCAGCTAGCTCTCTCCCTAGCTCCCTCTCTCTCTGCATGCATGTCACTGCTCCAGCTCTTTTGCTTGCTTTCTTGTCTCCTTTCCCTCTGGACTCTGGACTACATATACACATGCACCTCTCACTATAGCCGGGTACCTGTGCACATTCTCCGGATCTGAGCCCGATCGTGTTAATGTGCCTGTAGTGGTAGCTAGCCGGATCGAGATGGATGCCAATGTATGCGATTGGATTGTTGGATGTGCATGGCGATCGATCGCGCGCGATGTAGACGGGCAAGCAAAGCCGGCCGGCTGACGGCGGTCGGACGGACGGACGGACGGACGAACAATCGACGACCGAGTGGAGGTCCGGCGTGCAAGCCATTCCGAGGCCGTGTACAGGCGCGATTGGACCATGCATAAAGGTGGCGCTTGGTCGCTCAAAGCGGCAGGCCGGCAGGCGGGCGCGGTGCCCTGAGAATCTGAGATGGAGCGCGGCTTTAACAGTGCGTTTTTCGGTTGTGCTACTTTTGGGGGTTGCGCACGCCCCGGTTCCGGGGCACGAGGGGGCGCTGTTTGGTTTGACAAGGGAATTTGGAAACAGGGGAAAGCGTCGCGGCCGGCGTTGCCGTCGTGTTGCAGGCTTGCAGCAGCAGGTGGGTGTGCGTGTACGACATAGGCAACGATCGTATATGCATCCCCTGCAGGTGAATTGATTATTCAAGTATTGAGTAGGTCTTGATTGCAGTATTATTCCAGCCATTTTTAATACACTATGTTATATATAATACCAGTAATTAGAAGGCAACCGTATAAGAACCATGCATGCATGTACGTCTGGGCATGGACAACTTAAATTTGTTATCCTCTGGGGGCTTGCATGCATATATTTTTAAAAAATCATAATAAATTTAGATCCAATTCATCATATGAGAAAGAAAAAAATACAAATCTCAAAACATATCCAACGAATAAAAAAGTGAAGTTAGCTTCAAAAAAACTATCGAAAGTTATTTAACAATTCCCTAATATAAACAAAAAATTAATATGTTGCTATCGAGCATCACATCGAGGTGCGGGACCCAATTTTTAAAAGTTAACGCATATGTCAAGTCCATCTAGAAGACATATGGTTGCTGGTTACTACTAGTTACGATACTATTCAGTGAGACAACAATTTCAATCGTACGGCGGTCGAAGCACGGAAGCAACAGACGAGGCGCCGATCGCTGGTGCGTTGCGGGCTTGCCACGGCCGAGTCCAACGGTGATGACAGATGCGCAACCGACAGCCGAAGAGCTAAGACGGTGCGTCGCGCAGGGCGTGTAGTCAGTAGTGAGCAATGTGGTTTTAAATTTGTTTTGATTTTTGGTGCCTTTTAAGATTTTGCTGAAGCTCTATCACTGTCGGGGTGAAACGCATTCAACAAGAAAAAAGTAATCAGACGCAGGCACACACAGCACAGCTCGTGCGCATGACTCACCGTAAGTACGTGCACGAAGACGCAACGCGCAAATTAAGCGGGTAGTGGCGCTGGCAACATCTTGCTGCACTGCACGCCTCGCCCCTGCCAATCTAGATCACAAGGGCGCAGGACCGTCCAGCCCCGACGACGGGCGACGGGAGCCGTACGTACGTGCGACGGGGCGGGCGGGCGGGCGGGGGCACGCACCGCGCGCTCGCGGTTCCGCCGATCGACCAGATGCGGACTAGGCTCCCATTCCGGACTCGAAAGTGCATGGGACAACCTGACGTTCCGCGATTGGTCCGCGGCGCGCGCGGACGGCGGGGTGTTCTCTGCGTTTCTCGCGTTGGGCCGTTCGACAGAGCGGAGCCAGTGTTTAGTCATGTTTCTACTCGACAGAAACAGGTCCGCGAGTGACCTAGTCGGCCACACGCTTCACCGCGCCAGCCTGGCCGACCCAGTAGGCAGAATTCCTTGGGTGGGCCGGGCCTTAAGCTGAGCTTGCGTTGACAAGCATACTCCACCAGGTTAACGCTAAACCCACGTACGCATATCAGCCGAGCTGAAATGGCCATCGCGACCCAAGTTTCGCGCCGCGCAGCCCGAAGTGTTGCTTTTGTGACTGTTCATGCATTGTATATATTCAAGGAATTTCTCAAATTACTACGGTTCTACTTAGCCGTGAGCGTTAGGTTTATTCGGTTATATTGGTTCGGTTTATTGGGTGAAAAAACATTTTGATTTTTGAGAGTTGGCCACCGAATTAATTAACCAAAATAAAATACAAAACTGAATTGGTATTCGTAAACCAAACACACATGTCTCGATCCAAGCAGTCTACATAACAAAAATAATCACAAAATGCTCATATGAACCAAAGATGTAAAAGGGATGGGGTTATGTGACCTTGCATCTAGTGGAGAAGCCGAGATCGGCGAAGTGGACGGTGAGGGCGGCGTTTAGTGCTCTAGAAGAGGAAGTAGAGGAGGACGGCGACGACGAGGGTCCACCTCGAGGACCTCGACCGCCCTGCGGGCGCCCTCGTTGCCTTCCTTTGCTTCGTCCTTTAGGGAGAAAGTGCAGGACGACACTTGAACTTCGCTTCTTCTCCGGGGTGCACGCCACACACTGCAACCCTCGGTGGTGCAAGTCACACCTTCGGAGCCACAAAGGAGGTGTGGGATGGCGCCGGTGTCGTCGGCGAGCGAGGATGAGGCGGCAGCACTGGGGAGCATCTCAGAGCTGGACTCTGAGACCTCGAGTTCACCTTCTTCGACACCGAGCCGGAGATCTCCCATTCATCGTGTGATAGGGAGGCGAGCACGGTGACCAAACACGACGGAGACGGCCACATCCTGACCGGATCCGGTCAGATCTGATTGGATCATGTCGTTGTTACACCGGATCTGCATGCGAGGAGGTGTGGGATGGCGACGGAGGATGAGACGGTGACACTGGGAGATTGAGGAACTATGATTGGGGTTGGAACTTTAGGGGCGATAGAGAGAGATGGAGGCGAGGACGAGCGTATGAGTGGAGAGTGGTGTGCATAGGGGAGGACGGGAGGTGTTTTATATGCATAGTAGATTGATTCCGTGTATTTGGTTTATTTGACTTGGAAACCAAACTTAATATCGAACACTGAATAGAGCCAGGAAAAAAACCAATCCAACCCCTGAAAACTCTGGTTAATTTGATTCGGTTCGGTAATTCGGTGTGCCCACCCTCCGCAGAGCTGGACCTGCATGCTGAACGTGAGAACATCCACTCGATTTCCATAATGCACGGGTCTAGTAGAGTAGGCTGGAAGCAGATCCGTTCACAGGATGCGACACACAAAGGTACAGGCTATACGGGTAGTATTTGCTCATGATCAGACAAGCACAGCAGATAATTTCAAGGCAGCCATCCAAGATTTTGTCAAGACCACAACTTTTTATAATGTGCCCAGATCCCAAAAGGACGATCCCCAGACCTCCAAACCTCAAACTCCGTGGTCCTATACGTAATATGTTGGATGTGCTAAGTCACAAAATGGCTAGATATTTATTTGTCTTCGGTTTCTGACTGAGAGGTCGAACTGAAACCTTATCTCAAGTTTTTTTGTTCTCAAAAGGTGGGAATAGAACATCTCACTACTGTTCCTTGAAAGCATGCAGAAAATTCTCCGAGGCTCCCGTAGTCAAGTTTTGATGGTAAGTATTATAACCTAAGAAAGAGTTCTATTAGAGTCAAAGCCGATCTTGTGTTAGAGTCGGATTCAATCTTTAAACTATAAATAAGAAATGTGAGGATCCTACTAGAGATACACACAATAATTCCTAAAAACTTCTACATAGTATCAGAGTTATCCCTGTTTGAATCCTAATCCTCTCTTACCTCAGCCGCCGTTGTCGTCGTTCGTCGTCATCTAACTCCAGCACTGCCTCCATCGTCTCACGGGCTTCCGCCGTCGCCACTCGGGTCATGCTATTTGGGACACTGCCACCGCTCGGGTTGCCCGACCGTCTGAAGAACAAGGAAGGGGAACATAGGATCGAGATCTGGTGTCGATAGAAGAAGCAGAAGACCGGATCGATCGTGTGTCAGTGGAAGAAGAAGGGGAACATAGGCCCGTCTCCGATCTGGATCTGACACTAGAAGAGGCGCTAAAAGAAGTTATCTGGCGCAAGAAGAAGTCGGCCGAAGAGAGAAGGAAAAATAGAAGAGAGAAGGGAAGAGAGAAAAAAATTGTCGACCAGAGAAGGGGAAAAAAAATTCTATGTTCGTGATTTATTTATTTTTTGATGTTACGTCTCTACAACATTTGGATATCTGTGAAGACTGTTATTGAGGTTTGGTAGAACATTGATGCGTGAAGGATTGTCGTAATTGTGGGAGATAAACGTGACATATCTTGGTAGTGACTGGCATTGCTCCGGTTGTTTTAGAAGATGACCCTGAGGAGATTAAAGTTGCAAGGAAGGAGGAGGAGGAAGCTGCAATGAGGGCGGTCGAAGAAAAGAGGAAGACAGTTGTTGAGACTACTTCCTCACTGGCCATGCAAGGTGTCATGAGAAGCATGTTACATGATCTTTTATCGATGGATATGATAGGTCTGAGGACTGGTGTATGGTCATCTGAATTAAAACTTGAGCTGATGCCCAATGATGTAAAGTTGGAAGGAAGCAAGATATCTGAGTTTGTCTAGAAGGGCTCAGGTAATTATGAGGATAAAGTGGGTAGAGCACTACCTGTAGAAGATTTGTGTTAAACCTACAGACAAGGCGAGCATGAATTAGAGGTGTGGAACACCACCAATTATATGGTGGTGACTTGGTTGCTAACTTCGATGTCTCCATCTATCGCTCGGATGGTAGAGATGATGCAAAGTGTACCGGCGATGTAGAAGACGCTGAGCAACATGTACTCCAAGGTAGGAAATGTGATGATGATGGTGGAGTGCCAGGGCAAGGTGGACGCCCTGAAACAGGAGGAGAAGATCGTCCAGCAGTATGCTAGTGAACTACAACAGATGTGGGTAGATTTAGATCACTATAATCCACTGTAGTTAACATGTGTTGGTCATATAGAGGCTGACAGAGTGTGGCTGCAACACAGATGAGTTACACATTTTCTGAAGGGGTTGAACCCAAAGTTTGATAGTTGGAGGGCTGTTATGTTTCACTTGGAAAACTTGCCTAGTATGGAGGAGGCTATTTCAGCTATGGTATAAGAGGAGATTCGACTACGAGTAATGGGGAACAACAACCCTGTTAGGTCCACATATGTCATACCTGACGTTAGGTGACGAGTATTAATTAATTAATTAATATGTAATATTATAGATAATAATGTCTCTTATACAATCTTCAAAGGTACCCCTCAATATTAGCAATGAGGGAGATCATACACACCTAGTGGTCGTAAGCTATTTCTATGACAACCCTATATGGTCGTATGTTCTTCTATGATCACTTATTGATCGTAAGTCCTACTACGACCACATCATAATCGTAAGTTCTTCTGTGACCACCTATCGATCGTAAGTCCTACTACGGTCACCTCATTGCCATAAGTCTTACTAAGGCCAGGTCAGCTACGACCACTCTATGATCGATAAAGTCTACAGATATGTAGCCCAATCGACTAGGAACATTTGTGCGTTGTGTTTAATACATGTAGTAGTTAATATATGTCATTATTCTTGAGATAACTGCACGTATTAAATCTATGTCTTTGGCATAACCACAAGACGACGTGGGGGACATATCTCTGACAAAGACTGCCCTTAAACGAGCGTGTTGCATCAAACGATAAGGTGCCTCTTGACGTGGACAACTGCCACCCCTTCGCGTGCTATATAAGAAGTAAAGTCGGTGGACAGAGGAAGAGAAGAAATAGGATCAAGCAATCAAGAGATTCAACAGCTACAACAAAAGACAGAAGTCATCAAGTCCTAGTTTTAGTGACTTCCTTCTTATTGTAAACACAATCAATACAGCAATACATGAATAGAATTATTATTCTCTCAGGACAAGGCTTAAACCTGTATAAAATTTATGTGTTCTTTTCGGTGTGGTTTTGCTCTAGGAGAGCTTCATAATATCCATTCATAAGATCGATACTAAACCATCGATAGTAGGGAGTGCTACAACTGCGAGGTGAGAGGACATTTGAGTCATATTTGCCCTTCTCCACGGTATGGAGGACGAGGTGGAGGTCGTGGTGGTCGTGGAGACCGAACTGGAGATTATGGAGACCGAACTGGAGATTATGGAGACCGAGGTAGAGGTCGTGGTGGTTGTGGAGGAGTCAGAGATTATGGACGTCAAGGAAGGGGTCGAGTTGGACATAGGGATAATATGACCCTGACAGAGGAGAGCACGTTTGTTACTCTAGTAGTCAAGCAAGCTATGTAGTGGAAGAAATGGTAGCAGAGAAAGGCATTAAAGACTCCTCATGATTCCACCTCTTTTGGTAACTTTACCAACTACGCCCACGTGGGCGAAGGTACTCAGGCACACGAACTTGCTTCCACATATATTCACTCTCATATTGATTGGATCATAGATTCAGGAGCATCCAACCAAGCATGTCACGGGTTCACTTAGTGCATTTGCATCTTACACTCCATATACTCATTCTGAAATTGTCCAAACAACTGATGGTACCGCTCATCTTATTCAGGGGGTAGGATCTATAGAGTGCACACCATCCATTTCTTTATCCTTCGTTTTGCATATTCCCTCCTTTCTAACCAAACATCCTTCAGTTAGCTCTATCATTAACCAATTCAAATGCACTCTCACATCTGATAAGGATTTGTGTTTGTTCCAGGAGAAGAGAAACGGGAAAAGGATTGGGACTAGAATGAGGCATAATGGGCTATGGTATATTGATCAGGTTGATACAACATTGGTTGTGGCCGCAGGACGAGTCGACGGAGAGGTTTTGTTACATCATCGTCGCTTAGGACATCCATTGTTTGAGAGTTTAAGTCGTCTATACCCTCATTTATTCAATAAAGTAGACAAGAGTAAACTTGTGTGTGATGCGTGTGAGTTTGGAAAGCATACACAATCTACATATAGTAGCATTGGTCTTCAAAGTTATGAATATTTTATATTAATACATTATGATGTTTGGGGCCATGCTTAGTTACTTCTGTGAGTGGTTTTAAGTGGTTTATGATAATTATTGATTGTTATACTCGTATGACGTGTATTTATGTGAACAAGCACAACAGTGAGGTCCTTCGATGTTTTTAGGACTTTCATAGGATGGTTGCTACTCAGTTTGATACCAAGGTTTGGATTCTTCGAACAGACAATGGGACTGAGTATGTGTAAGATCGAGGTGGCCGACTAGAGGGGGGTGAATAGGCGGTTTTAAAAATCTTTTGGCTCTAAAACCAATTAACAATGCGGAAGCTAATAACAAATTGGTTTTGCACAATTAAAACCTAAATCAACTAGGCTTCCCTAAGTGCACCAACAATACAAGAGAGCAATCATACAAAGATATGTAAGCAATTAAAGCATGCAATGTAAATTGCTCAAAGTAAAGCACAAGTAAAACAAGATGGGCACAATTATGTTTTACCGTGGTGTTCGGAGACTTCCGGTCTCCCCTAATCCACGTTGAGGTAAGCCCAACCACGTTGGACCGGCTCCACTAATTAAGCCAACACCTCCGAGGTAAATTCAACCACTTGGACCGGTTCCAAACCGAACCAATACCTAGCTCCACTAGGGTTGCTCTTCCTCCACTCCGGAGATGGTGAGCACCAACCACTCACAACACGCCGGGCCTTCTCACAAGCTTCTTGAGAAGATCACCGGGCACAACGCCTCCACGCCGTCTAGGTGTCGGCAAACACCAAGAGTAACAAAACTCAACATTCACTTGAACTAATCAAGTGTCAACGCTCAAGTGGATACACAATCCACTACCTAAGGCAAAACATGCACTTAGGGTTTACTCTCTAAGCTCACCAAGTGCAACACATGCACATAAGAGATGAGATGCTTGCTCTTAGCTCAAGAGGCTCAAAGGATTGAGTATAACACTCACAAGAACACCAGCAACCTTTCCCAACAGGCCAAGGTGGCTATATATAGCCCACACACAAAAACTAGCCGTTGGGAAAGAATCTGCTAAAAAATCAGCAAATGCGAAACTTCCACCGTACAAAGTCCATAACTTCCGCATCTCAGCGACAAGCACAGCAACGGCTATATCAGACGAGAAACTAGCCGTTGGAAATGAAATCCGGAACTACCGCCAACTAATTTGCGGTACTTCCGATTATCGGATGTTTCGATTCTGATGGGCGGTACTTCCGCTTCCACTCAGGTCCAATACATGGCACCTTCTGGAAAAAAAACGTACCGCGCCAAATCGGAACTTCAGCTGTGCGGTAGTTTCGCTCCCAACATGGCGGTACTTCCGCGCTTTCGAAAATCGGCTAAGTCCTCAAAAGGGTGCTTCTCGGGAAAAAATAATCCGCCGGATTTCGGACCTTTCGGCCTGCGGTAGTTCCGCACTTATACCCCCGGAACTTCCGATTATCCTGACAAAGTAGCAAATGACTTTTTCAACAACTCCAATTGCAAAACACATTTGCCAATTGATAAGCCATGCCAACAAGGATCACAAGCAAGATTCCCAACAAGTTGCAAAACACATTTGCCAACTTTAGAATCATACCACAAGGAATAAGGTACATGGACTTATACTATTTGCAAAACACACTTGCAAACTTAAGTCACATGCTACAAGAAATCAAACATGAGCTTCGACTATTTGCAAAACACATTCGCAAATAACAGCATCATGCCACAAGGCTAAGGTGCATGGACTTCAACCATTTGCAAAACACATTTGCAAACTATAGTCCCATGCTACAAAGATTAAATGCATGGGCATCGATTATTCTCAAAATACATTTGCAAATAATAGCTCCATACATAGATGAGCTAGAGCAAACACAATGAGCTATCAACACATGACTAACTCATGCTACTAGTCAAGACCCCTCTTAATAGTACGGCAATCCTATACTAGCAATCCGGTCTTTCAACCAAACACCAAGACCGGTAAAAGACTAAGAACACATCCTTAGCCCTAGCTAGTCATACCTTTACCTTGCATCTTCTTGAAACTTGATGACGCACATCAACACTTCAACTCCGGGTCCTTGACTTTGACAATCATCAACACGTGATGATTTCTTCTTTACTTCGGGATCTTGTCTTGAACATCATCAACACATGATGATTTCTTCATCCCAAGTCTTGACATGCATCAACACATGATGCATTCCTTCACTTGACCTCTATCAACACATGATGGGTCTTCTCTTGATTTGATGTGCATCAACCCATGATACACCCTTTACTTCAAGTCTTCATATGCATCAACACATGATGCATCCTTCACTTGAATCTTGACTTGATGATCAACTCATGATCATCCCAAGTCTTCATCACCCTGAAACCTAACCTATTCATCCAACTCATGAAAAATGTTAGTTCCACAATATGATTATCATTAATTACCACACCAAACCATTAACTCATAATGGTAGGACAAGATACCTCTATCTTTCACTCTTTGGTAATTGATGATAATCATTTCAATCACTCATAAATTGAATTGATAAAAGTAACACGTTATAAGTATATATAAACTACACAAGTCATATATATATACTCACAATATGAGTATGCGAGAACTACACAAGTTCTACATACTCAAAACTTGAGTATACGAGAACTACATAAGTTCTATATACTCAAATCATGAATATACAAAACTACACAAGTTTTATATATTCGAAACATGAGTATACACGAACTACACAAGTTCTATATACTCAAAACATAAGTATACAAAGACTACACAAGTTTTGTATATTCATACGGATATGTTTCAAGGTAAAGATCCCAAATATATGTGGAAAACGGAATATGGGTCAATACTAATGAAACCATAAAATATAGAATGAGCTCTCCCTAAATGTGTGCATACACATATGTGTAAAGAAGACATATGCACATATTCAAGATATACTTATGGTGGAGTTCAACCTATATTTTGGATCCGAGGAATGCAACATTATGTAAGAGTATAAGTCGAATGCATACCTCGTTGAATTTCACCTTTATATCCAAATGAGACTACACACTAGATATAGCAATAGAATTGTTAGCCTCACAATTAGATTTATCATTAATCACCAAAACACTCCATTAACTCATAATGACGGGTCTAGATCCTTCAGTATGTTAACAAGGAGTTTGCAATGTATCTCTCAGAGGAGAGGATATTTTATCAAACTACTTGTCCAGGAACCCCACCTTAGAATGGAGTGGCTGAAAGAAAAAAATGGATATTTATTGGAGGTAGTATATTCACTCATATTTTAGATGAATGTATCAAAGGGATTGTGTAGCGAAGCAGTGATAACGGCAACATATCTCATCAATCGCATGTTATCTCAAATACTTGGGATAAAGTCTCCAGCTGAACTTATTTTGGGTCAACAGGAGCTCAATGTGCCTCCCAAGGTGGTACGGGATCACCGACCAGCAGTTGGCAAGTGGGATTCGCAGGCATTGAAATGTATCTTTATATGATATTCATCGAATCAGAAGGGCTATAAATGCTAGAACCCAGTTGAATGAAGGTTGTTCTTGAATATGGATGTGATATTTCAGGAGTTTGAGTCGTACTACATGAGTGGAGGTACTCTTGGTCAGTTTTTGAAGGAATTCTCTCCTATCACTGGGGTGACAGTCGAGAGCGGGTGAACAAGGAGAGTCATAGTCAACAAGAAGAAGAAATCATTATGGAGACAATTCTATACCCGGGCCTAATGGAATATGAATACGCGAGAGATGTGATAGCCCCACAATAATTCAAGGTTTATCAGCGAATGCGCTTTGGGAAACAGGAGAACAACCAGAGAGACAAGCAGTCAGCACCTGAGCCACCAGCAGAGCTGGCAGAGGCGCAACCAGAACAACCACATCCTGAACAGTGGCCTTTCCAGTTGATCCAGTTCTAAATCCCTCCTTGGGTCTCTCTACATCAAGTTCCTTGCATCCCCTTGGGGCAAGTAGTAATGTTCCTTCTAATCACTCCCATCTACAGTTACGACTTACGCAATGTAGGAAAACTAGAGTTAATGCCATAAAGCCCCCAGTCCGGTATGGCTTTGATCATGACATTGCAAATTTCATCTCATATTCTCATATCTCACCGGCATACAAAGCATCTATTGCATCTCTTCAAATAATGCATGTTCCAAAGGATTGGTGAACTACTAAGCAAGATCCTAAGTGAAAGGATACCATGAAGAAGGAGCTTCATGCACTTCAGAAGAATAAGACATGTGATCTTGTTCCACTTCCAGCAAGAGAAAGGGCAGTAGGATGCAAATGAGTGTTTACGATTAAACAAACTCCTGAATGCAAGATGGAGAGATACAAGGTACAGTTGGTTACAAAAAGGTTATAGTCAAACATATGGGATATACTATAATAAAATTTTTACACCAGTAGTGAAGATGAGCACGATAAGAACGTTGATCCCCTGTGCAACTAACTTCGGATAGCCCCTACATCAATTGAATGTGAAGAATACTTTTCTACATGTTGATTTACAAGATGAGGTATACATGGAGATTCCTCCAAGCTTTGATAATGTAACACCCCAGCCCAACACTGAGCCTAGAATGCCACCACACTACACTTTAAACTAATAATTAATGACACACTATAAAATTACATCAAGAAATCATCTATAATCATATCAATGGATCACAAACGAACATGTAAATATGGATCAAGCGACAATAAATAAGCAATGGAAATTATAACCAGGCAAATAATCCAAAGCAGCATCAACCAATGAATCCAAATTAATAAAGCAAATAGTCTAGTCCAGATGATGTCCTAAACTTTATTCAATAACTAACATGTCCAAGTGTAAACCAATATTGAATGAAAAGATTATTATGGCGAATGATCATGTGTTGTCCATGTGCTCTAATCGCTCTCAGCTACGGCATCCTCGAAGATCACCTAAAAACAACAATAGAGCAAGGGTGAGTCCACGACTCAGCAAACACATCATATACAACGAACAATAATGTATCAATAGCATTCAATAACTTCATTATCATCACATGCACTTCTATTCACATTCTCATTTATCAATCTCAAATATCAATGCAACTCTATGCTATATGTCCACATGCACTTCTTTTCGCGTATACCGGTATAGCGTGAGTGAATGCTCGCGACAACATTCACTCTCAAGCCCGTTCCTCCAAAAGGATCGGGGACCTCCTCCACTCCCGTGGAGTTGTGATCAATCATGATCACCTTCTCTTATGCAAAGATGCTTATGAATGCAAACATGCAAACTCCATCATAAACATCATATCCAACTTTCCATCATGCTCATCATCAAAGATATAAATATACCAATTCATTGTTTGCAATTAAACCAAATAAAAGCACAACAATAATGGTAATAGAAGATAAAGAAAACAGTGATCGATCATTGATCATTTGTCTACCATGTACTTGCTGTACTAGTTGCGGCGCACAATTTGACTCGAAGATGGCAACAAGTCGACGCTTCTCCTACATTAAATACACACATCTCAATACAAGCTACAGCATCATACGAATAACAATCAATATATATCGCTCCTACACGTCCCCAAATATACCACGTTACGCCGGTATCGAAAAGCTACCCATTGCTGTCCGGTTACTAACAAGAGCGTAACTTTTGACTCGAAAGTCCGATCACCACAAACCACCCCATTCTGGATTCTTTATAAAATTATCTACCTTTTCTTAGATTACGAAGACTTCTAATTAAATCATCTACCCTCCGTACTAAGCCCAGAAAGCCAATCTGTCCGCTTCAGAACAGCAGACTTAATAAATTCATAACTTTCGTTTTACTCAACCAAAATACGCGTTCTCAGATCCTACAGAACCATTGGACAATTATCTACAACTTTCATGTAGATCAAAAACTCTAATTAAGCTATTTACTATTTTTAATCTACAGTCTACCAAAACAGCGCCGAAAGACGATAACCGTAAAAACAGCGGTCTTCCGAAAATCATAACTCAAAACCTACTTGTCCGATTGACCTGATAAAAATTCTATAGAAAGATATCGAAATTATCTACAATTAACTAGTAGATGAGATTTCCAAAATTCGCCGTTAAGATATCCGAATAAATCCTTCAACAGAACATTAGACTAAACCAATGTACTTTCAATTTCCTCCCGACTAAAACATGCTAAATAGTGCTACGGCCAAACTAATCAACTACCAAATAGCAGAGTCTAAATCATCTATTTCTAATTCGGCATCTCCCATTATTTAGTTAGTCTCAGCAGTACACAAACGTGATAGTCCCATTAATACTCATAGCAGTAAACCAAAAAAAAACAATTGAAACATCACAGCACATGCACCTACCAAATCGGCCGGTGCTAGCAATAGGGCAGAAAAAAAACAAACGCCAGATCACCTGGCTTCCACGCGCAGGAGGCTCGGCCGATGCCTGGCTTCACGCGGCAATGCACAGGGAAGTTGTCTGGCTTCACGCGGCAATGCCTGGCTTCACTCGGCAATGCCTGGCTTCAGCCGGCAGCAGCGCACTGCACAGGGAAGTTGTCGGCTGAACTCGGCGGCGGCAGTACAGATCAGCAGGAGAAAAGCAGCCACGGCTCCACGCGCAGCCAGCAGTCGCACGCAAGGCAGTGCAGGGCAGCACGCACGCGCATGCGGCCAGTGCAGGGCTCGGCCTTCGGTTGTAGCAGCACAGCAGGGGAGCGGTAGCAGCAGCAAAGCAATGATCGCGGCTCAATGAGAAGCGGCCTGCGCCAACGAGCAATGGCGGTCTGGCCGATCCAAAGAAGAACAAGGAGGAAAAATTAGCGCGAAGATCCGGTGCGACAAGCGCGCCAGAGAAAGTTTTGTTGGCGGCGGCTGGCTGGAAAATATGGCTAGGGTTTTTTTCTCAAAAAAAAGAATTCCACCACTATTTATAGTTCATAAAAAAAGTTCCGAAAATACTATTTTTCATGAATTCTTTTTATTTAATTACGCAGAAGCCCTTATGACGTTTTTAATTAATTATTTACTGTTATTATTAAATTAATTATTCTCCGACTCTTACTACGCGATTAATAATATTTATTTATTATTTTTTTTCGGAGTATTACATTCTACCCCCCTTAACGGAATTCGACCCCGAATTCTAATCGCCGTTCTACTCAAAGAAAAACTGCACAGCTGAAATTAAACAACAAAACAACACGTGCAGGCGTGAACAACTCCGGGTATTGCTCGCGCATGCGAGACTCCAACTCCCAAGTCGCCTCTCTCTCGGACTGATGCGTCCACAGCACCTTGACGTATACCAACGTCTTGTGCCTCAGCACTCGCTCCGACCTCTCGAATCTTGCTACGGGACGCGACTCAAGCTGTGAGGTCTTGCTCAATAGTCAACGGCTCTAATGAAATCTTATGCTCTGGATCTCTCAAAACTTTCGGCATCGAGGCGTGAAACACATTATGAACTCCACGCATGGACTCGAGCGAGTCCAAGCGGTAAGCTAACTTCCCAATTCTTGCAATAATCGGGAGCGGTCCAGCGTACCTCGGGCTAAGCTTTCCTTTGGTACCGAACCAACAATACCTTTAGTGGGAGACACTCTCAAGAGCACTGGTCACCCACCGCAAACTCAAGTCACGTCTCCTCAAATCGGCATAACTTTTCGTCTACTACGGTGCTAATGATTACGCCTCACCATGGCCACACGCTCAACGGTCTTGAATCGGTCGGACCCAAATTGCCTTCTCTCCAATCGCATCCCAACAAAGCGGCGATCGCACTTCCGCCCATAGAGAACCTCAAATGGCGCGGCTCTAATCTTGGAATGGTAACTATTATTATAAGCAAACTCGCAAGTGGCAATGGTCCTCCCAACTACCCTTCAAGATAGAACACAAGATCGCAACATGTCCTCCAAAGTCCGAATAGTCCGCTCATTGCCCATCATGCAATGGGTGAAACGTAAGTACTAAGGCGAGCTGTGTGCCCAATGCACTCTGCAGACTCTCCCGAACTTAGAGACAATCTTGGCGTCCACATCGAAATGATGGTCTTTGGCACACCATGCAATCTTACTATCTCACGCACATAAATAGGAGCTAGATCACTCATTGAATTTGTCGTGCGAATAGGGATGAAGTCTTGCAGACTTCTTGAATCGATCCACCACTACCCAAATCGCATCCTTCCTCGCGCGAACGAGGCAACGCCACCACAAAGTCCATAGAGATATCATCCCAAGGCCACTGGGTACCTCCAAAGGTTGCAACAACCTGCGGGGCACGCTTGTGCTCGACTTTCACTGGCGACAAACACCACAAGAAGCCACATAATTAGCAATATCCACCTTCATTCTTTTCCACCAAAAATTACGCTTTCAAATCTCGATACATCTTAGTCTCACGGGATGAGCGATTATGCAGAGCGATGTGCCTCCCTCAAGATATCATCCTTGACCTCCGCCTTTTGTGGCACGCAAAGGCGGCCTTTAAACCTCAAAGTACCAGAATCATCCATACTGAAATCACCCTCTTTACCCTCATCCAGACGCTTCCTAACCTCCTGCAATAACCGGTCACTCTGTTGTGCTTCCCTTTGCGATGCGGAATAGCCGACTCAAGAATCAACTGAGTCTCAACATGTGATGTGCCCGCATAACAATAAGATATTCCCATGCGATCAAAATCAGCAATGAGACAATCTAGAGTAGCAGGAGTCGCCTTGCGACTAAGTGCATCAGCAACTACATTGGCCTTGCCTGGATGATACTGAATAGTAAGATCATAATCCTTGATCAACTCCAACCACCTCCTTTGCCTCAAATTCAGATCCTTCTGAGTGAAGATATATTTGAGACTCTTGTGATCTGTGAAAATATCACAAGGCTCACCGTATAGATAATGCCTCCAAATCTTGAGAGCAAAAACAACCGCAGCCAACTCCAAATCATGAGTGGGGTAATTCTGCTCGTGCTTCTTTAATTGTCTCGGCGCATAGGCAATCACCTTACCGTCTTGCATGAGAACACGGCCAAGACCCACTCGAGGCGATCTGAAAAGGCGTGAACCGCTTCCTGGCTCGGGAAGAGTGAGAATAGGAGAGGTCACCAACTTTGTCCTTCAAAATCACGAAAGCTGCGCTCACACTCATCGGTCCACTGGAATCTCACGCCTTTCTGAGTAAGCTGAGACATCGGCTTGGCGATGATAGAAAAATCCTGCACAAAACGCCGATAATATCCAGCCAAACCCAGAAAGCTCCTCACCTCCTTCACATTAGTCGGCCTCTTCCAATCCACCATCAGAGAGACCTTGCTAGGATCAACACAATACCACGAGGTTAATCACATGACCCAGAAAACCCACTTCTGAAATCCAGAACTCACACTTCTTCAACTTGGCATAGAACTTGTGCTCTCTCAAAGTATCCAAAACTAGCCTCAAATGACGCTCATGATCATCATTGGTCTTGGAATAGATAAGAATGTCATCAATGAACACCACCACGAAATCATCTAGATACTCGTGTAACATGTTGTTCATGATCTCCATAAAAATGGCAGGTGCATTAGTCAATCCAAAGGACATAACTTTATACTCATAATGCCCATACCTGGTGGAGAAAGCAGTCTTCTCTACATCCTGCTCACGCACGCGGATTTGATTATACCCTGACTGGAGATCAATCTTGGAGAACACTTGAGCTCCATTCAACCGATCAAACAAATCCTCAATGCGGGGCAATGGATATTTGTTCTTGATTGTGACTGCATTAAGCGCGCGGTAATCAATACACATGCGCCAACTCCCATCCTTCTTCTCGTGAATGAGCAGAGCTCCCCGCGGCGATACACTCGCTGATCAAACCTTTAGCCAACAAATCATCCAATTGCTTCTTCAACTCGTCACGAGAGCGGACGTGCTAATCGATATGGAGACATCGAGATGGGACGAGTACCCGGAACAAGATCAATGCGAAACTCCACGTCTCGCACAGGTGGCAATCCCGGAAGCTCAGCTGGGAACACATCTGGGTAAACACTAACCACTGGAATCTCCTCAATCTGCGAAGCCACACTCGGTTTCTCAGCAAGAGCTAACAGAAGCCCAGTTTTCACTGCACGCTGACCCGGGAACAGTCCAACCAACATCGAAAGAGAGCGCGGAGGCGCATTCCCCTGAAAAGTCAAAGTCTCCCAGGGCGGGTGCGCACGAGCTGTTCTCGTGAAACAAGATATCACGGCTCGATAAGAGTGCAACCAATCCATACCCAAGATAACATCGAACGGCTCCATTTGAATAACTATCAAATTCGCCGTGAACTCCTCTCCATCAATAATAATAGAACACCGGGACAAGCAGTAGAGCTAGCAATAATACCCCGGAGAACTAACCAACACCGACCGAGAAATCCATCAGCATACTCAAGTTCGCTCTTCTAGCAAACGCCAAGCGAAACAAGCGAAAAGGTAGCCCCGAATCAAAAGGACTAAAGCATCAAACGAATCCACAAGCAAAGTACACATCACCACGTCGGGGCGGCTGCGGACTCCATGTGGGCATGGCGTACCTCGGTGGCGCCATGGCGAAGAAGACGATCTTGGGCGGCGAGCCCCAACAATCTCTTTGTGGCGGTGCGGTAAAGCGGTCGTCTGACTGAAGCGGTGCGAAGGTGGCGGTGCGCGATAATACCTGTTTGGGCGCCCAAGTGAAGGAAATGGCATCGGCGGAGGAGCGATCATCATCTGGAAAGACCCTCGGCGGGACCCATCAAGAAGACGAAGATGGCACGAGCTCCCACTTGATCACGCTAAGCGGGATTACGGCGACACACCGCTCCTTGTGACCGGCGGCCACACCGACGGCAATCTCCGTCCAAGTGCACTTTCGGCGGCGGTGTCCATCACCGCACTTAAAGCAAAGCATGCCCCGCCTCAGGGCAGACGAAGCTACCGAGTACTGCAAAAGGCGAGGCGCCAAGAAGAAAACGGCCTCGATTGCTTAGACACGAAAGATCTGCGATCCTCCTTGAATTTCTTGAAAGCGGTGTCACGACCACCCCACTTCCTCACTAGAGCTCCTCTTGGTCACCACCAAACAACCATCCACCAGAGGCTTCTTGCCCCTTTGTGAGTCAGATCTCCAACTCCATGCCCCTAGCTTGCTCCACAACAGGCTGTAGTCACGGAGTGGAGTAGCTCCCAACACATGTCGGTACTCGAGGTGAGACCCCGACGGAACCTCTTGGCTTTACAAGATCATCATTAAGCTCTTGAAGGGACGGCGAACCAAGTTGTTGAACTCGACCTCATACTCGAGAATAGACCTCTTCCCTGAGCAAAGGCCGTCAAGGCAACCTCCATCTTCTCTACAAAAGAGTAGGGGTAGAACTTCCCTTGAACCGATCAACAAAGTCCTCCCAAGTGGCGACCCTTGAGTGGCGGTCCTCGAAGACAATCGCCCTCCACCAAATATCCGCTTTGTTCTGAAGAGCACGGATCTCTCCCACCAACCCTCTCAACAAAGCGGGGTTTCATCACGGACCCCAACCGGAGGCGGGTCAGCGGCAACCCCTCGCCCATCGACTCATCGCTTTCAGGAGGTGGCTCTCACGGAACCTCTTCCGCGACACCGACCTCCACGACCGCGGCCACCACGACCACGTCCTCTACCCCTCGGCATAGCTATCAACCACAATCAACAATACATAATGAGTTCAAAGCTCAAAATAAACTCCTTCATCAATAAACAACATAGCAGGCGTAAAAGCGTATTCGTACCTCTCTCTAACCTACTGTGCACTAGTGTGTCAAATTTTAGGTTAGTTACCCATTAGCAAATTTTAGTTGATTTACTAAACTAAAGCAAATTTTAACAATTTAGTTTGCCTATGTTGTTAATCTATTCACCACGGACCTAAAACCGCTCGATACCAATCAGTAACACCCAAATTTCAACACCGAGCCTAGAATGCCACCACACTACACTTTAAACTAATAATTAATGACACACTATAAAATTACATCAAGAAATCATCTATAATCATATCAATGGATCACAAACGAACATGTAAATATGGATCAAGCGACAATAAATAAGCAATGGAAATTATAACCAGGCAAATAATCCAAAGCAGCATCAACCAATGAATCCAAATTAATAAAGCAAATAGTCTAGTCGAGATGATGTCCTAAACTTTATTCAATAACTAACATGTCCAAGTGTAAACCAATATTGAATGAAAAGATTATTATGGCGAATGATCATGTGTTGTCCATGTGCTCTAATCGCTCTCAGCTACGGCATCCTCGAAGATCACCTAAAAACAACAATAGAGCAAGGGTGAGTCCACGACTCAGCAAACACATCATATACAACGAACAATAATGTATCAACAGCATTCAATAACTTCATTATCATCACATGCACTTCTATTCACATTCTCATTTATCAATCTCAAATATCAATGCAACTCTATGCTATATGTCCACATGCACTTCTTTTCGCGTATACCGGTATAGCGTGAGTGAATGCTCGCGACAACATTCACTCTCAAGCCCGTTCCTCCAAAAGGATCGGGGACCTCCTCCACTCCCGTGGAGTTGTGATCAATCATGATCACCTTCTCTTATGCAAAGATGCTTATGAATGCAAACATGCAAACTCCATCATAAACATCATATCCAACTTTCCATCATGCTCATCATCAAAGATATAAATATACCAATTCATTGTTTGCAATTAAACCAAATAAAAGCACAACAATAATGGTAATAGAAGATAAAGAAAACATGATGATCGATCATTGATCATTTGTCTACCATGTACTTGCCTGTACTAGTTGCGACGCACAATTTGACTCGAAGATGGCAACAAGTACGACGCTTCTCCTACATTAAATACACACATCTCAATACAAGCTACAGCATCATACGAATAACAATCAATATATATCGCTCCTACACGTCCCCAAATATACCACGTTACGCCGGTATCGAAAAGCTACCCATTGCTGTCCGGTTACTAACAAGAGCGTAACTTTTGACTCGAAAGTCCGATCACCACAAACCACCCCATTCTGGATTCTTTATAAAATTATCTACCTTTTCTTAGATTACGAAGACTTCTAATTAAATCATCTACCCCTCCGTACTAAGCCCAGAAAGCCAATCTGTCCGCTTCAGAACAGCAGACTTAATAAATTCATAACTTTCGTTTTACTCAACCAAAATACGCGTTCTCAGATCCTACAGAACCATTGGACAATTATCTACAACTTTCATGTAGATCAAAAACTCTAATTAAGCTATTTACTATTTTTAATCTACAGTCTACCAAAACAGCGCCGAAAGACGATAACCGTAAAAACAGCGGTCTTCCGAAAATCATAACTCAAAACCTACTTGTCCGATTGACCTGATAAAAATTCTATAGAAAGATATCGAAATTATCTACAATTAACTAGTAGATGAGATTTCCAAAATTCGCCGTTAAGATATCCGAATAAATCCTTCAACAGAACATTAGACTAAACCAATGTACTTTCAATTTCCTCCCGACTAAAACATGCTAAATAGTGCTACGGCCAAACTAATCAACTACCAAATAGCAGAGTCTAAATCATCTATTTCTAATTCGGCATCTCCCATTATTTAGTTAGTCTCAGCAGTACACAAACGTGATAGTCCCATTAATACTCATAGCAGTAAACCAAAAAAACAATTGAAACATCACGACACATGCACCTACCAAATCGGCGGTGCTAGCAATAGGCGAAAAAAAAACAACGCGGATCACCGGCTTCCACGCGCAGAGGCTCGGCGATGCACGGCTTCTGTGGCAATGCACAGGGAAGTTATGCGGCTTCACGCGGCAATGCACGGCTTCACTCGGCAATGCACGGCTTCACGGCAGCCAAGACCGCCTGACAGGAAGTTGTCGGTGAACTTCGGCGGCAAAGATCTGGTCAGCGGGAGAAAAGCGACCCACGGCTCCATCGCGCGACAAGCCGATCGCCGCAAGGCAAAGCGGTCACGAAGACGCGCGCGCAGCAGCGCATGCGCGATCTGAGGCTCGGCCTTGGTTATAGCAACCAATAGAGGAGGCGGTAGCGGCAACAAAGCAATGATGCGGCTCAATGAGAAGCGTATAACGCCACCGAACAATGGCGGTCAGCGGCCGATCCAAAGAAGCAATAAGAAGGAAAAATTAGCGCGGCGATCCGGTAGCGACAAGCGGCGCCTGAGAGAAAGTTTTGTTGGCGGCGGCTGGCTGGAAAATATGGCTAGGGTTTTTTTCTCAAAAAAAAGAATTCCACCACTATTTATAGTTCATAAAAAAAGTTCCGAAAATACTATTTTTCATGAATTCTTTTTATTTAATTACGCAGAAGCCCTTATGACGTTTTTAATTAATTATTTACTGTTATTATTAAATTAATTATTCTCCGACTCTTACTACGCGATTAATAATATTTATTTATTATTTTTTTTTCGGAGTATTACAGATAATAGGCAGACTGGTGGGGGTGTGTAAACTCAAGAAGTATTTATACGGTCTGAAGCAGTCTCCATGGGCGTGGTTTGATATATTCGAACGTGCAGTCTGTAGTATGGACTACTCTAAGTGCAATGGAGATCATACTGTGTTTTAAAGGGATAGATGATAGCATATCACCATATTGTTAGTGTATGTTGATGATATTGCGATCACTGGATATGATGCGGAGGAAATCAAGTCCTTGAACAAAAGACTGGGAGAAGCATTTGAGGTGAAAGATCTTGGAACTCTTTGATACTTTCTTGAGATTGAGGTTACACATTATTTGGAGGGTATGGTTCTCTCCTAGAGGAAGTATGTCCTTGATTGTTGGAAGAAACATGTATGCTTGGGTACGGTCATATTGCTTCACCTATTGATAGGAATCACAAGCTCTATACTGAGTCAGGAGATCCTGTTGACAAGGAAGCTTATCAAAAACTTGTTGGGCGTCTCATCTATTTGTGCCATACAAGAACTGATATTTCATATGGAGTGGGTGTGGTTAGGGATGGCAATCGGGCGCGGCGGGTACGGGTAGTGCTCGCCCATACCCGTACCCGCGACCCCGAATTCCCCCCACGGGTATACCCGCGAAGGACGACGGGCGAAAAACCTCGCCCATACCGTCGCCCATGGTGCCGTCGCCCGTGAACATACCGTTTACCCGCGAATAACGCATCACCGCCCGTGGGTACCCATCGCCCGCGGGCATACTCATTAGTCATCACACAAACAATGTATACATCAAGTTCATTTCAATTCACATCAATATTGCATCATACATTCAACAACTAATAAAGTTTATCACAATTCACACATCAAGTTCAACAAATAAAAAGAAAATACAAACTGCGATTCCACAGTCACACATAGTTCCTCACATATAAACAAATTAAGTTTGCAACAAGAGTAGACTAGAACATATGAAAATAGTTCAATCAGAGTCGACGATCGAGATTGAACAACAATCTTTAAGCTCCTCTTCAATGTCTTCAAGGCATGTCCATAAACTCTCAACTCCCTCTTCACCTGAAAAGTAAACATTGCATTATATCACTAGTTTGCAATCACATAGAAAATTCAAAATATTTACATCACTAGTTGCATTGCATACCTTTAAGTTCATTCCGAAGCCAGCTTTGTGAGCACATCAATGCCTCCAATATAGGTGAGTGAGACGATCTGCGATGTTCATTAGCACTCTACCACTAGTGCTAAAAGTCGACTCGAAGCTCTTGTTGTTATTGGAATAGCCAAGATATCACGGGCAATCATCCGCAATGTAGGATAACGTGTTCCGACCACCTTCCACCAACCCAATATATCAAATTCCTCATTTGTGCAAGGAAGAGTTTCTTCTTCCAAATAACGATCTAGCTCACTTTTGGTCTTTACTACACGGTACTTTTCTTACTAGCGACTAGTGTTTTAAATATTGAAAGCACCTCATTAGCACCGGTTGCAACACTAGTACTAGAAGATGTAGCCATACCCTCTTCTCCACTATGCACTTGGTACTCATTCATCAACTCACACAAGCAATTATAACTCTTTGTAACATTCTCTTGAAATTTTCTTCGCCAAAGAGGGCAATATAGCATGCATGTAACATTGTCATTTTTCCACGTGGATCAAGAATAATAGCAATAGCCATCAAACCATGAATATCGGACCGATACTTGTCAAACTTTTTATCATCTCAATGACATAGCCTCAATTATTGGATCTCCACATCCTAACCATTTATTCATATACATTTTGACCTCACATATCTTTGGGAAGAATATGTTAGTTGTTACATATTTAGTTCAGAAAACATTTGGTGAGTTCATAGAAGAGGCTTAATTTTCACAAGCAGTTGAGGCAAAATTCCAATCGGTAATTGTTGGTGCACAAATAAACCGCATATCAAGTTGCTTCAACCTCTCAAAGACTTTCTTATAGGAATAGCAGTACTAAGCATAATATAGGTTGAATTCCATCTAGTTTTGCAATCAAGACCAATCTTTTTAGTTATTTCAACCTTAACAAACCGAGCTGCTTTCACAAATTTTTCGTACCTCTTTGGTGTAGCTGTCCAATAGGAAACACTATCACGTAGTCTCTTAATACTATGCTCCATGACACTCAATCCATCTTTCACAATTAAGTTAAGAATATGTGCACAACAACGCATATGTAGCATCTTTCCACCCAATAAAAGATTAGATGGACCAACCTTTGTCTCTATTGCTTCAACCAATTTATCATTTGTTGAGCAATTATCCAAGGTCAAAGTAGATAGTTTACAATCAAGATTCCAATTCTGCAGGCTTTTATATAGCGCTTCACAAATAACCTCTGCTGTATGTGGGCATGGCACATATATAAACCTACATGGTTTAGCATAGCAAGAAGATTAGTATTTCAATATAGCAAGAAGATTAGTATTTCAATATAGCAATCACCTCAAAATGCAGCTTCTAAGCTTCCAAGAGTCATCAACAAAATGTCCTGTTACTGCCATGTAGCCTCTCTTTTGATTATCAGCTGTCCAAAGGTCAGTTGTAACAGCAACACGACAACTGCTTTTATCCAAGTAACTGAGAGCTCTCTTCCTCTCTAAATCATAATGATCCAAGATATCCTTTCTAATAGTATTTCGAGTGACCATTTTAAATAAAGGTTGAAGTGCACTAACAAATTTACGAAAGCCATGGTGATCAACAATGGACAGTGGGTACTCATGCAGAATAATCATGGAATAGAGAGCTTTCCTAGCAACTTCTTGATCAAAGACATAGTTCTCTACAGTTACTTGCCCATGTTCAGAAGATCCATACCTCAAACTGGTTTGTACCTTCCCTTGCCTCTTCCGATAGATGCAAACCTTCAGATGCTCATGTAGATGTTTAGTACCATTCTTCGTTTCTGCCGAAAGGTACTTACTACACCAAATGCACTTTGCCTTCCAAGCACCCATCACTTTTAGTCTTGTAAACTCGTTCCAAACAGGTGAAGTGAGTTTCCTCTTTGTGCCACGAGAGTCTTCCTCTTGTGCATCTGCATCTTCGGTATGTTGTTCTTCAACTTGTGGTTCAGCTTCAGATCCTACTTGCTGATCACGGAGTATTGAGCCTTGAGAAGATTGCCCATGTTGGCTACTACTTCCCGGAGTCGCCATCTAAGAGTTGGAATTGGTGAAAATTGTTAGTCCATGAGTTCATCAAGCTAGTGAAATGATATGAATATAAAGCGTGAGATAAATCAAAAAGATATATAAACTCAACAACATATTTCAATTTGACACACACACTGCCACGTATTTCAATTTGACACATATAAAATCAAAAAGAGATAAAGCATATAAAATCAAAAAGAGATAAAGCTCATGGCATCACTGTCAGCTCTGATTGCATTTCAATTTGACACATATTTCAATTTGACAACATATTTCAATTTGACACATATTTCAATTTGCATTTCAATTTGACACATACTGTCAGCTCATGGCTCATGACAGAGAACTCAAGGGTGGATTTTTTGATATGGCAATGCAGGTTATTGAGAAAGCTGAGAAAGCTGAACTTTAGGAAAATGGAAGCTCTGATTGCATTTCAATTTGACACATATTTCAATTTGACACATATTTCAATTTGACACCATATTTCAATTTGACACATATAAAATCAAAAAGAGATAAAGCTCATGGCATCACTGTCAGCTCATGTCTCATGACAGAGAACTCAAGGGTGGATTTTTTGATATGGCAATGCAGGTTATTGAGAAGGCACAAGAGTTGAAAATATTTGTGGATAAGTGGAGGCACAAACAAGCATTCATGGAAACCCACAAGAAACTGAAAGTGGCATTATGAGGATAAACAATATGGAAGCTCTGATTGCATTATGAGGATAAACAATATGAGATGCCCTGACAGGAAAATGGAAGCTCTGATTGCATTATTAGGAAAATGGAAGCTCTCATGGAATGCATAGTTGGTGTGGTGATAAACAATATGAGATGCCCTGACAGGTTTTTGTTCATTTGGCCCATTTAGCAATTTGTTTAATCCTTTCACTTCTGGCTTACTGTTACATGGGAATGCCCCTTGTAAGTTGTAACCATAAAATCTCACCACACAAACCAAACCCAGACCACCAAATGCCCCTTGTAACCATAAAATCTCACCACACACAGCACAGACCGATAGCAATTTGTTTAATCCTTTCACAAACTGATGTCTTTCAGGTTACTCTCTAGTCTCTACTCTCTAGCATCTCAAACTACCTTACTCATCGAAGGCCGATCGACAGGCATCACTTGGATACACCACAATCCAACTACTATCATGGGAATTGGTGAATTACCTGAGGAAAATACAACTCCACGGGAGGAGGCTAAAAAATTTGACAGCATCCACAAGGATCCACAAGCATCCACAAGGATCCACAAGCATCCACAAGCATCACAGCATCCACAAGCATCACAGCATCCACAAGACTGCCACATTCCTATATGCTCACCTGAGGGGAGACGGGAGGCGCAGTGGGCGTCTGGCGGTGGAGAAGGCCGGGACCGGGAGGGGAGACGGGAGGCGCGGTGGGCGATGGGAGATCTGGCGGTGGGAGGCGTCTGGCACTCTGGCGGTGGGAGATCTGGCGGTGGAGACGGCCGGGACCGGGAGGGGAGACGGGAGGCGCGGTGGGCGTCTGGCGGTGGAGACGGCCGGGAGGCCCGGGACCGAGAGGGGAGACGGGAGGCGCGGTGGGCGATGGAAGATCTGGAAGTGGGACGCCTGGCGGGGGACGGCCGGGACCGGGAGGGAAGGCGGAGAGGCGGGCGCGGCGATGGGAGGCGGTGAGGCGGCTGGAAGTGGGAGGCGGTGGGAGACAGCGAGATCGGGAGAATGGAGTCGAGACTTGGGCAGACGGCGCGGCGGCGATGGGAGGCGGTGGGAGAGTGGAGCGTCACGGGACGGTGGTGGTGGTGGGAGAGTGGGCCGAGGCAGGGCGTCGGGAGGTAGGGGAAGGCGGTGGGAGAGTGGGTGGAGACGGGGCGTCGGGACTCGGGAGGTAGGGAAGAGGGAAGGCGGTGGCGGTGCAGTGGGAAGAGCCGAAGAGGGAAGACTCACTGGAGTGGAGTCTGGAAGCCAAGAGGAGGAGGAGGAGGACCTGTGGGAGGCGGTGAAGTGGGGTGTGGGAGGCGGGGAAGAAGATTAGGGTTTCACATTTCTAGTATTTTATATAGTGGTTTATGGTCCCACATGTCGGTGTATATGATGGTGTCGGGTGAAAGCAGTGCGGTGGGTTACCCATACAGCTTGTTTACCGATGGGTAAAATATTATGCCCGTTTTTATACCCGTGGGCAAAAAAATACACCCATACCCACCTCCATTAGGGTATTTACCCGCGGGTATACGGGTAATCGGGCACAATTGCCATCCCTAGGTGTGGTTAGTCAATATATGCATGATCTCAGAACAGGACACATGGATATTGTATATCAAATCGTGCAGTATTTGAAGAGTGGCCCTGGGAAAGGCCTTTAGTTCAGGAAGAATCAACACTTGAATGTGGAAGGGTATTACGATGCTGATTAGACGAGCAGTGCGGATGAAAGGAGATCTACCTCTTGATATTGCATTCTTGTCAGAGGTAACCTTGTATCATGGAGGAGCGAGAAGCAGAAGGTTGTGGCTCGGTCTACTTCAGAGCAGAGTACAGAGCAATGACGTTGAGTGTAAGTAAAATGATATGGATGATGGGGTTTATTGTTTGAGCTTCACGTATGGTGGAATAATATCTTGGTGTTGCATTGTGATAATAAAATTGCAATCAACATTGTTAACTATCTAGTACAGTATGATAGTTCCATGCATGTTGAGATTGATAGGTTCTTCATTAAGGAAAAACTCAACGACATGATGCTAAAGTTGGAGTATGTTAAGTCTGAAGAACAATTGGCTGATTGTTTCACTAAAGGGTTAGGTCCTAGCGAGGATGCTACAATATGTAACAAGATGGACATGATTTATATCTTCGACCCATCTTAAGCGAGAGTGTTGGTGTAACATCCCAATTTTCAGAACTTTAAAAATCCTTTAAATAATTGTAGTGAGAAAATTCACCATTTGGATTTATTTGAATATTAATTCAAAAGCTTAATATTGGACTTTGAGTAACAAAACATATTAATGTGGTTAATCCCAACATGAACAATTGTCAAAACTATTTTATTTGGATTCTCTAGGCTTGTATATATTTTCCAGATTTTTCTGGAATTTTTCCAAAGTCATTTGCTATTTTCTATTGGCTATTTGTATTTTCTGGATTTATTTAAAAGAAAAACTAAAAGAAAATCTTCCGGAACAATGCTGGGCCGAAGCCCAACACTATTCCAACCACGCCAACCCATCTCGCCGCACGGCCGCACCCTCGTCCGTTGGATGCTTGACGCGTGCCCCTCATTTCGATCGGACACACGCGCTCAACCCCGCCTTCCTCCGTTGGATTGCTGCCGCGTGGCCTCAACCGCTGATCTCGCTCGCTCGCTCGCCCGTGCCT
Source organism: Hsuehochloa calcarea (assembly GCA_036346395.1). NCBI lineage: Eukaryota > Viridiplantae > Streptophyta > Magnoliopsida > Poales > Poaceae > Hsuehochloa > Hsuehochloa calcarea. Next base: position 10,090,392 of record CM070611.1, on the reverse strand, counting down.
CACTACCGCTGCCAGGTGGGACCGCCACAGGGTCATCGTCTCCGCACCTTTCTTCTTCCTCGCGCCCGTGCTTCGCCGCCATTGCCGAAGCTTCGAGCTTCGTCCGACAAACGCGTATCCGTTGCGGATTCTTCGCGACGACGTTACCAAAACAAATCCCGTGTTATCCCGTACCTATTTCTGTTAGAATCAAACCCGAATTCGGCAAATATCCCCGAGATTCAAGGATTTCAAAATACCGGCCGTTTCGGACCCGAATTGGGGGTTTCCAATTCCGGCGTCCCTTAGCATCGCCCAGACCTCCGCAACCCAGAGCCGCCACCCTCGTCGCCCCGATTGCTCTAGCGCCGCCGCATTTCAAGTTTTAAGGGTTTTCGGCCGAGCTTCTTCCCCGGCAAATTGCGCTGCCGTCGTCGCCGCCCTTGCCTCGCCGACTCCACCACCGTGCTCAGCAAGTCCCAGGCTACCTCGGGCGCACCTCCTCATCACCGGAGCACTCGTCCGACAACACCCGAAGCTCCACCTCCGCTTCTTCCTCACTGTCGGTCGCCACCGTCATTACCAGCCTCTCATAAGAGCACCAACGGGTGCGCATTAGCACCAGCAATCCACTGGTACCCACCACCGCCAACGAGTCGCCGCCGTTCGCCGGCGACCATCGAGTCCGGCGTCCACGCCGCCGTTGTCGTCGGCTCGGCGCCGGCGTCGGCCTCGATCTTTGGTGTGGCAGCCGCGTGGCGCCAGATCAGCGCCAGCACACGCGTGTGTGGCTCAGTCCACCGCACCAGATCTCCCTCGGCTCGGTGCACTCGGTCCACCGTGAGCCACGAGACTGACATGTGGGGCCCACATGTCAGAATTCTTTTAAAATCTATTTTCTTTTTCTGGAAATTCTCGGCTGACGCAAGCATTGCGTAATAATCCGATTTTTCTTTATAAAAATAATTCAGGAAATTCAATAAAATCCAAATTAGGGTTTTATTTGATTTTTAAACTTTCAAAGCCCATATCTTTTGCATCCGAACTCCGATTGAGCCCATTCAAATTTCTAAATTCATATAAAATCAAGATCTATTTAATGGTGAATTTTATTTTATTTTTGTAGTTTGTTTTGCCTCTGTTATTTTTTTTTTCTTTTGTCTCGTTTGCGAGTAGACGTCGATACTTCGTGAAATTTTGCTGAAGAAGGAGCACCTCCTCAAGATCAAGACCAGTACCTAGACCTATTCCAAGGCAAGTTATACCTTTGATCATATTGAACCCAGTTTTCAAAATACTTTATTTCAATGTATTGCATTCTATTTCAAGTATTTATTTAAATGCTTTTGGGATAGTTATTAATCCAATTTGTTATATCCACATTGTCTATTGTATGCCATGATCTTTTGTCACCCTAGGTTGGTTCATTATTAGTTGGTATTATCGTAGCACCAACGTGGGTTGGTTAGATACGAGTAGATTGCTTAGCCATGCCACCAGTCATCATTTCATGTGAGTTGCAATTATAAACTTGACTAAGTGATTATGGAACTGTGTGAAGAAACCGTGTGTGCTGTGTGTTGTTACTCGTTGATGGCATGTGTTGCACTTAATCAACCGGGTGGGAAAAGATTTAGACCGAGGCAAGTGGTGGATCTGTGTGATTGGCGGAGCTGTGTGCTTTAAACTTTGTGATTTGGGTAAAATTGAAAGTCTTGCCTTGGTCAATTAAGGACTTAACTTTGTGCGCCATTGAACTGGGCCTTACTGTACGACCACATGCCTAGTATGGGATGGGCCTAACTTAGTAAGTTATGGATTTTCGATATTATTACTCAGGCTGTACTTTAAGCTTTGTGATGGGCTAGAGGTGTGCTACTATGTGGGCACGTCGTGGGACGGTTCGCCGCTTCCCTGTCCAACAGTGTGTGTTATGCCAAAGCGCTGTGTTTGGGTTGGTATGACGGTAAAGCACACTAGGAGTAATAATACTTGAGATGAAGTTTCCGAAAAGTTTTGTTATGACCAGTATTGGCCGTATTGATCGTATCGTGTGGGTAAAGTGTACAACCTCTGCAGAGTGTTAAATCAATCTATTTGAATAGCCGCGTCCTCGGTTATGGACATGCTCGGGAATTTCACACGAGGGGTAGATTTTCATGAAACATTTGGCAAGGGTCAGCTGTGTGAGATAACATGTACAGCTGTGTGAAAAACTTGTTTAGACTATGTGTCCTTTGTGAAACCAATTGTTAAATCAATATTATTTAAAAAAATTCAATTATATTTTCAATCTATTATTTGTATTCAATTGCAAATATTGCATTTTCGCAAAATAACCACAGAAGCCATTTCTTTGGAATAAGCCATCATGTATAAATGCATTCTGTGGTATGACTTGCGAGTACGGTGTGTACTCACTCTTGCTAAACAAATCAACAGAATTGGAGGAGTCGTCGCCTGCTTTTGAAGAAGAGTTCTACGAAGGTTGATCATTAGGGTCTTGATCCCAGTCAGTTGCCTGTGGTAAATTGATGGGAGCCCACTGGAGTTTATTTCAATTCCGCTGCAGTTTATTCTTTATTGTCAGCCTTGCATGGCTTAATAAATGTAAAACTCGACCGTAAGGTCCTTACAGTTATTTGTTATTCAAAGTACTCGTTTATTCTTATATTTGTTGTATGGATGTGATATTTCATCAATGTTGCCACTGTGTGCACTAGCGTGATCCTGGACTAGTGCAGAATACACAGAGAGTCCAAATTTGCATATTTGGGTCCCGACAGTTGGTGAGTTAGTATTAGAATATAAGAAATAGTCGTGTTAGAGTCGAAGTCGATCTTGTGTTAGAGTCGGATTCAATCTTTAGACTATAAATAAAGTGTGTGGGATCCTAAAGGTGACACACAATAATTCCAAAAACTTATATAGTACTAAGTGAGTTCCAGCATTCAAGTTTGAAAAAGAACATATCATAGCATAGCAAAAATCGACTTAATTGTATTTCATCAACTAAACTGTAACCTAGGAGCTTTGTATCAACATGTCAGTTTCCAATATATCCAGGGTGACATAGAACGCATGACTTTCACAATAGTTCTGAAAGAAACATAGCCATTATTTTAGAACTCCATAGTTATTGTATCATCGTTTCTCTCTGACTCTTTAGGCACTACTTCCCATGCCCATTATGTTAGTAGTACACCAGTACTGTACCATACAAGTTTTCCCATAATTTTTGGCATTTCTGGCCCCCTGATGTTTTTTATTTTCAAAACTAGCCTCCTTCCGCCATAATTCTCACATTTAGCCACCGTGATACAGGCACCTACCCGTTCGGTAGCGGAAGATGACCAAATTTCACTTTCAAAGAAATTCATGAAAAAATAAAAAAAGGGAAAATTAAAAAGTCAAAATAAAAAACATAAAAAATCCAATAAGCATAATAAAATATTATTGAATTTAATTAAAATTTATTTTATTCATTTAAAATGTTTTCATTTTCCAGAATTTTGCAATTAAGCTTTAATTAATCCAACAAAATAGAAATTATTTATTTTATTTGTACTTTCATTCACGTGTTTCTGTTTGATCCACCTCTCTTTTCATGTAGTCAATACAGTTGCATTTAGCTATGCTGACATAGAGGATTTGATGTCAGTGTCGAATGGTTATTTCTGGGATTCCACTAGAAGATGCATACTTGCAATATAAGCTTGCTTTGATGGCTCAGCGGAAGAACGGAACCAGAACAACATTAGAGTTCTCGGACAGAAGCACCTTACACGTGGTCATATGGCATGATAGTTCAGCTATTTGCTTTAATCATCCTCGCTACTACTACGGTACACTGCGACATAAACATCCGAACTATGTAACTATACATGCCTTTAGGTGATAGTAAAAAACATGGCGGGTAGGCATGTGGACTACTACAAAATGGCCCAACCTACTGTATGGACCGGGGTCATTTGCCCTTCCTTCCGAGCTCGGTGTTGTACTCCTTGCCGGTCGCCTTGTCCTCGGCCGCCATTTCCCTCTTTTTCTTGCGCTCCCTCTCGCGAGCCTCGTGCTCCTTGCGCCTGCACGCCTCGAGAAGAGCTTTCTCCTCCCAACAGATGCGCTCGTTGTGCTCGTTGTTACGGCACTCCTCCCAGATCTTGTGGGCCCTTTTGACATCCCACTCCTCGTGGTCGAGAATCCACTAGTCATGTAGGTGGATCTCCTGGTCAGTCCACTTGTGGTAGTCATATAGCAAATCTGGAGACTACATGTAGATGGGAGAGGTTGTTAGTCCGTACTTTGAAAAAGAAAGAGTAGGGAACGCACTATAACTAGTCCTTACCAGCTGTCAATAGCTGCTCGTGTCCCAACGGCGGTCGGGATAGTCACAGGAGTAGTTCGCACAACCCCAGTAACTCAAGCCCAGGCTGAGCCGCTGCTTGGATTTGAAGAACTTGCATGTGTCCCTGCACCAACAGAGGGGCGACGTCTCCCCCTCAGGCGGGTGTTGTGGCGAACGCTCGGTTGGAACGTTCTGATAGGGGTTGCTACTACGAAGGCGTCATTACGGATAGCTGCCATCCTAGCATGCTCCTCTTGTTCGGCCCAGGCCGCAACAGCCCTTGCTTGTTCGTCCTGGCCCCGAGCAGCCCTTACTAGTTCGCGGATCTCGTCTCATGGATTCTTATGCATCTGGTCCATCCCGACGTGGTGAAGCAACCTCTGGTGTAGTGTTGGATTTGGTTGTGTAGTGTTCTCTCCCAGATATCTTCCCCTTCCTTTTATAAGCCACATGGTTGGCATGGTGTGATTAGTTTCATATGAGTAGCCTGCGAGGCAGAGTGTTGCCTTGTCTTTCTGAAAAGTTGCTTGCGAGACAGAGTGTTGTCATGTCTTACTTTGCATGGAGCTGTCATGTCCTGCTTTGCAAAGTCCTGTCTTTTCGATCTGAAAAGCTAAGGAGGCAGAGTGTTGTCGTGTCCTGCTGTGCAGAGACTGAAAAGCCGAGGAGATCAGGGTTGTCAAGTTGATCTTAAAATCCTAAACCCTAAACCTAAACCGTATGGACCTGCCCCCTGTGCTAGGCATGGTAGGTGACCTGCACCCTGTGGGGGCGTCGTCACGTTGTGTCTCGTCGAGTCACTCGTTGTCTGCGTAGGACAAATCTTGCAGCCACACAGCGTCATTTTCGCGTAAAGCTGCTTCGTTGGGTCACATCGCCGTAGAGCTGCCCTGGGTGTGGGGCACGGTAGGGACCTGCCCCCTGTGTCAGGCGCTGCAGGGGGCCTACCCCCTCTGCCAGGCTCGCTAGGTGATCTGCACCCTGCGGGAACACCGTCACGTCGTCGTCATGTTGCGTCTCTCGTGCTCAGCTATTTAAATGCGCAGTCGCATAGTCATTCTTCACAAACCTCAGGTCTCACTTGGGAAATTTTCCCACTCACTCGCTCGTTCCACTCAAGCATCTCTCCCTCTTTGTGAGGTGCCTCCCTCTGTCGGGGCAAGAGAATTAGCACTTAACCATTTTGTTAGTCCTTTGTTGGCACCATTTGCCGAAATCGTTACTAATGCGATGCATGTTTGAATTTGCAGTCTTCCTTGTCAGAGGTTATGAGACGGTAACGTCATAACAGTAAGTTCATTTTAACAACGTATGTATGGTTTTTGTGCTATGTTTTGGTTGAAATATTGTGTTATTTTCGTCAGAAATAGAGACACTGTATGTGTTCCACGGTAACATGTGTGGCGGTCCAGATGGAGTTGATATGTCGAGTTGCCAGCGTGCCTTGCTAAACGTTCCCAACCTGGCACACGTGGATTTGCTCGAGCTACAACAGTGCATTCGGCAGCTGTTCGATAGGCACTTCGCTGGGAACAAGATAGTAATAGTTGCGGTCACCGCCACCACGATCCCACCACACGGGCAGATGTTGTGGGGCCTGGCGAAGGTGACCAGCAGTGCCATGTGGGCACAGTGCATGGAGATCATTAGCAATCCTCACGCTCCGATCTATCGATGACCCATGGTGTATGTCCAATTTGTTTATCCTGCTCAGTCCTCTGGGAGGGTCGCCGTTGAAGAGGGCAATGACGCTCTTGTCCCCCTCTTTGGTTTGTTGACGACTGGAGAGATCTCAGGAGCGCCAGACGTCGCTAGGCGGGATGCTCCAGGTTATGAAGATTCTGGTAGTTTCCAACCGAATGAAGGTGTGGATAAATGGCGGGGTGCTCGTGTTGATTGTCATGAGATTATCGATGGCATGTCCGAGGGCACTGCCACCGAAGATGAGGATGACTTTGACTCGTAATCTAATGAGGACGAAGCCGACGATGAGGGTGGGATCGTCGGTGGCATTGTTTCGACCGACACTGACTATGTGCCAAGTCGGTTGGATTGGCAAGCGACCTCTTCCCTTATTCTGCCATAGGAGCACGAGTCTTCGTGGGCCTTCGATGCAGACACCCTGATTGTGGGGCAACATTTCCCACACAAGACTGCCGCCAAGAAAGCTATCGCTAGTTTCGCGGTGAAGACCAGTCGGACATACCGAGTTTACAAGTGTGTTTCGACATTGTTTGTTGTATCTTTAACTATTTACAGTACGTCGTACTAACCATTATTTGTCTTCCATTATCTACAAGTCTAACCCTGACACGTACATAGTTAAGTGTGTGGTTAGCTCTTGCCCTGGCAAAGTCCGTGCGCAGAGATTCGCTGGGGCGGGAACGGCCTTCCGCATCACAGTTGTGACGGATCACACATGTGAGCTTGAGGAGCCGTTGCAAATGCATAGGAATATGACCTATTTGACCGTTTCGCCAAAGGTCCTGATGGCTGACGTAGCGAATATAGTAGGGTATACCGTTAGCTACAGTAAGGTCTGGCGGGCGAAGCGGAAGCTGCTCGAAGGATTGTACGGTACTTACAAGGAGGCGTACAACCTAGTCCCAAGAATGCTGAAGCAAATTGCGGATGCTAATCCGAGGACATGCATCAACAGGGTGGAGAGGCCCCACCCGTCGAACATCCCACATTGCCTAATCCTTGATGGAGGCTTTTGAGCATTTGGCCCGGCAGTCCAGGGATTCTCCCACTGTCGTCCCGTCCTGAATATGGATGGTATATTACTTTGTGGGAAGTATAAGGGCACTATTCTTACCGCTGTTGCTGCTGGTGACAACGACCAGTTGCTCCCAGTTGCCTTCGCAATTGTGAAGAATGAGAACACTGAAAGTTGGCTATGGTTCCTAGCCAACATAAAGCAACATGTTGTAAGGTGCCGACCAAATGTGTGCATCATCACCGACCGTCATGCTAGATTGTTGTCCGCGCTGCAGACCATGCAGCACGGTACGAGCCCGCCGTTCTAATGAAACGACACGCGCACACATTGGTACATGCGGCATCTAGCCGCCAACTTCCACAAGTGCTTCCAGAGCAAGTACCTCATGAAGAAGTTCAAGAAGCTCTGACTGCAGAACCAGAAGCGCAAGTTCGATGCCATGTGGCGGGAGCTTGAGGTCGAAACCGAGCGTGCAAGTGGAGGTTCTGGGCCAGGCACACCGCAAAGCGAGTTCGCTGAGTGGATGAGCGTGCATGTCCCCGACTATAAGAAATGGTCCCTTCTTCATGATACCTATGGTGCTCGATACGACATCATGACAACCAACATGTTCGAGGTCTACAACGGTGTGTTGAAAGGGGTTCGTGCCCTGCCCATCACCGCTGTTGTCGACGAGACATGGAACTACACGGTCGGTTACTTCGTCAATCAGGCAATGATGGCCAAGCTGCATTTGGACGAAGGGAAGCAGTACTCAGAGGTTACCCTTGCCTACATGGAGAAGAAGATTATCAAGGCCCGATCCCATGTAGCTCACACAATGGATGGCGTGAGGAGGAAGTTCAAGATCCGCCTACGGGACAAGTACGTTCGTGGCCACATGAGAAGTGACCGGAAGTATGTTTGCACCATAGGCGATGTGGTAGTTTGCACCTCCAACAAGCCTCAACTCCTGCACAAGCCTTGCTCCCACGTATATGATGCATGTGTTGTATTTCACCAATCTTGTAGCATGTACATGTCGAAGTACTACGACATACGTCACATGTATAATACTTGGAACGAAGAGTTCAACTCCTACAACGTGGAAGGCCACTATAGGGACCTATGGTTGGGAGCAGTGAAGTGGTCACCGAATGAAGCACTACGGCATCCAAGCCTTGGGAGGCGTCAATCAAGGCGCATCCGCAACGACATGGATGCCAACGTGGAGACCGGCCAAGATCAATGAGGTGTAGAATATGCAAGACTCATGGGCACTCATTCAGGAACTACCCGAACAGACCTTCCTCCGGTGCCACTTAGTATCTGTAAGCTATCCGGTGTATTGAGTCATGTTGGTTGTAGTGATGTGAGTGTTGTAGTGATTTGCGTTGTAACCTGCATTGCTTTGTACGATATTATAAGTTGTTATTACCACTTCAACTTGTTATTACCGATTTATAAGTGCAGATATCTGCCTCATTTAGGTCACATCCTGCTTTCCAAAAAGTAGTCATGTCCTGCTTCGCAGAGAGTGGTCACATCCTGCTTTCCAGAGAGTGGTCACGTCCTGCTATCCATACAGTGGTCACGTTCTGCTTTGCAGACTATGGTCACGTCCTCCTTTCCACATAGTGGTCCTTTCGTGCTCCCAACGCTATATATGGATGCTTTGGCTACCATTCACCTCACTCTTCTCTTCCTCTTCTCCTTTCTTCCAGTGTAAAACGGGATGTCTTCGGCCTCATCTAACTTTCGAGTGAGCAGACAATTAGAATCACTACGGCAGCACCTGGCTTTCCCTCGTTGCAGGGATCCAGTGAATGTGTTCACCTCGCATACGCCAACGAATCCATCCCGAGTGTTCATGAAGTGTTCAAATCTTACAGTAACTTGTGCAAAATCACTCTGAATGAATTCCATTGCAAATACCATGTTTTCTTACTTTCATTTGAAGCTGCAATTCTTTTGTAGAACACAACATGTCTGTTTTGACAGTGGGCTGATGAAGATTTCCCAGTGGTTCGAGATATTGCAATGCAAGAAGACTCCCGTGGTGTCGCTGCAATTCGCCCAGTGGCTCGAGCGTCCGATCTACCAATGCAAAATGAAGAGAATAGACTTAAAAGACCGGATGAAAGGATGGAAAGAGTTGAGAAGATGCTTCAGAAATTAGTTCAGATAGTTAGTTTTACTGTCTTTCTTCTATTATATGTTGTTCTTGCCAAGTAGAATGTAAGTTGTAATGAGATTGTATTGTCCACTCTTTATATATGTATCGCAGTCCTTCGTGAATGAGAATAAAATTGTTCTACTGAGATAGGTAACGAAGTAGAAGTGCCCAATTACGATACCATTACCACACTCTATTCAGATTACAAATTACTAACTGAAGTACAAGTTACAACATGCTAGCATTTCTAATCTTACTACTGCTCACGCTGGTGTTCACTGCTCCTGGGCATAGGACCCTATAGTGACCTTCCACGCTGTGTTCCTGCCATAGGTCTCCGACAAATCTGTTCCTACGGGAACGTCAGCCTCTCAGGTGACTGTGGGTTCTGCCGTAGGCCATAATGGGGCTCCTCACCCGCCGTGTCGTCATACTGGGGGATCACTTGGGCGAGTGGCACTGAGAACATCTCGGTGATCCAAGCAGTAGGATCCGCGGAGGGGCACCAACTCGGTTGAGCTTGCGGGGTGAACTGCTTTGTGTACGGCGTGTAGCCGGACTGATATCATGGGGTCGTATCACCCATTTGAAATTGTCCGAGTGTGTGGTGCTCACGGGATAATCTGGGATAACCTCAGCGGCTCTGGGTTGCACGTCCGTGCTCTCTGGTACAGCCTCTTCCTGCCTCTGTGACGACGACGACATCAGCGTAGAGTCCCTGCGTCGCAACTGCATGGACGATTGGCCGCCAACGCTGCGCCACTGGGTTGACTCGCTTGGACGGGAAGATGGAGGGGGCAAGGGTACGCGATGATACTCCGTCCGATGCCTCAAGTCAACATCGTTGGGCCTTCCACAGCTCATGCTGCGAACGACGTGCTTAACATCATCAATAAGAGTCTTCATGACCGCAAGAAGGCGTTCAACTGTGTTGTTCGTACCCCACTCGATTTCCCGGTGGCCGCGTTGCACGACGCTCTGCAAACGGTTTAGTTGTATGGTTACCGAACAAACAAAATTTGTTAGTTAACTCTATTTTCAGAGGGTGTTTTATCTGCTACGTGTTCAACATACTGAATCATCACGGCATGTTGCACGGTGCGGGTCCAGCCCCAAGCCCAAGTGTTCAGCATGGCTCAGATCTGCATGCTGGGCCGGGGGGCACCTGTCAATCCCACCCGCGTGTGCCGTACGTACCACTCCAAGTATGTGTCGTAAGTCCCTGCATCTTAAGGCCGTGCCTCATGGAAAATGCAAATAGTGGCAGATTACCATGCATCTATCCACGGCTGCTGCATCGGAAGCCACTCATCGCTCTTGAGGCCCTTCTTCGTCCGCCTGATGGTGGAACAAAATAAATAAATTATGGTACTAACATAACATATGAGTAACGGACCTACAATATTAAACAATGTAACGTACTTACAAGTGGCTACGCCTCACAAGCGGTCACTCTGGAGCAGGGGGGATCTCCTGGTGCTACTGGAACTGCCTCATCACCCGTTGCGGGTTGTAGGGCTCAACCATGTGGGAGAACACCATATGACAAGTTATCCTCCAGTACAACGCATCCTGGTGGCATAGCAAGTTCAAGCCGTTCAGTGCCGTGTCATGCACGAAGGCATCCGTCCAAGGAGCCCATATTGTGTTGTCCTCGTGCAGGGCCTCGAATTCATTGTGAAATTCGGGATATATGCGACGTGCACTCTCCGTAGTCCACCCCAGTATTGCCACAGTCCATCGAGATCCCATGGTCGGGCCTTCCACGAGATCCTCGTCGTCCGCCCCACCGTAGAAATACTCTGTGCGCGGGTAAGGATGGACTGCGGAGCAGAGGTACGGCCATCCGACCATGAAGTGCTCCCACGACCACAGCTGTAATAGCGTGTGGCAACCCGAGAGCATGAGCTTTGTTCCCGTGCGACGCTGCGAAGCATCGCATAGGCCGCGGTACGTAGCGCACAGTACAACTGAACCCCAACTGTACTGCAGCACATCCTCATAGTCGGAGTCTACGATGGACTCCGCAAGGTGAATGTAACTAGGGTATTCCATGTCCCCCTGCATGCTAGGGAACATAACCCACCCGAATAGAAATAGTAAATATGTCATAAGGTGGCATCGAACCACCTCCTCCGTTGCGTCATTTGGGCAATGCATGAATCGTCGTAGCCAAGCATGTGGAACGCCCTTACACCTCTCGGGGATAGGTTGCCCGAAGCGATGGCCGAGGCGCGTCTTCCAGTCCGGCGACCTTGGAGGGGGAACAACTGCAAGGCCTCTCAACGGCAGGCTGGTCAAGAAGCTGACATCCTGCAATGTCACGGTCATCTCCCCCCACCGGAAGTGGAACGTGTGGGTCTCCAGCCGCCAACGATCAACCAGGGTGGAAAGAAGGGAGGCGTTATGTTCAGTATGCGGACGAACGCAATCAGCCCAGACTGACGAAGCCTCCCAACATACCGGTCGTCCAACGACCAGGTCTCCCTCGGTCCCTGTGTCACCAGGGTTTGCGACCCATCGCCACCGATCCAAGCGTGACAGCGATACTGGACGTCCCATGCCTCCTCAAGTAAGGGTGGTAGATTACATATCATTGCTGCAAATAGAGAACAACTCATAATTAGTGAATTCATTTAGGTGGTAGATTACATGTCATTGCTGCAAATACATTACATAGCAGATTGACAGTAATTATGCATGTAACAGTTGCGACTGATATAATGCACGTGCATTATTAAGTAAGTACTTAACGCTAAAAAATGCAATAACAAAAGTATTAAATACCGCGAGCAAGCGTACGAACGATCTAAATTTGTTTAGCTAATCTAATCGGAATGAGAGCTTCAACTTATGAAAAATCGTCGGTCGCGCGATCCCTTATATAGGCACGAAATGTAGACAGCGAATGACTTGACGAGACGCGACGTGACGTGACGACAACGCGATATAAAGGAAGGAAAAAAAAACGAAAACCACAACGAGCTAAAATAGCTTTCGGTGCACTACACCAGGCTGCCGCGCCTGGGGCAGAGGCAGGTGCACTGTACAATGGCTTAATATACAAATTATGGTGGAAGAGTGCTAGTTTTAAAAATAAAGAAAATGAGCGATCAGAAATACCAAAAAATCGTTTTCCCAACGGCTGAACGGCAGCATGATGGAGTACCCTGCCACAAGCAGTGGCATTGGCAGACGAGCAAAATATGCTCGCCTTCAGTACCAACAAGCACGGGAGTAAAGTAAACTCAAAGAATAAGTAGCAAGCACGCGCCATGGCCGCGCCGCGCTGTAAGCTGCCAAGGAAACACGATAAGAATCCCGTAGCCATTTCTTATTGCAAGGTAAACCCAAAAGGTGAGTGAGTACACGGACACAGCATCACAAAGCATCAGAGCATGCAGCAGCCGGAGCATCACAAAGCATCAGAGCATGCAGCACCCGGCACCCGGCTGCTGCTCTGCTAGACTAAAGCCGAAGCAACGAACATACCAGCCCCGCTCGTACGCAAGCAGCAGCAACAGCAGCTGTTTCTGTTCAAACTATGCTACTCGATCATGCACAAGGCTACAAAAATTTCACTTTTTATCTCTGAAGAAGGAACAGAAAACGTTCGCTGTTCAGCAAGTTTACAAGATATTCGTTGGCACAAGGCTATAAAATTTCACTTTTTTACTCTGAAGAAGGAACAGAAAACGTTCGCTGTTCAGCAAGTTTACAAGATCTTCGTGTGAACGGATCGACCAGTTGAATCAAGCAAGAACGTCGCGAGTACAGCTGCTGCTGCTGCTAACGTAGTTGACAAGCTGTGATTAGTTTGGAATCGATAAGCCTGGACGAGTGGAATTTATTGGCCATGACGCCTCTTAAGTGAGGCACAGTGATGTGAACCCAGACAGCTACGCAATGCAGAGCCGAGGATGGGTGTTATTAGGAGTTAATGTCAAGTAGTTGCACGAGTACGAAACGTTTTCTATGGAAAAGAGATGGGCAAGGAAAAACTAGCTCTGAACGCTAACAGTTGAACTGAATGATGAATCGAACAAACTTTCACGGGAGAAAAAAACGAAAAGATACAGTAGAAGAGACAGGGATCCGATCCTTTGTAGTAGTACTTAGATGTCTAGCATGTAGACGTCAAGTGTGAGTCGCCTGACTGAAATGTAACCTCAATGCTACTCAAGTTTTTTAGAAGACTAAGCATGTCCTAAGGACAGAAAGTGTGTGTAAACTGACTGAATTCTGAATCCAAACTAATTTAAGCAGACATTAAGCATGTACTGAAAAAGTGGCATACCGGAGCAGCAATATTAATCACTAAACGAACTTGTACTATTGTTCTGAATCAAGCCACTGACAAATGAACAACTGGGAACTGTGGCAAGATAACATTTCACAGATGTCAGAATGCAATATCTGGTTTATACCGAACCAGGCTAGGGATTAACACATACGCAAAATCATAAATATACATTGACAAAATCGAATCGAACTACAGACATATAAATTACCGATGATTAGATAAATAGTAACTCTTTGACAATGTTAGAAGAGACATGTTAGAACACAAATCTCTGAATCTGATGACCTTTGTACAACACTACAAATCACGAATAACCTCCTTTTACCCAAGCCAAAACTAAAACAAAAGATAAATAGCTTTCTTTGTACTCATCATCGAGCAGCAACTTCGATTCTGTGAGGTTATTTTTGACACGCTGTTCTTGATCGCCTTTACACAAACTCCTTTTCTTTCCAAATGTACAGTTTCTTTTTTTACTATATTATTTCATTTGAATCTATAATTCCTTCTTCCCTCTTGCCATAATCTAGGTACACCCTACATTGGATCACCGTCCCACCGAGCCGGAAGCCTGGCACCACCGTGAACCCGACCTTCGGCCGCACCGTCATCTTCCCGAGCTCCTTGATCCCTGAAAATCCCTTTGACCGCACAATGTTCTCCATGTACACCGATGAGTACTCCGTGCCTCGGCCAATCTGGAATATGCCGACTGCTGGGTCATACGCCCAGGCCAACCTATGGAGTGTCCATATCGAGCTTGCCATTGCAACGAAGAGCTCGTAGAGTGGACCGGCAGCACCCATCACCGGCAATGCCCGGCAGTCTGAATTCCCAAACAGGGAGGACTCAATGCCGGGATGGATGAGCTGTTTGTACTTCCGGTCGCAAAATTGGGCGAATTCGCAGTCCAGGCTTGAATTCATGAGCACCATGGGGTCTGCATCTGAATGCTCAATGAATTGCTGCAACGACTCATTCCTGCGAATTGCGAGCTCGATTCCTTCAGGCATCTCGGTGTCACTTGTGCCACCGAATTGGTAGGAATCGAAGCCATCGAACATGGATAGGCAGACGCGTGAGAGGAGAGCGTAGCGGCAGTGACCATGCTTGGAGTAGGCAACACCGGGGTAGGCAGCTGCTGCAGCGGCGACCAGGTCCCATCCAGCACATCGGAGGTGCTCGGCGAGCGCGCGGGTGAAGCGGTGGGCGACACGGAGCGCGTCGCGGAGGACGGAGTCGAAGACGCCAGCGGACAGCATGGCGCCGACGGCGTCGCCGCCGCCCGCGCCCGGCGGCGGCGCGAGGGCGCGGTCGAGCCGCGCGGCGAGCCGCGCGTTCCCGTCCTCCAGCGCCGCGTGCTCCCGGCGCAGCGCGGCGGCCGCGGCGTCCTTGACGTCGAGCGCGGCCTGGAGGCGGTTTACCACGGCGTCGAACGACCGCAGCAGCGCCTGGTTCTCGCGCACCTGGGCCTCGAGGTGCCCCGTGAGGGACCCGTCCGGCGGCCCCCTCGAGAGCCGCTTCAGCTCGGACAGCCGCCGTAGGTGCGACACCGCGGCGGCGTCCGCAGCCGCCGCCGCCTCCGGCAGGAACGGCGAGTGCGCGGCCTGCAGGTGCAGGTACGCCGCCTGGAACGACGACGCGGTCGCGAGCGCCGCCGCCACGGCTGCCTCCTCCCCGGACCCCTCCCCCTCCCCGCCGCTAGGGTTAGGGTTCTGCGGGTCGGGCTTGAGCACGACCACCCGCTGGCCAGCAAGCACGCCACCCTCCGTCGCCGCAGCAGACGCAGCAACGTCGTCAGCGTCCTCCTCCTCCTCGGCAAAGAACTCGATGGTCTTGGTCTTGAACGCGAGCGCAAACTTCTGGAGCATGGCTGCGCCGATCCGCGAGCGCTCCGACCCCCGAAAAGTCTCCGCCACCGGCGAGGGCGGGGGGTCGCCGGTGAGAATTGCGGAGTTGGAGGCGGGGATTCGTGGGAGAGGAAGCGGAGTGCGGGGAGGAGAGGAGAGGAGAGGAGAGGAGGGGACTGGAGGTTAGTGGTGGGGGCGGCGGAGTGGAGATTAGTGCTGGGGAGGGGGTGGAGGAAGCGAGAGGGGATAGAAGTGGGGGGATCTGAATGGGAGATCAAAAGCAGCAAGGCTGTCCCCGTCGAGAGAAGGGAAGAAAAAGATTTGGAATTTCTCGACTCAGCTCAGGGAGGGTAGGAGTTTGTCAGTACAAAAGATGCTTCTTTGCTCGGATGGTTTTTTATTTTGTTACTGCTAGAGTACTACTTGTACAGCTCTGCAGCTAGATCCTTGTCTTAAAAAAAAAGGTAGAGGAATATGGTTATAGTTTGCTAATGTGGTGGATTGATTTTGTTAATTCACACTGCTTGGTATGTTCTGAAGAAATACATATTCCCGTGAAAATTGAATTGTTTTCATGCCAAGCTTGTGTTCTAGACAGGTTCTAGGTGTGTAAGATTGAGGTTTTCTTTTGGTTTTCAGTGAACTTTGTGGGTACATTTCAAGGCTTGTCCTGAATCTCTCAAAGTTGTGTTGCTCTAGTTGCAATTGTTGTCTGATTTGAAAAGCATTTCAGAATCGAAGGACCTATCTACGCTTAAAAGAATAAAACATGTCTAGACCGGGGCGATTTGATCAAGTTTGGTTTGCCTAGTTTCAATTCATGTTTCACGTTGCAGTAAAATAACTATATTTTGGGTTAAGTTCATAAGCTTAATCCCATTAATCCGGTAAATCAAGCCTGTATACCAATTCGAGTTGTTCAAACATCCTCCTTCGAAGTTTGTCCGGTTCACAAGAGTTGTTGAAACATCCCTTCTCCATGAGTTTGTCAAGTTTATAAGAAGATGACAAGAACACCATTTAGGATCAATTATAACATGCAAATGCCGGTTCGCGTTGTCGCGCAATTTGGCACAATGAAGCCTCTTACACATAAAAATGTTAAAATAATTAGATTTTCCTTTTACAATGTAGGCATTTTACAGCACGCAATTGTGCATGTGTTTATGTGTTGGAGTGGGTTGTAGAAGAAGCAAACGAGGCAGTGGCCGCTAGGGTGCAATCGGGATAGATATATCTATTTTGTATCATATTTGGTATCTTTTCTCGGAGTCGGAGTTAGATATGATAGTGTTGGATACTTATTTCTCCATTCTATATTCACTCCGCAAACCTTCGACCGGTCGGTCGAACGAAATTATATACTTCTTTTGTACCTCTACATAAGACATTGGACAATATAGATGAAATCAGAGTGAACATGGAGAGACTAATCGTCGAGATGTCACGGGAAGGGCACTCGGTATTCCTCGTCTGCTCAGATGCGACAATCCGCCCATTTGTTATCTTATTACTAAGTGAAGTCACAACAGACTTTCTCGTATCACTTGATATATGGATACATACGAAAGGATATCATTCATCCCATATCTTATTTCTTTTTTTCTCCTCAGAATCAGACATAGATAATGTGAATACCCATTTAACCCTCCTGTATTCATAGTCGGCCGGACAAAACTACGGGCTCTTCGCACCCACAGTGGCCAGGGCAACCAATGATGCCACAGCACACCGTTGATCCCACCTGTCATCCTCGACCAGATCCACGTTTGGAGACTAGCGCGGCAGCTCGGCAATTCTTTAACCCCGTCTGCTTGCTTGTTTTGAAGCGGATGGTTTTGCTTGCTTGGTTTGAAGCGGATGGTTTTGTTCTCTTCTGCGTGTGTAAATTCAACTGTCACGGGGAGGGAGGTTGGGTTGGGTTGGGTGGGTTGTTAGTCGACGAAAGCGACGCACCCCGTGGCAGGCTAACAATTATGAGCTCTTCTGACAGTTGTAGCCTCCTTGAAATTTTGTTTGTGCAAGATGACACCAGCATAGCCTCCTTGCTACTGCAGTGGGAGAATCCTACACTGCATCACGGCCTGCGAAGTGATGCTGAAATGGCTATTTCTTTCTCTCTCTTTTTTTCATGCTGAAATTTTGTTTGTGCAAGATGACACCAGCATAGGTGTTACATCTTCCTCAGCAGCAGTGAAGATTATTTGTGTCGGCCTGCAAATGGGGAGTATATTCCTCCTTCTAGATCCCACCCATCCAGTTGCAACAATGGGCAATGGCACTGACTGCCCCATCTGCAGAAGCTGAAAGAACACCAAAGCCATTATGCACAGGTAGTGGTTGGTTGGCATCACACCTCTTCACACCTGTGAATCAATCATTGTTAGGTGTATCAGATATCAGATATGCACTGCATGCTACTTTTTTTTTCTTGTGCATATGACTTTTGGTACTTGGTGCTGGTGGGTTACTTTATAAGTTAATTTAGTAATTTCAGTGATGGCCATAATTAAGGATGCAGAGACCAAGCCGTTACAGTTGCACGGGCTGGATAAAACCAAACCCTTTGACTTGGGATGTCTTCTTTAAGGCAATCCTGCAGAAGGGCAGAGCTTTTTTATGATGCCAAAAGATTAAGAAAAGTAAACAGAGAATTGCCGTTAGCTCAACAGTACATCTAGAGGCCGGCATGGACACCGACTCGGATCCTCTTCATTATCGGTTGCTACTGCGGAGGTGCATCTCTCTGCGTTACTCAACATCTAAACCGCTCATCTAATACTGAATGGTGCTGGTTAATTGGGTCACTTCTTCAATTAAAAAAGAAAAAAAAAAAAACAGCTCAAGCCCCCACGACTCTTTCCTCTCCCGCTACGACCCGATTCCTTCTTTCTTTGTTTCTCAAAAATGGTCGGTGTCTTTGAGCGCCTAGATTTATTTTAATATTTGTAGTATCAAATAATATAACTTAGATATTTGATAATATATTTATATATCTTGTACACTATTTAGATATTAAACATTATATATGACAATAGAAACTTGAAGGAAAATATAACTTGAGAAACATAATTGAAGTATAAGCTTTGATAGAAAAAAAATCATTGAGCATAATAAGTTATTAGGGTTCTTATAAATGTAACAACTCTCTATCATTCATGGATCATGTAGTTGCATATCGTTACTCTTTTTACTCTTTTCCAAAAATGTATGCATGCACATGTACCTCTATTTAATTTTAAGCAACACCTTAATTATGTGTGCATAAAATTATATCATTTTTACATGGTATTAGAGTATATTTCTCACACATACATCGATGAGCTATGGACGACCTACCTTCAACATATCTCCCTTCACACGCTAGATGCCTCACTGAACCGCATGTCTTCTATCTCTTCTCGTCACCACAACTTTTCCGCGTCAACCTCCAATAGCAAGCCCAATTCTTGATCGATCCCTCTCAGTTGTTACCTCTTCCAATGCAATACTCTACCATATAGTAATCTTCTACTTATCTCTAATTATTTATTAATGTTGATCGTCGCGATATCAACACGCACACATGTGCAACGTCGTCGATCCCTGTCGGGGAGACCTGTCACGCTCTCTTCGGTGGTCCCGAACCTATTCCCTATGACTGCACCGTCTCTACTCTGAGCTCTTTGCTCATATGCTTCTGTACGTCCGTACTTCTATTCGTACGGATTCATAATGTTATACATGCTCGATTTCCTCTTCTCCCATATCGGTCATTTCGACGTTGGTCATTTCAACGTTGTGGCTTCCTCACCAACCATGGTGACCTATCATTTTCAATGATGCCAACATGTTTGATTTAGTTGTTGTCTAACGATATGAATAATCTTTTCGTCATCGCCAGTTACGACGTGCACCACCAGCGATGGCATGCTCCTAACTAACCAATGGTCCCATATAATTCATAACTCGTTTTCAATGCAAATATTTATCTCCACTCGCTTTCCCATCATCGAGTTTCTTTGGCCACCAATTTCTTCAATAACGTTGATGCTCACCGCTCATCATCGCGACCCTTGGTTCCATCGACTTTGGCATTTCTCTTCAATGGCTCTGAGCAGTACGACATTGTCCTCGTCGAATGGCTGAGTTGAGTAGCACGACATTGTCCTCCTGTCCACCATCACCGCCTTGGCTTTTCGCTTCCCCGTCGATCAATGTCTTCTAGTAGGATAGATCGACGCTATTGCACTATTTTGTAGTCTCCTTCGACACCATTCGTGCTATCACGTTACAAATTTTAATTTTATTTAAAATTTCAATTATTTTTATTAGAGTTCATATACAAATCAAATTGCAAATTTTATTTAACTTATTCCAAATTTATTTATTTTGGGGCTTTACTTTGAAATTCACATATGAATCAAATTGAAAAATATTTTTTATCCTGAATTTTAACTATTATTTCGTTGAAATTTGTATACAAATCCAATTGCTATTTTTTTGTTTTTATTCTGAATTATAGTTATTTATGGATTTTACTTTGTAATTCATATCGAAATCAAATTGCTAATTTTTTGTTTTTTATTCTGTATTTCAATTATTATTTTGGGAATTCCTATACAAATCCTAATGAGGACATCCCATGGACTTACGGTGTCCAGCGGGAGGTGAGGGAAGAAGGCACCACAAGTGAGGAAGACATGCATACACTTGCCTTAGCTTCGGCCAAGAAAAGAAGAGGAGGAAGCCTAGCCAACCAAAGAAGAAAAGAAGCAAGCTAAGGCAAGAAGGTGGCCCAAGGGTGGAGTACCAACCACATGGGCCTAAGGGAGCCAGGCCCACGGCCCAAGGAGCATGCGGCCAAGCCAATCCAAGGTGGGCAGCTGCATGGGCCAAGCCAAGAGAGGATCAAGGAGGCGCATGGGCCTAAGGAGGGTTGGCACACGGCCCAAGGAGGTGTTTGGCCAGGCCTAGGATTGACGGAGGGTCATTAGACTCCAACACAAACTCAAAATCCGAATTGGAGTACTCTCCTAATTTTAGCCCCAATGTTAATTCCGAATTGGAAGTTGATTTCAATCTGAATTGGGCCTTACTTGTTAGGGAATTGTGTAGGCATGCATGGCAAGTATTTAGGCCGAATTATACTTATAATTTTGGTCATGTATCTTTTGTTTTCGTTCAGAACACTAGAGTTCACGTCATTTGCGTTTATGAGTTGTTTTCGATCTCTAGAGTACGAATTAGAATTTGGGCTTAGCCCATGGAGTTTTGGCCAAACTAGAGAGGGGGGACTCCCTATTTAAGAGGTGTGGCCGGCCCTAAGAGAGAGGACCATGAATTTTGATGATTTTGGATAGATCCAATTTATTATTTAGTTACTAGTTTTCAGAACCGAGTGTTGTTGCTTCTATTGTTCTTGTGGGTTCTTTGTGTTTGCTTGGATTGATCGATCATGGTCAACATCTCTATGCAATTGCCTACGTGTTGGTTGTGTGGATTGGATCATCATGAGAGTTGCGGTGTGATTGCCGCTGATGAGGTTTTGTGCTTGACGCAAGGTTGCCTCATTGTTGTTCTTGAGTTATCGTGCTATGTGTATCCAATATTCTGAGTCGTGAAGATTGGGCACCTCCGTATCAAATCCACTTGCTAATTTTTGTTTAATTTGTATTTAAATTTAGTTAGTGATTTTACTTAGGAATTCGTGTGGAAATCAAATTTTTATTTTGTATTACTAATTTTAATTATCTTTTATTGTACTTGACATAAACTATTTATTTTAATCTAGACTATTATAATATGAACGGTGTAAATATTTCTCTTTTTCCTCCGATTAACATGAGAATTTACAGACCTTGAGAGCCGTAGTGACTTCTTTTCCTTATGTTTTAATAATATAATATATCTATTTGGGTTAAACAAAAAGATCCAATGATCTAAGAAGAAAAACTTTGCAATTTGCTTTGGCATCACATTGAGAAATTACAGCTTGCAAAATTGTTTCTCCCCCTGCCGTAGCAAACTCCAAGAAAAAAAAAAGAAGAAGAAGGAAGCTCCACCGAAACTGTTCATATAGATCACAATGCCATAATTCTTCTATCCAATTAGAGTTGTACTCCGATTCATGCACATGAGAGAGAGAGAGAGAGAGAGAGAGAGAGCAATGGAGATCTAGATTCTAGATAATTAGTGGAAGAGTACGGAGATACCAAGAGACTCCGCTTTGTTGAAGCCGCGCAGAGAATGAAGGCTCGTCAAGGCCTTAAGGGCGGTGATTGAACCGGTAGAGGAGTATAATCAAACTCGCACACGGGGGAACAGTCAAACAGACGAGTTTGCTTCAGATCGATTTGAGGAATAGGGAAGAGTCGTGGGAATTGTGCTGATTTTTTTAAATTGAAGAAGTGTCCCAGGAGAGCAGTGCCGTTCACTTGTAGATGAGGAGTTCAGATTTTGAGAAATGCAGAGAGATGCGTCCCTGCAGTTGCAATAGATAACGCAGAGGATCTGCGTCTCATGGACACACTGAAACAAACATATTTTTCATAGTTGTTTAAGGCATGTTTGGAAGCAGTAAAATCACATGAATTAGGGCGGAGTTTTCTGACGAAAACATCGTAAATCCTTGGAAAGTTTTTTTCCGAATTCCCGTGCTCGAAACGGGGGGCATTAGTGTGCAGATAGAAGAAACCTGAAATTTCCAGCAAAACAACCGGATGGAAGTATGGAACACACAAACAGTCAGACGTACAGCGTGCAGAAAATGGAAAGCTTCCTGATCCGAATCCCCCAATCCTTTAACATACAACGACCTCATGGACTGCGATTTAATTCGATCTATAACCCAATGGGCCTTGCTGCTCGACTCGACTGTGAGTTTCCTATTGGTTTGTTCCTTTTTTTTGCTGGATCCATGGTGCTTCTGGGCCTAAAATGGCTTTCTCTGCACTTTCTGTGAGAAGACTGGATGATCTTGACCTTGTGCTTCTGACATCTGAATTAAAAAGATCAACGATTCGCCGTCCAGGTGACTCAACTTAGCAGAGAGGTACGCAGGGAAAGAATAATAGAATTGTGAATTAAGCTGTTCTCTGTGAAGTGTAGTTCAGCTTAGCTGAGTTGAACAACTGCTACTTCCACTTGAGCGGTAATAATGAACTTTCAGTCCCTTCCATCTCATACCAGCTTAAGCAATGCCCAGCATATTCAAGGTGTACATTACTCACTCTTGTTCTGTAATGCAATGTCTAGCATTGCTAACCAGTAGCTAGTACTTTGCCCATATCAACTATCAAGTACTACACTAACGTAACGATTGTGCTGTGACAATTGATCCAAGTTTCAGCTCACTTCTTTTCACCATGGTATCCTAGGAAGCAAAAGACCCACAACTGCACTCACCCATCCAGGCATTTACAGTTTACCAACAGAAGAACACTAGTATAGGAAACGACAGGTAAGGACGTTACTCAGCCAGCCTGTGCGGCGGTACGGCTGTCGGCCACTCAGTCTGGCCCAAACCTGCCTGCGACTGCGAGACGCTAAACGGGAGGTGGTACTGTCAAAATCAGGCCTGCCCCAGTCAAATTGCTGCGTCGGCATGCATGTGCAGCACAGAAGTAGGGGTCAAAAGGCGCCCACGGTACATTCAAACCACTGTCAAGGACGCCGGCCTTCAGAATTCAGAAAAAGCAACGCAGTAAATAAGAAAAGGAGCACACAGCACACTGCACACTGCACACTGCTGCTTGCAGCTTGCAGCTTGCTTGCTTGGTCTACAGAATCGCCGTGGCTGCATCTGCATGTGCTGCAGTTATAATCCTTGGCCGTGCCAGCGGCGTACAAATGAGTGCAGTCACAATGATGCAGTTTTGGTTCACAAACTGTAATTATGATGTTGCAAGATTGCCCTTGTTTACAGTGTTTATCTGAACCTGGCTCATTTAGTCCTTTGTTTGATTGCCTTGCTGTCAGCCATTGGACAAAACTGATGCCAGTTTCAGGTGAACGTATATAAGAGAGTTAATTAAGCTAGACAAAATATATTTAGAACTGGTCCTCATGAACAAATGCATGAACAAATCAAATCATAAGCCGCGACGGCACTAGGCGGAAAGAAGCAATCGACCCTTCCTAAAAAAACCCGGAGTGAGGCAAAAAAAAAAAAATGAACCATGGGCAATTGGGCACAGTCCAGTGGCACACTGACAAGCTCATATCAACAGAGAAAAATGACTTGCTTAACCTACACTGATCCTAGACAAACCCTACACAACGGAGTCACCTTAACGCAGAAGAACGGATCCACGGCGCCGCGCTACGACGCGAACATGGCCGCTCCGACGAGGAGCAGCAACGCCGCGACCACCTGGCTCCCCAAGGACGCCGGATGGGCCGCCGCGGACGCTGTCATCTTGTGATGAGGAGTTTGCTCCCTGAAAGAAATTGAAAACATCACTTACAAGTTAAGAAACCAAACATGCTGATACAGGAAAAAAAAGAATGTGCGTTTAGGTGACTAATTGTGATAACTTGGAGGTCATACTTCTGATACTTGTGGAGCTGGCCGCAGTACAAGGCGTTGTCGGGGATGGACATCTCGGTTTTGTTGCCGGTGTCTTCAGGGTTGACAACTTTGACGTAGACCTCCTGCCCCAGGTACCATGAATCCAGGTTCTCCGAGCGCACGTTCCAGATGCCGACGCTGTCCAACGAGACCAACACCGCCGCCCACGCGCCCGGGTAGACCTGGAAACATTGCAAAGCACATGTTCCGAATCAGATCTCAAAAACAGTATGTAGCCATTCACCAGCTCTGCCGTGACAAAAAGGCCTTTTATAATAAGATCTTATCTATTATGAAGTTTATTTTTAATAGTTTGAAAGATTAAATTAGATTGATAGGTTTCTTTATCTATTTATTTATTAAGCGTTAAGTCAGATTATCCCTATAAAAAAGATAACATATATCTATTATCAACCAAACAATGAGAAATCAAAGAGTTCAATTAGGTCTCAGAGTCTCGCTACCTTGACAGGAAAGCTCTACCAGTGGTTAGATGAGGGCGAGTGTCATACTCTCGGTCTTCGGATCTGTACCCAACCAACCCACGCCACAACATTTGGTATCAGAGCTATCCACCGTGGCTTTCGGTGTCAAACTATCTTCTTTCGCCATGTTAAAGGCTAGCAACAAAAGATAATGGGCTCAATTGACAACTCGATGGCTATCCTCCAAGAAATGTGGGTATTGATGGTCAAGTTGAAGGGGCAAGGAGGCGTTGCGTGCCATTGCAATGACAACGCTACCATCACATTCCTCAATGGTGCCACCAATGTCACCCCAGTGGGCATTGCTGCCCTTAGTTGCACCCCTGATGTGGCGTCACAGGAGGAAGGATATTGATGTCCAACGGCGATCTTTTTCACACGACCGACCGATGATGTGCCATAGACAATGCAGAGCGCAGCGATTGAGGGATAGTGCCGATGCCATGTCCTTCTTGCCATCGTCATGCTCCATGGCAGTAAGGGCATAACTGCTCCACCATGTTGGTTGCCCATGCCATCGATGTCTTTCTCAATGCCACGATATGCTAAGGCGCTTCTTCTTTGGACGCCATACGTTGGAGTATCGCCGATCTGCTCTCAAGCGAACCGACGCTAGTACCGAATACTCTTGTTAACACAAGGCCACTAAGGATTTCAATCATGGCCACTACCACGGCTCGAGGACAAGTTACCTCATCACGAGGGATGTAACATTGCAGAGCAAGATGCGGAGCGCTGTAGCGGGCATGTGAACAACAACAAGGGTATTGTAGCGGCATGTGAACAGTACCCCCATCGGTACTGTAGTGCGCTATTTTCCATACATGCCGATGTGTTTCCTATGATAAAATATATATTTGTTATGTAGGTTATTTTAGAATTTCTTATCTATCAAATTATTGTTATAGATAGGATCTTATCTATTATGAAGTTTATTTATAATAGTTGTAAAAATTAGATTGGATTGATAGGTTTCCTCATAAATTATGTTTTAGATGTCGAGTCAAGTTGTTCCTATAATAGGGATAACATATATCTATTATCAATCAAACAATGAGAAATTAGAGTTCAATTATGCCTCAGAGTATCGCTATCTCGATAAGGAAGAGTTCTATCGGCGGTTAGGTGAACACGAGTGCGCTACTCCGATCTTTGGATCCATACCCTAATAGTTACCACAGCAGATCTGAACTTGTAGGTTAAGATGCCATGTGTTAATGGTGTGTGAAAATGTGAATGCATTTTCTAGCCGATTGGTCCGTGCAGTTGCGTAGCGTGGTTTATTATAGCGTATACATTGTTTTTGCCTCACCTGTACAGTGCTGCGCGCGACCCCGTCGCCCTTGTTGTAAGTGCCCCTGCTGTCCTCCGTCCATTCTCCGTAGTCCATTCTGCGTCGAATACGAACACAAGTTGGAAAAAAACGATAAGAACACTCATAGCAGCCTGTTCATTGTGAACTGATCGATTACCCGACAACGAAGAAAGCGTATCCGTCCATGTGGTAGCTCTGCATTCTGGTGTCGTTGTTCTGGAAGATGAGCTCCATGAAACCGCGGTAGGTGCCGTTGATGATGGACCGCGCGATCTTGGGTGCGCCCAGCAGCGGCCTCTCCGGGAAGTCGAGCGTGTACACGCCCTTCACGCCGTACGCGTCGGCCAGCCGCAGCGGCGTCTCCGGCGGGGAGTAGGAGAGCCCGTTCAGCGTCGCCCTGCGCCTCCCATTGATCACCACCGGCGCGGTGCTCCGCAGAAGGTACGCCTGCGTCACGTTGATCGACGAGTACCGGAACGAGCCCTGCGGATTCGGCCGCGCCGCACCGGCGCTCAGGTTCCACCTGGCCATGACCAAGCATCGACGGCCGTCAGAAAATAAGGTATCTCAGAGGCAAGAACTCACTGACATTGTGACATGGACATGGACGGACCTGACGGATCGTGCTTGGTTCATGGAGAAGGTCTTGTCGAACTGGTCCTGGGGCGGGTCGGGGAGGGGGCCGGAGGCCTTGCCCTTGGAGTTGGAGTAGTTGAGGACGGCGACGCCGGTGACGCGGCGCCAGAGGGACTCGTTCACCATGCGGGCGCTGGCGACGACGTAGTAGTCGGAGCTGGCGTTCTGGTCCATGGTGACGAGGAAGGAGTAGGACTGGCCGACGTGCACGTCGAGGTTGGTGTAGTTCTGCTGCGTCGTGTAGGAGCCCTCCGTCTCCACCAGCAGCATGTTGTGGCCCTGGATCCGGAAGTTGAGGCTCGTCGACGTGCCTACGTTGTGCACCCGGATGCGGTACGTCTTTCCTGCTCCATCCATCAATGCCGACATAAGGGATCATCGATCGAGCTCATGCTAAGTAGTTTGAATTTGTGATCATATTGACATGATTTACTCATGATTCTAACACTGTGAGTGGATTGCAGTAGTGAATATAGTGCAAACATGTGTACATTGCCATGGCAGCTTTGCTGTAGTTGGGAAACAAATTTAGTAATTTGATAAGGATTGAGTTTGCATTACGGGAGAAAGCAATTGCTCTGCATCTAGATAAGATTTAGTCACAGGTATCTTGACAGTTGAGTAAATTCTACCGACGCATTCAGGAAGACATATATGAAATCCAAAATGTCGGGGCAATACTCTGGCTCCGTACTGCATAAAAACGCATACCAATTCAATTAGAGGTCTCTGAAGTCTGAGGCTTCTGCTCTTTAACCTACTCTGATATTTAGCTCCGAATTGTTGATTTTTTATTAAAAAAAATTGTGACATATCCAACGGAAACTCTTGTACGATACTAGTAGTGGAGTATTATTTGACCTACAGAACTCATGAGCATTAAAAGCGTTTGTCATCAAAATGAATCATGATTTGTGCAGCAAGTTAAATGGCCTAATGGAGTAGTTGCAGTGTGTTGTGAATGTTGCCATCAAAATCACCTCACTGCAACTAACGACCTCTTTTTTGTCAACTAGACATGAATACACTACAGTGCTGTGATCTACTACTATACTGAGATTCTACTGTCTGAATAAATAGGAGGATAAAACAAACAAAATCAGAATACTCAAGCACTAAACTCACAAAAGACTATATAAATCAAATTCAACTTCTCAGTAAGGCAAATTTTCATGGTAAACCTAGCCAAAGATTTCACCTAAATTTTTTACTGCTACGAAACAAGATTCTTATCCAGGGAGAAAACAATGCTATGAATAAAGGCAATATTGCAACTTGCAACCTGCTCCTCCACTTGCCAGACCAGTAACTTTACGGATTAACGCAGGACTAGTACTAACGAGAGGGCGTAATGAATTACCCGGATGCACATTGATGGTCTCGTACTCGATGCCGGCCGGCACAAGGCTGTCGTTGTACCGGTACGGCCCCTTGCCGTTTATCAGCACGCCGTCCGGCATCCCGAGGTCCTTACCGTTGTCCAGCATCTTCCTCAGATCCTACAATCCGAAACCACACTACATTCACACCCAAAATTCTCTGGCGCGGGCAAATCAATCAATGGAATTGTGATTAATTTGTGAGGTACGTAGTTAGTTCGCCGGTGTCACCGCATTGTTACGTACCGTGTGGTTCTTATTGTACCAGTCGCCGATGAAGATGGTGATGTCGCCGTCGGGGCGGCCGAAGGGCACGGCGATGACGTCCCGGTTGTTGACGATGACGCCGCCGAAGCCGCCGGCGGCGCGCTGCAGGCCCGTGGAGGGGAAGTAGAAGAAGCTTCCGATCTGGTCCTTCACCTGGAACTCGTACGTCCAGTTCCAACCGGACGGGATGGGGCAGTTGGTGCCCAGCACGCCGTCTTGCCAGCAGTTCTTCCGGTGCTGGATCCCGTTCCTGCATGCCAAGCCAAGCCAAACCACGCACACACGCACATTATTCACTTGCTGCAACGCAGGATTATACATACGCACTTCGGTCGCGGTGGTCGCGCGCGCACGCACCAGGTGATGAGGAGGGGCTCGTCGAGGTCGTTGAGCACGTTGACGACGACGTTCCAGTTGGTGCTGATGTTCACGATGGGCCCCGGGAACTTGCCGTTTATGCCTATCACCTACCGGCAGCAGGTTCCTCCAACTTCGTCAGACACGCCTACTTAAACAACGAGAAGGGAAAACAACAGGGGGTCACAATGCGAGCGCTTGCCTGCTGCTTGACGCCGAGAGGCGCCGCGGTGACGTAGGAGACGTCCCAGTCGTAGAAGGCGTAGGGGTCGGCGGCCATCGTTGGCCGCAGCGCCGCCAGCACGGCGGCCACCACCACCAGCGCGAGAAGCCGCCACATTGCAAAGCTCGGTCTCGGAAAATGAAACTCGGCGGGGGAAGAACTGCGCAGAAAGTGGCGAGGAAAGCAAAGGTGCGAGCCGGATTCACTTGCAGCGCATCGTGGTTAGTTGAGGTGGCAGAGGAGGCAGAGGGCTCGCTCGACTCGACAGCGTGCGTGCCGAGGAGGAGTGCGTATAGCGTGGGTGGGGATGGTGGTGGGGGCAAAGCGGATCGATGGGTGGTCACAGGGGTTGGGGCATTGGGATCGGGATCGGGACCGGACTGGCGTGGCGTGGCGTGGCGTGGCGTCGCGTTGGACGGTTGCGGTGGGGTGCGGGTGCGTGCCGTTGCGCGGTTTTTGTATGGGTTTGGGCGCGTTTTCTCGCGTAATTCGCTTGGACGGACGGGGCGGTTGGGTTGACTGCGGCGAGGCGTTTCGAAATGGGGGAGAGGGAAATCAGGAAATGTCCGTTTTGTAGTGGAGGTTTGCTTGATTACAGGGTCGATTGGTTGAGACATTTGCTGGTGGTTCGTGCCGAGGAGCTATCGTTGATGATTTTAATTTGAATAATTATTTTGTAGATAAATATAGAATTATATCAAATAATACAAAAATAAATAGTATATTAAACATACAAAAGATAAAGATGTAGATGGTGGTATTCTTCTTTATTCTTTCTTCAAGCGATTAGTCTTTTACAATGAGTAGCACCCTTTATTTATAGTATACATACCTTGCTAGGGTTTTCGATGGGGCGTCCACCTATGGGCTAGTCTTGGGCTAAGTCCATGATTTTCCAACACTCCCTTGGCACCCATCCTCACATGTCCATACCTCGTCAAAACTACATAAAAACTCAGTGAGAAAAATTTAAAGAAAGAATACATGATACATGTTCTGCTATGTTGCACGAATTGTCTCGTTAAAAACCTTAGCCGAGAAATTTGAAAAAAATAGTCAAAGGAAAAAAAGAGTATAATCCACTCAATTTCATTTAATCTTCGGGATTTATTCTTTGAGTACTCGATCTTCGTGATCAAATTTCAATAATGAGTTCGTGAAGACCCCCCTCTGAATTCTGCACTTCTCTAAGTCTCATCATTCCAATTCCACGTATACATTTTTCAAATCTAAACGCTGGAAGTGACTTATTGAATAAATTTACAAGATTTTCACATGACTTAGCATGCAGTACTTCAATTTCGTTCATTTTTTTTTGCAAATTCATGAGCATAGAACAACTTGCGGTTGATATGCTTTGTGATATGACTCTTCACATAACTCATCTGCACTTATGCAATACAAGCTGCATTATATTAATAAATAATAGTGCGGGTTTACGCGATATTTAATCCATATTACTGCTAGATGTGGTGAATTATTCACCAAGCCATGCACATTCTCATGAGGCCTCATACAATGCTTATTATTTTCGAGTGGTTCGTCGAAGTCGATATAAGACATTGCTTAAACGATTTCCATAAAATTACAGTTCCACCACATAGGAATACATAGTCTGTTTGCAACTTGATCATATGCGGATCCGACAGGTACCGGCATCTACATAGTCATTCATATACATGTCTTGGTCCTTTATGTAGAACAAACCAATGTCTTTACTTCCTTGGAGATATCGAAAGATGTTCTTCATTCCCTGTTAATGCTTTTGGTAGGTTCTGCACTATACCTTACTAATATGTTCATGGCAAATGCAATGTATGGTCTAATACAGTTTGCTAAATACATGAGTGTTTCTATTGCACTTAAGTATGAGAATTCCGGTCCCATGACTTTCTTCTCCTCTTCTCTGAGTCTGTACGGGTCCTTATCTTGCTGTAGGATCTTCCGACCATCGGCACTTTCGAAGGATATGTCTTTTAAAGCCAAACCTTTCTAACACATTATGAGTGTAGGTTGACTGATGCACTAATATCCCTTCAGGTGCATGCTCAAGCGGCAAGCCTAGGCAAAATTTGGTTTTACCCAAATCTTTCATTTCGAACTCCGACTCCAGGTAAGAGCTTACTTTCTTAATACCTTCCAGGGTTCTGATCATATTCATATCATCTTCATACACTAAGATTATATAAAATCCACCATGGGATCGTCGTATAAATACACAAGGGCAATTCTCATTGTTCATGTAGCCTTTTTGTATAGAAAGTCGCTCAAGCGATTATACCACATCTTGCTCTGATTGCTTAAGTCCGTACAATGACTTTCTGAGTTTTATACTGTACAGATTTCTATTTGCTCTGTCTTAGTTCGGGACAGGGATATATTCAGGTACCTTCATATAAATGTACGAATCTAAATTTTCGTAAAGGTATGCAGTTACCACATCCATCGATTCTATTTCTAAATTCAAGTTTACTGCCATTGAGATTAAATATCTAAAGTTAGTTCCGCCATGATAGGGAAATGAGTTTCTTCATAATCAACTCCTAGACATTGAGTGAAATATTGTACAACGAGCCATGCTTATTTTCATTTCTCTTTCGAACAAATACCCATTTATGTCCTACAAGGTGCACATGGGGAGGCGTATAGCTTACAAGCCTAAACATCTCTCTTTTATTCAGAGATAATGATTATGTTTCTATTGCCTTCTTTCAATCTTCTCAATATGATATTTTCTTACATTCAGCAAGCGATGAAGGCTCTGGATCAAGATCGATAATTGTGATAATTTTCTTTATAAAATAAATATCGATATTGGTTGTTGTCCTATTCATAGATACTCCAGTGGTCACATAATTTATAGCTATTTTTTGTGGGGTGATTCTTCTAATGCTTCTACTTGCTCACCATAGCTTCCAATTACGGGGCAAGTCCTTTTAGTTTTTCAGCTCATTGTGTACGCACACATCTATGTTGATGTCTTCCTCAGTGGGAATGTTCAAATCCAGCATGTCTTTCCTAAAGGTTTCATACTGGTGCCAAGTCTCAACTAGCTCCCCTTCTAGTTATGGGGAACTTCAGTGGTCGGCTGTGTCAAGTCATTCTTATCCTTTTTCACCAGGCGTCCCTGGTTACTTCGGATTTGAGAGGCCAGAGTTCTCGTCCTTTCAGAGGCCCCAGGACGGGATTAGAGATACCTTTTTCTTTCTTCGGTATTTCAACCCTCTCTGGTGCATTGTGTGCAGGTACATGCGACTTGATCACGCTCTTTAAATCACTAAAGTGGTCAGCAGTTGATTCGCTAATGCTTGCAAATCAATTATCTTCTGGACTTTAATTGTCTTTTGGACTTCAATTATCTTAAGGACGTCTCTTATCTTCTGGACTTCAATTGTCTTACGGACTTCTTTATTTGCTTCACTAGTGATCGAGTCATGTGCATGTATTCATGTGGCTTGCTACGTTATTTTTTTAACATTTTTCATCAAGTGGTTGATTTCCTCCCCCTAATGACGGAAAATAATCCTCATCAAATATGCTATCAGCAAAGCGGACTGCATGCAAATCTCCAGTTATGGGTCCAAATACTTGATTGTGGATGCTCTCTCATAACCAACGTATATCCCAAGCTTTTAGAGATGGCCCATTGCAGTTCGCTGTGGTGGTGGTATAGGTACATAGACCTTACAACCAAATATCCGACTAGCCTTATTTTTTTCAGAGCAGGCAGTCAAAATAAAACAACTCCATGAGGCTTCGACTTGTAATCAGGATGAGATGAAGTCGATGAGGATCAACTTTCATGACAATATTTCTCTCCTTAACAATATACTTAGTGGGCTACATGCCGAGGAGGTCACTTCTCATGAAGACATGATAATTGCTCACTTGAGTACCATTGGAAAACAAGTCGGGACTTTACAAGAGTTGGTGACCACTCTGAAGACCAACCAAGCTTATTCGATAAAGGAGTTGGTCGAAGGCGGAATATGGTTTGTTCGGAAAAACTTAAAGCTCATGACCCCAACTTTAATCTGCAACCAGTCAAAGCCAACTTCGACTGCTCTGAAACAGAAGCTGGGCGGTTGATGGAAGATATAATGTTGACCAGCAAGGAAGTCACAGAGAAGATGCGATAGGATCTCCTTCGTCAGAGTAGTTTGTAATAGAAACCTACAAAGATAAGTTTGTTGATATATATGATCATTTCTTCTTCCTAAAAAATTATCTTGCTGAGTAGTTAGTAACTCATAAGATAATTAATGGAAAAAGATATTAAGACTAAGAATTTAAGTCATATTAATAACTTTATCCTAGCCCTCGACTATTTGCTTAGTTTATCTAGATAAACTAGGTAAATAGTGTTAAAAGGTTTTTGAAAAAGAGGTTTGGCTAACTTATAGTCCGTGATCCCGATTATCATGCACTTGTCATAAGAGTAGTAATGAGTCAACGCTAGAAAGTTTCTTCTAGTGGGCAGAACCACGTGCAGAAAGGAAAGACTTCAACTAGGTGATGTTACCATCTCCGACTAGATTAATAAAATCAAGAGCGGCAACTTGAGTTAGACAAATGTCTAGAGTTCCTTTCAAATTCGTTTGACCTTTTCGAGTGCACTCAATAGGTTTCCCCTGGTAGCAAGAGTTACAAATAGGAAGGCGCTAGGAAGTTCCTTCTAGTGGGCAGGACCACATGCAGAGATGAAAGACTTCGACTAGGTGTTGTGTATTTCTCTGACTAATTAGAAGCAACTGAGTTTACCAAGAGTAGTTGAACAAACTACCAAAGTGTACTCTGCTTAGAGTATTTTTCAAAACGAATAAAGAAATAAACTAAGGTACTAAGGGTTGGTATGAAAATATTTTGACCATGTTTGTTGAACTCGAGCTCTTTGTAATGGCAGCAAAAGTGAGGAATGAGTCGACACTAGGAAGTTCCTTCTAGAGGGCAGGACCACGTGCAGAAAGGAAATGCTTCAACTAGGTGATGTTTCTATCCTTTCCACCAGTGTAAAGAAGTGTTGGATACTGGTCGTAGAAAAACTTACGACCAGTGGATAGTCGAAAAATTATCAAGCACTAGTCAAAGTATGATAATAAAGATAGAAATAACCTGATACTTTATTGTTGGGGTGGCTGGTTACACATAAATTTTGCGTAACTGATCGATGTTCCAAGAGTTCGAGAGAATCCGGCCATCTTGCATTGATAGTTGTACCGAATCTGGTCACGTAACTTTGACCACTATGTAAGAACCTTCCCACTTGGGGGAAAGCTTATTCTAATTAGACTGGGAATGAATTTTCTTCAATACCATGTCACTTACAGCAAGGCTGCGAGGTTGGACCTTACGATCATAGTATTTGTGTGGGACTTGTTGGTAGATTGCTGAATGGATTAAGGCTTGATTTCTCTTCTCTTCGAGTAGGTTGATGTTATCTGCTCGAAGTTGTTCTTGGGTAGAGTCGTTAAAAGTTTCAACTCATGTCGACCTGATCTTTAGTCCTTGTGGAAGCATGGCTTCGGCTAAAAAAACTAGGAAAAAAGGTGTTTCACTTGTGGCCCGACTAGCAGAAGTACAATTTTCCTATAATACCGAGAGTAATTCTTGTACCCAAGCCCCCGAGCGCTTGACAAGCTAGTCGAAGACTTAAGTTTTGATTTCCTGCATTATTTGACCATTCGCTCTTTCGACTGCCCCATTGCTTTGAGGATGGGCACAGAGGCGTAACATACTTTGGTACACAACTCGTGAAATTTTGCGCTCAAAAATTGCATACCATTATCCGTGATTATTCAACTTGGGACTCCAAACCAAGTAATCATGCATCTCATCATGAACCATTTTGTTGCTTCCGTTGTTATGCCAGTCATAGGTTCGGCTTCGATCCATTTTATGAACGTATCAATAGCCACAAAAAGGAACTTGAAACCTCTTGGAGCCTTTGGGAACGGTCCTAGGATATGAGACCCCATGTCGCAAAAGGCTAAGATAGATGAATTGTTTACAATACCTGAGCCGGTTGGTGTATCTGCCTGCTATGTAACCGACATTGTACACACTTCTTAATCAACTCTTTGGCATTGTAGAGGGTTGTTGGCCAGGAAAAACCTTGTCGAAAGGCCTTTTCGATCAGCGTTCTGTAGGAAGCATGAGTTCCACAGATGCCCCCGTGTATATCGTGAAGGAGGTATAGTCCTTCCCTCGGCGATATGCATCGCATGAGTACCCCTTGAGTGCCTCGTTTGTAGAGGACTACTTCGACCAAAGTATACATTTTGGCCTTTCAGGATAAGCGATTTGCCTCGAGATCGTCATCGGGTATTTTACCATTCTGAAGATACTAATAGATGTGATTCATCCAGGTATCCTCGTATTCTAGAGAGGATGTCTCAATAGGAGTTGTCTCTGGTGTTTCAACTAGAGACGGCTTTTGGAGTTACTCCAAGAAAACTCCTTTCGATACTTGCGATTGGGAAGAAGCCACACAAGCAAGCTGGTATGTGAGAAACTATCCTTTCGAGGGATAAATTGTACCTTGAGACTGGAAAAATGCTTTTCTAGCTTTCGGACCTCCGATAAGTATCGAGACATGGTCGGATTAGAGCATCGCTACTCTTTTCCGACCTGGTTCACGACTAGTTGAGAGTCTCCTCTCACGGTAGTCGTCGAATCGCGAGTGCTTTCGCAGCTCGTATGCCAGCCAGCAAACCTTCATACTCTGCCGCGTTGTTAGTGGCCTAAAAGTTTAATTGAATGAAATACTTTAAGGTCTCACCAATAGAAGATTCCAGGACCACCCAGCCCCGAGCCACTTAAAGTAAGTGATTCGTCAAAGTACACCGTCCACTGGTCGCGGGTATCGTACTGGGGATACTGAACAGGTTCAGGATTTATCCATTTGGCGACAAAGTCTGCCAAGATCTGGGATTTAATGGCTGTTCGGGACACGAAATAGAGGTCGAACTCCTCAAGTTCTACTGACTATTTTACCATGCGTCCCG
The DNA here is from genome assembly GCA_036346395.1 of Hsuehochloa calcarea. NCBI lineage: Eukaryota > Viridiplantae > Streptophyta > Magnoliopsida > Poales > Poaceae > Hsuehochloa > Hsuehochloa calcarea. The sequence goes on along the minus strand of CM070611.1, from coordinate 10,054,821 downwards.
CTACTTCCTTGTTCTGGAGGATCACTCCTAAGGAAAACTCGGACGACACAATTATCTTGTGCGCTTGGAAATAATGCCGCAGTTTCCTCGAAGACATGAGGATGGCATAAAGAAGTTTTTGGACCTGAAGGTAGTGTTCCTTAGGCCCGTGTAAAACTTCACGTACGTAGTATACTGGTCGTTGAACATTTTTACACTCTACGACCAGTATTGTGCTCAGTGCCTGTAGGCGTGGTAGCTAGATAAATTAAGAGTGTCTCTTTGGCTTTAGATAAACCAAAATAGGAGTACTTGTAAGATACCTCTTGACATGCTCAAATGACAGCGTTTGCCTCTTTTGACCACTTGAAATCTTCGTGCTTGCTTAGAAGTTTAAAGAAAGGTAGTCCTTTTTCTCCTAGTCATGCGATGAAATGACTTAAAGCCGCTATGCATCCTATGAGTTTCTGGACTTCCTTCTTCGTGGTCAGAGGGTGCATTTGCACGATAACCTTTATTTTCAGCATTTACTTCTATTCCTCGTATAGAGACAATGAATCCAAGCAACTTTCCTGAAGAGACACCGAATACACACTTCTCAGGATTGAGTTTCAGACGGTGTTTTCTGAGGTTGTCGAATGCTTCTTGCAAGTCGGAAACATAATTAAGCCGCTTGATGCTTTTTACGACTAGGTCATCAACATAGGATTCCAAATTTCGGCCTAGTTGAGGTAAAAAAAAGTCGATTGCATCAAGCATTGAAAAGAAGTGCAAGTATTTTTTAGACCAAATGGAGTAATAAATGCAGTCTTTTCTTCATCTTCTAGATGTATGTTAATCTGATGGTAACAAAAATATGCATATAAAAACTTAATGTTTCACAACCGGTAGTAGAATCAACCAACTGATCGATATGAGATAGAGGAAATCATCTTTTGGACAAGCTTTATTGAGATCATGTGAAGTCTACACACATCCGCCACTTGCCGTTAGACTTTCTAACCATTATAGGGTTGGCCAACCACTCTAGGTGGTCGACTTCTCTTATAAAGTCCGCTTTAAGTAGCTTGTCTAATTCTGATTTGATAGCATCTCGTCGATCAAAGATAAATCTCTATAATTTTTGTTTTACAGGTACTTTGTCAGGTCGTAAAGCTAGCTTGTGCTCGATCACTTCTCTGGGGACTCTGGGCATGTTGGATGCTTGCCACGCGAAGACATCTACGTTTGCTCGGAGGAAAGTGATGAGGACGTCTTCCTATTTGGGGTCGGAAGTAACCCCGATGTGAACAGTCTTCGAGGGCTCCTCTGGATCCATAGGAACCTCTTTGACCTGGTTGTTCGACTTCGGTGCAGCTTTTGACTTCGACTGCTGGTCGAAGACTGCTCCTTGTTTTCTTCCCAAGTTAGTATCTGGCCAATCATCTCGAGGGATCGACGATCGCACATATGTGACATCTTCTTATCACAGTGAATTGCGATTACTCCTTTGGGACCTAACATCTTAAGACATTGATACCCATAATGAGTAGTCATTAAGAATTTTGCCAAAGTTAGCCATCCGAGTATGGCATTATATGTTGTATCGAAATCGATCACATCAAAGGAGATCTTCTCTGTCCTGAAATTACTTGGTAAACCAAATGTTAAAGGAAGAAAAACTTGGCCAATAGGTTTGGCCGAAGACCCTCGTACAACACCATGAAAAGAGTATCGTACCAGTCTTACCTTGGTCCTGGGTACTTGCATCTCGTCCAGGGTACTAGTAAACAAGATGTTTAATGAGCTTCCACCATCAACTAACACTCAATTTACTTAACATTTGTTGATGGTAGGCTCGACCACGATTGGAAAACGACCTGATCGAGTGGAAGGGATCGGACAGTCACTCTTCTGGAATAGGATGGTGACTTTTGACCACTTCGGCAACTTATTGACAAGAGGAGGGTCAATGGAGTTTACCTCGCGTTCGACAGCCTTAAGCTGTCGTTTGGACTCGTATGCCGATGATCCCCCATAGATATACTCACTGGTATGCTCAAGATCTTAGGATGGCATCTTCTCGTTGTCGTCCAACTGCGTACGACCACCCGCTTGCCCTACCTCTTCGAGGGTAGGGAGTGGTCCTTTGCCGTTGTAGTAGTCTTCGAGTTTTCATTGAAAAACCTGGCAGTTGCAAAGCTCATGTCCTTCCTTTTTATGGAAAGGACACCACATAAGCTTGTTGTTCTTCCACTCGGGTGCTTACCTTTGCCTCGATCGAGATATTGCAAGGAACTTCATGGTTCCTTGTCGCTTACGACTAAGACCTCCTTAGAACTATTGGCTTTAGGTTTTTGGCCCTTCACCTTGTTCTTGGATTTCTTGGTCTTTTTATCCTTCTTGCTACTTCTGCCTATTTCTTGAGGATTCTTGTTATTTCGATCGATGGTTTTGTTCCATTTGACTACTTCTGCAGCAGTCGCATATCGATCGGCCATCGCAATTTTTCAATTTCTGATGGGTTGTTCTGCAAGAATTTCTTTCCCAAAATATTTTCCTGTAATTTTTAGAACTTCGAGGGTTTATTTGAATTTTTTTGGGATTTCCTTTTTTCCCTCGGGAATTCCTTTTGTTTTTCGCCAATTTTTCCTTAGGCCAGGCCCATTCAGCCCATCCAGCCTGCGTGGCCCATTTAAAAGGGAAGGTGGGGTAGGTTTAGGGTTTTCCTAACCCTATTACTCCTAGTGGCGGCGGCTTGAAGAATATAGACCCGTCATTATGAGTTAATAGAGTATTTTGGTAATTAATGACAATCGTCATGTGAATTAACATTTTCTATGAGTTGGTAAAATTGGTTGAGTCCCATAATGATGAAGACTTTGGATGGCATCATGAGCTGGTTGTCATCAAGTCAAAGTTTAAGAAGAAGATGCATCATGTGTTGATGCATATCAAGATCTCGAAGTGAAGATGATCATGAGTTGACCATCAAGTCAAGAGAAGACCCATCATGTGTTGATGGAGAGCTCGTGAAGAAGATCATAATGTGTTGATGATATTCAAGTCAAGATTTAGGATGAACGATGTCATCATGTGTTGACAAGCATCAAGACAAGATCCCGAAGTGAAGGAAATTTTAATGTGTTAATTATCAAGTCAAGAACCCGGACTTGAAGTGAAGATGTGCGTCATCAAGCTTCAAGAGGATGCTCAAGGCAAATATATGACTAGCTAGGGCTAAGAATGTGTTCATAGTATTTTACCATTCTTGGTGTTTGGTTGGAGACCGGACTATTAGTATAGGTTGTCGTATTATTAAGAAGGATATTGACTAGTAGCTTGAGTGTGTCATGTGTTGATAGCTCGTCTTGCTTGCTCTAGCTCTCGTTAGCATGTTGCCGATATTTACGGATGTATTTTGCAAATAGTCGAGGTTTATTCATAATTCTTGTAGAATGTGACTTTAGTTTGCGCATGTGTTTTGCAAATGGTTTTAAGTGCATATACCCAATTTCTTGAGGCATGATTCTATAAGTAGGCAAATGTGTTTTGCAACTTGTTGAGAATCTTGCTTTCATCCCTTGTTTGCATCGCGCGTCAATTGGCAAATGTGTTTTGCAAATTGAGTTGAAGCGAAGTACAATCTATTTTTAGCCTTGTTGGTAGAGGGTGATCTGACCACCCATGTCAGTTGGTCTGACCGGTGGGGTGTCGGTCTGACCGCCATGTGTTGGCCAGTCTGATCGAGTCTCCGGGTCAAGTGACCCGGTCAGCTTTTTCAGAAGATGTGTTTTTCTGGTTTTGGGTGGCTCCTGTGTGGAGCGGTCAGACTACCATGTGTTGGCCGGTCTGATCGGACCTCCGGTCACGGTCAAGTGAGCCACTTAGGTTTTTCGAGATAGTGTGCTTATCTGGTTTTGGCTTGCTCCTTTGTGGAGCGGTCTGACCGGATGTGTGTCCAACGGCTTGTTTTATAGCCGTTGGAGCAATGACGGCCTGATCGGCCATTGGTTGGCGGTCAGATCGGGTTTCTCTGTTTTTCTAGAATCTTTCCTCCAACGACTAGTTTTTCTTATGTGGGCATATATACCCATTGTGGCCGGTTGCTGGAGAGGTTGCTAGTGACATATTCTTTCCCTTGATCAAACAGCAAGCTCTATCGTCTCTTACGTGCATGTGTTGCACTTAGTGGGCTTAGAGAGCAAACCCTTAGTACGTGTGTTCCATTAGGTAGTGGATTGTGTATCCATTGAGCTTAGACACTTGATTCATTTAAGTGAGCGTCTCTGAATTGTTACTCTTGGTGTTTGCCGACACCTAGACGGCTTGGAGGAGTTGCGCCGGTGACTTCTGAAGAAGGTTGTGAGAAGACCCGGATGGTTATGAGTGGTTTGGTGCTCACCATCTGCGGAGTGGAGGAAGAACAACACCGAATGGATCGAGGTGTTGGTTCGAGTTGTGAACCGGTCAAAGTTGTTGGATTTACCTCAGAGATGTTGTCTCAATTTGTGGAGTCGGTCCAACGTGGTTAGGCTTAACTCAACGTGGATTAGGGGAGACTGACAAGTCTCTGAACACCATAGTAAAACATCCTTTGTGTCATTGTGGTTTGCCTTCTAGTGCTTTACTCTTTTGCAATTTACTTTTATAATATTAAATTGCTCACATGTATTCGTTTGTTTGCTATCATTATCAATACTCTTAGATTTATTGGTGCACTTATTAAAGACTAGTTGATTTAGATTTTTAATTGTGCAAACATGAATTGTTGTTAGCTTCCGCATTAGAAATCGGTTTTATCCAAAAGAATTTTAAAAACCGCCTATTCACCCCCCTCTAGTCGGCCACCTTTATCTTACACAGCTCCATGCGGGAAGGAGGTGGCACTGTGGGCGGCCTGCGGCAAGCGGGCACGGAGGCGGCAGTGGCGGTGCCGCCCGTGCGGAGGCGGGGCCGGCGGTGTGTAGGATTAAGGATAACCGACTAGAGGTGGGTGAATAGGAGGTTTTTAAAATTCTTCTACTAAATAACAATTTTAAACAAGATTATCTTATAAAAGCTTTTTAGTACAAATTTAATGAGAGAATCACTGTATCTTTTAAGACAATTATGAACTTACGACAAAACTAGGTACAATTCTAACTAGGCAATTCTACACAAGTAAAATGTTAAAATTGTAAATACGGATGTAGTAAGGACAAAGAAAAAATCACAATGAAGACAATGGAGTTTTTCCTGTGGTATCGAAGGCTTGCCGGTCTTCACTAGTTTACATTGAGGAAGCTTGAATGAATCAAGTCGGCTCCACGAATTAAGCCTTGACCCTCGATCACTATCGTTGCTCTTCCCCCGCCCCAAAAATGGTGAGCACGCAACCACTTCACAATCCCTTGCCGGGTCACTTCACAAACTTCTTTGAAGTGGTCACTTCGCAACTTCTTCTCCAAGCCATCTAGGTGTCAGCAAGCACCAAGAGTAACAAATCGTTGGGCTTGCTTGAAGACAATCAAGTACCAAAGTGACCAACTAATGATGCAATGCACTTGAATAGCTCTCACTACCTCAAAATATGAATTCAATGCAAATGAATAGAGGAGAGGGTATCAAAGCCTCAATTATATTCAATATGGTCAAAAGGTCCTAAGCTTGGTGCAGGTGGGAGTGCATTTATACTCCTCATCAACAAATTTAGCCGGTACAACCATTTTCTTGAAAAATCAGAATTTGCGGTAGTACCGCTATTGAAACCCGATACTACCAAAATTGCCTCAACGGTCGAAACAGTAGCATTTAATCATCTGAACTAGTCGTTACACATAAAATTATGGTACTACCGCCAACTAAAAGTCGTAACTACCGCGGAATGGAACTACCGTTTTTCAGAGCTTAAGAAATATCAGAAAATACCTTCTGGGAAAAAATGTACCACCATGTAAATATCGGTACTACCGCATTTTGATAGTACCGCTAAAGAATTTGCGGTCATACCGATTCTTAAGGGAGATCAAAACTCCCAAAAACACGCTCTCTGTAATTTACGTACAACCATATAAATATCGGTACTAATGATCTGCGGTAATATCGTAGTTGAAGTGCGGTTTTTCGATTTTCAGAGATGATCAAAACACTTGAAAACACACTATCTGTATTTTACGCACCGACATCTATATTTCAGTACTACCGACCTGCGGTAATACCGTAGTTCAAATGCGGTTGTTCTAATTATCAGAGAGGATCAAAACACTCACAAACATGCACTCTACAAAATATGTACCGCTATGTACATATCGGTACTACCGACCTGCGAGTACCGCTTATCACCAGTGGTCATATCGATTTTCAATACAGTTTTACCAAAGTTCAAATCAAAGCAATGCATGAACCCTAGTTGATCATTATGGCACAAAACTAGTCTCTGAAACTACTAGCTATGATCTCTCTTTATAGTACGGTGTTTATCCTATAACCCAATCTTTTCTCCATACACCGAGACTGGTAAAAACTACAAAATGGTTCTTAGGCTATATAATACCTTTGTCTTGATCCATATTGATCTTTCGTCACATTAGCATTGCCAATAATCTTATCACCAAACAATCATCGGTATTTAGCCTTTAACACATCTTAGCACACATGTTAGTCCTTTAACATAATATTGATATTAATGATCAAAACCAACTTTGAGAGCCTAGATACTTTCACGGCGTGTGGGGCCACGACGGTGCGCTCGTGCGGGAGGGCGGTGACGATTTTAGGTGTGCGGCTCGTACGCGGTGGTTGTCTGGCTTGCTGTCGGGCGACGAGACGCCGCGTGGCGAAGCGGGCGGTGGCGGCGCGCTCCATGCCGCGCGGATGGATGGATGATGGCGGCATAGCTCCAGGTCGACGAAACGTGGTGCGGCTTCGGGCCGATTGCCATGTGCGAAGGGAAGGAAAAAAATCATGTACTATTCATCCAATGTATAATCTACAGTGCAATCATCATATGCTCTTTCATACTACCCACCGATCGGCTTGGCCGACGACTTCAAGTCGGCTCACGGTAGATTAGAGTGGATTTGCACCGTAGAAAAACTCTAAAAATGTGATTCGATCTACAAGCGTCGTGCTACGATGGTTACATTTCGATCTAAGTAGAGTAGGCCGGAGTCGATCGTGCTGATAATGTGTTGAGGAACCGTCACTGGTGTGTCCAGTCCGAACGATAACTTCGTAAACAAATGTAGAATCACATCAAACAATATAATAACAAATAGTAGATTGAACACACATAGAGACAAAAGTGTATATGGTATTCTTATTCTTTATTCTTTCTTCAAGCGATCAAATTTTACAATGACTAACATCCCTATTTATAGTCTACAGACTCTACTAGAATTTTGAATAGAACACTCACCTGTGGACCAGGTGCTGGACGAAGCACATAATTTCCCAACAGTTTGGGGTCAGGATTTAGGCGCGTTTTACCGGATAGGTTTGGTTACCGTTGGTGATGGAATAGAGTAACAGTTTTGTAGCTGTACTTCCGGCTTGCGAGGTAACTCTGACAAATCATAGACAATGCTCGCACCACCGTCCTGTCCAATTAAGGTATTCACGATCTACACTTAGCTAGGATTCACTGATCAAGCACAAGAATCTTTAGAGTTTGGACATAGGTCCACGCATAACCAACATGATCAGCTTATCAGGTCAAAACTGTTGTTGTACCTTTTCATCGGTGTTAGATGCCTTAGTTTTTTTATTGTACGAATGACATGAATATCCCAACTTATAGTTATGTCATCTACTTGAACATGTTGTCCCAGACTATTAATAAAAAACCATGTACACTACGAGGGAAATGCAACCATACATCGACAATGCATGGCAATTCTTGTACCTTAGGTGAGGTGAAACATACACAAACTGCAAATCTCAAGTGAATAGGAAACAAGCTAATACGGTTTTGCGGAACCCATGTTTCAAGCGCGCACGCAGCTGCAGCACTTGCACAGGGCGTGGCCGCGTGGGCGAGGGACGGACGAGTACGCGTAGCGCTGGCGCGCGCCCGCACCGTCGTCAAGGCCGCCAGCGAAAGGCCAGCCGAGGCCGCGCGCTCGTGGGATCCGCTGCGCGCGGCTGCGCCGATGGGGCGGCCACTGGCTGCAGTCGGTGCGCGGTGTGATGGCGACAGCGGGGCGCCCACAGCCGACAGCCGACAGCCCCACACCACCCCTCCCCCCCTCGCTCCATCCGGATCGGGGCGGCACGTGCATGGGCCCGACAGCGGGAGGCCGCCAATCCCGGACTTGGCGCGCCAGCGGGGAAGGACGGACGGTGATTCTGTTTTTACTACTGCATGCATGCAGTACCAGTGTACCACTGTCAATCTTAAGTGTCAAGACTGCAGTAGTTTTTAGAATCTCAGCGGTAAAAAGCTGTGAGTCGGCTGTTTTCTACTGGCTCCGCAAGACTAACTGTTGTAGTGACGGGCTACCGCCCCATTTTCCCAACAGCTAGAATAAGAGCTAGACGAATAAACTCATTCGACGCACAACGAAAAAAGTACGTTATCTTTAATGGTTAAAATAAAGGTATATGAGTTATATATATATATATATATAACTATCATGTGATATATGTCTGATTATCGTGTGAGCGTGTCTATCGTATGAACGCGTGATCCCTCGAGAGAGAAGACGTCACGCATGTAAGAAGCCGATGGACCATCCTGTTTAACACGCCCGCGTTCGGAATGTCACTAAGGCGGACATTCTGACTGAACCTAAATTCGGTGAAGATGAAAGTCTCGCGGACAACGGCCGACGATGATGATCCGGTGTGATGAGGATGGTAGATGGGGCGCTCAGAAGGCCATGGAGGGAGGGACGTGTCGATGAGCGTGACGCGTCACGCCACGACGTCATCGAAAGAGAGGAGGCGCCGCAGAGGTCGAAGCCAAGGCGGTGAAGTCCGGAGCCGAGGTGTAAGAATTAATACGGGCTGGGCCCAGTTTTTATTTCTAATTAATTCCTAGAGAATCCCAAAAGCTCATATGCACGTGCTAAAATTAATTAGTCCCACATGGAGAGTTGAAGGGGGTTACACCACTTTATAAGGTGGAACGTGGTAGCCTCCTTGTGGAATTGGAGAAAGCCAACGCACGCGTGCGCTCGCTCGCCTCGCCGTGCGAGTGCGTGTGTGTGTGCGTCGTGTGCATGTACTAGTTTCCGTTCTTCTGAAATTCGTATGACTATGGTGTTCATGATTACTTGCTTTATGAAAAAGGCTAGAATATTGTTCATGATCCATCTAGTATATTTCTGGATTATAGTAATTCGAAAAATGCTCATATGTTCAACAATCCAAAAACCTTATTATAGGTATTTTTTGTCAACTGGCTTTGCTGCTGCACTCAAACCCTCTGAGTTCGATGGTGTGAACTACAAGAGGTGGCGCGCCAAGATGGAGCTTTGGCTAACTGTCATGAACGTTTTCCATGTGGCAAACGACAAACCTAAAGAAACACTTACTCCTGATCAGGAGCGAGCGTTCGAGATTGCTGATAACCTTTTTAAAGGTGCCGTGGTTAGCGTTCTTGGTGAGAAGTTAATCGATACATACATAGTGATTAAAACTGGGAAAGAGATATGGGATGCACTCGAGGTCAAGTTTGGGGTTTGGATGCGAGCGATGGAATCGTATCTCATGGAGCAATATCATGACTATAGAATGGTTGATGGCCGTTCTGTAGTTGAACAGGCTCATGAGATACAATCCATAGCCACAGAACTTGAGCACTTCAAGTGTGTATTACCAGACAAGTTTGTCGCGGGAGGCATTATTACCAAGCTTCCTCCGTCTTGGAGGAATTTTGCTACTTCTCTGAAACATAATAGACAAGAGTTTTCTGTTAAAAATCTCATTGGGTCTCTTGATGTTGGTACGGTCGATCTGAAGTTTACTTCGGGAAAGATTGTGCAACTAAAGAATGTGCATCATGTGCCATCTATCAATAAGAATCTCGTCAGCGGATCTCTTCTGTGTAGAGATGGCTTTAGACTGATATTTGAGTTCAATAAATTTGTAGTGTCCAAGTGTGGACAATTTGTTGGTAAAGGCTATATGTGCGAAGGCTTGTTCCGCCTATCTCTTTCAGATTTGTGTAATAATGTTGTGAACCATGTTTGCAGTGGTAATGAAACTACTATTTGGCATTCACAACTTTGTCACATAAATTTTGGTTGCATGACGCGGTTAGCCAGTTTAGAGTTAATCCCGAAATTCACCCTTGCTAAAAGTTCTAAGTGTCAAGTTTGTGTGCAATCAAAGCAGCCTCGTAAGCCTCGTAAGGTCACGGAGGTAAGAAACTTGGCACTATTAGAACTCATACATTCAGATCTGTATGAGATGAATGATGTGTTGACAAAAGGTGGTAATAGATATTTTATGACTTTGATATATAACTCCACTAGATTCTGCTATGTGTATCTTTTGAAAACTAAAGATGAGCTCTTCACTACTTTAAAATCTATAAGGCAGAAGCTGAGAACCAACTTGAAAGGAAAATCAAAAGGGATAGGTCTGATCGTGGCGGCGAGTACTTTTCTAATGAGTTCAATTTATTCTGTGAGGAACATGGTATAATCCATGAGAGGACGTCTCTCTATTCACCCTAGTCAAACTGGGTTGCAGAAAGAAAGAACCGCACTCTAACTGATTTGGTTAACGTCATGTTAGACACATCGGGTTTTTCCAAAGCATGGTGGGGGAGGCTATATTGATTTCATGTCATGTCCTAAGCAGGGTTTCCACAAAGAATAAAGAGATAACCCCATATGAACAATAGGAGAAGAAAAGACTATCACTTTCATACTTGCGCACTTGGGGTTGTTTGGCGAAAGTCAATGTGCCAATTCCCAAAAGGCGTAAGCTTAGACCAAAAACCGTGGATTGCGTCTTTCTAGGCTATGCTCATCATGGCGTTGGATATAGATTTCTAGTGGTGAAATATGGAGTACCTGACGTGCATGTCAGTACAATTATGGAGTCCAAAGATGCTACATTCTTTGATGATATTTTTCCGATGAAAGGTATGCCTAGCTCGTCGAGTCAGGAGCCTGCTACAACTCCTGAACCTGCCATTCCAATGGAATATTTTGAGCAAATCCCTGAACAAATTCCTGAAGAGGAAGACAATGAAACACTGAGGAAGAGTAAAAGACAAGGGACTGCAAAGTCTTTTGGTCCTTATTTCATTGTGTACCTTGTGGATGATACTCCAAGTACCATTTCTCAAGCATATGCTTCTCCAGATGCGGAATACTGGAAGGAAGCAGTACGTAGTGAAATGGATTCCATTATCTCTAATGGAACTTGGGAGATCACTGAGCGTGCTTATGGTTGTAAACCTGTAGGATATAAGTGGGTGTTCAAAAAGAAGTTTAGGCCTGATGGTACTATCGAGAAGTACAAGGCACGGCTTGTGGCCAAGGGTTATACCCAAAAGGAAGGCGAAGATTTCTTTGATACTTATTCACTTGTGGCTAGATTGATCTCTATTCGAGTGCTACTATCTCTAGCTGCCTCACACAGTCTTCTCGTTCACCAGATGGACGTTAAGACGACTTTCCTAAATGGAGAGTTGGACGAGGAAATTTACATGGAACAACCAGATGGATTTGTAGTAAATGGTCAAGAAGGAAAGGTGTGTAAGTTGTTGAAATCTTTGTATGGTCTTAAACAAGCACCTAAGCAATGTCATGAAAAGTTCGACGGAATTTTAACATCTGCAGGCTTTATTGTGAATGAAGCTGATAGATGTGTCTATTATCGTCATGGTGGGGGCGAGGGAGTCATTCTATGTCTGTATGTTGATGACATACTGATCTTTGGAACCAGCCTTAATGTGATTAAGGAGGTCAAGGATTTCTTGTCTCAGAACTTTGAGATGAAAGATCTGGGAATAGTTGATGTTATCTTAAACATCAAGCTGTTGAGAGGTGATGATGGTGGGATTATATTGTTGTAAACCCATTATGTGGAAAATGTTCTAAGTCGTTTTGTGTTGAGGATTAAAATATTCATAAAGAGCAAGTCGATCCACTCCTGTGAGTCATCCTCTCATTTATATATTCAACACCTTATGATTCTAGCATATTGCTTAGGAAGAATCGGAGAATAGCCAGAGACCAATTGAGATATTCTCAGATAATTGGTTTACTTATGTATTTAGCTAGCGGTACCAAGCCTTACATCTCGTTTGTTGTGAGCAAACTAAGCCATTTGTTTTCCAATCCGGGAGATGATCATTGGCATGCTCTTAAGAGGGTAATGCGCTATCTAAAGGGTACTATGAGCTATGGCATTCACTATCTGGGTATCTCGAGTCTTTGGAGGGTTATAGCAATTCAAACTGGATATCTGATGCTGATGAGATTATGGCCACAAGTGGATATGTCTTCACACTTGGAGGTGGCGCTGTTTCATGGAAGTCTTGCAAGTAGACCATCTTAACGACGTCAACAATGGAAGCAGAACTCACAGCATTAGATACTGCCACTCTTGAAGCCGAATGGCTTGTGAGCTCTTGATGGATTTGCCGGTGGTTGAAAACCGGTACCGGCTATTCTGATGAACTGTGATTGTCATGGTGAACAGTTCTAAGGATAATATGAAATCATCAAGACATGTGAAGAGGAGACTGAAGTCTGTCGGAAAATGAGAAACTCAGGAGTAATAGCTTTGAATTATATCCAAACAACTAAGAATCTGGCATAGCCCTTCACAAAGGGTTTATCACGGAATGTGATAGACAATGCATCGAGAGAGATGGGTTTGAGACCCACGTGAGTTATGCCATAGTGGCAGCCCATCCTATGTGATCGGAGATCCCGTGAAGTAGAATTGGTGAAACAAGCTATTGGTTAACTGAGAAGAGAGTACTTTTACAGACCCACTCCATTGGAGATGCAATTCTCTCCTAAATCTGTATGGCAGGTTGATTTTTATCTTAATGTGTTCTCTGGCTTATTTAAGCAAAGATGTTGTCCTAAAGAGCAGTCTTGAAAGAACACACCTATATGAGCCCAACTGCTAGTCACAGTCTATGAGATAGGGTAATCTCTAGGAAGCTCATGAATAGGCCAGGAGTATGACTTATATGCTCCAATCCGCAGGGATGTCTAACAGCCTAGTATCAGTTAAGGACTTAAGTGAAACTTATTCACACAAAACTGTTAATTCAAAGCTTAGTCCATTGTGTAGTTGTGGATAAGTGTAGCTTCTGTTCTAGATGGATGTTCCCTTATTCGGTCTCCATCGAAACACTGGTATATTAAAACAATACTGTGGATCAAGACATTTGACATGTGTCTTTGAGATTTGGTGGAGGATTGTAAGAATTAATACGGGCTGGGCCCAGTTTTATTTCTAATTAATTCTTAGAGAATGTCAAAGGCCCATGTGCACATGCTAAAATTGATTAGTTCCATATGGAGAGTTGAAGGGGAGTTACACCACTTTATAAGGTGGAACATGGTAGCCCCCTTGTGGAATTGGAAAAAGCCAACACACGCACGCGCTCGCTCGCTCGCCTCTCCTCGCCTCGCCGTGCGGTGCGGTGCGGTGCGGTGCAGTGCGAGTGCGTGTGCGTGTGCGCGCACGCACAAGCAGGCACGTCGGGTGCACACACGTTTTTCTTTATCTATTCGAAAATCGAAACGAACCGACTCGAAGTAATGGCAGTAACGGTTCATTTACCAGTGTGTGATGGCTTCGGTTTGCACTGGTTGATGGCAACCGTTTCCTCTGGTCTCTGCCTCTTCGTTTTTGGTTTTGGCTATTACAAGAACAGTGAACTGTTCAGTTTTGGCCGTCTTCTCCAATTCAGTCCATGAGAGACTAAGAAAGGATCCGCGAGTTTGTTGCTGTCGTGTCTGGTGATCTCCATCCCGCAAGGCGCGTGTACGGTCGAACCGGGAGAGCAGGCCTCCGGAACCCCCGTCCTTGAAGGCTTGCACGAGCGAGGACGAATAAGGTTTTGGGAAGCGTTCGCGCGACTGCTCGCTGCTTCGTCGCTTCGTCTTCATCCGATCGCTGCTTCGTCATCATCCGATCCTCTATATCATCTGCACAACTACTTTCCACTACGCCATGGCGAACGACGATCTCATCAATATCATCTGCACGACTACTTCCACTACGCCATGGCGAACGACGATCTCATTAACACTTCTGTTGTTGTTCCATCTACTGGTTCTGGGTACATCTTTCTAACACCTTTTATTTGTTTAGCTCTATTATCTGTTGTTGTTTTGAACACTGGGATAGGAATACTAGTTTCTGTTCTTCTGAAAATTCGTATGACTATGGTGTTCATGATTACTTGCTTTATGGAAAAGGCTAGAAATTGTTCATGATTCATCTAGTATATTTCTGGATTATAGTAATTCAAAAAATGCTCATATGTTCAACATGAGGAACGTCGACAGGGTCGGCACGGCGATGCAAACCGATCTATGATCAGAAAAATAGAGAAAATCTGATTTGAAGATGACTGGGGAAAACTCTAATTGGTAGCCGATCGGATGATAGGTGACACGACTTAAACTATGGGTTGCGTAGCTCCCGGGAGAGATCATGGAGATGAGATCATCTCCCAGGGGCGGTGCGACGGAAGGTGTGGAGGCGGTGGCTCAGGAGCGACACCGCTTTGATACCATGTAAACGAGGAAAGTAACGCTATCTTTGATTGTTAAAATCAGAGTACATGAGTTACACATATATAGATTACAGCTATTATGTGAACGCGTACATCTATTATGTGAATGCGTACAGTTATCATGTGAACGTGTATAGCTATCATGTGAACACGTGATCCCTCGGAAGAGAAACATCACGCATATAGGAAGCCGATACACCATCCTGTCTAACAGTCCACTATGCACCGAAGTTACCATCGTAGGAGGAAAAGATCACGATACCCCTATAGTCATAGGGTCATTATAGGGATATTGTTGTAATCTACTACCTCCTAACTTGTAATGCTATAAATAAACCCTCTTGCTTATCAAACATGTAATGACTTTTGATGAATTTAACACAAATAAATATATCATTTGTCGTACCATTTCCACACTTCTGGAATCTCGAGACCTCTACTCTCCTCGCAGCAAGGTAGTAGTCCCGAGACCCTCCACTTTCTACTGTTTGGTTTGTAGCCCATAACACGCAGAGAGTTCACGACCAAAGTAAAGCGAAGCTCAAAACGGGAGGCCACAAAACTTGAGTATTTCATTCTCAACACCTTCGAGGATTCGATATTTCGACCATCGTATTTGACACTGTTACTGTTAGTCTACCATGCATGTGCATGTGACGAATCAGTTCAACTAGGAGATTAATTCATGAGACATCTCGGTTCAACTAGGAGATTAATATGAGTTGCTACATGTATTCACATTAGCGTCACCGGTGTATATATATCCATGTACACTAATGAATCAGTTAAGTGCATCATTTATATGAACCTTCATGGTATCAGATAGGTTACGATCTTGATTTCCTCCTCCCACATTATTTTCTTCTCCTGTCATGACGGGTACACTAGTTGCTGCCGCCCTGGCCGCCGCAACCCAAGAAGACACCACGGCCAAGACCGCGTTGTGGGCACAAGCGGTCGGCGTTTCCAGCGTCAAGCTCCTCGCCCCCATCATCCTCGACCTCCAGGCGGACAACTATGCCCAATGACGCGGCATGTTCGAGGTTGCCCTCCATAAGTACGCCCTTGATGACCACATCTGCGAGTCTTCCTTTTCGGCTCCCGACGGGTTGTGGACTCGACTTGACGCCCTCGTCTGCTCTTGGTTGTACGGCGCCATCTCACCCGAGCTCCACGCTATGGTAATGAATTCCTTGGCTTTCGCGTTCCCCTTTTGTATGCGCATCGAAGGTCTCTACCGCGATTACACCGAGACATGTGGCATCCACTTCGAGCAAGAATTCTACGAGCTCATGCAGTGCTCTATGTCTGCGGCCAACTACTGCCACAAACAAAAGGCTCTCGCCGACGAGCTCACCGCTGTGGGCATGCCAATCGTCGACAAGAGGCTCATCCTCAACACCTTGTGCGGATTGAGCCCGCGCCTCTCCTACATGCGCACGTTGCTGTCAATGCAGCGCCCCGTCTGTCCTTTCTCGAGATGCATTTCGCCCTCATGCTCGAAGAACTCACAGTAGGGTCCGAGTCTTCCCCACCCTCGGTCTTCATCGTCAACAATTTCAAGAGCAACTCTAGCGGCTCTTCATCCAATGCCGCCGGCAGCGGACAGCCCCGTGACACCAACTCCAATAGCAATAACGGCGGTGGCAACTACTCCACCTACAACCGCTGCCGCACCAACGACCACAGAGGCGGTAGCTCCTTCAATGGCGGCAGCAGCAGCGGGAACTCCAACAACAACAGTGGCAAGGGTTCCGTCCCCTGGCCGTCACTCCAGAACCCGTAGGCCGGGTCCATCTAGATGTGCCCTGGACAAGCACCCGACCCACCAACCAGGGCCTTCTTGGCCCACGTCCGCTCGGCGCCTTCACCGCCACCGTCCCGCCACCTATGCAAACCGGCGCTCCGGCATATGCGGTTGCACCGCCCACGTCTTGAGACCAGAACTAGCTGATGCACACATTCAACACCATGATCGCTGACGCCACCATCTTCCAAGTGGTACATGGACTCCAGGGCGTCCACCCACATGACCTCGGAACATGGTAATCTCTCTTCTTTCTCCCGTTTCCCTTCCGTTGCATCTCCATATGCTATTGTTGGCAATGGGTCTCATCTCCCAATCACCTATACCGGCATGGTCTCTCTCAAATTTTCTCATCATTCTTTAGTTGAACAATGTTATTGTGATATCGTCTCTTATTAAAAATGTTATTTCCGTTCGTCAGTTCACTTTAGATAACAATTGTTCTGTTGAATTTGACCCTTATGGACTTTCTGTAAAGGATCTACACACTAAGAACGTGATCATAAGGTGCAATAGTCGTGTTGACCTCTACCCCTTCACTAGTCGCCTCTTGCTCCTTGTGTCTTCTCTATTACAACTCCATCCTCTACAGTGTGGCATCGTCATCTTGGACATCTCGACAACAGGTTTTATCACATCTTGCTAGTGCTTCCTATATTTCATGCAATAAAATTTTCATAGACACCTTGTGCCATGCGTGCCAATTAGGTCGACATGTGTGTCTCCCCTTTTCCCCTTCATCCACTTGCACTAGTAAAGATTTTGATTTAATACATTGTGATCTTTGGATCTCGCCCATTCCCAGTGTTTCTGGCTACAAGTATTATCTCGTTATCCTCGGTGATTTTATACACTACTTATGGACATTTCCCCTTCGTCTTAAATATGATGTTTTTACCACTCTTCGCAATTTCTTTGCCTATGTCGACACTTAATTCTCCTCGTTCGTTCGTGCCATTCAGTGCGACAATGGCGGCGAATTTGACAACTCTTCCATGTGCCATCACCTCCTCTCCCATGGCATTGCCCTCCGCATGTCATGCCCACACATCTCCCAACAAAACGGCAAGGCGAAACGTATCATCCGCTCTTCCA
The DNA here is from genome assembly GCA_036346395.1 of Hsuehochloa calcarea. Lineage (NCBI taxonomy): Eukaryota > Viridiplantae > Streptophyta > Magnoliopsida > Poales > Poaceae > Hsuehochloa > Hsuehochloa calcarea. Next base: position 10,037,254 of record CM070611.1, on the reverse strand, counting down.
ACGACATTCTCCGCTCTCTTCTATTTTAAGCAAGTATGCCACCTTCATATTGGGTCGAAGCTCTCCACACCGACACATATCTTCTCAACCTCCACCCCACTAAAACACTCAATTTTGGCATCCCCCTACCAAGCTCTTTTCAGTTCACCTCCCGACTACTCTCATCTCCGTGTTTTCGGTTGTAGGTGTTACCCTAATCTCTCAACCACCGCCACACACAAACTTGCGCTGCGCTCCACGCCTTGTGTCTTTCTCGGCTATCCTAAACACCATAGGGGGTACCGCTGCCTCAACCTCTCCATAAATTGCATCATCATCTCTCATTACGTCATCTTTGACGAATCTTCATTTCCTTTATCCGAGCAACCTAACCCTCCGGTGCCCTCTGACTTTGACTCCCTTTCCTATCGCATGACCCGGGACTCCCCTCACCCCAGCACCCTTTCCTGCTCTCGCTCACCCACCCCGCGCTGCTTCCCCTCACACCCGCTGCTGCGCTCCCGCCAGCGCCCCCTGTGCGCACGCTCCCGCGTCCCCACATGATACCGCACCTACGCCCGCACAGCTCCTGCATGTGCCCGACGCCACTACTGCGCCCCACTGCCTTCGGTTGTGCCCATTGCCCCGATTGTCAATGAGCACTCCATGACAACCCGCGGCAAACATGGCTTCCGGCTTCCTGTCGAGCGGCTCAACCTACATGTGGCAGTTCCCTCGCCGATCCCGCGGACCTACCGCACGACACTTAATGACGAGAACTGGCGTCTCGCCATGCATCATGAGTTCGACGCCTTGCGCACAAACAACACGTGGGAGTTCATTCCACGTCCCGGTAGTGCTAATGTTGCCATAGGAAAATGGATCTTTCGACACAAGTTGAAGCCCGATGGCTCCTTGGATCGATACAAGGCTCGTTGGGTCCTCTGCGGTTTCTCCCAGCGCCCTGGCATTGACTTCAATGAAACGTTCAGTCCGGTTGTGAAATCGGCCACCGTGCGCACTGTCCCCACCATTGCGCTTGCCAAGGAGTGGTCGGTCATCAGCTCGATGTCAACAACGCCTTCCTCAACCGCACGCTCGCCGAGACTGTCTATTGTCAACAATCATCCGGCTTTGTCGACCCCGCGCATGGCTCATATGTCTGCCACCTCAACAGATCCCTATACGACCTTAAGAAGGCCCCACGGGCATGGTTTAGTCGCTTTGCGACCTACCTTGTGTCTTTGGGGTTTTTCGCCTCCAAGGCAGACCCTCACTGTTCATCTACCGGCATGGCGCGGGCATTGTCTACCTCCTGTTGTACGCCGACGACATTGTCCTTACCGCCTCCTTACCGGCACTACATCGCCAAGTGATCAATTCGTTTCATAGTGAATTCTCCCTTAGGGACCTCGGCTATTTGCACTTCTTCCTCAGCATCTCCGTACAGCACACTAGCTCCAGCTTCTTCCTCTCTCAGCATCAATACACCGAGCACATACCTTGCCCACACAAGCATGACAAACTAAACCCTTGTAGCACGCCAGTCGACACCAGCTCCAAGCTCCCCTTAGTCGGCAAATAGGTAGCCAATGCCACCGATTACAAGAGCATCGCCGGTGCTCTTCAATACCTGACATTCGCACGTGTGGACATCGCCTATGCCGTGCAACAGACTTGTCTTCACATGCATGATCCACGCGAGCTACATGCCAATCTCCTGAAGCGCATTCTTCGTTACCTCAAGGGCACCATCGACTACGGCTTACAACTCCATCGGACTTCACCGACCTCTCTTACCGCCTACATCGACGCTAATTGGGTCGGTTGCCCCGACACCTGCAAGTCCACTTCGAGTTACAACATCTTTCTTGGCGATAATCTCATTTCGTGGTCTTCCAAGCAACGATGAGATCTCCGTTCGGTCGAGGTTGAGTCTCGCGCCGCTGCCAAGTCCTGTTGGCTTTGTCAACTCTTCGCCGAACTGCATCGTCCTCTTCAATAGACCATAGTTGTTTTTTTGATAACATCAGTATGGTCTATCTCTCGACTAATCTTGTCCAGCACCAACGGACGGAACATGTCGATATTGACATTCACTTTGTTCAGGACCACGTCACTCTCGGTGAGGTTCGCGTTCTTCACATACTGACCACCTCGTAGTACACCAACGTCTTCACCAAGGGCCTTCCCACGACCATCTTCAAGGAGTTATGCTCCAGTTTACACGTTCGTCCCGCTCGTTCCAACTGCAGGGGGGTTAACCTACTATGCGTGTGCATGTGACTCCTCGGTTCAATCAGGAGATTAATACGAGTTGCTCCATGTATTCACATTAACAGTTGCTACATGTATTCACATTAACATCATCATTATTATTATTATATATATATACACACACTAATAGATCAATTAAGTGCATCATTTCTACGAAACTTGGTTACTCCTCGCCATTATTAAGAGACGGCGGCTGCGGTTGTATACCACTGTAGTACTGTCAAAGACACGGATTGTCGTCAACAGTTCAAAACCGACGAAACCAAGACGTGTATATTAGAATCGATCTCTTTTGCACACCGGGTCACTGACATACAGGGCATGATGCAAATAACCAGGACAACTGATCTCGACCACTGAATTGCCATTTTTATTTGGAGAGGAAGAGGAGCAGGGACTCTCGCGATGTATTCCATTCGACTGGCACATCTCAACGTTATATTTCAACGTTATATTTTACGGAGGGCTCCAACAACTCAACTAGGCCCATGACGACTTACCAAATGGGATTGTGAGGCCCAATTATGTGATTATGTCTACAGCGAAAGATTTGGCCACCAGACTTTATTTGGTCCAGTGCAGCATTGCTTAGGTAGTTAGGTGTGATACTTCCGTAAACGGTTCACGTAGCGTATTGCATAGTGAAGTGACGTATTCCTGGTTTTCCGCTATCTAGGTAAGAAGACGGAATCTAAGATACAAGAGCCCTCCGCCTTGCGGCAGAAGTAGAGCATCGTTACATTACCTCATGAGCCAACCCAAATCCATCCGAAAGAAAACAAAAATCCCCATAAACCCTCGCGTCCCAAAAACCCAGCCGCTTCCACCCCCCATCGCCAAGCAGGCAGATACGGCGACTGCCGCCGCACCGCGCGATGGCGTCGGCGCCGGAGCCGGAGGACGGGAGGGATCTCTACGCGCTGCTGCACCTCTCGCCGGACTCCTCCTCGGAGGAAGTCCGCAAAGCCTACCGCCAGTACGCCCAAATCTACCACCCCGACAAGTACCAGGATCCCCAGGTAGAGAGATGCCCCTCCCTGCACCGCAGTTGCGATTCGATCGGTGTGAACTGATTAGTTTAGGGTTCCGCGTCATGCTTCGCTGGGAGTTGGATTGGTGGTGGAATGGCGATAGCTTGTGATCCGGCACGGTGCGGCAATTAGTATTTGGGATTCGACCGGTTTGAACTCGTTCAGCAGTTAGGTGTTTCCTGGTTTGATTGGGTACTCTGCTCCTTTCGGATTGGGCATTGGTTGGTTTGTACAGACATTGCTATGCTTGTTTGTAGTGTTTTTTACCCGTTTGCGTTTAGAGATAGAGATCAAGGGGAAGGGTTGGACAATATGTATGCTAATGTGATAGGGATTTTTATTCCTTTATTACCGATTTGATTGCCTCTGAGGAGGTTATTAGGAGAATTAGAAGGCTATAAGAAGAGACTGGGCAATAAGGAGAATTTCACATACAGTAAAAGAGAGAGAGAGAGAGAGAGGAGAATTTCACATTAGTTGTTGCCCAACTGCGCAGAAATTTGGTCAGGGTGAATGGAAATCCGTATTTTGCACTAGGACTGAGCTTTGTCAGTTAGGTAGCACTATGGGAAATTGGAGAGATATCATGAGTATTGGGCTATGTATGTTGCTATTCCATGCATATGATTGTTTTTTCTTAAAAAAAAACTGAAACCTGAAACTTACCCATAAAAATCCATTTGGCGCAAGCACCTTTACATTCATTTTCCGACGAGCAACCTCTGGTGATTTTTTGCTGTACAGAATGAAAGTTAGAGAAGGAACCTATTAGTGATTCCCTGATTCAAATGGAAGCTTTCTACTTTTTGTGATACAATTTTATGAAGAATAACGAAGTCAGAAACTTTGACATTACATCTAATCTTCAGATGGTAACTTGGTCTATCAGATGTTTCTAGTGCACTACTTGATTCTCCCAACTTCAAACAAAAAAAATTCATTGTAACTTGGCCTATCAGATGTTTCTAGTGCACTACTTGACATTACATCTAATCTTCAGATGGTTCTTGCACTTGTGCAATCTGTATTTTGTTGAACTATTCATCTCCTACAATTTACATTGCTGAATTCTTTCGAACTGACTATGGTCCTCCATTTTTCCTGTTCTCTTCTAGATGAAGGATGTAGCAACTGAAAACTTTCAACGGATACGTGCTGCATATGAGATACTATCGGATGAGAACAAAAGACAGATCTATGACATATATGGTATGGAAGGTTTAAATTCTGGCCTGGAACTTGGCCCCAAGCTAAACAAACCAGAGGAAATTAAAGAACAGTTGGAACGACTGCGACGGCGTAAGGAGGAAGAGAAATTTTTTGCCCATGCTCGATCCACTGGCTCAATCATTGCTAATATTTCAGTGCCACAATATTTAGATGGCTATGGCATCATGAGAGGGTACAGAGTGTTTTCCATTTTAGTATACGCCGGTACTCTCTCTGTCCAGGCACATGCAGTGGGAAGTTGTTAACATAGTTTAGAAGCCATTTCTTGTTTAGTTCTTGGTTATAGCATGTTGCAAATTAATTAGTAGTTCAGTAATCATAAGCCTCATATGTTAATTTGTAATTTTGTTGATGAAATTGCTCTGTATTGTTTCACATTCTTCCGCATGTTTGTTAGTGATGGACCATGATTTATCCATATATACTATATACCTTCAGCATACATGACTTCCATTTTTTTTTAAAAAAAAACAAAGATTAGATTGGGGGATCTTTCCTTGCAGGGATTTACATTCATTATTACCTTTTCCACCCTTTTTAATCTTATGCCAATTCTGATTGGCACTACACTGAGACACCTAGGTAGCCTGTTGGTGAATAAACCTCTTTACGTATGTATTGTCCTTCAAGTACTTCTTTAGATGTCATATTAATTGTTATACCTCCCATATTCTTCAGCAGTACCATGGTTTAATTATTTGATTTGAAAATGGCTAGAATGGGAATGTCTAGTGAAGTTCAGTTGCCGGTATCCAAGAGAAATATTGTCGTTGTTGGTGGAAATTTGGTTGTCAATGGTACAGCTGGAACTGGTGCAGCAACCGCTGTACTACGGCACCAGTTGTCTTCAGTGTCTTCAATAGAGTTTATGGCAACAGCTGGACTACGTTCCCTTATTGGAATACAGTCATTTCGGTGAGAATTAGGCATTCCTTTGCTCTTCTTCTTTCTAGTTCCTTGCAAGTTGCAAATCATAATTCCTTGGTGTTATTTGCTTCAGTCAGATTTCACCACATTTGACAGCCACTTCCGGACTTGTTCTTTCCTTGAGAGATGGATCTATCAACCTGTCAAATGCCTGGACTCGCCAACTGTTTGAAAATACTGTTGGGAATGTATGGCCCCTTATACTTAATGCTCTTTTCATCTGTCTGATACATGTTTATTTGCCATATATAACTAAAATAAGTGAGTAACTTAACACTTCAAAATTGTGATAATAATATGAGTAACTTAACACTCCAAAACCATGATAATAATTGTTTGAATGAGACTTGTTGTCTATTCCAAAGGACCAAAGGGCCAATATATAACATATACAGGGTTACCAATATGCAAAGAACACCCTAGGCTATATACATATCTAACACTCCCCTCAAACTCATAGTGGATTAACAACACTGAGTTTGGAGAGGTAGAAGCTATGCTGAACTCTAGTCTGTGCCTTGGTGAATAAATTTGCTAACTGGATCTCCGAAGTCACATACTGAAGATCAATAACTTAGTCTTGCACTTGCGATTGCATGTACGAAGCATCCCGAAAATTCCCCAGAGATGACCCCAGAGACGCTGGCTGTTGAGGTGAATCCTCAGGTGAGCAGCCCACTCCCGAAAGTTCGTTCCGTCGAACCGTACTGGGGGAGTGGATGACTTGACCGGATCCGAAGTCGGGAGTCAATGTGCTCAGAAGATACAAATGGAGCCCCTGTTTTTTTAATACTAGAGAAGCAGGGGCAGAGGGAAGCTGAAGCTAAGACCGTGGGCTTAGGGAAGTCGAAGCAGAAGCGCGCCTGCTCGAGTAGATTGGTGGAGCCAGTGTGGAGCTGGAGCCGCCGGCTCCACCGAAGAAAAAAATAGAGCAGTGCTCTACTTTGGGAGAAGAAAGCGGTGGGGGCTCTAAAGGCTTGCCATGGTAGCTTCACAGGCGGCAGTTGGCTGCAGCCGGCTGGCGGCGTCGGCGTCGAGGATGGAGGCGGCACGGGAGGCTCGACGTGTCAGCTGCGGCTGCTCCTCGGGGACGCAGCGGCGGTGGATCTGGCTGGGGCGGGGTGGCGGCTGCACCGGGCGCGCACGGAGCAGATGAAGCTCGAGCACGTGTGGAGCAGAAGGACGGCGATGGCAGGAGGAGAAGGGCACGGGGAGGCCGGCGGGGATGGCCGGCGGTGGTGGCTATCATGGGAGAAACCCTAACCTTGCTCAGATACCATGTTTAAATGAGATTTGTTATCTATTCTAATGGGCCAAAGGCCCAATATATAACATGTACAGGGTTACCAATATACAAAGGACACCCTAGGCTACATACATATCGAACAATAATATGTGCATAATCTATGATGTCAACCACATATGCTGAAAAAATGACTTGCAACTAAGCCCCTAGTTGATTATGATTTTGTAGTTTTTGACTTGCAACTAAGCTCCTAGCTGATTAGGATTGTTACACAAGCTTTTAGACAATGTAAAGGTAATGTGTTACAGTTAAATGTATGACTTTAGAGTTTATACCTTATATTATCCCATATTTGATCCATGTCCACAACGTGTTGTCAACTGTTCATTTTACAGCTAATGCATAATTTAGACCTTATGGCTTATGTGATCCCATATCTGATCCATGCCCAGAATGAGGTGTCAACTGCACTTTGCCGGATAAGTGATAGTAATGACTTCCATAGATTACGTGTTAGAATAATTCAAATCCAAAATTCGTCTTATTTAATTTGCTGATTTATGCTCCAGTGAGGTGTCTTAGCATAGTTATTCATTCCCTATTATCTTTATGTAGTGTTCATGTGATTTTTAGTGCTCTGTTATTTACAGCATGGATGGATTGTTCATCTTCTTCATATATATGTTTGTTGTGTGGATAAGCTGATGATGTTTTTTTGCCTGTCTGTTGCTTTCTTTTCCCCCAACCTCCAGATACAGCTTGTCCTTGGTACTGAATCAAGTATATCTGTTGGATGGCAAAAGAAGGATGAAAAATTTCTGCAGCAGGAGAAGTAAAGGTAGTTCTTATTTAGAAAACCAACTCAGCCGTAGTTCTTATTTAGAAAACCATCTCGGTCGTCTATAAGATAGCAGTTGACAAATTTATTTCAAAATGTGTAGTTGGCATTCCAAGTTCTTACATCATCTAGTTTGCCAGGTAGGATTTATTTTTAGTTCTACATGGTGTCATATTGTTTTGTTCCGAAGAATCCATTGTTTCTCTCTCTTTTGAATAGCTCCCCATTGTGTCTTCTTTGGCTCACTTCAAAAAAGTTGTTACTGTAGTTATTTCAAAAGCACCCCATTGTGTTCTGAAGCTAGTTGTCTAGTTTAAACATCCGTAGTTAAAATAGGAGCAGGATTAAGTAGCAAATAAAAGTGACTGGCCACCATATAATTCATTTAGTACTTGCAGATGGAAGCCTATGCATTTTTCTACTCGACTTGAACTCTGACTTGCCAATATTTGGTGTAGGGCCTTGAAAAGAATAAAACACAGTGATACACTGGCTTTTTGGTAAATTTTGGTGAACATGTTTTAAATTCTGTTTGATTGGGGTTTTTATGTCTTGCCTCTAGTTACAGGCCAGTATAGTCTACACATGTTAATTGATTTTGTATACTTCGATTGTACTGCCTTCAAGAGCTAATTGCTTATTAATCTTTCCACCTCTTACATCAGACAACAATCTGATGCTCGCCTTTTGAGGGCTGTTTCGTTTATTGAAGATTTCTCTTTTTCTCCCCAGTTTGGTACTAATTCTTTTGGTGCATCTGCTCATTACACCCATCATTTCTCCTCCAAGTCTCATGGTCGTGTTGTTGGTAGAGTTGGAAGGTATATACCATTTTGATCCTACTTATGTCTGGCCGTGTAATCTTCAAAACCCATTATATGAGTTGGTAACTTGTTCCTTTTCTCTTTAACTGTTTTCTTGCAGCACGGCCCTTGATTTTGAAATTGGAGGAGGAAGGCGGATATCAGAATTCAGTACTGTAAGGATGCTCTACAATATAGGAATCCAGGTGAATTGCTTGTTTCTATGGCCCTGTGTGTTTGAAGTGCTCTCAATTTGCTTCTTGAGTTCTGTTTCAGCAAGATTGCTAAGTCTTTATCACACTCTATCTCTTTGAGTGAAAGTAATAATAAAAAACCGTACCAACTACTGCATTTATGCGAATGCTAATTGTTCATGGATAACAAAGCGAACAACTCTTGCATACTCTTTGTTGTCAATACAAAAATCAGAATATACATTTTAATGTATAGTTACTAGGCAATGGCAATCGATACATGCAATCATGCATTTGACATCAAGTATTTGTTATTATTATTTGAATGATCGCGGGGAAGCATTTCACTGAAATATTTACAATGACTCTGGTCTACACTTTGGAGTATATTAACACCTATATGGATGCTTCCATTGGGAAAATGGTAGTGCTATGGTTCACAATAGTAAGTTGGAGTCATTACTAATGCGCTGCTTATACCCATAAAGATGTCTGTTTCCAGCATTAAGGGCCTTTGTTGTGGTAATCTTAGCTCTTAACTGCTTTGCATCTCTTGCTTGTAGAAAACTTGTGCTGTTTGATGTGTTTTGACAGGTTGTTATATCTTATTAACCTTTTTGTGCTATGAAATTCCTATTTTTGATGTAGGGGGTCTCTTGGAGATTTGAGTTACATCGTGCTGGTCAAAAATTAGTTATCCCAGTAAGTGGAGCTGTTCCACCTCCGAGTCCTGCCTGGCTTCAATTTTTTTTTGTTCATCTAAATCTAATGGTACAGATGTAGATATGGGATAAATATCACAGAACTATAGGGATATTTTATTTGCTTGCAGTTATTGATCCCTGCAACACATTGGGGAGGTTTTTACTAACATGTGTTTCCTGTGTCATTCTCTTGTCAGATTTCACTGACTTCTTCATTAACTGCGTAGGTCTTGCTTTCAACTGACTTCAATGCATTATTTGTCACCAGTGCATTTGCTATTCCTTCAACACTATATTTTCTACTTCAGGTTCTACAATATTCCCGACCTACTTTCGTTCTTACCCTGACAGAAATATGTTATAGTTCTACGTAGATAAGACTCCTGTCCCATTTTTGTTACTTTTCTGCATCTGTTAACTAAGGCCAAGCTGTAGCTTCTTATTGTTTGACAGACATATGTTGTAAAGCCTTACTATCTTAAGTGGGAAAAGCAGAAGACATTTGAAAAGATGGAAAGCTTGTCCACACAGGTAAAATGAGGTTGTTGTGTGCATTTATATTCTTGCTTATGTTACACAGCTTATGTACATTAGCGCATAAAGGGCAGACTGGTTATGCTTTCAAGTTTGAATCTTCACATATAATTTTGTTTTGGAATAGTCACCCAACGGTTGTTATAACATGCTAGTCGAATTGACTGTATGTAAATACAGGTAAAATATCTTTCACTTTTCAGAATGGAACAATTATCTTGTTTCTCTTTCTTGCTGCACGTAGCTTTGGAATATATTCCTTAACTGCTTTGGTGGCAGCGTTTTTCTTGTTAAAATTTCATTTTAAAATTTCCTATATATAAAAAATTATCTAGTAATTGAAGATGTCCTTTTCTGTATAGCTAACTGAAGCCAGACAAGCAGCTAAAAAGGCACGAAAATTGCTGGAACCTATCTCCAATCGCAAGAAGAATAGACAGCTGGAGAATGATGGTTTAGTAATTACAAAAGCTCTGTATGGTAATCATAAAAAAATCAGAGAGAGCAGTGAATTGAATGAGATAAATGATGATGTGGCTTCACAAGTATTAGATGTGATGATCCCACTGAACTTCCTCGTGACTGAGGCAGGTCAGCTCAAGGTATGTCCTAGTCACATTCTTGATAAGTTTTAAGTTGTTTATGTGAAATATAAACTAGCACTTAACAAAAGCTGTGGTATATCGTAGTTTATTGTTTGCATCATGTCTATGCTTTCTTTTCTGATAAGTGGTTCTATTGGAAGACCAATGATATGGGATGGTACTTGTGGGTTTCAACTTGCAAATGGATAGGAACTAGCTGTCATAGAATCATCATACATTCCTACATTAACCATGTTCTCCAAATTTATCACTTCTACAAAAACAAGTTTCCACGTTTAATAGCTTCTGTTTCACATTTCTGCTAGCTATGCTAGCAAATCCTCTTTGAGTTGTAGATGCTGGGGAAGAGGATCATGAAAGTTGTGCTGGGTTTGTCAGAACTCAGAAGACTAGGCTTATTACGTAAACACAATCTGGGATGGAAAACCTTGGTTGTGGCTTAAAGGTTTTGTTCTCCCAAATTTACACGCATACATGTAAGGAAACCCAAATTTGGCCAGCATATATGTGAAACTGATCACCTTTCAGATACTCACACAGTCACACTTGATATGGGTGTCAGAACAAGTCAGTTTCAATTCATATTACATTAAATTAATGAGATTGTGAATCAATCGCATGACCTATCAGGTACTCACACTTGATATGGGTCTCAGAACAAGTCTACTTCAGCTCATATTACATTAAAAATGCGATTATGTATTAATTGCATGCTACTTTTACTCCTGTACCAGGCTACATTTCAATCTTTTACATCTACAGATTGCTCATCGTAGTAATCCATTGCTTTCTTCTTTAAAATTAAGTAGGTTAAACTATTTGACAGAAGCATTTATCTGGTTATCTGACACTGAATTTCTGTCTGCCACCTGCAGCTTCATGAGGGGATAAAGAAGTCTGGAATAATGGGCTTCTATGATCCGTGCCCTGGAGATCCGAAGCTATTACTTGTTGAATACACATTTCATGGTCAGAAATACAAGGTAGGGAATAATATAGCATCCCTATTACATACTATCATGTCTGTATGTTAGCCTTTGTCAACAAATTTGCCGACCTTTTCGTTTCATGGCAGGTCATGGCCGATGATTATGATGCACTGTTGATACCGCAAGATATTAATCAAATTTGACCTTATACTGATCCAAATCAGGATTCAAACAATTTTGGGTCACAGTTCTCGTCATAGTTTTCTTGTGCCGATGAGTTATTTCTGTTTTTCGGTATCATTTCTTTATGTGGCCTCTTTGTTGTATACATGCGTGGGTCTGTACCACCTAGATAGCAGATACAAGGGTCATATCCCAACAGCTAATTAGTTACAGTCAATCAAATGTTTACAACATTAGTGCAATCTTCACTAGACACGCTGAGAACAAATCGTATTGGTGATGGTGAAATGCAGCTGTTGCCTTGCCACTTACATAGTTACATCTCAACCGTCTCTCTTAACACATGCGTCTGCTTCTCCCTATCTGCACGCGTGCGACAATGTGTTGCTTTTTGCTTTGTCTTGTTCCTTCCAGTCTTCGGACTTGCTCGGTTACTCCGAGCACAAATATAAATTGTTTTGGGTATTAACATAGTCAAAATATAATCGCTAATTTCTATTGTAATATACATATAAAACCTAATAAAATTATAAAAATAAAAAAAAACATTTTTCGAGACTAATTTACTCAAATGATTCTCATCTATCCAATCTAAATATTTAAAAAGATATTGATAGTTAGAGTGTCAAAAATTTGACTACATGTATTCTAAAACAAATACATAGGAGAGATTAGCAACAATGAGAGTGACTTTTAAACATACATTTTTTTTGTTGGTAATATGCTTCTTCCAACCCCTGCCAATTAATATACTCATCATTTTCTCGGTTCTCCTTGTTTTATGCTGTGTTCTAGTTGTCCAGTATGCATTTCTGTGTTAATCAAATGTGATCACCTCAAAGCCTGATCGCAACCAAGTCTGGAGGGCAAGCGTTTGCATGTGAAACCCTTGGCCCTTCATTTACATCTTGTTAGGTACACATAAGTTTATCATTTGATCGATCACCAACCACATGATCCAAGACGCAGAGCCACCGCCAAATGCTCAGCGCGGCAGGCAGTCCCTGTCGATGATCACCAACCCCTCTGCACTGAACACGCAGTTGCTGACATTTAACACATCACATGCGGCTTTATGTTGCGTCGCTTGATGCTTCTGCTCCTGGGCTCCAAACTGAAAGATGCATGGTTTAGGTGAGGCTAACTCACCTGTTTTGCTGGAGCTGTGCTCCTGCCTCTCACATGATCCAGATGACAGTTTGAGATGTTCCCCTCCTGTTCTAAGTTCTGAGACCGGTGAACACATCCTGCTGTGGATGCCCATGTAACAGACGAGATGCTGTCGGCGACAGCGGAGGCCGATGCAGAGGATCGGATTCATGACAGGTTAATGACTAAGGTGTTAGATTAATCTTGTTGTATTTGCATATTTATCAGGATAAACTTGTTCAATAGTGTGTGCATATTGGTTTAGGAGTGTCACCACATGTTGTGGACCATGCATGTAACGCATGTAGGTGTGTGTGTGAGGGAGCGCACCTTGCTGCACGTTCCAGGTCAAAGCCATTATGCGATGGAGTGGCAGAAGAATAGGACTAGTTGTTGAGTTTGTTTCGGGTGTCCATGTAAGATATGGGCTTAGTCACAAGACCAGCTGAGTAAATTAAGTCTTTCACGTGAGAAAAAATAGGAAAGACTCGCAAAGTTCCTGTATGGGATTTCTTCCTGGTTATCTTCTTCCTTAGAAATATGTGTGAGTTTTCTCATGGAATTTGACCAATAATTAATATCAGAGCGAGGTTGTGCAGCACATAGCAGTGGATCGGGCAAAACCACGTTCGGAGGTGGGATCGGTGGTGTAGCGTTGAGCGGAGCCGGAGGCGGCGCATCAGGCCTCGGGCACAATGGCGCGTGAATGCGGGATTTGGCGGCACATCGGGCCTCGGGCACGACGGCGCGTGAATGTGGGATTTGGCGGCGCATTAGCACGGCAAGCAGCAGGTGCACGATAGGGCACGCAGGTGGTGCGGTGCAACATGTGATGGCGTGTGGGCAGCTACAACGGTGGTGCAGCACGACCAACACACTACACAATGCTTGTGGCTCCATGACGAGGAACTTGCATGTCGGTGGAATGCAAGATAAGTTGTGTATTGCCGTGTTTGCGTGTGTTGTGTCTACAAGCGCGATGAGTGAGTTCTTGTAAGTGTGCGTTCAAGTGCTCACGTGTGTAAGATTTGGTACGAGTCTCCGTCGTCGTCGGATGCGTCACTAGCGGCGAAGAGGTGACGACGATTGTGTGGAGGTCATCGTCGCAAAGAAGAGCCACATTGTTGAAAGTCCAAGATCATGTCGAGGTCAGGTCAAAGTCTTCAACAAGCCTTGTTATTGGCGGCAAAGAGACAGGCTGCGAAAGAGGAAGAGAAGGGAGTGTGTACCTCCGGTACCCTCTGTTAACGGGCAGCAACATAGCAACTATGCGGTGTGGTCAGCAAGAGGAAAGCATAATTTTTGGAGACACGTCAGAAGATTGGTCTTCGAGATGTGAAAAAGATGCAACAAGATTAAGGGGTGATTGTTAGAGTTGTATTTGCATATTTGTTGGGATAAACTTGTTCAATAGCGTGTGCATGTTGGTTTAGGAGTGTCACCACATGTGGACCATGTTTCATGTAATGCATGTGTGTGTGTGTGTGTGTGAGAGAGAGAGAGAGAGAGAGAGAGAGAGGGGAGTGCACCTTGCCGCATGTTTCAGGTCAAAGCCATTATGCGATGGAGTGGCAAAAGAATAGAACTAGTTGTTGAGTTAGTTTCGGGTGTGCATTTTAAGACATGTACTTAGTCATAAGACTAGCTGAGTATGTTAAGTCTTTTCACGTAAGAAAAACAGGAAAGATGCTAAGCAGCTGCGGCGTCGCAAAGTTTATGTGTGTGTGATTTTTTTCTGTTTAATTATCTTCTTCTTTAGAAATATGTATGAGTTTTCTCTAGGAGTTGGACCAATATAAAGTTGTTAGAATCTCGATTCTAGTTATACGATCATCCGTTTAATGACCTAGATTGACTGGACCGATCCGATAGTATAGTAGAGTCTTAATCTGATACAATCTTAATATTTTTACTATTTTTTAGATATAGGACTGTGATCAAAATTTTCATACAATCCTACCCGGTTATACTAATTCTAGTTATTTATTATAAATAATTATTTATTTGTGCCCCTTTCATTGTAAACTTTCACTTTTTATTTCTTTATATCCATTATAATTTGTATAAATAACAAACGGGTTTTCATTCGCACTACATTTTGGTAAACAAAAGTTTTAAAATTATAGTTTTAAAAATATAGAAGTGTTAAAATATAAGGTATATCTTAAAAAATGTTTCTTTAGTAGAATCTGAATCAGAAATCGCGATTCTAATTAATAGTGAGATTGGCAGTCACTCTTCCGGTCGCAGCTTAATGTAACGTATATTTCTATTATCTAACTCTCTCATCTGATACAAATTCACAACGGAACCTGTTCGGCTCCGCCACAACCTAAATGCATGGTCTAAAGTCTCAACCAAACGGAGCATACGGAATGTTCGTGTCGTGTTTGCAGAGTGCAAACGCGAGGTTGGTACAGTACCAAACGCGTATTCTGACTGGTTGTAGTTGCTCGGCCAGTCAGCCGGGATCCAGCTAGCTACGCCACAGCTCGCCGTCCTCGCTCCCACCAAACATGCAGCCGTGCGCTCTGACAGAGGTCAAATGTAGACCAGCTGCCGACTGCTGTACCACAACTTTGAAACAGTGCAGCTACCCCGGTTCATTTTTTTTTCTTTTTTTTTTGGGTGTGCAGATGGATCGGTTCAGTATGTGCATTCTCGTTCCATATGGACCTTCCCCACATAGATCAAATCTGGATGCACGTTTGTTGGTTCCGACACGAATTCAGAATTTTGCAGGATTTTTCGCAGGGAGTTGGGCAAAAAGAATCCCACTTCTCAAATGGGGCCTTCGACGTTTTGGATTCGGCTGTCAACGAGGGCAATGGAGATCATTCGCTTGCATTGTTTTGTTTGGGTTAGCGTCTCGATCATATAACCCTAGTGAAGGAAATAGCATCAAACTTCCTCCTAAGTGACTTCATGTGTTTCTATCAGAGAAAAAAAACAGGGAAAACATTATGGAGTCTGTTTGGCTACCATCGTAGAAAACAACATCTACGTTACAACTATGGCGAATTCCTTTATTTCTTTCTATGCTACACATACCATCTTTTTCAATACGATGCTGGTACGATCTCCAACTCACGTGATCTGAGCCAGGTAGGTGAACCCACTGTTGCCTTTCTTCCTCGATCCCACATGAGAAGAAAAACGTGGTATGCAAGTGTCGTAGAAAAACATTGCGTGTATAGACTACACAGTCAAACTGATGCCTCAAAAGCCATTTGCCCAAGCACTTTACAGGCTTGTTTGTTTTGGTTTTGGCTTTTTATTTGAAAAAGTAGAAAGCTGAACTAAACGGTTAGCTTTCTTCTCCCGCTTTTCTTCAAGCCGCTTCTCATACATCGTGGAGAAGCCGGAAGCCGAAGTTGCCCGTGGGGAGCTTCAGCGGCTTCCTGCGATCCTATTCCCAATTTACCACTGAAGTTCGAGGGTAATTACTTGCTGAATGCCATCGACTAAAATCCCCGCCCGCCAGCTCAACTCAACTCAGCTCCCTCCTCCTCCTCCTCCCCCAACGCTCTCCCCTCAAGCCGCCATCGCCTTCTCCCCAGCCCAGATCTGGACACCTCTGGCCTCCTCCTCCTCCTCCGTCGTCCTCCTCCCCCGACTCCCTCCTTCCCCGACGAGGCGTCTCCTCCCCCGATGTCAACCTCCACCTCCTATTGCCCCGTAGCAGCCGCCACCCTCGGTCCTCCTCCCCCTCCTCCCTCCTCCCCCGATGCGGTGGCACCTCCTCCTCGGGCTCCCTCCCCAGGCGCCTCCTCCTCCGGCTCCCTCCCCTACCGCCGACAGCAGCGGTAGCCCAAACCCTAGCTTGTTTCCCCTTCTTCCTCCCCTCCCCTGCCACCTCCACCACTGAAGGGAAGTGCCCTCCTCGATCGGCGACCTTCCACTGGAGGTAGATTAGTTGAATTCTCTATGCTGAGCTAGTAATTTTCCTAGTTGCACTTTGCATTGCTAGTACAAAATTTTCAATGGCCATTGACTCATTGTAGATTAATGAATCTATCACCCACAAGTTATTCTGCAACCAGAACCTTCTGAATTCGGTGTTCTTCATTAGATTGGTTATTTTATTTTTTGTGTTACCATTGTGAATAAGTTTGTTAATTGGCATATGTCAGTAAAGAGCTGCCCATAATTATTTTGGTGCATATAGATGCTAATAAATACAACTCAATTCAGTACTATTACATCATTTCTTGAGTAGCTTTGTTAGACTCATTAATACCATTTTAAACCTGATAAGAACATGAGCTTACACTACTAATAAGAACCTGTTAAGAACATGAGCCTAATTCTTGGTGGGTGTTTTCTGCCTAGTTAGTTGAATCTAGTGCATTTTTATGAGGTAGCAGTTCTAGCAAACAAGCAGTACTGCTAAGCTATTCAACTAAGGTAGGTGTTTTCTGCCTAGTACTGCCTAATGAGGCCAAACAAAATTATGATGTCCTGATTCTTAGTGGGCTGCATGAGTTGCATCTTGTCGTAAATATAGACAAATAACAAACTGATAGAAACTAGGTGAGTTCTTTAAGTCTTGAATGCTCACAAAAGAACTGTCAAATAGTTTTCTCAAGACTATTTATAACTTTCAGATTTCCCTGTTAGATCAACATATTTGAGATTTTTAAACAACCCTTTGATCTTCCCTTTTGCTCAATCAAGTAACATAACCTATCTCTGAAGTGGCTTTGTAATTATTCTTTACTTATGATTTATTGGAAGGTAGTGTGCATGTTTGAGTAAGTCTGTGTGTCTTAAAAAGGTTGCATGGCATTGTAGATGTCATGGCCAATGATATATCTGGGTGACGTCTGATTTTTGGTTATTTACTATTATTTTTACTATTGTTATTTATTTCTGAACTATATATAAGTTATGTGGTAGTTATTTTAAGTCTCATCAATTGCCATGATGTTTTTGCTGCACTTTGTCTTTTGGTTACCATGAACCACTTAGTTCTTGCATATTGTCGACGATTGGGTCGTCGATCTTACAAAATAAAATAGAGGAAACCAACAAAGAATTATTTGAAGAGAATGTGCTTGCTCTTTATTGCTATTATCTGGATCCTTTATAAGGGGTTCCTTCGACAAGGCGGTGGACTAACCCTAATTACACTGAGCGTAGTTCTTGCTATGCTATTGAATCAGACTTGAGACATGAATCTAATGTCAATTGTGATGCTTCAATTCGATGCCCTTCTTCCTCCGTGCTTCATCTTTAAATAACCCTCGAAGAGATGTCAGTTACTCTTAGAGAAGACGCCTAACTGTATAGTGGTTATTGTCAGTGTCTTAGGACCATGAAACGTCGCGTGGTATGGAATAAATATGCCATGTATTCCATTCATCACACGGTAAAGAATACACTCAGATTCGGATCCAAGTGTCACTTCATAGCTTTCACGAGCAGTTATCTGGTCGGGGGTTGGGTGCAAGACCTTATCCGACCAGGGTACCCTCTATGTAACCTCTAGAATCCTTACGACCACATGAGTTGTTAGCCTTAGG
Source organism: Hsuehochloa calcarea (assembly GCA_036346395.1). Taxonomy (NCBI): domain Eukaryota; kingdom Viridiplantae; phylum Streptophyta; class Magnoliopsida; order Poales; family Poaceae; genus Hsuehochloa; species Hsuehochloa calcarea. The sequence goes on along the minus strand of CM070611.1, from coordinate 10,019,100 downwards.
GGTTATAACCACGAAGATGTATGGTCTTTTATTATGTATTTAAAGTAATACAGAGAGATTTTAATCCTCGTAAGCTAGCCCCCGAACTTTAAAATGAATTGGTCGCGTGAACCCTCGATGAAAAGTTGTATCGGGCAGACCCTCATTTAATGCTGTGACAAATGAGGTGGTCTGTATTCACTTTAAAGTTGAGAAACTGCTTTGGGAATCGAAGAGTTTTTCTGTTCGTTGAACATTAGTTTGTGTTTATTGGACTTTTGTGTAACTCCTTTTTACAGTTAAGAAACTGTGGCTATAAAAACCCCTTTGGCACGCTACCTAGAGGACTTTATGCTCTTAGATTTTCTTAAATTTCCTCTTCATCTTCCTACGAAGGATCTCTTCGACCTCCTTTGTTCTTTTTCGCCTAAAAACCTTATATGACCACTACTCATCCAATCATGTCGAACTTGATTACCAAGTGGTTGATTTCAGATCTGAGCGGGAAGAAGCTCAAGGCTTTGGATGAGATCGGGATGCTTTCAGACTAAAATCTAATTAAGTGGAGGTCAGCAGCCGGAGAGCATTACCCAAGCAGAGAAGAAGGGAAAATCCCTGTCTTTCTTGCTTACGTCAAGTGCGGGCTCAGATTTCCGATACACAAGTTCCTTTTGCAAGTTCTTGAGTACTATGATGTCGAGCTGGTCAACCTAGCCCCCAACTCAATCACCAACCTCAGCATTTTGGTCAACCTAGCCCTCAACTCAATCGCCAACCTCAACATTTTTGTCTACCTCTGCGAGGCGTACTTGGGAATCCGACCAGATCTGAGGGTCTTTAGGTATTTTTACAAGATGGCGAGGTCGGGGAAGATGACGGGAACACCTAGGGATTGCTCGCTGCTCCTCCATGACGGGGAGACCGATGAGTACATTAGAATGTACTGAAAGTCCTCGTGGTTGTCATGGAAGAAAAGCTGGTTCTATATGACGGTCACGAAAGAGGACGACCTTTACTTCGTCGATAAATTGGCGAGCGAGAACCCCAACTAGCGGTACACCGTGAAGAAGGAGGGAAGGATCAAAAGGTGTGTTGAAGCAATCCAAGACCTCAGCTCTAAAGGCTTAACTGCGTGGCATGTGGTTAGGGACTTCTCCATGCATCGGATTAGTCCCTTAAGGGTCCGATCACTTTCCCTGCTCTGGTACGTTGGTCATGACGAGGCGACTAAGGATACCAGGGACGGTAAGTTCTGAGAATTCCGACCAGTATAGTTTACTAGTTGTTTGTTTCTTAACCATGAAATCCCTTTATGTGGATATCATGGGGATATGCTCCAGATCTTCGGATGATGTGACGATTGGTAATGGCGTTAACAGTTTATCGTTTCACGTGTTTTAACAAAGTTTCAGAACTGTCAGGTGACAGGCGGTCTGACCGGCCATAGCATGGCGGTCCGACCGGTCCCAAATCGGTCGGACCAGCCATGAGCGGCGGTCGGACCGGTTGTGACCAAATGCGTCAAACTGAGCTGGGCCAAAAATAGAGGGTGTAGGCAAGAGAGGGGATTCTATTGCTCTTGGTCCTATAATTTTTGGAGTCTCAAGTCAAAAGTTCTATTGGTTTAAAGTTTCCGATGAGGTTTGGATTTTCGGGGTTGAAAATCACCGAGTCCTTCGGGCGGTCGAGGCCGCTCGTGTGGTGGCGGTCCGACCGGCAAAAGTTGGCGGTTCGACCGACCCTGAGGGGCGGTCGGACCGATTGTCACTTGAACGTCGGCCTTCGTGGCGGCGTTGTTCGTTGGTTAGGTCAAAGTCATTAGTTTCAGTGCATATGTGTTGCATGATGCATGTTTTGACTAACGTGGGTCAAGTTGTGAAGAACTTGTTCCCAGATTCGATTTGCTTATCTATTGTTGTGCAGGTTGCTTGGTGGTCAACGACGGTGAACGGCGAGGATGATCGGGACTAGGCTTGGAGAGCCGAGGTCGAACGATCGGCGATGCGGGTGAGGTCAATGAACTCAAGTGTGGTGCAGAATAGACAAGGATGACCGAACGGACAGTTCGGTGCGACTGGTTTGATCAAGCGGCACGGGAGTCGGTGCATGTGTCATGGTGGTTTCGATGAGAGCCAGATGGGAGAGACTTGCCGACATGGAGAGAGCCGTTGATCAACCTACACGTGGCGGAGCAGGCGAAGTGCTTCGCGCAAATGGACTCGGTGTTTGGAGAAGGACCGAGAAGGGGTATTTTGTTAATCTTACCAAATACCACCTTGGTGACCTTTTGCCAATCCACGGCGCAAGACGACGCAAAGAGAAGCGTTTTAGGTCAAGAGGTGTTGAAGACGGCGCTTTGTAATGCGTGCGTGTGTGACCCGTTTGTGTTGGGCCTTAACGGGAGCCCATTTAAGTTAAACTTCTAAAGGTCTAAATCTCCACTATAAATAGAGGAGGGAGGTGGCTGCACCCCCTTCAACCCTTTCATTATTGTTGAAACCCTAGTTTGGTTTAGGGAGAGGATTAGTGGAGGTTAGGGTTTTAGAGAATTTTGATTTGATTTCGTGCTCTTGGATTGAGCTTTGTCCTCCATTGATGGAGTGGCTGTAAACCCAAACCCTATCAAATCAATCCAAAGAAAGTTTGCTCAAAGATGTGTCTCTTTGTCTTTCTTCTCTCTATTTGGTGATTTTGAGTCTTTCTTTGATTCGTGAGTTTTTGATTGATTTCTTCACATGATCTAGCTTGCTGTGACATGTGGGAACACATCTAGGATCATCTTGATCATCAATCACCCATGAGCAAGTTTTTGGATCTAGTTTTCGTTTTGACTCGGTTTTGAACCATCATCCTCTTAAACTGAAAAAGGTCATAACTTTTCTAAGGATCTTCACGATCTTCGATTGGAATAGGTTTCTGACATCCTAGAAAAGGTGTGTTCCAAGTTTCATCAAGTTTGGAGTTGTAGATCAAAAGTTACATCTATTTGCAACCGTTTTTGGGTCATTTTTCTGTTTATCGATCGAGGTCGATCGCCCAAGGTGACCGGTCCGACCGCCATTAACACAGAGATCAGACCGCCCAACACTTAGAATTTTAGCCCATGTTGATTTTGGTTATTTTGCTTCAGGGTTTAGATTGGATTCAATACTAATCTTCCACTGTACTGGTATATTGATCTTCATAACTTCCATAGCTATTGGAGTGAAATTTGGATTGAATCTAATCTTGGTTGAAAAAGTGAGCATGCTCTATTCACCCCCCCTCTAGTCGCCTTTTCGGTCCAACACTTTATTTCTTGAAGCGCTTTCCTTTGATAAGATTAGAGAGCGGATCAAAATGATCTTCGTCGGGGAGCCTGATGTCAAGGCTGCATTTTCCAACATTTTGGCGGTTGTTATAGGGGTACGGGTAGGCTACGCTAGATGGTAATTCAAAAATTTTACCACGTAATCCAATATACCAAGCAAGCAAGAGATCATAGATTATTACCACCAGACGCGCAGTGCAGCGGGAGAAGAGTTGGAGCAGCTTGATCCAACGTAGAGCGCATCGATGAAGTAGTCGAAGTTAATCGTCCAGCGAAGTCAATCGTCCTTAGTGGCGATCGTCTCCTCCAGCAACCAATCGAGTTCCTCGCCAAGGTCGTGAATCGTCATCAAGCGCAACAGTAACCACGGTAGCGCATCTACGGTATCCACACGTCCAGGTAAGGAACACCGTATGCTGGTGTGCTAGCACCAACTCACATGGTAGGGCTCTTAGGAAGATGGTGGCTAGGGTTTCGGTAGAGCAACTCACGTCACGTCAATTGTGCATTTTTTCCCAACAACCTCATGCATCTCCTTATATAGAGCTTATAATGGAACCTATTCGAACACGTTTGTTCCAACATGTTAAGTGTGTGACCAGTTAGGTTCATGCGTAGTCAGTTGTGACTCAGAAACCTTTTTCGATCACGAGTCGTTAGCGATTCCTAGCAGGATATAACGATTCTGAATACACACAAATAATATCGAAAGAACCTTAATGTAATATAATCTACGACCAGGTCATTGTCACTAACGACTAACTCTTATCTCTATACGACCAGATCATATTAAGTCTCGACCGGTTCGTAACTCATTACGACCAAGTTTCGACCACTTAGTAATTATATTCGACCAGTCTACGACTAGCTCGTATCTCCATACGACTAGTCCGTATCTGATCGAACTAAATGATCAGCTCGTGTATTCTCCCTTTGCCTAACGATATCATGGTTCAACTCAAAGTGAGATATCATGTCATCCATGGATTGTTCAATACTTTTTCGATCAAGTGTCGTATAACTTTATGTGGTCGAACTCTTCAACCACTAGTGGTATGGCTATGCACTTTCTTTATCCGACCACATCTAGGGGCCCAGAGATATCTCTCCTGTTATGTTAGGAGGGGCAAATCCCATATCCAACTAGTCACATTCCTCTGCATGTTTCATAGGGTATCTGAAAGCTACCTTTATAATTACTCAGTTATGGATCAGCGTTTGGCAACCCCAAAGTGTACTCTTACACATGTAGAAAACCATGCTGATCCCAGGTCTAAAGATTATACATCATCATTTCTTGAAACCAACTGATGACACATGAAATCATAATAATCTCAGTAGTGTCTCAAGGTAGATCAATCCAATACTATGTTCTCTAACATGTGTTCATATTATTGATTTGATATCCCTATATCTATGACCGGTGAAACATGATCATCAATCAATACATGTGCTAGTCGATAGAGTCACTAGTGTTCGGACCAGTGACATCCGACAAAGGATACATTTAGAACGACATCATCTAAGTTAAAGAGCTTCACCAATAAGTCACATACTTGTTAATCTTTGTTAATGATGATTCATTCAAGTAATAGAATTACAACTATTGAATTGTTCTCAAGTTCATAGGAATGATGTGCTCCACAGTCTCCTCCATGAATGTCAGATAGCAACTTAATGTCACCCGTTTGAGATATGAATCTCATCAACACTATGTGAGATCCCTGTTTATAAAAGGTACTTTTAATCAAAGTGTATGATTTGGCTTTTCAAGCTATACGATCAGCCTCAACATCATCTTTAGGAATAATACCATGTTGAAGATAATTGTATATCGACATCATCCAATTTCTACTGGGGTCGAGCTTTACAACCTCCTGTGGAGCATCCATGTTCTCAGGATCGATTTGTACGATCTCTAGCGGAATACCTATGTCCTTGGAATGCTCGACCACCGAGGGTGAATTGAGTTGCTCGAAAAAACTCCGTACGGGACAAGTGACCTTGTGGAGGCCATCCGTGCCAACTGGTCTACCAGAAAGTTTTTCTTTCTAGGAATATGCTGGATTTGAAAACCAAAGAAGTGTTTTTCGAGTTTATGTACTTTCGCCTAATAAGATGATATCTTGGTACTTGAGCATGAATACTCTTTCCCGACTTGATTCGCTACTAGTTGAGAATCGCCTTTTACTAGTAATCTGCGAATCCTGAGTGCTCTAGTTGCTCAGAGTCCTACCAGTAAACCTTCATATTCTACCACGTTGTTTGTGGCAGGAAAGTTTAATTGAATAACATATCTGATGTGTTCTACAGTAGGGGATATCAAGACAACTCCAGCCCCCGAGCCTTTTAACATCAAGGAGCTGTCAAAGTACATTGTCCACTCGTTGTGGTGTTCGTACTCAGGCCCTTGGGTGGGTTCAGGATTTGTCCATTCTGTAATGAATTCTGCTATTGCCTGGGACTTAATTGCTATTCATGTGATGAAGTGGAGGTCAAACGCCCCAAGCTCGACCACCCATTTTGCTATTCGTCCTGAAGAGTACCTATTTTTGAGAACTTGACCAAGGGGATATCCGTTAGGTACAACCACTTTGTGGGTCAGAAAGTAATGCCTTAGTTTTCTTGAAGCCATAAGGACTCCAGTCCTAGACTCCCAATCATCTTCCAGACCTCTTCAACAACACTATCTCCGGCACCCACACCAACGCCACGTTACGACATCAATACTATCACTGTCGTCCGACATAGCCTCCATTGGAGCTATTACCAGCTCCTGCTTTGTCATCACCATCATTGAGCTCATCACCACCATCCAACACTTACCACCACAAACACATCCCCTACCAGTACCAACACCAACTCCAACAAGCACCTTCTCTACCATCACCATCATCGAACGCATCACCACCATCCAACACTTACCACCACAAACACATCCCCTACCAGTACCAATTCCAACTCCAATAAGCACCTTCGCTACCAATACCAACGTCAACACCACCTTTGAGATCGCCACTAATTCTACCATTAGCACAACTACCAAAGCCACCGTCTAAACATAATTCTCCCATGTCTTCATACCTTCCGTCGCAACCTCTGATATTGTCACCACTTAAGCTTCCTCCACCACCAACACTTACTTTCACCATAGCAATCAACAAAAACCTAATATAAAACTCCACCACCAAGCCAGCAGCAAGAACACCTAGCAAACACAATAGCCTCTCTCTCTCTTTTCCCCAACACAGCACATGCAACCATGCCAAATCCTCAAATATCAAACTCCTTTGCTCTCGTCTCTCTCTCTCTCTTCCTCAACCACACCAGATCCTCCATTGACCTAGATCCTCACCAGATCCCTCTCAGCCACACCAGATCCTCCACCGATCAAGATCCACACCATCACCATATCTGTCTATTTTTTCTTCCCTTCCCTTTTCCTCTTTTCTTCCTTCTTCCTCACGTATGCCTTCTTTCTTTCCCGAGCCCCCGGTTGCCGAATCCTCTCCCCTTCTTTCTCCCCCGAGCGACTCCGGTTTCCCCACCTATTCTCTAGTCAGCCTGAATCTCGGGGTCGAGATTCCCTTTAAGAGGGGTAGGTTTGTAGCGTCCCGTTTTTCGGAGTTTTTGAAAATTTTAAAAGAGAACCATTTGCTTCTATTCACAAAAGCTTAATTTGGAAATTTAAAATCCATTATAGCTTTAAATATGAATTAATCAAACTCCAATTAAATTAAAGTTGGTTTAATTGAGTTTTCTGGAATTTAAAATCAAAATTATTATTTTAAGAATTTTCTTGGATTTATTGGATTTTAGAAATTTATTTTCCTTTTACCCGAAATTAAAAATTAATTTAATTGCAAAAGAAAAAGAAAATTTAAAGTTAAAAGTATTTTTATTAAGTCTAGAATAATTCAAGGAATTTTTGTGAATTTTTCTAGAATTTTTGGAGTCTATTTGCTATTTTCTAAATTACTTTTTGATTTATTTGAATTTCTAAAATCAAAAATGTATTTTAAATCCTTTTTATCGTCGTGGGCGAATCCTTGACCCATCATCTATTTTCATGTGGCCCGCGTTCATGCCCATTTCACATGCACGCCGCCTCCCTTCACCTCGGTAGTTGGATCTCCATCCAGCGTCCCTCGCGTCGCCGCAGCTCCGCCTCGCCGTTTCGGCCGTTGGATCGCGATCCGACGCCATCGCATCGCCGCGCCCTTCCTCTTCTCACCGTCCGATCAAAATCGGACGACGCCCGCTTCTCCTCGCGCGCCTTCTTCCCCCCACCGTCCGTCGAATCGGACGGCTCTCTCGTCAAGGCCTCCTCGCTCCCACCGTCCGACGAATCGGACGGCTCCCTCCATCGTCTCCGCGCGCTCGCATGAATCCGCCGCCGCGAATCCGTCCCGCTGCGAATCCCGCCGCCCGAATCCGCGGCGCGCCGTCTCCTCCCTCCCGCCCGTCTGCGTCGCGGCTGCGTTCGCCCCGTCCCGCCTCGCTGCGCGCGCCGCTCATTGCTTTTCGCCGCGAGCTCTATAAAATCCACCGCGCCTCTTCCTCTCCCTCTCTTCTTTCTCTCTCTCTCTCGGTCGCGTTAGTCGCCGCTCCTCTGTCTTCCGGCTCGTTGCCTCCGTCGCCGTTCTCCGCCGCCACCGCCTTCTCCTCGCCGACGCCGCGTCGTCTCCCCCGCTCCGGCCGCCCCGCGCCTCTCCCGCCTCTCTCTCTCTCTCTCTCTCTGACCCGCGGGCCCGAGCCCACGTGTCCACCCACGTGGCGCCACGTCGGCGCCGCATCAGCGTTTCTGCCCGCGTGGCTGCTGCGTCAGCAGTTGCGCAAGCGCTGACGTCAAAGTCCGATTTTTCAGTTGAAAAATAATTCCGAAAATCCGAAAAACCCTAAATCTATCATTTTATGTGATTTTCAACTTCTTTTGGCTATAACTTTCACATCCGAACTCCGTTTTGGGTGATCCAAATTTCTAAATTTATATAAATTCACCCTCTTTCATTTGGTACTGGTTTTGTAATTTTTGGAGTTCATTTGGTGCTATTTTATTTATTTGTTGCTATTCTCACACGTGTAGATTCCGGCGTTTCGGAAGATTTCTTCGACCCGACGACCGAAGACTCGCTCCTCGCCAACGAAGGCAAGTCGTAGGCCTTTGACCATGTTGAACCCATTTTACAAATGTATATTGTATTAAATTATCATGCATGGCTAGTTTTATTAAAACTGGTTTTGGGAGTAGATAATTACCAATTTGCCATTATGCCTCCTTGATAAATTAAAAATGAAATGTCTCCTTGAATGACATATATCCTTGGATACCATAGGATGGTTATTGCTAGTTGGACATAATTGTATTACCAACTTGGGTGCGTATTATTGCTTTGACATGCTCTAGTTACCCGCGAGACTTTCGAGCACATGTTCAATGATTATTGAAATTTGACTAATGGAACTATGGAACAGTGGTGTGAGGCCACTTTTATTAAAGATGTTGTGCCATGGCGAGGATTGCCATTTGGTCGGAATGAACAAAAATGTTTTATGCTCGGGCTTGAGGTAGGAAGCTAGAGTGGGTGCGTAATGCACATTGGGTTGTGGTAGACTTGTCCGAGCGACCAACTAAGGACTTAACTTTGCAAGTCATTGATCCGGTCACCTCGTGCAACCATAAGTCCGTATGGGACGGACCGCCAATTAATTAGGAAAGTTTTGAGTCGGTTACATTGTGCATTTGTTCTTGGCGCAAGAGAAATGTGATGGCGAAACCTTAGCGAAGCGTAACCGAGACAAAATGGAACTTTGTAAAAGCCTTGTCACGTGCTCTAGACTACTCACCTAAGGAAGTGGCGGTGGTATCGACGGATGCCAAACAAACTAGAGAATTCGTGTCTTGTGGGTAAAGTCGTACAACCTCTGCAGAGTGTCAAAAATCTATTCGAATAGCCGTGTCCCGATGCACGGACATGCACAGTGATTTCGCGCAAGAGGTAGCATTTTCAAAAATGTGGTTTGGTTCGATGGAAGCGTTTGGTTGGAATGGTTGGGAAGTGAGCAGGATGTTCACCGCTTGATTCAAAAGAACTTGGTTATCTATGTATTATTCTTTTCAAATCACTTTGCCATCTAATTATTGTATTTATTTGTTAAACTTGCTTTACGCAAATTAACCATAAAGCCATCCTTGTTTAAGCCTGGCATGAATACTATGTGCATACATTTCTCTACGACTTGCTGAGTACTTTATGTACTCACGGCTTTATGCCCTTTGTTGATCAGTCCCAGCAGAAGAACCAGGAAATGTTGAGTACTATGAAGAAGGCTACTTTGAAGACTTTGCGAACTAGGTCACGTCCTCCACTCGATTGCCTGTGGGCATGTCGATTGGGCTCCACGTGTTTTTGAGATTTCCGCTGCCAGATACTCTGTTGTTGCTAAGCCCTATGAGGCGACTTTTGTAAGAACCTTGACCATAAGGTCTTTGTTGTTTTAATTAATATTACTTTGTCTGCTTCATTAGTTCGTTGTTGAATGGTTATGATTACATCATTGTTGTAACTGTGCAAGCTAGCTACTGATCATGGGACTAGCTTGGTATGCACAGAGGGTCTCGGGGTTGTGTGACACCCGGGGTCCCGACAAGAGATGGTATCAGAGCCATATTGACTGTAGGACGTAACCACAGTTAGATTGGTCGTCTTAGTCAAAAATTCATATTATATTTTCTAAATCAAACCAAGCAATTAACTTGACTAGATATTCTTCTCTCATCTTATTCTGTTCTTTCTTACCTTATTCTATTCTTTTCTTATCATCTTACCCTCTTATATCATTCTTGTGTTCTTTGATCTTATCTTTTCTGGAACTCGGTTTTCAAATTTAAATTGACTCCCTCACCTCTGGATTATCCCTAGGATCGAGCCCTTCAAGATCAAGGAATGGAAGTTTTGGAAGTTCAAGTTCCGCCGTGTGTTCCCAGTTGACCCTCCGTAAAGATTAGATTGGTAGTTGCCCTCCCTAGTTTTAGATTCGCTTAGTCTGCGTAATAGTGCTTTTGTGCTTAAGTGTCTCTTTCTTGTTTGCTTCTTGATAGCTTTCCGGCTATCCGTTCGTTGGATAAAACCAACTTGGTCTGCATTAGGTTGATCCATCTATCTCCCTTGTTTCTTGCTCATCTCTGTGCTTTCCCTCTCATCTAAATTGCTTTCTTCTTCTCGTCTATTAAACCTGTGAAGCTTTGTCGCAGATGGTTCAGACTCGCAACTCCGCAAGCCAGGATGAGACTCCAGCGCCCTGCCTCTTCCCAGCCGCCAGTGCAGATCCGGGTTTGAGTCAGTTCATAGCAGCCTAGACGCAATGATGAGCTCTTTGATGCGTAACATGACTCGGATGATGAATCGCCAGAACTGCATCAACGCCTCGCTAGCAATGATGAATCGAAACGATCAAGCAAATGCCACGCCCACGCCGCTCCACCCAGTGTTTCTCACCAGTGGCGAGTTTTGAGGACCCATCCGCCCACTTTCTCTAGCTCCTCCGAGCCATTGGACGCAGATGACCGGTTACGTTCCATGGAAAGAAGCTCGCTATCACCGCTGTGATGATCGCGAGAAGGTTACAGATGCCACCCACCACTTGAAGGTACCGCGAGAATGGTGGGAGAACTATTGTGCCGCCGTATCACGCAGATGATGCCAAGGTTAAGGATGTGCTTAATTGAGAGTCACTCAAGTCGCTGCCTCGGTGCAAGTTTTTGGGAATGGCTATTGATTCATCCAAGGATTCTCCAAGATAGCAAGACCCTCACTCATCGTTGAAGAAAGAAAAGAAATTTGCTTGGACACTTGAAGCAAAGTTTTCAAGAGTTGAAGATGCGTGACAACAGCCACGGTGTTGATTTTGCTCACTGTCGGAAGGATTTTGAGATTTTCGTGATGCATCCGCCTTGGTTGTGTCCTCGATGCAAGAAAGGAAGTTAGTAGCCTATGCTTCCCGTCAGAGGCCTCATGAGTGAATTACCCCACTCATGACTTGGAGTTAGCCAGTAGTGCATGCTTTAAAGATATGGCGCATTACCTTATTGGTAATCACAAGTCTATACGACCATAAGAGCTTGAAGGAATTTTCACCCCTTAATATGCAAAGAAGGTGGTTAGAGTTAATTAAGGATTATGATATTGGAATCCATTACCACCCCAAAGCTAATGTTGTGGCCCTTGAGCGAGGCAAGGCCCTTCAATACTGCGTCGATCAAGGAAAATCGAGCCACCCACGAAGAATTCCGAAGCTCAAGTTAGAGTTGGTTGAAGAAGGATGAAGAAGAATGAGTTCCTGGAGTCGCAAAGCAACAGATTCACTCAGCTTGTCCGTTCTCCAAGCGCTCAAGAGAGGACTCAACCCTGAAGTCATGTCGACTATTCGATTTCCAAAGACTTGGTGAACAAGGCCACTCATCGAGGAATCCCGCCGTGAACTTGAAGAATCCCGAAGAGAAAGATGATGCAAGACAGTTCGAATGAATGTCGCCGCCTCGCCGTGTTGCTCCACTCGTCACATTCAGAGCCCCCAGAGCAAAGACTCGCGCCAAGCCCAAAGAACTGAGGATCACCGCTTATTTGGATGAAGCCACCCCACCAGACCCCCACTCCAGAGTCGCACGTGGAGCCCCTCAGAAGTTCTCCTCACCTTTTGACTTTCTTGGGTAAGTTCCTTGTCAATTCAAAGACCGCCATCGCTTTGTTTGATTCTCGAGCTGTCGCTTGTTTCTGAGTTTTGCCGAAAGGCACCAATTGGAAGTTTTGCCTCTTAAAAGTGTTTTGTTGGTTCAAGGAAGGTTAAAGTATCTAGAATTCTTGCTAATCTCAAGACACCAAGTCTCTTGATGTGATTTTGGGACTTGCCAATCACCAAGCCCTCTTGGATTGTGGTGGTAGAAGCATCACTTTGGTATGGAACCAAGGTAAAGTTTGAAGCCTCCTGCAGGATGTGTTGTGTCTTTGAAAGAAGTGCCGTGAGTCGAGAGTTTTCGATGTCTTTCCGATGGAGCCACCAGACCCAAGTTCCAGAACTCGCACCTATCTTCAAGAGACCCTCTGATTGCCTCACAATGATTTGGTTGAGTCAAGAAGCAAATTGAAGAAATACCTGATCGTTGCAAAGAAGGATGGCACCCAACGTGTGTGTGGATTAGAGCCCTCAATGAGGTCACCATCAAGAACAAGACCTCCGCCTGTGAGATGATTTGTTTGACCTTTCTCTTGAGGTCGGGATACCACCACCAAGATTCGCCCGTAAGATATCCCCAAGACAGCCTTCTCAACCCGATATGGATCAGTATGAGTTCACGGTCATGTCATTTGATTGACCAATGCCCCCTCTTTATGAATTTGATGAATAAAGTATTCATGGAGTATTTGGATAAGTTCGCCATTGTCTCATTGACTATATTTTGGTGTATTCCAAGAGTGAAGAAGAGCATGAAGAGCACTCCTCAAAAACTGTGTTCCAGATCGAGAAAGAGCTTAAGCGGTGATACTCAGGAAGCCCATGAAACTTTGTACTCCATTCACCAAGCACAAAGATGTACCAAGACCTTAAAGAAATGTATTGGTGGCCTAGCAAGAAGCGTGAGATTGCCGAGTTTGTAGCTCGATGTGATGTCATCCAATGAGTTAAAGCCGAGCATCAAAGACCTGCTGACTCCCGCAACCCTTGAAAGTGCCCGAATGGAAGTGGGAAGAAATTGGCATGGATTTTATCACCGGTTTGCCAAGGACAAGGTCGATATGATTCTATCGGGTAATTGTGGATCGTCTAACCAAGGTTGCTCACTTTCTCCCATCAAGACTACTTACTCGGTGATAGATGGCGAATTGTACATGGCAAAGATAGTGTGCCAACATGGAGTCTTAGAAGAAGATCGTGTCGGATCGAGGATCCCATTCACCTCAAGATTTTGGCGAAGTTGCACGTTGTTTTGGGTACTAATCTAAATTTCAAGATGACTTATCATCCCAGACGGATGGATGAGACGTAAAGAGTAAATCAAATCCTAGAAGATATGTTAAGGGCTTGTGCCTTAGCAAATCGATCGCTTGGGATCAAATGCTACCTTATGTAATTTTCCTATAACAACAGCTACAGTCAAGCCTCGGATGTCTCCATTTGAAGCTCTTTACTGAAGAAAATGCGAGACACCCTTGTATTGGAATGAAGTAGGCGAAAGACAAGTGTTTGGGCGAGATATTTTGGAAAAAGCAAGAGCAAGTTCGATCAATCGAGAAAGTGCAAAACAAAGATGAGTGTAGAGTTATGCCGATAACCGTCAGCCGAGATCTAGCTTTTGCACTGGTGATCTTGTGTACTGAAGGTGTCGCCTCTCAAAGGGATGCGTCGTTTGAGTAAGTGGAAAGCTTGCACCAAGGTACATCGGACCTTTCCCGATTCTAGCCCAAGAGGAGAAGTCGCTTACTCAGCTGGAGCTCCCGCCACCGCGGATGTGCATAATGTCTTCCACGTGTCGCACTGAAGAAGTGTTTGCGTCAAACTCCTTTGCTCTCGCCCATCATCTCTCTCATACCGACCCGCGTCTCTTCTTCCTCACCACACCTCTTCTCTCTCCCCACCGTCCGACGAAATCGGACGGCTCTCGTCTCGCCGCCTCCTCGCTCCCACCGTGGAGTGCCTTCCTCTCCCCTTCTTTCTCCCCCGAGCGACTCCGGTTTCCTTCCTCCCTTCCTTCTCCTTCCTTCCTCTCTCTGTCCTTCTTCTCCTTCCTGGCCAGATCCCGCCGTCAGTCAGCCCTGGTTAGCGCCGAATGTTGGGACCTAAAAATGCAATTCTGGACCCCCTATGTATTCTGCACAGTCCAGGATCACGCTAGTGCACACAGTATTAACATAGATGATTATCGATCCACACAAGACGAATAATAGCATAAACGATTAATTTGAATAACAAGTAAGGGTTTTGAGCTTATGTTCAACTTTACATTTATTAAGCATCGTAGCGGTAACAATAATTAAATAAGCAGCAGAACAAATAAACTCCAGTGGAATCCCATCAATTCGCCACAAGCAACCGACTGGGATCAAGACCTAACGATCAACACCTTCGTAAAACTCCGTCTCGAAGGCAGGCGAAAACTCTACCGCTTCTGTTGATTGATTATAGCAAGCATGAGTACACAACCATACTCGCAAGTTATACCACAGAATGCAATTTATAAATGGTGGTTTATTCCAAAGGAATGATTTCTGTGGTTATTTTGCAAGAAAGCAACATTTGTAATTGAATAGAAATAATAGATTGAAAACATTACTTAAAATAAATAAACAGTTATTTTCACAAAGAACACAAAGACTAATCAAATTATTTCACATAGTCATATGACTTAGATCACACAGCTATCCCATCCCAAATGCTTTATGAAAATCTAACCTTCGTGTGAAATCCCCAAGCATGTCCACAACCACAGACACGGCTATTCGAATAGATTGTTTAACACTCTGCAGAGGTTGTACACTTTACCCACACGATACAATCAGTGTAGATAGCACTAATCATAACAAAATCTTTTAAAAATTTCATCTTAAGTATTGACACTCCTGATGTGGTTTATCGTCATACCAACCCTAACACAACACTTTGCTACGACCCACATCGTTGGACCTGGAAATGGCGAACCGACCATTGATGTGACTTTTAGAGTAGTCTACACCTTCGCCCATCACTGAGCTCCTAACCTACAACCTAAGTAGTCAATGTTAAGAATCCAAAACTTACTAAGTTAGTCTCGTCCCATCAGGCATGTGGTTGTACGAAAGGCCTAGTTCAATGACGCACAAAGTTAAGTCCTTAATTGACCAAGGCAAGACTTTCAATTTGTAACTATGCCACAAAGATTAATATTTCCATTCACAAAGCTCCACCATATCACACAATATCCACCACTTACCTCAGTCTAAATCCTTTCCCACCCTATTGGTTAAGTACAACACATGCTATCACAAAGTAATAACACATAGCATACAATTTTACATAAAGTTTCATAGTCGCTTAGTCAAATTTATAATTGCAACTCAAATGATATGTGTGACTTGTAGCATAGCTAAGCAATACTATTCGTCTAACCAACCCACGTTGGTGCTATGATAATGCCAGCTAATAATTAACCAAACTAGAGTGACAAAAAATCATGGTATTACAATAAGCAAGGTGGATAAAAAAATTAGGATAAATATCTAATCCCAAAGTATTTAAATAAATACTTAAAGTAAATGCAATAATTTGAATCAAAATAATTTTAGAAAATTGAGATTCAATATGATCAAAGGCACAACTTGCCTTAGAATAAGTCCTGGTACTGGTCTTGGTCTTGGTGAACTCTTTCTTCCTCGAAATTCCCCGAAGAATCAACGTCTACTCGTAAGCAAAGCAAAAAAAAAATAGTGAGAAAAAAATCCAAAAAGTAAATAAAAATCTCAGAAAATAGAGCTCAGATTTAGATGAATTTAGAAATTTAAATGAGCTCAATCAGAGTTCGGATGAAGAAGATGTGGTTTCTGGAAGATCTAAACCTAAAGGAAAAGGCAAAATTGGAATTTCTGGATTATTCCAAATTATTTTTCTATTGAAAAATCCGGATTATGACGCAAGCTGACGTTAGCCCTGGAATTTCCAAATTAAAATAAATCCAAGGAAAATCCTACAGAGATTGACATGTGGGCTCGTGGTCTATTGACTCGATCCACATAACTGATGCTCTGGTCTACGGGTTTATGTGTCTATGTAATAGTAGATCTAACAATGGGGCCTACTGTCATAGGAACAACTCACGAAGGATTGGGTTCACAAAAAATTGGATCTAGGGTTTGGGCTTGGGTGGCATGCACGCGCGCACGTGGCCGTGACTGGATTGCCACGCGAGCACATGTGGTGATGTGGCTGCTGAGGTGGACATCCACATAGGCTCAACGGCGACAAGGGCTCCGGGCCCGATGGCAACCGGCGAACGGCGGTGCTTCACTGGTGTTGAGTGGTAGCGTCGAATATAGGGCGTTATTGCGAACACATTGAGGTGCTCACTGGTGGTCGAGGTCGACGGTGGCGGTCGGCGACGAGGTTCAAGTGGAGAAGAGGCTTCGGGTTTTGTATGGAACCAGCTCCGGTAAGGCTTCGGTGGCGTGAAGAGGCGCACAAGGTAGATCTTGCGACGATGAAGATGACGGTGCAGTCAATGTTGATGGGGCGACCACGACGGCAGTGCAATTCGCGAAATACGAACTTCGGTCGAAAACCCTAAAGCTCTGATCGCAGCGGCGCTAGGATTTTAGAGGTGGAGAGGGTTGAGGGTTCAGACGCGATCCTTGGGGGCCTTTTATAGGGTACAGGCGGGTCCAGGGAGGCGTATTGGTGTCGGAGTTCTTCTCGTACACGGGAGGATATAAGGAAGTTCAAACGGAAATCGGGGAAGATACGATACATGATTTGTTACGGGGAGATAGAGCTTCTAAATTGCGGCATTAAATAGGAAAACCCGGGACGTTTGCGTAGTTGTCGGACAAAGCTTCAAAGTGCGGCAATGGCGGATGAAACCCTCGGCGCGAGAATGAAGACGACCTGACAGGCCGGCCCCACTAGTCAGCGAAACAGAGAGAGCAGAGGCGCGGACTGGGCTGCGCGTGGAAATGGGCCAAAAGAATAGAAACAGGCCGAAGCAAAGGGAATTCAACCCATTAGGATTTCATAAGATCATTAATAGTTTTTATTTTTGTTGGACCGAAAAGGCGACTAGAGGGGGAGTGAACAGGAGTACGCTCACTTTTTCATAAATAATTGATTCAATAAGATTTTACTCCAGTAGCTATGGAAGCCATGAAGATCAATATACCAGTACAGCGGAAGACTAGTATTGAATCTAATTTAACCCCCTAAGCAAAACAACTAAAATCAACACAAACTAAAGCAAAGCTCAGTGCTGGGCGGTCTGACCGCTAGGTCAATGACGGTCTGACCGCTGACCCCCGGCGGTCTGACTGGTGGCCCTGGCGGTCTGACCGTCGGCCTAAAGAACAGATCAAAACAACCCGACGAGCGAAGTTGCAAATAGATGCAACTTTTGATCAACAACTCCAAACTCGATGAAACTTGGAACACACCTTCTCTATGATGTCAGAAACCTATTCCAATCTAAGATTGTGAAAATTCTTGGAATAATCATGATCCTTTTCCGTTTGAGAAGAGGAAGGTTCAAAACTGAGTCAAAACAAAAACTAGATCCAAAATCTTGCTCGTGGGTGATTGATGATCAAGATGATCCTAGATATGTCCCCACATGTCACAGCAAGCTAGATCACGTGAAGAAATCAAGCAAAAACTCACGGATCAAAGAAAGACTCAAAATCATCAAATAGCGATAAGGAAAGCAAAGAGACAAAACTCTGATCAAACTTTTCTTGGATTGATTTGATATGATTTTATCTTACGGTCACTCCATCAATGGAGGACAAAGCTCAATCTATGAGCACGAAATCAAATCAAAACTCTCTAAAACCCCAACCTCCACATCTCCTCTCCCTAAGCAAAATTAGGTCACCCTTGTCTATCTTACGTCATCTTGCGCCGCAGATTGGCCAATAGGTCACCCTTGTCTATCTTGCACCACGCTTGAGTTCATTGACCTCACCCGGCATCGTCAATCGTTCTGGACCTCAGCTCTCCAAGCCTAGTCCCGACCATCCTCACCGTTGACTGTCGTTGCCACCAAACAACCTGCACAACAATAGACAAGCAAACTGAATCCAGGAACAAGTTCGTCAGAACTTGACCCACGTTAGTCAAAATGTGCATCATGCAACACATATACACTGAAACTCATGACTTTGACCTAACAACCAAACATCGCCGCCACGAAGAACGTCGATATAAGTAAAAACCGGTCAGACCGCCAGCATGGCCGGTCTGACTGCCCACCCTGGCCGGTTGGACCGCCTGCTGGGACTTAGCCAAAATCAGCCCCTGAAATTCCGAAACCTATTGGAAATTTAAAAAGAATAGAACTTTTGACTGGAGACTCCAAAAATTATGAGACCAAGTGGAATAAAATCCCCTCTGTTGCCTGCAACCTGTATTTTTGGCCCAGCTCAAAAAAACATTTTTTGAATTTGGCCAGCCCGACCTCCGCTACGGCCGGTCGGACTGCCACTGGCCGGTCCGACAGCCAGGGGTGGCCGGTCGGACCGCCCTATGGCGGTCGATCGCCGCTTCGCCGGCCGATCGCTAAGACTGACGACATACCAACAATATTGAAAACACGTGAAACGATAAACCTTTAACGCCATTGCCAATTGTCACATCATCCTAAGATCAAGAGCATATCCCCATGATATCCACAATCTCCTCCTTGATGAACACATTGGCAATAATCCAGAAAATGTAATTTAGAGGTTTGAAAAGTAAAATACTTTCGTTTTCGCATAAAGGCACAACTTTGTCCATAAGCAAGAGAAAGCAATGGAAATGACCAAGCTGGCATCAGGATAGCATAGGCAAATGAGATAAGGCAAAAGTGAAGGGTAACGCGGCAAGGCTACGATAGCACAAACAAAAATTTACCGCGCAACCAAGAAGCCACCGCAAGTAATAGATCACGAGATTACCGCTAGACGCGCCGACTCGTAGTGGAAGTAGAGTCGTTGTAGCGAGTTGATGCAGTCGTACTCGTCGTGCATCTGCTCCTCCGAGTGGTTGTACTCGTCACGTGACTTCTCCTCCGATTCCGGTGAACATCACAAGTTGCGGATCGTCCTAGTGCTGATGCTTCGCAACAACACCTCCGATGTATCCACACGTACGAGGCAGGATCACCACGCGCTGGAGTGCTAGCACCGGCAGCGTGGTTGAGAAGACGTGGCTATTAGGGTTTCGGGAGTTCTTCCAAAGATCATCCTCTCCCTTGACCCTATGCCAACGCCCCTCTTTATATAGGCATCCATGATGGGTCTCAAACCTGAGGCCCATTAGGAACTTGTGGCCTATACGAATTCGGATCACTATCCAAAACAGATCCTTGCCCTTTAAGTGTGCGACCCCACAGGTTCATGTGTAATTGGTTATGACTCGGAAACTCTTTTTCGACCACTAGTCGTCAGCGGTACCTAGCAGCACATAACGATTCCCAAAGACACATAGAATATATCGGACCAACCTTGATGTAATATGATCTATGATCAGGTCCTCACCACATACGACCAGTTCGTATCTCTATACGACCAGGTTGTATTTGGTCACGACCAGCTCGTAACCCCTTACGACCAGGTTTTTACCATTCTGTGATTACGTTCGACCAATCTACGACCAGCTCGTATCTCCATACGACTAGTCCGTAACTGATCAACTAAGCAACCTACTCATGCATTCTCCCTTTGCCCCACGATGCCTGGTTGAACTCCAGGTGAGATATTGTGTCATCCATGGACTGTTCAATACTTTCTCGATCGAGTTTCGGATAACATCATGTGGTCGACACTTCGACCACTAGTGGCATGGCCATGCACTTTCTTTATCCGATCACCACGAGGGGTCCAGAGACATCTCTCCTGTTATGCAAGGAGGGGCAAATCCCATCTCGACCAGTCACATCCCTCCCCATGTTTCATAGCATACCCGAAAGCTACCTTAATAACTACCCAGTTACGAGTAGCGTTTGGCAACCCCTAAGAGTGCTATTACACATGTAGGGAACCATGTTGATCTCAGGTCTAAGGATTATACATCATCATTACTTGAGACCAACTAATGACAAAAAGATTCATAACAATCTCAATAGTGTCTCAATGATGGGTCTATCCAACCCCATGTTCTCTAACATGTGCTCACATTACAGATTCGATATCCCCATATCCATGACCGGTGAAACCAGGTCATCATTCAATACATGTGCTAGTCATAGAGTCACTGGTGTTCCGACCAGTGACCTCCGACTAGGGATATATTTAGAATGACATCATATAAGTTAAAGAGTTCCACCAACAAGTCACATACTTATTGATCTGTAACAAATGATTCATTCAAGGAACACGATAACATGTTATCAAAAATATGAACATAATAAAATATCATCATCTCTATGATTGCCTCTAGGGCATATTTCCAACAAAAAGAAGGCATAAAAACTTGGAATTCCAGAAAATAGCCAAAAATCTCACTTAAGGCCTATATGAAAGAACAATTGTTCAATTGACCTTTGATCATTGTGAGGATTAAGAAATGCAATTCAAGTTCAGAAAAGCAGTACGACAATAAGAATGCAATTCAAAAGCTCCCCTTCACTATGATCCTCAGATTTCAGAAAATTTTAAATTCTCAAATTTTCTCCCCCTTTATAACATTTTTATATCTTCTCCCCCTTTGACAATGGAGTCATCAAGGAATCACACATTCCTCTCGTTTAGAGATAACAAATACAGAATGGAGAAAGGAGTATAAAAAGGAGTATGCATGAAATGCAATGGAGTGGCTTCATTTTTGTATTTTTTTTATTACAAGAAGCTTTGGAGATTACCCAAAAGAACAAGCTAGCATTTCTAATATTGCACAAATAACATATCAAGCCTAACAGCGCTAACAAGATCATGGTAAGACATACATATCAAAGCTAAGCTCGAAGGCTCAAAATAAAGTAATAGATTTGATAAATTTAAGCAAAGCTTCAAATTTAGCAAGTTCATCAACAGGGATCATAAAATGAAACTGGCCATGTCAAATGTCAAAGTAAGTTCAAAAAGCTAACAATGACCACATTAAGAGACAATCAGGTCCTGAATTGAATCATTTTGCTCAAATTTCACAAACGCCCATTTTTCAACAGTTTTTCATTTGCACTGAATATGGAAGTTGACTAATGATCTAACTTAGTGACAAGATTCTGGACTAGGAGCCATCCACAAACTTATCCTAAGCTTCGACCAGAAGTTGATTAAAGGTATATCTTAGTGAAGAAGATCCTGGACTAGGAGCCATCCACAAACTCTTCCTAAGCTTCTACCAGAGCGACAAATCTTGAGGTTCATGTCAGTTCTGACACGCAGTCCCCATGAGATCGTCTGGATCATCAAACTATCTCCAAGCTCATGTCTTTGACATGTAGTCTCGTAAGAGTAGTTTGACACAATTTAAGCATAAGACAATCTTGAAATTTGATTTTTCATGTTTCACAAGAGCAGTTTTAGATTCTCAAGAACACAAGAAGCTCAAGTAATTGTCAATTTTATATTCAAGAGCTAACAAAGTAATTCGGACAGGGCCAATATTACAAAAGGAGCACTAATTGCGCAACTAGCTAAAACATCCATAAATTACAATTTTTAGTTCGAGTTGTTTTAGAGTTCTAGCTCATACAGCAAAGACTTATCTGTATATATGAAAGCACGATAATTCTAGCAAGTCAAAGAACTAGACATGGCATTGAGCAAAAATTAAAATACTAAAGCTCCAAAAGGTAATAGGCAAAGCTTCATCAATTGTAAAAGGTAAGCAGAAAATCTTATATTACAATGCATATTTTTGGAATTTTCATATGAATGCAATATGATATAATGAGATGCAGTAAGAGCCTAAAAACCTAAAAAGTTTAAAAAGATCAACAAGTTCAGAAAAGAACAAGAAAATATCAGAAAAGATCGAACTCCCCTCAAACCAACCCATAGGGATTAATTACCCCTAACTCGCTCCTCAAGGTGGCAAACCTAGTTGGGTCTAAAGGCTTGGTAAGGATATCAGCCAGTTGAGCATCAGAGTCCACGAAGTGCAGCACAATATCACCTTTTTCGACATGGTCTCTAAGGAAGTGATAACGAATGTCTATGTGCTTGGTCCTAGAGTGTTGCACAGGTTTCTTAGCAATATTAATGGCAGAAGTGTTATCACAGAAAAGAAAAACACTAGCAAAATTTAACCCATAGTCCTTAAGAGTGGTTACCATCTATAAAATCTGACTACAGCAACTAGCAGCAGCTACATATTCAGCTTCAGCAGTGGATTATGCAACAGAAGACTGCTTCCTAGAAGATCAAGAATCAAGAGAAGTGCCTAGAAAGTGATAAATGCCTGAGGTACTCTTCCTATCTAGCCGACAGCCCACAAAATCAGAATCAGAAAACCCCCGAATGGACAAAGATGGAGAACAGGAATACCAAATGCATACAAAAGGGTAAAATGTAAAAGCTGAATATGCGCTTAACGGCTTGGCGATGGTAAGCTCTCGGTGGCGCCTGAAACCTCGCACAGATGCATACCGTGAAGTGGATGTCCGGTCTTGAGGCCGTCAGGTACAGAAGGGAGCCGATCATGCTGCGGTACTCGCGTTGATCCACGGCTTCTCCTTCCTCATCTTGATCCAAAACAGTCGAAGTCGCCATGGGAGTGACGATCGACATGCAGTCACCCGTATCGAAGTGTTTGAGCAGGTCCTTAGTGTACTTCGTCTGATGGATGAAGATCCCTTCCTTGCGTTGCTTGATTTGAAGCTCCAAGAAGGAATTGAGCTCTCACATCATACTCATCTCCAATTCCCTACACATAGTCTCAGAAAAACGATAATATTATCAACGTAAATCTAAGCAAGCAGGAAGTCATTACCACGCCTAAGAATGAACAAAGTCTTGTCTACCTTACCCATCTCAAAATCATTCTTAATCAAGAAGGTCTTAAGTCTATTATACCAGGCTCTAGTGGCTTGCTTAAGACCATACAAGGTTTTGGACAACTTGAACACATGATGTGGGTTCTTGGAATTCTCAAAACCTGGGGGTTGCCTAACATAAACTTCCACCTCTATGAAACCATTTAAAAAGACACTTTTAACATCCATCTGATATAATCTAAAGCCCTTAGATGCAGCAAATGCAAGCAGAATACGAATAATTTCTAGTCTAGCAACAGGAGCAAAGGTCTCATCAAAATCTAACCCCTCAACTTGGCTAAAACCCTGAGCTACCAACCTAGTCTTATTTCTAATCACAGAACCATCCTCCCAGAATGGTAAAAACCTGGTCGCAAGGAGTTACGAACTGGTCGTGACCAAATACAACCTGGTCGTATAGAGATACGAACTGGCCGTAAGTGATGAGGACCTGATCATAGATCATATTACATCAAGGTTCGTCCGCTATATTCTATGTGTATTTGGGAATCGTTATGTGCTGCTAGGTACCGCTGACGACTAGTGGTCGGAAAAGAGTTTGCGAGTCATAACCGATTACACATGAACCTGTGGGGTCGCACACTTAAAGGGTAAGGATCTGTTTTGGATGGTGATCCGAATCCATATAGGCCACGAGTTCCTAATGGGCCTCCAGGTCGAGATCCATGATGGATGCCTATATAAAGAGGGGCGGTGGCATGGGGTGAAGGTGAGGATGATCTTTGAAAGAACTCCCGAAACCCTAATAGCCACGCCTTCTCAACCACACTGCCGGTGCTAGCACTCCAGCGTGTGGTGATCCTGTCCCGTACGTGTGGATACCTTGGAGGTGTTGTTGCAAAGCATCAGCGCTGGGACGATCCGCAACTTGTGACGTTCACCGGAATCGGAGGAGAAGTCATGTGACGAATACGACCACTCGGAGGAGCAGACGTGCGACGAGTACGACTGCGACTGCATCAACTCGCTACAACGACTCTACTTCCGCTACGAGTCGGTGTGTCTAGCGGTAATCTCGTGATCTATTACTTACGGTGGTTTCTTGGTTGCGCGGTAAAATTTTATTTGTGCTATTGTAGCCTTACCGCGTTTCCCAACAGGTCTGACCACTGGGTCAATGGTAGTCTGACCGTTGACCCCCGGTGGTCTGACCGGTGCCCCTGGCGGTCTGACCATCGGCCTAAAGAACAGATCAAAACAACCCGACGGACGAAGTTGCAAATAGATGTACCTTTTAATCTACCACTCCAAACTCGATGGAACTTGGAACACACCTTCTCTATAATATCAGGAACCTATTCCAATCGAAGATTGTGAAAATTCTTGGAAGAATTATGATCCTTTTCCGTTTGAGACGATGAAGGTTCAAAACCGAGTCAAAACGAAAACTAGATCCAAAATCTTGCTCGTGGGTGATTGATGATCAAGATGATCCTAGATATGTTCCCACATGTCACAGCAAGCTAGATCACGTGAAGAAATCAAGCAAAAACTCACGGATCAAAGAAAGACTCAAAATCATCAAATAGAGAGAAGGAAAGCAAAGAGACATAAGTTTGATCAAACTTTCCTTGTATTGATTTGATATGATTTTGGCTTACAGCCACTCCATCAATAGAGGACAAAGCTCAATCTATGAGCACAAAATCAAATCAAAACTCTCTAGAACCCCAACCTCCACATCTCCTCTCCCTAAGCAAAATTAGGGTTTCAAACAATAAAAGAGGCGCAGAAGAGAGGGCGGCCACCTCCCTTCTCTATTTATAGTGGAGGCTTAGACCTTCTAGAAGTTTGACTCAATTTTGCTCTCGTTAAGACCCAAAACAAGCGGGTCACACACGCACGTATTTTAACGTGCTGTCTTTATCGCCTCTTGACCTAATCAGCTTCACCTTGCGCCATCTTGCGCCACGGATTGGCCAATAGGTCACCCTTGTCCATCTTGCACCACGCTTGAGTTCATTGACCTCACCCGGCATCGTCGATCGTTCTGGACCTCAGCTCTCCAAGCCTAGTCCCGATCATCCTCGCCGTTGACCGTCGTTGATCACCAAGCAACCTGCACAACAATAGACAAGCAAACCGAATCCGAGAACAAGTTTTTCACAACTTGACCCATGTTAGTCAAAACATGCATCATGCAACACATATGCACTGAAACTCATGACTTTGACCTAACAACCAAACATCGCCGCCATGAAGAACGTCGATATAAGTGAAAACCGATTAGACCGCCAAGGGCCGGTCTGACCGCCCACCCTGGCCGGTCGGACCGCCACCTATTGGCCGGTCTGGCCGCCAGCTGGGACTTAGCCAAAATCAGCACCTGAAATTCCGAAACCTACTGAAAATTTAAAACGAATAGAACTTTTGACTGGAGACTCCAAAAATTATGAGACTAAGTGCAATAGAATCCCCTCTGTTGCCTGCAACCTCTATTTTTGGCCCAGCTCAAAAAATCATTTTTGATTTAGTTTACCCGACCGCCGCTACGGCCGGTCGGACTAACACTGGCCGGTCCGACCGCCAGGGTGGCTGGTCAGACCGCCTGAGACCTGACAGCATGCCAACAATGCTGAAAACACATGAAACGATAAACCTTTAACATCATTGCCAATTGTCACATCATCCTAAGATCAGGAGCATATCCCCATGATATCCACAGTTTTTAGAAAATACAGAGAATTCAAATGGCAATTAGAAAATAGCAAATGAACTCAGAAAATTTCTAGAAAAATCTAGAAAATATTTCCAAGCACATAGAATCCAAATAAAATTATTTTGACAATAATTGATGTTGACATTACTTATATTAATTTATTTTGATACTAAAAGTCTATATTAAGCTTTATTTAAAATTCAAATAAAATATCTTGGGTGAATTTTCCTGAGACTAAACTACGCAAAAGATTTTTAAAGCTTAGAAAATTGGGATATTACACCAGACCCCACCGCCTTCTCCACCGCTGGCCTGAGCAACGAATCCACTTCTCATGAACTCCACCGTTCCAAGATTCGAGACCGGCCGATCCGACGGATCCTCTTCTTCCTCGCCGGATCCCCTTTTATTTCCTCCACCGTCGACCCTCCCCCACGATTTGCTTTTCCCTCGGCCGCGGCTCCACATCCGCCTTCTTTCTTTGCCTCTCACTGTCTCGCTACCCTTCCATGTCATGCGGGGCTCGCATGCAACCTACCGATCACCATTGGTCTACTCCCATGCGACATGGTCGCGGAGGACCACGCACGATAGGATAGTGGCGACCAACGGATCAACTGAGGTGCGACAACGATGATGGTGGTTCCGAGGTAAGGGTTTGCTCGAGTTAGGGTTTGAGTTTGATTGGCTCTGATACAATGTCGAATTTCAGAAATAATGGTATATCCTTGGACTCTCACATCTCTTATTTATAGTACTAAATATTACAATCGATTCGAACTTTTAAACTTATATATGACTTGTACTCTTATCTAAATTCTAATATCTCTAACAACGCATCATGCATCGTGTAGTACTCCTAGCGGCATTGCTTCCTCCGGTACATCACCACTCAGACGAGCATCCAGTACTACAACCAAGCACTCGAAGTAGAGACAGCGGAGAGCGGACACAGAAGTTGCAGAAGTAGTACAGCAGCATCCAGCCATGCACTGCCCAGGACAGCGTGCGTCCAATCCAACCCTCCCCGAGAAAATCTCCCCCGATTCGGACCTCCTCTTCCTCCTCCCTCCTTCACCAGACAAAACAAAACAAAACGCCAAATAGCAAAAAAGAACAGAGCGCCATTGCATTGCATCGCCACATCACAGGAGCAGGACAGCAGAATCACAAGAAGACCCAGCTCACTATCTCTCTCCCCGCCAGCCAGGCACGAGACCTTGGTCCCCCTAGCTTCCACCTCACTCCCTCACCTCACCTCACCTCACCTCAAGCTCAGCTCAGCTAGCTCACTACCCCTATATGGCTATATATACACCCTCACCCACAACCACCCCTCCACTAACCATCCTCACATCTCTCACCTCACACAGCTCTGGAGTTTCGAGCTAGCAGAGAGCCAGGAAGATCGAGATGCTGGTTGCTGCAATGGCGAGGTGCTGTGGCTTCTTGTCATTGCCGAGGTTGCTGGTGCTGCTGGTTCTTGGCGGCGAGGTGGTCGCGGTGGCGATGGCCAGGCCACTGCTGGGCAACGCTGAGCCGCCATCGCCCCCGGGCGTAGTGGCGGCCGGGCCGGCCGGCGGGGGAGAAAGGAGGCCTGATCGGTCGATCGCCGGCGCGGATGTGATCCTTGCGGGGTTCGCCGCGGCGGTGATGGCCGTCATATTCTGCTACATCAGGGTCACCAGGAAGAGCAACCAAAGGGTGCTAGGGCTTGGGGAGAAGGCATAAGAGGGTTCTCAACTTGTAATAGATGGTATTACATTTTTCTTCTTCTTTGGAGTTCAGAGAGACTTGTAAAGAAGATGAGATGAGATGAGATGAGATGAGATGATGAGAGGATGAAAAATATAGCAGTGTAGATGTCATGTTCAGTTTCTGGTTTGTCACTTCACTCTGTAGTTCCGCACTGTACATGTGTGATATCTCCGATGAGGGGATGAGATATATAGGGAAAATTAAGAAACATCAATCCAGCTAGTCTTTTCTTGCATCTGAACTCTCGCAAAAAAATTTTGCATCATGTTACCAGCGGCCATTATGTCTGAACGAAATCTGCAATCTTTACTCTGGATCAATGTGCATGTTTGATTTCCGAATGTATCGCAAGTCTGATAGAGTTGTTCAACTGGGTCACCAGGTCATCATTACCTACTAGGTACTCCTGAGCTGCGCCAATGACCCCTTAATTTGTACTTGTGAAAAACACATGTTTAGATCAATTGGTTTGCATGGATTTTTTTGGGTTGCATTTCTCATCTATTCCTTAGCGTTGTTGAGATATCCTGTTGCACGTCTCTAACGGACAATCTTACACTCACTTTTTTATTTCTCCCTCCACCTTTTATGTTTCCAATCTCTTAACAGTCTAGCTAGTTTCACCACTAGCCAGAAGTGAGGACGGAGTGACATAATCTCGCACTCTTCCTTATGCAGTAGCCCCACATCATATCATAGTTTATGAGATATGACGGTATTCTGATACTCTTTTTTTTTTTATGTGCAGCAGTCTCTGGATTAAATCATAATTTGTGAGATATAGTATTAACGTACACAGTATCAAAAATAAAGTAGATAAATCTCGTACAAAAAATTGAAATAACGACGACGAAGCAATTAGGATGAAAGAGAGAGATTTGGTAAAGCCGACCACAAATTTCTTAAGTATGATCTCAAAAGAGTACACTGCCTCAAAAGAGTACAAGGGGTTATCGCTCTCTCACAACCCTCTAGAATCTATTACCCTCTAGAACCTATTAGGACCATCAGATCCTTTTTCTACATAAGAATATAGTGCTAAAGAATAACATAGCCTCTAATCCTCTCGTACGTCTCTTGCTTTGGATGAGTTGATTTGTGACTTGGGTTCTCAAGGGATTGTCGCTCTCTCACAACCCTTTAGAACCTATTAGGACCATCGGATCCTTTTTCTACACAAGAATCTAGTGCTAAAGAAAAACATAGCCTCTAATCCTCTCGTGCGTCTCTTGCTTTCAATGAGTTGATTTGTGGCTTGGGTTCTCAATGACCACCCTCGTGTTTGTATGGTGCCCCTAGTTCTTCAACAAAGAGAAGTTGATGAGGATATACATGACATATACACCAATTTGGGCAAGAGAGGAGGAGCGGGAGGTCGGCCCATGAGGAAGAAACAAGAGCAATCAAGTTTCAATCTGCATGGTGTTTATTGTTATGCCCGCAACGTTTTTGAAGGTTTGTGCGCTAATTCTGACGTTTGAAATGAGAAAAAAGTTTATATTTAGAAAACCTATCAAGTATAGTTTCCAACGGATCAAATGACATATGAGTTGGAGCTTTCAACATAAAGTTATGACAAGTTCTTTAAAGGTTGCACAACCTGTCAAGGCGTTGCGCGAGAATTGCTAAAAAGGGGAGTATGTGGCTTGTGGGCACCTATGGGCGATCTGCTACTATCCTAAAATTTTTTAAAGGTTTAAAAGTGTGTCCTTATCTTGTTTCTTATGGATTTAATTCATTTTAAATAAGGACATTGAAGATAGGAATGTTTGAAGTCAATTCGGATTGAACTCGTCATCGCCAACACAGACTAGTTAAAAATGTTATATCTTTTGCATACGAACTCTGATTTGAGTATTCTTGGACTCGTTGAAAAGCTAACTTCAAGGCACACACAAAAGATTAAGTCTTATCTTCAAATTCCATTAGTGTGCGAAAACATCAAAAACAGACCGACGATAGATATTCCAGGCTTTCCTTTTTTTGAATCCAAGTTATCTAAGAGTTGTTTCTTATTTTAGGTGTCTTAGAAGGGCTATATAAGCTATTGTAAACGTCCATGTAACTCAAACTCAACATTATGAATTAAAATACACGTTTTTGTTTTAGCTTTTAGCTAATTTCATGATGAGGGTCCCACCGTTATCTAGGCTATGCCTGTTCTTCCAAGCCTTCAATATAGCTAAATTCTTGAGGGGAATTGGTCGTTTCCAAGATTGTTCTTATTTTTCCACTGGGAATTGAGGGTTCGTTTTTATTTTTGATCCTATGTCGAGAAGATCGAGCACCCCCATATCAGAAGTGGAAATCCTAATCCTATTAAGATTTATATAGGAATCCTTGTAGCACACATCTCCATGTCCTAGTAGGATATGATATGAGTCACTTTATCTGAACAATCTCCACCTATACTCTCATCCATTGAAGTCATCGTGCTCCTCTAAGGACTCGCTCCAAGTCGGCTCCACCTTTTTTGTTTTTTGTTTTTGTTTTTCCTCCCACTTTTGGAGTGCCCCTACCACACGGACTCATGCACGTCACCACAATGCGTGTATCGATATCCAGGCTAGTTCGCTAGCATCCTTCACCTGAGAGCTTCTTTATTTTGTAGTTTAGTTAACTACATCACCTGTTCCTACAACCCTCCAAGCCATAGGTTTTTACAGCCTCCGAGCTCCACCCGTTCATCGGTACTGTGTGGTTGGTCCAACCATGTCTTCTTTCTTCCAACAGCTACCACCTTTGCCTTTATGCCTGCTAGATTTTACAACCGTCTTTGCAGTTCCACATATAACTATAGATGAGATCTGAGTATCTACCATTGGCGATACAGTTTCCTTCTCCTGGCTAGGATTTTTATCAAACCCCATTGGTTGATCTTTACTTACAATTACCCATCAATCGGTATCCTCTGTTGTTCTCGATACTTTTCATGATTACCCGCCCTCTGCAAGTAACTTGCATGACTCCACCTCGAAGTAATACCTCACAACCTTTGAGTTTAAGCGACTTCACAGATATTAGATTCTTCTTTAAGCCAGGAACATACCGAACTACCACTAATGTACGATGTGCTTCATCATATGTCTCCAATGTAATCGTTCTCACTTTTGTAATTGCATACTACTTTCAATCTTTCAAGTGAACAGTTCCATGCACCGGGCGCAAAAGGTCCTTCATCGAATATCTCTTTCACCGGATATATATAGAAGCAACAACATGAATCTAATACCTATCCGTAATAAGTACCTAAGTGATTGATGACTAGTACGTCTGAATCATCTTTCGCTACTGCTACTGAGCATGCACCTTTTATTTTCTTTAAACTTGGACAATCTTTTCTCATATGACTTGCCTTGTCATATATATAGCATACACGCATGGCCATGATCTTGCCCTTTTGAAAGTATCTAGGCCCTCATAGTTAGTTTTGGTTATTAATAGCAATATTATGTTAAAGAACTAACATGTGTGCCAAGTTGTGTTATAGGTTAAAGTCCGATAATTATTTGATATATAAGGTCATTGGCAAGACGAATATGGTGAAAGATAAGTATAGATCAAGACAAAAGGTATTATATAGCTTAAGGATGCTTTTGAAGTTTTTATCGATCTCGGTATTTAGAGAAAAGATCGGATTCATAGGATAAATGCCGTACTATAAAGATAGATCATGGCTAGTAGCTTGAGGAATTATTTTTTGTACCATTATGATTAACCAGAGTTCATGCATTGTCTTGATTTGAGCTTCTGGAAGAATGTTTTAAAAATTGGTATGACCGCTGTTGACAAGCGGTACTACCGCAAGTCGGTAGTACCGATATCTATATGGCGGTACGTATTTTTTAGAAAGTATGTTTTCGAGTAGTTTGCTACTCTCTGAAAATCAAAACGATCATATTTTAATTGTGGTACTACTGCAAGTCGGTAGTGCTGAAAAATACATAGTGGTACGTATATTACAGAGAGCGTGTTTTTGAGAGTTTTGATCTCCCTTAGATCGGTATTATAAGATCGAGGAGGTCGACTAGAGGGGGGGGGTGAATAGGCGGTTTTTAAAACCTCTTTTGGCTAAAAGTAATTTATAATGCGAAAGCTAATAATACTTTTGTTTTACACAATTAAAACATAAATCAACTAGGCTTGACTAAGTGCACCAACAATATGAATACAATTGAATATAAGCAATTAACCAAATATAAGTAATCAATTGAATTCTATGAAGGTAAATTGCATAAGGTAAAATACAAGAACAAACTAAGATGACACAATGATGTTTTACCGTGGTGTTCGGAGACTTGCCGGTCTCCCCTAGTCCACGTTGAGGTAAACCCAAATGAATTGGACCGGCTCCAAAAATTAAGCCAACACTTCCGAGGTAAGTCCAACCACTTGGACCGGTTCCAACACGAACCAACATCTCGATCCACTCGGGGTTGCTCTTACTTCACTCCGAAGATGGTGAGCACCAAACCACTCACAACCTCGTCTGGCCTTCTCACAAACTTCTTGAGAAGATCACCGGTCCACGACGCCTCCACGTCGTCTAGGTGCCGGCAAACACCAAGAGTAACAAGACTCAACTCTCACTTGAACAAATCAATTGTCTAAGCTCAATGGATACACAATCCACTACCTAAAGCAACATATGCACTTAGGGTTTGCTCTCCAAACTCACTAAGTGTAACACATGCACATAAGATATGAGAGAGCTTGCTTTTTGCTCAAGGGATGAATAATGGCACCAGCAACCTTGCCCAAGGCCGGCCAAGGTAGGTATTTATAGCCCACACACAAAAACTAGCCATTAGAAACAAAATACTGAAAAATCAACACAAGCGGTACTACCACCGTTCATAGGCCGGTACTACCGCCATTCTATATCAGAAGAGAAACTAGCCGTTGAAAAGGGCAGCGTGGTACTACCGACATTCAACTCGCGGTAGTTCCGCACTCCGGTCCTTCCGTTTTCTGAAGGGCGGTACTACCGCTTCCACTTAGGTCCAACACATGGTATCTACTGGAAAAAACATACCGCACCATCTTCACGTATAACCGAGTTGCTGTAGTTCCACTCAACCAATGCCAGTACTCGCACTTCCAAGAGAGCAATAAAACTCAAAAATGTGTCTCTCTGAAAAAAAAAACGTATCGCTGGATTTTCGGGCCATCCGGGCTGCGGTAGTTCCGCCACAAGAACTCCGGTTCCGCCGACAACACGTCGGTACTACCGCTCTTTCTGAGAAAAATAGCATTGTCTTTCACAACAATCTCAATTGCAAAACACATTTGCCAATTGATGAGCCATGCCAATAAGGATCACATGCAAGATTTTTAACAAGTTGCAAAACACATTTACCAACTTCAGAATCATACCACAAGGAATAAGGTACATGGACTCAAACCATTCGTAAAACACATTTGCAAACTCAAGTCACATGCTACAACTTCATGCATGAGCATCAACTATTTGCAAAACACATTAGCAAATAATTGCATCATGCCACAAGGCGAAGGTGAATGGACTTCAACCATTTGCAAAACACATTTATAAATTATAGTGCCATGCTACAAGGATTAAATACATGAGCCTCGGCTATTTGCAAAACACATTCGCAAATAATAGCATTATGCATATATGAGCTAGAGCAAGCACAATGAGCTATCAACACATGACTAACTCATACTACTAGTCAAGACCCCTCTTAATAGTACGACAACCTATATTAGCAATCCGGTCTTCCAACCAATCACCAAGACCGGTAAAAGACTAGGAACACATCCTTAGTCCTAGCTAGTCATACCTTTACCTTAAGCAACTTCTTAAAACTTGATTACACACATCTTCACTTCAAGTCCGGGTCCTTGACTTTGATAATCACCAACTCATGATGATCGCTTTTGCATCGGGATCTTGACTCGATGCTCATCAACTCATGATGGCATCCTTCATCCCGAGTCTTGATATGCATCAACAGATGACACACCCTTCACTAGACCTCCATCAACACATGATGGGTCTTCTCTTCACTTGATGATCAACTCATGATCATCTCCTCTTCTTGAATCATCATCGACACACGATGATTTCCTTTTTCTTCAAACTCTTTATACTCATCAACACATGATGCATCCTTTACTTGAACCTTAACTTGATGACGATCAACTCATGATGCCATCTTAAGTCTTTATTACCCTGGAACATAACCTATTCATCCCGTTCATGAAAAATGTTAGTTCTACAATATGATTATCATTAATTACCGCATCATGCCACTAACTCATAATGGTGGGACAAGATACTTCAATCTTTCCATCTTTGGTAATTGATGATAACCACTTCAATTACACATAAATTGAAGGTAGATAAATGAGAGAATAAATGAGTATATATGAACTACATAAGTTTTATATATACTCAAGGATATGTTTCAAAGTAGAGATCCCAAATATATGTGGAGAACGGAATGTGGATCAATACTACTGAAACTACAAAATATAGAGTGAATTATCCCTAAATGTGTGCATACACGAATGTGTAAATAGAAACATATGCACATATTCAAGTTATACTTATGGTGGAGTTCAACCTATATTTTGGATCCGAGGAATGCAACAATATATAGAAATATGATGTTGAATGCATACCTCTTTGAATTTCACCTTTATATCCAAATGAGACTACACACTAGATATAACAATAGAAATGTTAGTCTCACAAATAGATTTATCATTAATCACCAAAACACCCCCATTAACTCATAATGACGGGTCTAGATCCTTCAGGTATGACTGCAAATCCCTGAGCGGTACTACCGGAGCGCGGTAGCATTGAAGTTTACTTGGCAGTACGAGTTTTCCAGAGAATGTGTTTTTGAGAATTATTGAGCTCGGGAAAACGGTAGCTCCATTCTAGCTGAGCGGTACGACTGCGATGTGGTAGTACCGATTTTTAGTTGGCGGTAGTACTGTAACTTTATGTGTAGCGGCTAGTTAAGAGTCTCATCGTTCGACCGCTGAGCCAAGATCGGTAGTCTTGGGTTTCAATAATGCACTACCGCAAATCCTGATTTTCCCAGGAATGCGGTTGTAACAGCTAGTTTTGTGGTTGTGGGCTATAAATACACCGCCATCTGCACCAAGGCAGGAACCTTTGGCCATACTCTTGAGGCTTTGATTCTCTCTCTTCTACACATTTGCATTCATTAGTTTATCTTTTGGCTATTGATAGTCTTCAAGCAAGAGCTACGATTTATTACTCTTGGTGCTTGCCGGCACCTAGACGGCTTGGAGAAGCTGCGTGGTGATCACTTCAAGAAGCTTGTGAAGTGATCCGGCGAGGGATGTGATTGGTGTTGTGCTCACCAACTCCGGAGCGAAGGAAGAGCAACTATAGTGATCGAAGGTGATGCTCAATTAGTGGAACCGGCTTGATTTGTTCAAGCTTCCTCAACATGGACTAGTGAACACTAGCAAGTCTTCAATACCACAGGAAAAACTCCATTATCTCCATTGTGGTTCAATTTCTTGTCTTTACTCTTCCGCGTTTACAATTTTAGTATTTTACTTGTGTATAATTGGCTAGCTAGAATTGTATCAAGTTTTGTCTAGTTCTTAATTGAGATAAAAATTGTAATTAGGTGAAGAATTTTACAAACCTCCTATTCACCTCCCTCTAGTCGGTTATCCTTGATCCTACACCTTTTTCTTCTGTGATTATTGCTTTTGCCTACAACACCTATTGCAGCCAATGCTTGATCACCCGAGGATGAAGATTCCGGTGGCTTCTTCAAAGACCCCTCTTTCAATAGATATGCAACTGTCTTGATAAAGTTGAGAGTGATTTTCTTCACAAGAATATTTATCACCAACTGCTCCCATGATGGCGGTAGAGATGATGCCAATATGACGGCCATGTCGTTCTCCTCAATTTTTTCATCCACACTGATTAGTTGTATGACAAGCTTGTTGAAGACGTTGAAATGGTCAACGAGTCGTGTGCATTCCTCCATATGCAACATGTACAGTTGTCGCTTTAGCACACACCAGTTACTCCATAATTTCTTCGGTGAGTCATCCTTAATCACTAAGTACTTTACCTCATCGAAGAAACATAAACAAATTGTACTGACAGCTTTCCGCTCCATCACCTTTCAGTCTTTATCGAATGTCTTTCCCAGTTTGTTCCCTTTAAGAGTATCGATTAACCCCTGCTGGACAAGGACACCCTTTGCCACACATTGCCACACGCTGAAATTTCTTCCATTGTTAAATTTCTCTACTTGACTCCGCATCGTCGACATCGATCTTGATCTTATGCTTCCTGACACTTTGTCGACCTTTTCTCAAATCAGATTAATCAGGTCTTGTCTATAATACCACTTGTTATACTATAATACCCCTCCTTATGCGCAGCAGCCCCCGGATTGGATCAGAGCTTGTGAGATATGATACGAGCGTGCACAGTATGAAGAATGAAGCAGATGAATCTCATAGAGAAAACTGAAATAACAGCGATGAAGCAACCGCGACATGAGAGAAAGATTTGACAAAGCTGGCCGTAAATTCCTTAAGCACGACCTCGAAAGAGTAAAAGGTATTGTCGCTTCCTCTCAACCCTCTCGAATCTTTTAGGATCCTTACCCTATATAAGAATTTAGTGCTAAAGAATAACCTAGCATCTAATCAGCTCATGCGCATCTTGCTTTGGATGAGTTGTTTTTGTGGCTTGAGTTCTCCGTGACCATCCCTCGTGACTTTATATATTGCCTCTCTAGTTCTCCTCAAAAGAAAAGTGAGAATCCTAATCCTATTAAGAAGGATTAAGATTTATATAAGACCCATTGTGGCACACATCTCCAAGTGCCAGTAGGTTAGGATACGAGCCACCCTATCTCAACATGGGCATTTGTTAAGCAAGGCCCTGAAGAATAGTGTCGTGCCTTCCCTATCATCAGGTCCATCCAATCAAAGAATCTACGCATGTGATCGATTGCTACCGCAAAACGATTACTTCACAAAGGCAAACGGTGTGAATCCCAGAAGTGACCTCCGAAAGAACTGGAGCTAGGGTTTTTGCTCCGACTAAAAATGGACCTAGATCTCATCCTCAAGCATTTTCTTCCAGCCACAAAGCTGGACTAATTGCCGAGTAGTGAGTAGTGCTCCACTATACAACTGTATTCATTTTGCAGGGGCAGGGACAATTCATTTGGTTTTGTTATTTGGGACTCAAAAGGACACGGAGGCGCTCCTCAGTCTTAGAATACATTTGGTCTGATTTGAGCTCGCCCAATAATACCAGCTTACCCAATAATGTGCGGTTATCTGTATGTTAAGGTCGTATTTATGTGTATGTGGGCGTACGTGTGATGTGTTTGCATGAATGTGTCTGAATATGTATTTAAAAAACATATCTCAGCGTGAGAATAAGAAAAAGAAAAACTAAACGCAACCAGTTGCAACATGGCGACATGTGAAGGATCGGATGGTTCCGAATTGTCGAAGGCACAAAAAGTGTTTGCTTGGCCTCTCTTTTGACAAAACTATTTACACAGACACAGGGATGTAGGAACACTAGCTCTATATATTTTTTATTTTTTTAAAAAAAATATTCAAATTTTTATTTCAAAATACAGTAATAATACTAATTTTTTTTATTTTACATGAATAATTATCTGTCGCTCAACCGTTAGACGACTAATCCAAGTTGCTCAACGGTTGAGCGACAAGTGTGCAAGTAGCTCAACGGTTGAGCGACTTGGCCCAATTAGCTCAACGGTTGAGCGACTTGCACACTTGTCGTTTAACGGTTGATTCTAGTGTACAGATCACTCAGCTAGCAGGGCATGCATATATACTGCTGGACGACAAGTGTCAAGTCGCTCAACCGTTAAGCGACTTGAGCTAATCGTCCAACGGTTAAGCGACAGATGATTATTTTTATAAAATAAAAAATAGTATTATTACTGTATTTTAAAATAAAAACTAGATTATTTATAAAAAAAATTCCCATTTTCCGTGTCCTCTCAGAGGATGCATGAACACCTTCTATTTATTATGGATGTGATGCCACCTTGAGTGAGAACGACCGCGCAACAACGAAAAGTGTATACCTTTGCTGAGCAGTATAATTTAGTAGCGTTCTCGTTCCACATGCAAGGGGATCATAGAAATATGCATGTGGGATCCTAGAAATATGTCATTTGCATAAGTAGAGCATAAATAGCACGAGTGTAATTTTTACACATTACAAAATAGCACGTCCTGCATTACTTTGTCGTTTCGTTTTGTTTTGTTTTTTATATATATTGAGACCAGTGTCATTTTCTGTCAGGTGGGGAAGATTTTTTTAGTTCATATTTTTCATGTAGGCACCGTAATATAGCTCTATCTTTATCGAATCCCGGATAGCTATATTGTGGTGAATCACTTCTCTTGGTGGGTGATGGATTCATAGGCTCAGGGTTTCACCCTCCGAGATTCTGGGCTGTTTTGCAATGTGAATTGTATGAACTTCATAGGAATTTTACAGGAGTTTCATATGAAATAGTTTAATTTTTATAGGATTATAGCAAAATATTTACATTCCAAATGTGTCTTACATGTATATACCTATATTTATACACATACGAGAGTGTCTCAATTAAAAAGTGTGCGTGTCCATACGTGACTATGTGTTTACCTTGTAATCTCAAGAGGTCAAGTACAATGTGTATTTTAAAAAATTGCATACAAATACCAGTAAGACTGCACTAGCTTTACAATTCATATAGCTATAGTGCTGATTTTTTCTCTCTACAATATACCCAGCAATAACTATAAAAACAAATCGAAACATCGGCCAAGCCAAAAGCCAAACATAAAGCGATAAACCCCCAGGAAAATTTTCAGCCAAAACCAAAGCCAAAAGCCAGAGCAGTAAAGGCCCCAGCACCTGTGCCTCCAAGACCAAAAGGACCTCCTTTGCCCACCACTTCCCCTTCCTCCCCGGCCCACCTCTCGCCACAGCAGCCATGGCCGCCTCCTGCGACCTCCTCGACGTCGACCCCCCCGAGCTCCAGTTCCCCTGTAAGCTCCCCGCCCCTTTCACTCCCCAGTTCCCCTTGCTACCTTCCTCTCGTTTCAGATTATTTTTTTTCCAGAATTTGTTGTCTGAATTTTTCAGCTGAACCTTTTGCAATTTCTTGGCATGCCTAGTCGAACTCGACAAGCAGATCTCCTGTCCCCTGAATATCAGCAATAAAACCGACAGTACTGTTGCCTTTAAGGTGATTCGCCTGTTAATTGCGGTGCAAAACCCTAGAAAATTGGGTTTGGTCGCTTTATGGGCAGTAGCTTCTTGAGGGATTCTCTTACGCTTTTCTTGGTGCCCTTTGTGTTGTGTGCGGGTAGTAGGTTAAGACGACGAGCCCCAAGAAGTACTGCGTGCGTCCCAACAATGGCGTGGTGCGGCCGCGATCCACCTGCGTAGTTGTAGGTAATGTGTTGTGTTTACTGGACCAGCTAGAGTCCAAGAAACCGCCCAATTTAGAGACTTTTTTGGTTGATCTTAATTGAGAAGTTTCAATGCGTTGCGTGTGCCAGTCACGATGCAGGCACAAACTGTTGCGCCACCGGATTTGCAGTGCAAGGACAAATTCTTGGTGCAGGGTGTCGTCGTCAGCGACGGCCTGTCAGCCAAGGGCATCACCTCTCAAATGGTAGTAGTACTTGGATGTAGTTTTCATGTAGTTCATGGCTATATGTTAGTTAATTCGTGGTTTGGTGTTTGTTGCCTAGTTCATGAAAGAGGGTAATGCGGTTGAGGAGGTAAAGCTGAGGGTCGCTTATGTGATGCCACCCGAAGCTCCGTCAGAGATCGCAGAGGAGAATGATGGTCCACAGCGAATTTTAGTGTCTATGCAGCGAATTGTGGATTCTGGGAGGAGTGCTTGAGCTGTCAAGTGGCCCGGTATCATTGAGATCAGCTGAGCTGGGGGCATTAAGTGTACTGAATGTTTCTTATATGATATTTCTTTATTGCTGTGAGTCTCTAAGGAGATGAATGGATTGTTTGCTTAATGTGCTTTCAGGAGGCGGGATCACCCTTTGGAAGAGTTGTGAGGGCTGAGGATTTATTGAAGGCTGCAGGACCTGCTGTTGTATGTGCTATATGTATATATGTTCTTTGGTTTATAGTTTTATAGTTTGTATAATTCTTAAAATGTTGGTTTTTATTTCTTTATGATGTGAAATGGTAGGAAACTAGAACATATGCAGGACCTGACAAACAGTCCCTTGAGGTGAGTTCATTTAGCTTCCGAAGTTCAATTGGTTTTTTTTTTGTCTTTCTCAGTTGTTTTTCTGTGTGGAATACTGATAGCTACGTCACACAACTAGGTAAAATACAAAAAATGCTCGTTTAACAGAAGGGGATATTTACAAAGGAGAAATCCATTTTGATGCTTGCTAATCCTATTCATTCATTTTTCTTTAGTCTGTGAATAATTGTTTCACAAGAAACAATGGGGATGAAATAGAATGTCTTCCGTACAAATAAATATGAACGGTATTTAGTTGCTTTATATTGGAATTATATCTAGTTGTGACTTGTGAGTTTTCATTGTGCACACATGGCTATTTACCCATACTTCTGTTATTCATCTAGTTAATCTGCTTTATTATTGGGGTTTGTTCTTAGAGGGTCTTCATCATTTTTATAATTCAGTATATACATCATACAACTGGCATTGGTAGTGCTCTTTTAATTTAGTGTGTTTTTAGTATTTTACTAATGCAACCCAGGCATCAAATTACTTGTTTGATGCAAATTGTA
Organism: Hsuehochloa calcarea; assembly: GCA_036346395.1. Lineage (NCBI taxonomy): Eukaryota > Viridiplantae > Streptophyta > Magnoliopsida > Poales > Poaceae > Hsuehochloa > Hsuehochloa calcarea. The sequence continues at coordinate 9,978,866 of CM070611.1, read as the reverse complement.
ATCCATTTCAGCATTTCCCTTGTAATATATTTTTTAGACGCCTTGTAATTGTTGTTTCTGAGCTGAATAACCACTTGTATGTTTCCCTCATTCCAGCTGTCAGCTTTAATGGCAAAATTGACGGAGGAAAAGAATTCTGCACTTGAGCAAAATAAAAAGCTTCGAAGCGAATTGGTGAGTATTAGGTTGGAATCATGTGCTCTTTCCATGGGCCACCATTGGCACCCTGAATAGTAGGCGGATGTACTTAATAATGCAAGAGTTCTCTCCTTTTGATTAAAATATTATCATGAAAATGAATGTCATTATATCACCTACCTCAAATAAATGTTCCTGTAAAATATACACATGAACCGTTATTCTAGGGATCCCTTTGATGGGGCTTCAAGCTGCATATCTGCAGCAGTATACATCCATTAATTGATGTAGTTTGTTCAACTGTTTTTTTAGTATGGAATTCTTTTAGGGGTACCCACTTAAACTAGAATATGCACGAGGAACAATCCTAGATTCTTAACTATGCACTCAATAATGTGCATTAGGCACTTATACAGCTATACTAGATGCTTAAAAGACTTGTGTACTTGGAGGGATCTCACAGGTCCAGAACAAGAACCTAAGAGCATTTAACTCTTCAAGAATGTGACCTAAAGAACTGGAGTAAGCTCTGTCCAGAAAATTCTCTTTTTTTAAGGGAATACAACAGTGGAAATCCCTGCTGTTAGTATATTAAATTAATATATACGATAGTATGGTACATCAATATTTACAGTAAAAAAAAGAAGAATTTAGCCCAGCAACCGGGCAATGTTCTCGTTGACTTTTTGTGAAACTCGAACTCTTGAGTGAGTATACCAAGGAGAAATTTTTTCCATCTGAACTTATCTGGGGGCACCCTATCAAAAGCGCATCTACTTTGAAGCCAAATGTGCCCACAGCCAAGGGTTATTATTTCTTTAAACAAGCTTCCATCCATTCTTGCAGAAAGTCTGGCCCTTTTTACCATGCTTAGAATTCCGAGAGAAGTATCCCATTTAATATTAATCAGTGCTCAGCAGTCTTCACTAAAGTTGCAAGTGAAGATGGTCTTAGGGTATACTCACTCAAGAGTTCGAGTTTCACAAAAAGTCAACGAGAACATGATTCTGTTTCCACAGAGAAGTTCTTCCTTTTCAATCGCAAAAACTCCTGAACTAAACTCCCTGAATGGGAGCCAAACTTGTGAATTATCATGTAGTAATGAACAATCTAAACTGGTGCATCTTGAGGATGACTTTTGGTTGATTTTCTGCAACTGGAATAAAAATTCTCTGCTAAGGAAGGCGCTCCCATCAGACTTTTGTTAGTCTTTCTGGAAGAATTGGTCCCCTGAATTATGATATCTGTAACTACCATAATTATTTTATCGAACCCACTGTAAAATGTTTGTTGCTTCAACATGCAGGAGCTTGTAAGGTGTGAAGTCGGTAAACATCAAGGACGCTTCTCACTGGTATTCTTACTGGTGGTTGGGTCGCTTAGCATCATTCTGGGCTATCTTGTAAAGAAATGAGAATTTCACCTTCCAGTCTGATCATATAATTCATACAGTAAATAAAAGGTGACATCGTGTGGTGTTTAGTTTTGTTGGCCGACTACCAGTATTACAGAGAACAGATCAAACCAAGTTTGGTGATGTTTGCTAGTGCCCAATTGACAAAAAGATGGTTTGTCCAATGGCATCTAATTTGATCCATGATGTATTTTAACTAATCATTGGAAAGTAACCGCTCTTGATTGTGGTGTGTGATTGCTGTATAAATTCTTTCTAATTATCATATGAATTGTGGATTGTGTCAGTTTGAGTATGACCATGTCTTACAAACGAACAGAGATCTTGTCCAAATAACGCAGATATGTTGGTCGAACTACATGTTTGTTCGAATTGGTTAATATCAAAAGGAAGCTGCTTAGCTGCCACAGCCAGACTTCTCGGCCGACTGGCGCCATGGTACTCTTCGAGTTTTGACCATATTGCGAGGTTGCATCATGGCTCTTCAAGTGCCATTGCCACTGAGCCAGCGGTGGCTACCAAGTTCGCACTGTGCACAAAACAACAATTCTGGCAGGGCAATGCAGAATTTGTTTTACAAAGTGCAGATCAGAAACCCAAAGCAAGTATGTCCACCAGGAAAGCAGGAAAGTGTTGATAAACTTTACAAGCAAAGAGCATGCGAACTACAAGCTCGCTACAATAATACATTTGTATGCTAATCGTGCTACCACAACCACAATTTGTTCCGTCCTATCCGCAGTTCACGCCGCCGTGATCCGGAGCCGTCGCCGCTGCCGCAGTCCGCGCGCACCACCTCCAGGTCAGCGCTGTCCTCGGCGCTTCACTGCGACTCCGCTTGCTTGATTTCTTGCTCCCATCGTCTCTAGTTGATTTCTTTCGAACGGATTGATATTGTAGAACTTGGTTGAAACGAATGGGCAATACAAAAGGCATCCTAAATTCGTTGGTCGTGGATTCAGCTATGGGTGGTGACGCGAATCGTTGGCCTCGACTACTCCTGAAGCCATGGCGGAAGTTGCAAAATGAAGAAGACTAATTGCTTTGAGATTTGCAATGGCCACATGTCTAATTTCTAGGAGGGATGCCACATAGCTTCTATGGCCAGACCTGGCCAAACGGACGGTCCGGCTCGGGGCCAGCTAGGTACGGTCCATTCTGTTTCGGCTATTATTCGTGCCGGGTTGGGCCGGCCCATGGGTTGGGTGGCGGCTCGGGCACGGCTCGTCGGGCATTCGTGCCGTGCCGGGCCAGTTCGAGCCCGTTTGACCTGTTGGGTCCGTTAGAATAAAAAAAAACAAAAAAAATCAAAAAAAAATCCAGAAAAATGTGTATAATTCAGAAGTAAACATGAAAATTAAAAAAAAAATAAGACAATCATATTGAAAATATAATAAAGAGCTTTATTAATGTCCAACTAGTTGCCTCGTTAAAACCTTCGCCAAGTAAAAACTCAATGAGAAAATCTTGGCAAAGGAAAAATAGTACAGCATATAGCTCTACAATTCTACATATATAATACATTCTTGTTCTATGTGTCGGTGTCATTGTCTACGTACAGATTTTCGAACACCTCCGACAACTCTGAATTTTCCACAGAGTGTACAGAGCGTTGTGTTCGTAAATCAGTTTGTTTCCGGTCATTCACAGTTAGAAGGATCTTAACCATCTCACTTGTGAGACTTGTTCTTCTCTCCTCTAATATTCTTCCAGAAAGACTAAAAGCAGACTCGGCGGAAACCATAGAGACATGAATAGTTAACACATGACGTGCAAATATGGATAGCATGAGATATGTTAACTTATGTGCTTGCCACCGTTGCAAGATGTTGAAGCCTTCTGAGTTAAAATCAATCGTATCGCTATGCAGATAGGTGGATAGTTCTCCACTGCTTGTGGGTCTTGGCTGGGCAGGCGTTGGTGTAGAAGAAGAAGAAGACCTGGACCTGGACCTAGACCTAGAGTAAGAGGCATCGAAGATCGCGCCCCACATATTTGTCTTCCCACTTGAGGTGAGGGCTATTAGAGGTCGTTACGAGCGGACTCCCCGGAACTTATTTTCATACATTTGGTAAACCTCATATAACCGAGAACGAACTTCTGTAAAATAGTTAGTATATTCTAGCCCCGTAGCATCACTAAGAAGATCAAGTACAGTACCAAATGCATCAATTTTAGCCATAGGATCTAAAAGAAATGCAAATGCATATAGGTAAGGATTTCTCTCTAATATTTAAGATATTTAGATTTCATAGAAACATCAGCATTGCGTAAAACTAAGTTATTTTCATACATTTTCAATTGAGTAACAATTCATAAAATAGTATGCATAATGATAGGAGATGTTGGATAGTGGACAGTGGAGAAAGCAACAGTTGTCTCATAAATTTTTTTTCTAAAAATGACAGTATCTTCTCAGCAACGAACCAATGTTGCTCAGTTAATAGTATAGTACCATCAGTGCTAGGATAGTGCGTTTGAATAAAAATAGAAAAAGTGCTCTTGTATGGTAAAATATTATTAATCATGAGGTAAGTAGAGTTCCACCTTACCTCCATGTCCAAACCAAACTTTCTTGGACGTACACCCATCGCCCTGCAGAAGTTCTTATATTGTGTTATTCTTATGTTAGAATTATTCAAGAAAAAAATCGCATCGCGAAAAGCTTTAACATATGGATTCAACCTCTTGAAACCACATTTGACTATAAGGTTGATAATATGACAAGTGCATCATTGATGTAGCAAGAAGGAATTGACATATGTACTCAACACTGGAGTAAGAATGTTCATAACCCTAGAGTTTGAAGTGGCGTTGTCTAAAGTAATTACGACTTTGATAATACAGTTCGCAGTATTCTTCCCTGTGTGTGCTATATCAATTAATTTCAAAGCTATACTCATTTTCTGCATTACCCAGTCACCATTAACATAATGTGCAACTACACTAAGGTAATCCTTCCTAACCCGACCACTCCATATGTCCGAGGTCAGGACCACTGAAAATATGCACGTACTAAATAGTTCCTTTATTTTATTACGACGTTCATTATAGTATTTTACTAGATCTCGAGTTGTTGTCTGTCTAGAAACAGAAGAAAACCTAGGATTATATGCAGTCCTAATGTAATTTTGGAAAGAAGCAGACTCGCCAAAGCCTAACGGTAAATCCTCAAAAGCAATTAAACGACACAGAGATTGACGGGCTACCTGGGGATCGTAGTCCCAGCTAGATACCGTACCGTCGGGGTTGTATTGCAACTGCGTCTGCCTCATCATCTATCCTTACTTGGTTCGACATCTTGTAGCATGTCTGAGCAAGTGTCCCGTTCCACCTGTAGATTTTGCAGACAATTCATGGTGACAAATTGTACAAATAGTATATGGTACCTCATTTCTCGCTGCGTCTTGTTTCGTTATCCTGTTGAAATTCTCCTACACTCCCGATGTAGACGGTCTCGACCTCTTTGCTCCTGTTGCCGTAGAGCCTGACGCTGCCATGGAGCCTTGCTCCTCTTGTTGGTTTGAGGTAGTCGCAACCGCCTCCATGGACACAATTTTCTCTGGTGAAAGTCCGCAATCACCAAGAGCAAAGCTGTCGTAAGGACTATCCATAACGAGAACTGCAAAATCAAAACTAACACTATTACTACTTTCATCCTAGCATAACAAGAATTAACAATAAAAGTATTACAAAAACAATATTGTACCTCTTTCACTGACTTGCTGCCGAAAAATAAATTTCCAAATTTTGGCATAAATTTTTGGAATTTTTTCAAATTAGTTCAACACGGATTTGAATTCACACAACACAATTTCAAAGAGAGAATGAAGAATGAAGGGGGTACGGTGGCTATTTATAGAATTTTTTTTGAGATTTTTTTTTGCTATTTTTTAAGACCCTAACGGTCAAAAACAGTCAAAAAAAGACTAAAAATCCCACATGCCGTGCCTAGGCACGGCCCGGCTGCCCTCCCCTGCCGACCTACCCGCGCCCGTGCCTTCTTCTCCCCCTGCCGGCTCTGCCTCGCGGCCATCGCCCGCGACATCAAGCAGATCTCGTTCAGATCGCCGGTCTCGCGCCCGCCGCCTCGTCGCCCCCGCGCGCCGAGCCGCCTCGCCAACCGCCCTCGCCTCTGCGCCGACCTAGCCACCTCTTCGCCTCCGTTCCTCCTCACCGCCTCGCCACCTCTTCGCCTCCTCATTGCCCATTGCCTCTTCGCCTCCTCGCCGCCTTGCCTCTCGCCCTTGACTCCTCGCCGCCTCGAGGCGACGCAGATCGCGTTAAGGTCGGCCGTCGAACTCTCGCCTCCTCGTCTGCGCCGCTTGGTCCCGCATCACGGGCGCGCCGTTCTTCCCCTCCCGCTCTCGCGCTGCCCTCGCGGCCCCGCCCATCTTCCTCCATGCTGGCTCTTCGGGCCGTGTCGTGTCTGGCACAGCCCAACACTGTACATGTCGTGCTGGGCCGACTCACCGCACCGAGGTGGCGGCCCAGGCACGGCCCGGGCTCTCGTGCCGGGCCGACACGGCCCATAAACAGTGCGAGTTATACCATGTCTAGGCTGGGTCTACAGTACCGTGCCTCATGCCAGCCCGGTAGACTCACCCCATTTGACAAGCTCTATCTATGGCACGGGTGCTGTACAATTTTTTCTGTCACCGTACTACTAGCGTAACGTTCCTTGGGGTCATCCACTCCTAGCCGCATAGGCCCTGGACGTTCTTGAACCAGTGCCAAACAAGAGGTACGTGAGGCCTCTCTTTATCAGTCAGCGTTGATTCTTTCTTTTTTTACACAGAAACGGACATAACTTTTACAAAAAGCTAATATCGAGATTTATAGAACCAAATATCATACAGAACCAAGCTGGAGAGACTAGCTAACCAAGAAACCACATTCTAGCACCAACATCAGACTGAAAGTTCAAGACAAAAAAGAAAAACAAGTGGCAGAACATAACCCCCTATCTTACACATCCAATCTTCAAAAATTAAATTAGGCCTAGCCTTCTTCCAAAGCACAAAAATCCTTCAGTCAGTCTTCCGCCAAACTTAACAAACTTTCTAACTCCATATGCTCAACTTCGTTGATCAGAATTCGCCAACACTACAAACATAACATAAATTTGAACATAATTTCAGTTGGTTGCTTAGGAAAAGTCTTTTCAATCGTTATTTTATTTATGATTTTCAGAGTGTCTAAGTCAAAGCTACAAAACTGAATAAGCCAATATGATAATTGTTAGCACCCTTATTATCTAGAGCTCCGGCCAATTCTCCCACAAAAAGGTTTTTCTTGACACACCCAAGCAAACTTTGTCATGACACATTGGAAGAGGACATTATTTGTATCCTCAACAACACTATAAAGAATACAGTTTTCATCACCTTTCCACTTCCTCAACTTTAGTTGAGCTGCAGTTTGGATCTGTTCAGATAAGTTTGCCAAAAAAAAAAAATCTTCACTTTAAAGAGAATCCTACTTTTACAAAGATTTTGCATTCTTTTCACTCAATATCCTATTAGCCGTTAATTATTTTTCCATCGGCAGAACCAGTGGCTAATAGGATATGGCCTCTGCAAGGCCCTCCCCACTCAATTTTTTTTTCCCTCGCTGTAGTAGCATCGAACGCTTGAGGTTTGACACACGAGTTACAAGCAACCAAAGCTGGTTTTCCTTCTCATGCTTTGCAAGTTTGCAACCATTACACATCACTCCCTCCAAGGGAATCGTGTAAAGAATCGTTCGTACCAAGTAGCGACACCAAGGCAGGCACCACACCGTCCGCAACTCGGCAGCGCCGGCGCCTCCGACCGTGACGCCGTTGCTGCCGCCCACGCCAAAACCAAGTCTCTTTCGGAATAAAATCCTCGTCATCTCGCGTCTTTTGTCCGCACGGTTTGGGTGGGGCGGCACGGTCGGTTGGCACTGAACTGTCAGGGAGCCGGCCTTGCAGTCCTGTCCTGCACAGCAGCCGCACACAGATTCAGAACCGAGAGAGGCTCCACAGCAGTTGCTCAAAAAGAAACAGCACGAATGAACCAATGGACACCACGATGTAAAAGAGTTTGCGGCGTCTGTGTACCTCTTCTCCAATGCGGACATCGACGAGGTGGAAGGATTTACTAGTCACCAGACAACAAAAAAGAATCTGGTCGCCTGACTCACCACTCAACACCAGTGCTGAATTGGGCCATCCCCCATGTAGTACAATGTTATTGGGCGATGTTGTTTCTTCCAAAAATAGTCCCCTGGCATATTCAGCAATAACGGAACAGGACAGTACGCTTGCACCTTTATATAAAGGAACCCCGCGCCATCCTCAGCTTTGGTTTCTTCTCATTGTCCATACCTCAGCAGAGCATTCTCAAGTATAGCCTTTCCTTTCCTCCACTCCATTCAGAGATTCAGATGGCTCAGGTACGCAGCAAAACTCTCCCGGATGGTTTTGATTCTTCAATTCCTTCAATCACTCGCTCACACCTTCGTATTGTTTGGTTAATTCTCAGCAGAAGGTGGTGCTGAGGGTTCCAACCATGACCGACGACAAGATTAAGCAGAAAGCCATTGAAGCTGTTGCGGATATCTACGGTAACAATTTGCACCATCCCTCGCTTGTTTAGCTGTTCGAACTTGGAGAATATGGTTCGATCTTTGATCAAAAGACATTAGAGATGAAAAATGCAAAAACTGGCATAATATTTCTTTCATCATTTGTTCATCATTCAATCTATAGTTCACTATTTGAAAGCATTAGCATGGGTTTTAAGTGGAAGCTTGAGAGGAGAAATCATGTTAGGTCTGGTGGAATTGGTTTGTTACACATATTAACATGAAGATGAGGACCATTCAATAAGGTCACATGATATAGCTAGGCATACAAAAGGGCTTATTTTTTATGTATGATTTATGAAATTTGTTAATATGGGCCCTTCACGGTGAATAACTGTACATAAAGTTGGTGCATGTTTGACAGAAGAAGTGGATGTTTCATATCAAATATTATCACATAAACATTTAAAAACTTGCATCTCTGAAAAAGAGGAAAATGCTCGCTGTCAGATGTATACATATTATAATCTTCAATAGAACTATTTCTCCAATGCAGTTTTTTGTATGCCATATCTGAACACCAGATAAAATGGAAGATGCATATATTGATAGAAAGGGTGCGAGCAGGAATGGCAAATATTATTATGTCAGCGAGAAAATTTGATGCAATACACAATTACACACCTCATTTCACCCACAGGTATTGATTCCATAACTGCGGATCTGAAGGAGAATAAGATGACCATCATAGGCGAAATGGACACCGTGGCAATTGCAAAGAAATTAAAGAAGATTGGAAAGATTGACATTGTGTCTGTTGGACCTGCAAAAGAGGAGAAGAAAGAGGAAAAGAAAGAGGAGAAGAAAGAGGAAAAGAAAGAAGAGAAGAAAGAAGAGAAGAAATGATAAAACCATAAAGCATACAGCACCATTGCACGGCATTGCTCCTGTCTGCAATTGAAATAGCTTCGACTTCTGATTAATGTTTCTATGTGAAATTACTCAGTACAATTATACTATAAAGTATAGATTAGCATATTCCATTGCAGTCACACAAAAAAAAAAATACAGCATATGCATTGCTTTCTCAGCATCTACACACCCTACCTCGCCAATTTATCTTCATACATGACTAAATGCTCAGCCTTTAAGACACCAACACCAATTTAAATACGACTATTATGCCGAATCCTTGCAGGCCTTTACCCACCAGATTAATTATTTGAATAGTTTTTCATCAAAAGAAATGGAGTGGACATACAGAAGGTTGAAAATGACTAGAACAATTAACAATTAAGCTGACAAGCTGCACCTATCGCTGTCCCTTACAGACAAGGTAAAATTTTAAATAGGTATTGCATAGCGATAAAACAATCGAGTGATGGTATAATAATCTAAAAGAGCACCACCATGGGTCCATGACGCAACATATCATAGGCTTGCAGCTCTTAGTGCTACAAGATAACATACAATACATGTACAGTTTTTGTCTGATTTGTGACATGTAATCCACTAAGCCTGTGCTAGGGTTGGCAGAAATGAGACTAGAAAGCAATATAGAGTGTTTTGTGTGCTATCAAATAAGAGGACAAATAAAAGTTTGAAGGTAGATTAGTTAGCATGACATTGTTCTGTTGTTATGCCTGATATTTTACTTAGGATGGGTTTTTGACACTAGAAACATATATCGATAATAAAAGATCAGATGCCATATTGTCATCTGGTTCGAGAGACTAAGATTAGGAATAGATCAACTATACTGTATATACCAGTGCAATAGAATAATGATTGGATGTTCTATTTAGGACTAGTGACTCAGGGTTGAATTCATTACTTATGAGTCATGACTAGTGCCAAAAACCCCACCCCATTTCATTATTGCATATAAAAAAAATAGAGTATACAACATTACATTTCTGTACTTCATCACTAAATAAGGAACCCTACATGGCAAGTGCTACATCAAGTATATAACAATCAGAGTGCAGCTGGTTTTACAGGATACTCCCCTATTATCCACCTTTCTGAAATGGAAACAACCAAACAGACGAGCAACTCTGCATCTAATTATGGGTCTCTCTTCTCAGCATCTTCTATATCCCCTGAACCTTGACAACAAATGAAGATAATGGCCCTTATCTGTCATGTACTTAATGACATTATTAGCTTCAGAATCCTTCCCAGCATTTCGCAATCTACTCACTAAGGTACTATACACTGAGAAGTTTGGTGTGCATCCATGCAAGCCCATGTCCTTCAGCATAGAGCATGCTTTATCAAACTTCCCTACTATGCAAAGCCCACGTATCATTGAATTGTATGTGTACACATTCGGAAGCTGTCCTCTCACCAGCATATCATCAAACAACTTCTGGGCTTCCTCAAATTCCCCGGCTGCCACATAGCCTGTGATCATAACAGTGTAGCAGACAACATCTGGCTCACACCCTTTCTTGACCATCTCATCAAAGAAATACTTGCAAGCTTCTAGGTTGCCAGCACGGCTGAGACCGTCTATCAAGTTTGTGAAATGGAGCACATTCGGTACACAACCAACATCACTCATATAGTTCAGCAAATTGAGAGCCGCAAGTGGTTTGTCTCCTTTACCAAGCACATGAAGCAAGAGATTGTAAGTATGGAGGTCGGGCGTAAGCCCATTTTTCCCCATCTCATCGAGCAACCTATGGAACTGATCCAACTTCCGATCATATACTTTGCACGCATCACCACATTGTACGTCAATACATCAGGCGAGTGCCCCTCCATGATCATTTTCTGGTGAACCCAGTCGATCAGTGAGTACTGCTCTATCGTCAAGAGCGTGTGCAATATCGCGTTGAACGAATTCCTGAACGGGCGGTAGTTGAAACTACTTGACTTGATGAACCTCTCCACCAGCCTCCGCCTCATCCCGGCCTGCCCACACGTGCATATCAAGAGGTGGAACGTCCGAGCAGAGACAGGCAGACCCTTCTCCGTCATCTCCTCAAGCAGCCGCCACATTGCCTTGACCTCCCCACACTCGGCAAAGACCTTCATAACGAGGTTGTACATGCTCGTGCCGTGCCGGTACCCCTCCTGCTGCCCCGCCCACACGAAGAACTTGTACGCCAGCTTCGGGTACCTGGCGCGGTTCACACTATCAACAGACACAACAATCCTGAACAGCACTTCTCTAACAAGGGCATTGGACACCCTCGGACGCATTTCGTCGAGCGCCTGGCGGGCGTTGAACCCCGGGCCGTCCTGCAGCAGAACCTTGAAAATCCTCTCCGCCTCCAACCTCAATTCACCAAAGAACCTCCTCCTGGAACCGGAACCAGAAGACAAATTTTCGCCATCATCGTCGTCGCCGCTCTCCGGCTGGCCGGGCGGCGGCAGCCGGAGGAGCACCTCCGGCGGGACGCCGCCGGCATCCAGGCCTACTCTCTCCTCCCCTCCCTCGCAGACGCTATCAGCATCGTGCGTCCCTACGTCTGATCCTTCGCTGCCGTTTCTTGAATGGTCGCCGCAGAGGCGCCGCGACGGCCAGAGGCGGGAGGAGAACAGCCGGGCTGCTCGGAGCGGAGGTGGGTGAGCGCCCGGGATCATAGGGAGGCAGCGCTCAGGAGCTCGCACAAGCGCACCTCCCGCGAGCGAGTGCGGGAGAGGTGGTGGTGAGCTCTAGTTCGCAGGGTGGTGGCGACGCCAATGGCGGGGACGCAGCTTTTGCTCGATGAGTTGCGGACCTTGTGCTGTTTGGGAAGAGGCGGAAGCGGCGGCGCCAAGACTACTAGTGTTTCCGTCGTGTGCTCGGCTCGATGCCGCTCAGAAAAGACATCATTTCCGGGCCAGATTTTGGCTTCCCCATTTTTAGGCTGAACGGCCCGTTTTGGTTCTTCGTCTTAGCAAACTCAAATACTTAATCGACTGAATTTGCACCCTAAACCCGTCGTGTCCAATTTCTTTTTCTTTAAGAATGGCCCGAGTACGTACATGCTAACTTTGGGCCATTAGTCGAAAGTCCTTATTCGGTGACAACGAGATGGTCGGGGGAATCGAACTCCACTAAAAGTTTATTTCGATAATCCGAGCCAATCCAAAAATTTGAATTAAAATCTCTTCTAATCCAAACAGATCGGCTCTAATGCATCTCTATCCAAATAAACTCTATAAGGTATCACACCGCTAGACTATCCTGGTTTATGTTACCTTTTCAGTTGGCTAAATAACTTAATTTCTTCTTACACGGGAGCCGAGAGCTTAAGTTCATGGCACAGTGCCAATTACTTTTTTTTCATAAGTTTTTTAGAGTTTTAAGTCATTGTCGCAGTGCCAATTACATTTTTCATGAGTTTTTAAGAGTGGGAACTAGTACCGCCATCTTATACTTTTTCTGTTGGATAAAGAACTTAATTTTCTTCTTATACGGGAGCCGAGAGCTTTTTTAGTTCCTTGTACAGTGCCAATTACCATTTTTCAGAAGTTTTTAAGAGCTTTAATTCATTGTTACAGTGCCGAATACATTTTTTTACGAGTTTTTAAGAGTGAGAACTAGTACAGCAATCTCATGACTCGCACTCGTATAGTCGTATGTTCAAATCTGAAAATCACAGCCCAGTTTAAACCCTGCACAGTAGAAAATCGTGAGAATTGAACTCTGATATCAGATAAAGAGAAGGCGCTGCCCTCGGCTAAAGCAGTACCTTCGGCTGTATTGACTTACATTGGGTACTGTATTGACTTACATTGGTCTAAACTAGCGCCGTGTAATCTGATCTTCGGTATAGTGGAACAAGTGACGGATACAGCAGTTCCAACTAGTTATGTTTTGTTTTTGGATCTTACTCCGACATGTAAAGGCTTCACAGTAAAACTAAAGATACCAGCCACAGCCGTCAGGTACAGTTCCAGAAGACCAGAAAGGTACTGTTTGGGACAAATTTGGCTCTTCGTCTGAAAAAACTAGAAGCCGTCCCAAACGAGAGGCTTTTCACAGCGACTTTTCTCTGAAGCAGCTTCGTATTACAACGCGTGGAATCCATAAGCCGAAAGTCGTCCGCGGGGAGCTTTTGTGGCTTCCCGCAGCCTCTATTTTGAAATTACCCCTGAAGTTCGGGGGTAATTTCCCGTCGAATGCTCCATACAACCCTCGCCAGCCCCCGCCCACCCGTCGCCTCCTCCTCCTCCTCCCCCGCCGACCTCCTCCCCGGCAGCCACCTCCTCCTTCCCAGCTCCCTCCTCCCCCAGCTACCTCCTCCCCCGGCGCAGATCGACGCAGGAGAGAGGGTCGTGCAGCATAGCGGTTGCCAGAGTAGACGGGTGATGCACGCATACAACTAAAAAGAAAAAGAAAAAAGGGACACTGGAGGTAAATCTGTGTTGACCATTGAGAACAACAGTGACGACGACAAAGAGGATTTCCATATGTGCACCCTAGGCACCCACTTGACGATGGTATGGCATGTGCCCTTGCTCACATGTACTCCGGTCTTGTCGTATTTTGTCAAACAATTGGTGTGCACCGAATTGCTGCACCTTCACAAAGGCTCGAGGTGGATCCGGGATGTGGCGGCTCGCGTAAGACACGAGGTCGTGGAAGTATCCCATGGTGGTCGTGGCGGTGGATGGATCACCGAATCAAACAACGAGCATCCGGCCCCGCTTGCCATGGTCGATCTTGCTAGCGCGGGCGCGGGAGCTCCATGGATGAGCTTGGTGGGCTTTCCCCAAGGTTGTGTCCTCGCGACAATGCTTCTTTGTTGTTGGCCATAATGAGGTCGGCGACATGTAGGATGGCCTCGACACCGATCGGCATGAGCGACGCCGGTCGAGGAGTAGGCCACGGCCGTGGAGGTGGTCGAGACGGGTCGCATTGCATCCGGCGACGCGCCGCTGGTTCTCCATCATCTTGGCCGAGGCACTTCGTCGAGCACCGTGTGCATCACGGTGTCAAGGCTATTGGTGATGGCGTCGAGGGCATTAGTAGCCGACGCTAGGAAGGCTTTGTCTTCATGGCTAGCATCTTCTCGCACAACTCCTACATGCGCCACCCGCTATGAGCTCATCAAGACATTAGCCATGTTTGGAGGAGTTTTGGCTAAAATAGTGTTGTTGACGTGCAATAGCAAAACTAGCCTCAATGCGTATCAAAGGCAAAATGACACCTTGTATGTGCCCAGAGGACCGGATTTGCCGAGAACGCGACACATGACGAATATAACCCCCATGGGTGTGGAAATACCCAGCCTGGCCCTTAGGGGTGCGGAAATACCCTCGTCCGGTCCCTAGAGGCACGAAAATACCTCGCTCGGCTCCTGTGGACACTGATTCTCTCTTCTAGAAAAGTATTGTTTGTAAGAATTTTGAAATATAGCAAATGTACTCCAAAAATTATGTAATTTTTTGTGGAGTCTCTTAACACATTGTACTTTCTTGTGTAAGTTTTCTAGAATTTATATGTTCTGAATTTGTCTCAAAAATTCTTTTAAGTCTACTGTTTGTAGAAATTTCTAAATATATCAAATGAGCTCCAAAAATTATGAATTGTTTTGTGAAGGCTATTGACATAGTGTACTTGCTTGTATAATTTTTCCTAGAATTTTATATGTACTTAATCGTTCTAAAAAATTCCTTTAATGGTACTATTTGTATGCAATGAAATAATTGATTTGAGAAAAATTTTAAAAACATACTCAAAATACTTTCCACAACATGCCGAATCCCGCTGTCGCCATCGTCTCGCTCGATGATGACACCGTCACATCCTCGGGGAGTGTTCAGATAAGACAAAACTAAAAATTGTAGATAATAAAAGTAGTAGTACAATTAGTACTACTCGGAGCACGAAGAAAAATAGTATTGATACCCGAAGTCGATCAAGAGTAGAGGAAAATGTACTCTGACTTCATGGCAATATTTTGATACAGTTTTTATCTTCTTTACCGGACCTGCGATGAGAATAGGGTGGGAGGCTACTGCACCCTAGGGGTCGAAGGGTGCCTATGCACATGGACCTATGCTTGATACTATAGGGGCCCAAGGGTGCCTATGCATATGGACCTATGCTTGATACTATTTAACACTTTGAACGGTGGCGGCCTGGTGCCCTTGCTATTAGGGTTATGTTGACATCTACTTGCTCGCCGCTGGTCGGTGGTCTTGGCCGGTGTGGTGCGTGGTTCACCTCCAAGTCGTCGCACTGCGCGTAGTTGGTGAGGATGTGGTGCCCGCTTCGCACCAAGCATGGGGTACACATGCACCCCGCCATCGCGGCCGATGACTGGCGTACTACTAGCCGCCGTTATGGCGGTGATGATGTACTCATCGCCACCACCGCCGCCTCGCCCAAATAATCATTCTTTGCCTCAAGGAGATTGTGCTTGCTGCGTCGTGATTTTATGTGAAAAAAATTTATGGATTCTTTTAATACATTTGAAGTTGCGAGTGCGAGATAAGAAAACCGAAAAAAAATCAAAGAAAAATGCTCACGATTGATTTTTTTGTAATCATGTTATACATAGTATTTCAAATAGTATCGAATAGTATTAAAAATAAATTTTAATCATTTTTAAACCAATTCGATCGGCTCATTCATTCACGACACTCGCCTTGACCGTTTCTATGGGGCGGATTTCACTACATTCGTGTCCTAGGGGCACGGTGGAGGCATGTTCGGCCCTGTGGTACGAACAAACCATGTGTCACATCCTCGTTTGTTCGTAATGTTATTTTTATAATTAATTCAAAAAGAGTTATTTTTTATTAATTCATACACAAACAGTACTAAAAACTCTAGCTTGAGTTTAGACGGGCTAAAAGCTTGGACTTGGGAGGTAGAACAGCATGGAAATGGGAAAACAGAGAGAATAGTCGGAGGGGGGGAAGGGCTGGCTACAACAATATACGTGCCTACGTTACACGTATTCACAACTTGAACAAGCATCGGGTGCGTCAACACGTCGACCGTCACAATGCACGGAGAGAACAAAATCGGGCAACATCAACTGCTCAAATCCATTGCGCAGGCGACACACACACACACACCAAGGTAAGGAACACAAAAGCAGAGCACAGGCAGACAAACGTGTGGATACTTGCACGAAAACCATTACACGAACACCGTAAAAAACAAGCCAAAATGCAGAAATCACGCGAGAAGCACCCCCAGATGCATAGACACATAACGTGCATACGTACACGGTAGATACACGATGCATAGACACAGATCATCCATGCTTACAAGAAATTTTCACAGCGCTTCACATCATGTTCGTGGTCGTTTTCGCGGCTCCGATCTCCTCCTCGCGAAGCTCCGGCTCTTCCACCGCGACGCCGTCCTTCACGTTCCCCTCTGCGTCACAAAGAACTCGTCAGCTCGCTCGCGATCAAGTTGAGTAATGGCGCGACCAGGTATGCTCGTGCGTGTCGATGTGTGTACCTGTGGTGGGCTGCAGGGTCACGGAGACGCGGTTCCCGCCGGTGAGCGACGAGACGGCCTCGCGGGCCCTGGCCATCGCCTGGCCCGGGGCCTCGCGCGCCTTGGTCATCACCTGGCCCGGGGCTGGCACGCGCTGCGCCACCGTGCTCCCGACATCCTCCTTGCGCCGCTGCACCGCGCCGGCGATCGCCTCGCTGAGAGCCCGGTCCTCGTCCCCCGGACGGAGTTTCTCGGCGATGTATCCCGTCACCGTCACTCCCTTGTCCTGCCCGTTCCCCGGTTCGCCGGCGCCGGGGGTGGCTGTCGCGCTAGATTCGTCCTGCGCGCCGACGCCAGGGGTGGCGGTGCCGGCCGACGGCGTAGCCTGCTGCACCTTGCCCGCCACGGCCATGCCGACGCTGGCGACGTTCTTGTACACCGTGGTCGCCAGCTTCTTGCCGTACTCCGTAGTGCCCGCCGCCGCGGACTTTATCTTGTCCGCGTAGGTCGCACCGGCCGCCGCGCCGTCCGTCGTCGCGTCCGTGGCCGTGTCTCTCCACTCCTCCCCGCCGGCGTCCGACACCGGCATTCCCTCCCCGGGCTCCTCGATCACATCCCGCTTCCCTGCGCCCACGTGCGGCTTGTCGTCGGACACGGTCATCGACTCGAAGGCCCGCACGACGGGCGTCGTGCCTATGTCCTGCCCAGCCCGCGGCGCGGCCGGGTCCTCGACGACGGGGCCGCCGAGGTCACCGAGACGCACCCTCCGGGCGTCGTCGCCCTCCACCTCCTGCATTGCCAGGATCCTCGCCGAGTCGTACACTGCAATTAACGGGGTCGCACACAGCGCGTACAAGCACTAAGCATCGAAACAAATGCGCGCGCGCACATGACACGTTCTGTGCAGCTTGTACTTACTCGGTGCTCCGTGCACCTCCGGGTCGGACTCCATGACGACGGGCTTGTCTTCGACGTCCTCCAGATACCCGCTCTTCTCCATCTCGGCCTCCCTCTGCACCACCTCCCCCTCGTCTTCATCGCTGCTGCTGCTGCCGCCACGGTCGTCGTCGTGCTCACCGCCACCGTTGTGGCCGTGGCCGGCGATGGTGTTCTTGATCTTCTTCACCTTCTCCTTCACCTTCTTGAGCACTGGCTTGTGCTCCTTCTCGTCCCGGTGCGGCTGCTGCTGCTGGCCCCCCTCCTCGTCAGCTGCACGCAGTCACGCACGCACGCCATGGCCAAACAAAAGTAAGCAACGTACGCGCTACCAATTGCGACATGGTACGCATAGCGAGCGACTGACCAAGTGACGTATGTATACTCACCGGCGATGTTCCGGAGGCCGACGTCCTCGGGGACGCGCTTGCGCATGACCAAGGCCGGCGCGTCCATCGATCGGCCGTCGTCGCAAATGACCTTGCTAGCGAATCGGATTCTGCGAATTGAAGCTGATGTTTGGAAATTGGAACGTTGCTGCGATCGCGAGCTGGGCTGCGTGGGTGAGGTGAGGGGCTGAGGAAAAAAAGGGGGAGCAGGTCAGAGGGGCGGCTGCCACCTCGACGCACACGTGGGGGCGGAGCGGACGCGTGGCGGCCTTGGGCCGTCGGGGAGAACCGACTGGAACGTCCACCTATCAGAGGCCGGCCGGATGAGGAATGATCGCGTTTCGGCGTTTCTTTCGCCAGGGAAAGCCGTGATGTGGCAGACTCTGCACGGGGTCCAGGGATGGGGAGGCAGGCAGTAGCGTTTGACCACCATACAATAGCTTAATAATCATAGAGATAAAGATGTAGATATAATATGTGAACCTCTTTACTGATAGATGGATACAATAAGATCTTATTTAAAAACTAAAATCCATTGAGAATAATTTAGGTATTTCATCTATCAATACCTAAATTAGGGTTTCTCAACACTTCCCCTTTAACGAATATCATATCATGTACATATCTCATTAAAAACTCATTCTAAAAAATTAGTGGGACAAAAGGATCAGAGAAAATAGTACATTGCATCTGCAAGCTGTATTGCAGCGTTGCCTTGTTAAAAACCTTTAAAACATAACCCACTAAGGAAAAAAGAGTGCAACCTCTTTACCTTCTGGGTTAATTTTTAGAATTAAAGTAAAACTTTAAGACCTTAAGTGTATTATGATTAAGGGGTTCTCCTCGTGATCCTTACAACTCTTCAAGTTGTTTCATTCTAATACCACAAACACATGGTTGGAAACTGGATGCAGGCAAGGACTTAGTTAATAAATCAGCCAGATTTTCACAATATCTAGTTTGCATGATCTTCACCTTGTCGCTCTTCTGGAGCTCATGAGGATAGAAGAATTTGGGAGTAATATGCTTCGTGATATTACTTTTAACATAATTCATTTGTATTTGTGCAACACAACCAGCATTATTTTGGATTATCACAAGACCTTTATAATGCATCATCCCTAGTAGTCGTGTCCGCTAAGGTTTCGCTTTCTTTGGATTGAACCATCTGCCGGATTTAACCCCCCTCTTGTGCCATGTGGGAATATATAAAAAGTAGGTCATTCTGACACCTATGCATCAACATAGCACAACTACAATGAAACGTTGCGAATTATTTAGTCTAGCCCTGCCCATTCAGGACATGGGGTAGTATGATGGGGCTTTGCAAGATGCAGCTCGAAGACCGGTCTTTAACTGACTTGGGCGACTTCCAAATTAACCCCTGGGTCTCAATCCATTCCTGAATTGAGCCCGTGGATAAACTTGTACCCACTTACTATCCATTTCGCCCAAATATAAACCAATTTTCCCCTTTTATTCCATTTTTCAAAGCATTTGTAAATTTCCACGACAAACCAATGTCACAGATACAATTTTAAACAATATTTGATCTTTGGATGTAAATTCTCAAATCAAATATTTTGGTCTAAGCATCGCTAAGCATTTTTTTCAATATGTTCTAGTTCAGATTATTACAAAAACTAAATTTTTATCTAAGGTGTCAAAGTATGTTTGAATCAATGTCAAAATTTGTAGTACAAAGGATCTAGGTATAACTATAATTTACAACAGGAATTCAAATAACTAAATATAAATAAGCATGAAGTAATAGTTTAAAATAGAAATTAAATAACTTTAAATAATGGACTCAAATATGATCAAAGCATGTAACTTGCCTTGCTCATATGCTTGAGGATCTTACTTTTCAAAAAGATCAATTTCCCTTGAGTCATTAAAATCTACACATGAAAATAAACCAATAATCAAATAAAATTCAACTAAAATCAAATGAACTTCAAATTAAAAAATCTCAGTATATATAGGTAGATCTTGATTTTAGATGAATTAAAAAAAATTAAAACACTGAATTCAGAGATCGTATGAAGAAGAACGAACGTCCAAAATTTTAACCCCTAAAGAAATTACTAGAAACAGATTTCTGGACGTCGGTGACTAAAATTCTTTTCGGCTGATTTATTTTCCTAAAGGAAAACATATTGGCATGTGGGCCCTATCGTCAAAGGACCAGGTCCACTAGCGGTCAACCAGTCCATGGTGGACTCGGCAAAAAAATGTGCTCGAGGATTGCGATGCGATGGTGCGGTGCCACGCTAGCACCAACTGTGCTGGGTTGGTGAGTTGCCACTGAGGTGTAGCTGGTGTGGGTGCCATGTGGCGCTGACACGGCAGTCACCTCAGCACCGACGGGAGCAACGCTCAGGACCCGAGGGTCGCTGGCGATTAGTGGAGTTCAGGCGACCACCGGCCGGAGTGGGTCGCAAGTCCAACGGAGAGAGGGGGAAGGCGAACTAGGTGCTCACTATTTCGCGCGTAGGCGTAAGAAGGTGGTTGGCGAGAGAAGAAAAAGAGGCAATGATGGCGCTTGAAGGCGCATGAGCTCTCCGAGGGTTCGCGAAGGCGAAGGAGCCGTGTAGAACATGGTGACACGGAGGTGTGAACGAAGTCGTCGGAGAGTCGTCGACGATGGCGGATTTGATGGTGGAGCGAGCTTCAGCCAGTAGGGTTTAAATGTGAAGTGTGGCGAAAATAAAGGAGAGTGAAGGGATAATGCATGAAATAGAGAGAGAGAGGATGGGAGATCTGTGCTCACCTTGTCGAGGCGAGGCTTGAGGAGGTGGCAGCAACGAGGAGAGAGTGGCGGCGGCGTTCGGTTGAAGATGACGACGATGGTCCGATGGGTTTTAAGCGGCAAAGCAGATGCCAAAGGAGAAGAGGAGGCGCGGTGGTGGAGGCGGTTTGGGGAGAAATGAAAAGGGAGGAGATGAGGGAAGAAGGGTTGCACCTTTGCTTATAGCAGGAGAGAGAGATTAATATGCGGGGTCGAGGAGAGAGAAAGAGGAAAAACAATTTTTCTAGTTTTTAGTTTATTTAGAATTTCCAAAAATTAAAACAAATCACTTAAGCCTTTAGAAAATAGGAGATAAAGCCAAAAAATTATGGGAAAATTCACATAAATTCCCCGATATATTTTAGACTCAAATAAAATATTTTCAACTTAACATTGGTATTTAGATTTGCAAATAAATTACTTTGCCCTTAAAATAAATATGGAAAATCTTTTTTATCCAGAAATTCAAGGAAAATATTTAGGTTTTATTTTTAACCAAGATTGAAAATTTGGAATGTTACAACTAACTACACGTCTGAGCCAAACACATTAACGTGAGGCTTCATATAGTACAATAATTTCTGAGTGGTTGGTAGAAGTAGCTACCAAGGTGTGCTTAAATGACCGCGAAGATATGGTTGTAGCACCACATAGAAAAATAAACCAAGTCTGAGATTTGGCATTGTGGGGATCAGACAGATTGTCAGAATCCATATATCCCACCATGGTCAAGTCTTGGTTCTTCCGGAAAAACAAGCCAAGATCTTGTGTACTTGGAAGTATCTGAGAAGAGTCTTAACATGAGCCCAATGCCTTCTGGTTGGAGCTGCACTGTGTCTAGCCAATAAATTAACTACAAATGCAATATCAGGCCTGATGCAATCCGCAAGGTAAATCAGTCTCCTATGCCCCTTAAGTATGGAACTTCTGATTCTAAAACTTCCTCGTTTTCCATCCTCGGTCTGAAAGGTTCTATCCACATCTAGGGATCTTACACCATGGGGGTCTTCAAAGGATGAGATTTATCTATATTAAATTTCTCTAATACCTTCTTGGTATAGGTAGACTAGTGTACACTAATTCATTCAGGGAAGTGCTCCAGCTGCAGGCCTAAGCAATACCTCGTTTTACCCAATTCTTTCTTCTCAAACTCCATCACAAGATAAGAACTTGCTTCATTTATGTCCTCTGCAGTATCGAATCGATGATATTCAGATCATCGACATAAATTGAGATGATACAAAATCCATTCTGGGACTTCTTTATAAATATGCATGGGCAATCATCATATTTGAGTAACCCTTTTTCAAGAGAAATTCACTTAGTCGATTGTACCACATTCTTCTCGATTGTTTCAAACCGTACAATGACCTCTGGAATTTGACGTTATACATGTTGCGATTAGTATTATTAGGATCCAGAGTTTTGATTCCTTCGGACTCTCATATAGATATCCGTATACAGTGACCCATATAAATATACGGTCACTACATCCATTAATTGCATTGTTAAATTCATGCAAGTTGTTATTGATATTAAGTATAGGAATGTGGTTCCACTCTTCACAGGTGAGTAGGTCTCATCGTAATCGATGCCAGGTCTCTATGTGAACCCTTGTGCTACAAGCCTCGCTTTATATCTCACCACCTAGTTGTTCTCAATTCTCTTTCGGATAAAAATCCATTTGGATCCTACAGGGAACACTTTAGGAGGTGTTAAGGCAACATGACCGAATACTTTCCTTTTATTTAGCGAGTGCAATTCTACCTCAATTGCTTCTTTCCATTTGACCCAATTTGAGTGATTCAGCACTCTGTCATAGACTTTGATTCTGGATCCAGTTCAAAAAAATTTAGCAATTTTAGAGGCAAAGTATATATCGACAACTGTAGTCTTTCTTTTATACGAGTCTCCTGAGTCCACATAATTTATGACAATTTCTTCACTTATTTATTCCAGCTCCTCGTGATTTCTCACAACGGTTATGGACATAAATAAATGAAAATTTCTTCATTTATTTATGTACATCCGAATGGACCTGATCTGTTCATCTGGAAACTTGGCTCTTAATATAATTACTTGGGCAATTAATTTTGCAAAAACATGGTTGTGTCTAGACAACAAGCAAACATAGGACCATATAGTAAAGGCAGCTAATAGGACTATAAAATATCTAAAGGGGCCCAACAGGGGTTGAATAGGTCCACAAATCACCCTGAATTCTCTCCAGAAAACTAGATGATTCATCTCTTAATTTCACATAACAGCGTCTAGTAATTAATTTTTCTTTGGCACAAGTAGGGCACATAAAATCTTCAGGTCTAGGAAAGTATGTAGTTTTTATGTTATGGACAATCGAACTATTAATAACTTTTCACATCATGCCCAAATTAGGATGACCCAGACGATCATGCCAGATCTTAAAACTTTCTATGTGTTTAACAATTGTTTTCACTGCAACATAAACTTCAGGTTTTATATAAGTGTAGTACAATCTTGATGAGAAAGAGTTGATTTTTTTCAACCACTTGCTTCTGGCATCTATTAGACTTAGTCATGAGTAGGTATTTTGTACCATTCTCATTATTGGTTTCTACATGAAATCCGTTCAGACGAATGTCTTTAAAATTGAGGAGAGTACGTTTAGATTCGGGTTACAGAAGAGCATCCTCGACTGTTATACTTGTACCCATCGGGGGAACTATGATGGCCCTTCCAGTGCCGACTATAAGAGCATCGCTACCGGCAATGGTCATGGTATTCCCAGTTTTCTTAGTTAATGTCTGAAAATATTTAGCTTCCCTAAAATTTGAATTAGTGGTGCAACTGTCGACAAGACAAATTTCCTCTTCCGCTATTTGATCGCACCGAGTTGTTTTATATTTAAAACATGATTTTATAATCAAACAATTATGCAACATAAAATATAGTTCAAAATTAAATAGAACAAGCATAGACTAATAAGACAATTAATTGAATTAATCTAGAAAAATAACGATGCCAAGAGTTCAGCCTAAGCAAATAATGAAAGATAAGTGCTCAACGTGAGCATGAATAAATCAATGTTCATTGGGATCTGAAACTAAAGTGACATGCAATAAAACATCTAAGGAGAATACTTCATGTCTCCAATTGGATCCTGGCTGTCCTTATGGGGGTCTAGGAGATCCAATCCAAGAAAATTGTCTTGCTCCATGGAGGTGTCTCCTCCCTGAGCCGTATCGTCAAGAATCATGTAATCATTCTTCTCGACATCTTGGCTAGGAGGTGGTCCAGTCGGAGTAGGCTGAGCAATGAACTGAGCCTCAACTTTGTTCCCCCAAGTATTCTTGACTCGTCCCGTGGACTGCATGTAGAGATTGACCAAGTGTTACGGGGTGCGGCAAGTACGCGACCAATGGTCGGTGCAACCGCATCTGAAGCACGTCTGGGGAGGATTAGCTATCTTATTGCCTGATTCTTCCTTCTAGGGACTCCCTTTACCTGCTCCTCTACCATGGGGTTTACCCCTACCTCTATGTGCCCCAACCTTCTTCCATTTGCCCCATTCTATTTTGGACCATTTCCGCGGTCCTAGCTTTTGCTAGACTACTGAGCGTTTGCATGTGCTTCAGGCACAACCATCGTCCCAGTGGGATGTATCTGATAGTTTTCCATCAGAAGTTCTGCATATTTCTCTGCTTTCGGCAGAGTGTACATTAGTGAAAGATCTAGACCCGCCATTATGAGTTAATGGATTGTTTTGGTGATTAATGACAAATCCAAATATGAGACTAACTCTTTTATCTAGTAATATCTTGTGTAGTCTCATTTGGATATAAAGGTGAAATTCAATGAGGTATGCAATCGACATCTTAATCTTATATATTGTTGCATTCCTCGAATCCAAAATATAGGTTGAACTCAACCATAAGTTAAACTTGAATATGTGCATATGTTCTTATTACACATTTGTGTATGCACACATTTAGGGGGAGTTCACTCTATATTTTGTGGTTTCATAAGTATTGATCCATATTCCATTCTCCTCATATATTAAGGATCATTACTTTGAAACAAATCCTTTGAGTATATAAAACTTGTGTAGTTCATATATACTCATATTACTTTATATTCAATTATTTGCAATTGTGTTGTGGGACTAATGTGTGTGCTAAGATGTGTTCAAGGCTTAGTCCCGGAGTCTGAATGAAGACATGAAAAGGAAATGCAAAGATGGTAAAAGATCAACTTAGGATCATGCATTCTCTTTTGGTTTGGTTTCAAAAGCAAAATCTCTTTCTCTCAGGCACAATCGGAAGTTCCGTTATACTAGCGGAAGTTCCGATTATCGATGGTCCAAAATGCGCGCTTGATTTTTCCAGAGAGCATCCGGTTTCGGACTTAGCCGATTCTCGAGGTGCGGAAGTTCCGCAATGATAAGAGCGGAAGTTCCGATTATCGGATGGTCCAAAAATACGCGGTTTGATTTTTCCAGTGTACCCTTTTAGGGACTTAGCCATTTTCGCAAGTGCGGTAGTTCCGCAATGAAAT
The DNA here is from genome assembly GCA_036346395.1 of Hsuehochloa calcarea. Classification (NCBI taxonomy): domain Eukaryota; kingdom Viridiplantae; phylum Streptophyta; class Magnoliopsida; order Poales; family Poaceae; genus Hsuehochloa; species Hsuehochloa calcarea. The sequence goes on along the minus strand of CM070611.1, from coordinate 9,953,712 downwards.
GAGCGGAACTTCGATAATCGGAACTACCGCATGATAGTTGGCGGTAGTACCGTACCTTTCTACAATAGTTTGTTTAGAAGCATTTGTTGCATGTATATCTTGATAATTATTGTTAATCATTGTGGGACTAACATTTTTCATGAGTTAGATGAATAGGCTATGTTCTAGGGTGACGAAGACTTTGGATGACATCATGAGTTGATCGTCATCAAGTCAAGGTTCAAGAAGAGGATGCATCGTGTGTTGATGCATAACAAGATCTCGAAGAAGGAGATGATCATGAGTTGATCGTCAAGTCAAGAGAAGAGCCATCATGTGTTGATGGAGGTCAAGTAAAGGATGCATCATGGGTTGATGCATGTCAAGACGATGACCCGGACTTGAAGTGAAGATGTGCGTCATCAAGCTTCAAGAAGATGCTCACGGCAAAGGTATGACTAGCTAGGGCTAAGGATGTGTTCCTAGTCTTTTACCGGTCTTGGTGTTTGGTTGGAAGACCGGATTGCTAGTATAGGTTGCCGTACTATTAAGAGGGGTCTTGTCTAGTAGCTTGAGTCTCATCATATGTTGATAGCTCAATCTTGCTTGTTCTAGCTCTACATGGCATGATGCTATTATTTGCGAATGTGTTTTGCAAATAGTTGAGGCTTATGCAGTTAATCCTTGTAGCATGTGACTATACTTTTGCGAATGTGTTTTGCAAATGGTTGAAGTCCATGTACCTATACCTTGTGGCATGATCTAAGTTTGCAAATGTGTTTTGCAAATCGTTGGGATTCATGCATTTTCCCTTGGCATGGTCTAAGATTGCTTATTGCTATTTATTTGGACTTAGATCATGATAGTGGCTCTTTGGAGTTGTGCTTTTTGATTTGATCAAATGTGTTTGAGATCAATCAAATAGGTGGGTTGTGTAGCCCTCTGAATAAGCTTTCCATAGAGTCTGAGATCACTCAATTCCGACATCGGAGTCAAAAGTTATGATATTTTTACCGAGTATCGCTCAGGTTGAAATTGGGCTGCGGAACTTCCGCCCGAGAACAGAGGAACTTCCGATAATAGGAAGTTCCGATATTTGTACTACGGAACTTCCGATAATAGGAAGTTCCGATATTTGTACTGCGGAACTTCCGCACCAAAAGTTTTAACGGCTATTTTTGAGCCGTTATGCACCAGACGCCCATGAGCAGAGAAAACGGAAGTTCCGATTTTTGCACTGCGGAACTTCCGATTATCCCGATTTTTGGGATTTCGCCCCAACGGCTAGTTTTTGTGTGTGGGCTATAAATACCCACCTTGGCCGGTTGAGAGACAATCTTTGGCATCTCATTTCACTCACTTGAGCTAGTGTGAGCTTCTCCTCTCAATTGTGCATGTGTTGCACCTTGTGAGCAAGGAGGGAGGTCTCTAGTTGCATGTGTTGCATCTAGAGGTGGATTTTGTATCCACTTGAGCTTGTGCATTCGTTGCACGTGGTGAGAGTCAAGCAAGGGGCTTGGCTTATTACTCTTGGTGTTTGCCGACACCTAGACGGCGTGGAGGCGTCGTGCCTTGATCTTCTCAAGAAGCTTGTGAGAAGGCCCGGCGTGTTGTGAGTGGTTTGGTGCTCGCCATCTCCGGAGTGGAGGAAGAGCAACCTAGTGGAGCGAGGTGTTGGTTCTGGTTTGGAACCGGTCCAAGTGTTGGACTTACCTCTGAGGTGTGTGCTCATTTGAGGAGCCGGTCCAACGTGGTTGGGCTTACCTCAACGTGGATTAGGGAGACCGGCAAGTCTCCGAACACCACTAGAAACATAATCGTGTCATCTTGTGTTTACTTGTGCTTTACTTTGAGCAATTTACATTCTTGCTTTAATTGCTTATATATCTTGTATGATTGCTCATATTGTATTGTGCTCATATTGTTGGTGCACTTAGTTGAGCCTAGTTGATTTAGGTTTTAATTGTGCAAAACCAATTCGCTATTAGCTTCCGCATTTATATATTGGTTTAGCCCGATAGATTTTTAAAACCGCCTATTCACCCCCCTCTAGTCGGCCACCTCGATCTTACAATTAGCTCAAAGTATTTTGAGTACTTCACATTACAGTATTGTTGATGCAGTATCTGCATATTGGGGTGGAAGGTGCACAAGGTTTTCTATCGACGGCTTCAGAATCGCTCGTTACGTAACCTCAATTTAGAGATAAGTTTGTGAATGACAGAGTTATATGCTGCTACGGTCTTGAAATCCTAAAAGCACTGGTTAGTCCATTCTCTTTGTGCTTCTGGGAGAACTCTTTGTGCTTCTGGGAGAAGAACATATCTCTACTGGTTGTAGCGTTCCTTCAGGGAATTCCACAACATCAGTGGATAATTTCTGCTACTTATGGATAATTTTCAGAATTATCAATATGGCAGAAAAACAATTCAACAAATAAAGCTAGGTAAAGAAAACCCATGGTATGAAACTTCCAGTGTGTGCTAAGTTTAAAGTTTCACAAAATTGGAAGCTTGTGTGCCTAAAAATAATGTTTCTAAGATTATTTAAGGTTATTGGATAAAATAAATAAATAATATTACATCAAATAACCATAATTCGAGGGTCTAAAATACACAATAACCATGAGATATACTAATTTGTCACAAAAATCGGATTCCCGAAGGGTTATTCTGTAAGAATATATAAAAATATGAAATCCACCGTAAATTTCCCAAACTCCGGGAGGTTTTTCGCAAAATTTCCTTATCCGCTAAAATTTTCTCATGATTTTCAGAACTCCGAGGGTCCATTTGGAAATTTTTTGGATTTTTTTCTTTCCCCATTTTCTTCTTCTTTTTTCTTTTTCTTTCCGGTTGGTGGGTTGGGCCGGCCCATAAGGCCCAACCGACGGCTACAAAGGGGTGCATCAAAGCAAGGTGGTAGGTCCCTAGCACCTGTGCTAGAAGGCTCCAATGGCTGCTCATGGCGCAGTGCGATGGCCAGCGGCCGAGAGCGATGGTGCGGGCACGACACAAGATGCGGTGATGCGACGGTCGGCGGCGGCTCCAAGCACACAGCGAGGTGACGCGCAACGGCGAGCGCACACATGGCACAACGGCTTCAAGCCAGCGGGGTCGCGCGTGGTGGGCACCGACGGCTGGCTCCAGGCCGGTCTACCGATTGCATCCTCCCCGCATGAACAATAATTAAATGCGATAAATAGTAACAGATTCAATCCTAATCTCTAATTAGAACGCTAATTAATCATGATGCTAATTAGCATATTAACATCTCTATACTAATACATGCAAATTAACCTACCAGATTAATCATAGCAAAAAAAAAAAGATTGAAATATGAAATTCCGGCAACATACCAATTTGACTGTGTAGATCGATTCGTGCTGATAACACGTTGAAGATGAACAATCACAGACAAACAAAGATGTAGACACAATATATGAATCTCTTTATTGTAGATTAATCTCTTTCTGAATATAATAATATTCTTGTTAAAAACTAAAATCTAAAAAAAAATCTGTTTAGATATTTCGTCCATCAATCCCAGCGTCATCGCGTCCATATTCGCCGCACTGGTCGGCGTTTTCTGTGAGAGGCGCCGTGTGTGTGTCATTTCTAGAAAGGCCACGCGCCTTTCCCGGGCACCTGATGAGCTCAGGCCCAGGTGTAATTTGCTTGTCATAGAGAGCTGTGCTAGAAAATTATCGTGTAAATTTTCTGAAAGTGGGGGCACGTTTGTATGCTTTTTTTCTAAACAGAAAAGGAGTCCTTGGATTCAAGAGTTCGCAGCTTGTCCCATGTTCTCTTCTACGTTTAATTGATCGAGCATTAATTTCCCCTGAGAGCACAACAAACTCAGCTCCGCTGATGTTGCAGGAGTAGTGGTTAAGGTAGAAACAAATGCCCAGCCTTTCTGGAGAACAATCCGAAGTATGCAACTCACGAAGCTATCGATCCATACATAATCACAGAGCAAATTTAGGGCGTGAAAGGCAAACTGATTATGAAAGAACACATACCATGGCGCAATCATGGCCTGGATATGACGCTGCCCCCGGATGTATTGCCATTCCTTCCTTCCAAGGATGAGCTGGTATCAGAGTAGGGATGACAACGACCATCCCTGCTCTCTATTTAATTATCGGGGTACGATGTTCATCGCGTCCTCATCCAGTCATCCTCACCGGAGAATTGGCGGGAATGGAGTCTCAATAAGAATATAAATTCGAATGATATTGAGATAATTTGATGACTTTATCGTATGATTACGTAGAAATATATAAATTTATTAACACATGAGATGTTTAAATGATACTAAATTAGTAGTATAATATAGATTATACCAAAATGTATTAGGCTAGAGACAAAATACCTATGTTATTAGACATGTAATATATCAATCTGTGTATATATTAGTGTTTATCGGGGTATTGGGGAATACAAGGTAGCGAGGACAATACCTCTCCATACCCATCCTCTAATAGGGAAATTCCAGAAACGAGGTCCCATTGCCATATAGTTCAGACTTCAGACAAATGGCCAAATGACTCACTGGTACAAAACTACAACTCTCCAAGTGCAAGACAGTGTGTGACTGAACACCTTAGAAATTTGAGGGTTAATATAAGTATATTAGTGAAAGCTGATGTTCTAAGGCCTGCACAGTTTTCTTTCCCCTCAAATCGTTAAGGGAGCAAATCAGTCAAGATACCACCAATCTTCCACTGAAATCTCGCCGGCCTGGCCCTGGCTGATTGTACCACCAATCATGTATGCAAGCTTCTCCGTTTGATCACTTTGACGAGTTCGACCTCGAGAGTCGTGTCTTTAGCATCTAACTTATAAATATCAATAGGAATTCATCGACAAATGTGAAAGTGGATGCTTCATCTATTTTATAATAAAAGCTCATGACAGTCCTTCCACAACTTACTAATAAAAAAAGATAAATATTATAGTCTCAAAACTAAGCATGCGCAGGTTGCAGCGAGTGCAGCTGCAATGGCCGATATCGATGGATGACACATGACTGGAGCCTGGAGTTTTTGTCCTAGGCTATACAATCAATTCGAGCAAGGCAGACATAGACGGTTCCTGCAGGGAGGGAAGTGAAATGGTACATCAGGTGAGATACTACTCCCTTCAGTTCAAGAAAAGAAGTCGTTTTACACACGATTTATGATACAAACGTGAGGTAAATGTGGGGTGTTTGTTACTATTATAGCTCTATTCAACCATCTGCGTTGGAACACGGCATGTTGAAATTAAATGCAAACCTAACTGTCGAATGCTGCAAGTCTAGCGCCATTTTATTTTTTTTACTGCGACCTTGATTTGCCACATCTTATACATACACTAACACCACTGCATCCTTTCATCTTCTTTTGACACACGGTAGAGAGCATGGCACAAAATTCTGGAGGTCGAAGACCGATAGGAGAGAGAGATTTGAACGTGGATGCATCTAAGGATACAGATATTGCAAGATTAAGAGAACAAGTTAAAGAAAATATTTTTTTAATTACTTGACTAATGCTTGGCTTTCGAACTTCTTGCTATATCATGCAGATCAAACAGAAAAAAAAAATCCTTTGATCTAATCATTTAAGATTATGAGAACAAGTTGATCTATAGTAATAATATAGCCAAGAATTATAAATTACAACTTATTCTAAAGAATGAAAGCCATAGAGAGAAAGATAAAAGCCTCAAGGAGGTTGCTACAGAGCGCAAGAGCCTTCAAGAACTTAATAAGAAGTGTTCCTTTGATTTGAAGGAGCATGATGTGGTATGCAAAAAGCTTGTGCAAAACCATGATACAGTTTTTCACAAACACAAAGAAGAGACAGAAGATAAAAGAAAAGCTCAATCTTATACTTACATTAAGCGCAAGCAACTCATGCTTATTTAATTTTTTTCTATCTTTAAATATTTAGATTTACACAAACAATTGAAAGAGCAAAAGGGCTCCACTTATAAAGAGATGTTGGAGAAATAAAGAAATAGATAGACTTCGATATGAACTTCATGAGAAAAGTTGATCCAGATGCAGCGTATGTCTGGTAGACCTCCACCCCCTGCGCCTAGAATGAATGGTGTCGGAGGACATCACAAAAGAGTGCAATGGCATTGATCTGTCATGCAAGAATACATTGATCCACGAGAGAAGTGAAGAGCCGAGGCAGGAACAACGGAGATGAGGACAATGTTGTGTTGCTTACCTTAGCCGTGCAACAAGAAAAATGTTGTGCTACTCACCAAATCCATTGAAAATAAATACCATGCATGTGTCACCGGAGTCGTTGTACATGCATGCATCCGTACGAATAGAAAGCCAGGCGTACAAAGGCAGATGAGAAAAAAAAACTTTGAGTAGAGATAGCACAGCTGTAGGGAATATATTCAGGGTCACCGGAGAGAGCGTGGCACATGTCCCCAGCTAGGATCGGTGACGATTGTATATGTATGTGTGTTGATATCGCAATAGTTAGCATTAATGATGCGACAATGAGTGTCCCGATCTTTCGATACAAGAACAAGATAATAAGCAATCTAAAATTACAAATAGGATTGAAATATTTGATAAAGTTAGAATTTTTAAGCGGTATTATGGTTAATCTAATCGACACAATCTAATACACGAAGTTGCAACGAAGCTAACTTTTAACTAAATAAAATCCAATAAAACTAGAGGGATGCAACCTCCTATATAGGGAAAGGGAAGCCGCACATTGCTAACAAAATAGGGGTAGTACTATTCCTAATACTGTTCATATATAAATAGTCATCATAAACAGTATGGGGCGCCTAGGGTGGCGCCTTCCCTTGTGCCCAAGCATTACAAGGCCCAATTTGGCCCAAACAGGTGATATAATATATTCTTTTGGTGATTGTGATGCCCACAGAAGGAATTTGAAGGTGAGGTTGAATCTATTGGAAAGAGGACGAGATAAGATTTTTATCAAGTCCTCGTGAAGCTCAAATGGACTATGTATGTGAAAGTTATGCACGTTTGAAGTAAGAACTATTTCCGAAGGCCGAATTGGATTCTCAAATGTGTCCAGCTCGAACTCTTGCCTAGCTTGGACAAAAAGTGATGTGATGCTGCACAAATATATATTTTCATCATTAGGTAGCATCATATAATTCATATAATATAAATGCACTCCTAAAACTGAGCTCACCTGATAATTTAAGTGAAGTGTACGAGCTCTTGTAATTGGAATAGCAAGCATAGATAATATGATTGTATCCATAGGGGTCATATCCTCATCAATTAAGCAATAATTAGGGAGAAGTAAAAGATAACTATGTGGTAAAGTATTGCATTGGAAGGGGTAGCAGCTGAGAGAGATCGATCAATCAAGATTTGAGCTTACTATTAGATGTTGAAGCAAAAAGACTACGACGATAAGAAGAGCTAGAAGACACATGGTTTTGTGGGGAAGCCTGTGTGTGAGGGAAGATAAGTTCAAGGTAGGTCACCCATGGTGCATAGGTGTATACACGAGTAAGGTACTCTAATACCATGTAAACTAATAAGATAATTTTTCACACACATAATCAATGTATTACTTGAGATTAAATAGAGGTACATATGCATGCATACAATTTGAAAAAATAATGCATGATTGTGAGTGGTTAGTTTCTAAGAACCCCAATAATTTATTATGCTCGATAATTTTCTTCCAGTAAAGCTCATACTTCAATTACGCTCCTCAGGTTGTAATTTTCTTTAATCTTCTATTGTCATTTTCAATGCTTAGGATATTTTAAAAACCTAAATAGCCTACACGATACGTAAATATATTATCAAGTATTTATACAAACTTCGAAATAAATCTAGCCACACAAATGTCCGAGCTACCTGCTAGTTAGTGGTAAAGTAGGGTTGCATCCGTACTGGTCGTCGCCACCTTATTACATGGTAAAGCGACATAAGCTTTCGACCTTCACGTTAATTGCATGGTGAAGTATAACATCCTTAGCCAAACATACACACGCATGGTCAACATAGGCCGCCTCAGTCGATCGTCCAGAACCAATAATTGTTAGGTATATACGTACTTCTGTGATTATTGTAATTTTTAAAATAATAATTGAATCGACAATAGCATATATACTAGGCATATTTGAGACTATAAACAGTAATATAATCGTCAACTCAAATATATCTATCTCATATTTATGCACTAACAAGGCAAAGCCTACAACAAGTATGCTACTAATAGAAGTAGGCATCAATATCATCACATAGCAAATATCTAGAAAACAAAGCCTAGCCATATGAAATGATATCACCGCGACTTACAGATAATCGCTCCGACGAAGGTCGCGATAGACTCTGATCCAAAGAAGACGACGCGCAGAGGATAATGGGGAAGGAGGAAGCCGTGAGCAGTCGTATGAACACTTCTCAAAAACCTGTTTCACCCCAACCCGTGCAGGATCACGAGGCACGCCGGCTTCGGAGACACTGCTCTCTCCATGTCGGTGCACGCCGAGGAAGAGACGGAGTAGCCAAGTAGCGCAGCAACAAGGAACCATGCAAAAACTAGAATACTTTATTCTGATTCTAAAAGTTTCTCTCTATTCTCTTATTCTGAGAGGAGAGGTGATAAGCATCCAACTAGCTGATTAGACGGATCCCGATTGTTGGCCTAATCTTTCACAGTACCACTGGAAGATCAATAGCAATTTCACAACCCAATTCGATGAATTGATTTGCAAGAAAATCAATGCACTCACAAACCAATCTAATAGATTGAATTACAAATAGTATACTTCGGTGAACAGTACTCCACAGTGAACAGTGTTCCAAAGCAAGAGATGGATATCTTGATCTCTCTTTCAATCTTTCTCCCGCAATCTCTTCAACTCACCTCACAACTCATGAACACACGATATGCGCGAAAACGACTTTTCTGATTTTTATTATTTAAAACATAACTTGTCCACCTACATGGTGCGGCTATGAGAGATTTATATAGCCTCCCACGCAAGCACAAGTAGACCTGGATGAACAATACTCATGGATGAATAGTAATCCAAGTTGGATGAATAGTAATTTGAGTTTGTGAACAGTGCTCGATTTCGGCGAACAGTCGTGAACAGTACCCGAACCATACCCTATTGCAAACTCCTACGTTAATTCAAAATTTAAACTACTCTAATTTTGGAATAAAAATATTAAACACCAATTGGCTGTCTGAATTGGATCCAAATTGAACCGACCCACGTGCCATGTTCCCGGCGTCCTCCCCATGCATGGCCAAGTCTCCCTCTCGGTTTCCCTTGCATTGTGGGTTTTCCTTCTCCTAACTTCTTGAGCGAATTTGTTCCATGCTCTTGATGCTTCCTTTGACGCCAATGCAATCCTTGCTGCCATGCCACCATATGTCTTTTTTGACCGCCTGCATGCGCTAGAGTTTTATCCCGAGAGCATGTTCCCTCTCGTTGGCCAGCATCCCCATCCACCCTCTCAGCCTTCATAACGTTTTGTATTACCTGTTGTTGCAAAACAACACCAATAACACCAATTTGAGTTCTAGCATTAATTTACAATTTAAAGATGCAAACCAATACTTTAGTAGTACTCATGGTCATATCATGATGTCTCACCTTTATATAGAACCGGATTCAGCAGAAGAAACTGCCGCCATTATTGTCATTAGAAACTACCATCATAACACTCTTTTAAGCGCAATTAATGTGTGCCATAAGAGCCAATTGAAACATTAATCAATTTCTAATCAATATGCATGGTTTTGAGGTGCAAAAAGAAGCTAACTAGACACGAAATCGCCGGACCATTCACACGCACGTCGCGAGCACAGGGGCAATGGCGAGGCGAGGCGTGGTGAGGTGAGCGAGCGAACGCGCGTGTGTGTTCTTCTTTTACTTGTTTCAATTAGGTAAGATCAACCCCACCTTATATATTGGTCACCTACCACCTTGACTGACAATATGATACTAAATTTTCCACTTTCCACCGTGCATGAGCGGGCGTTTGGGATTTTTCTAGGGTTTAATTAGAATATTGAATGGTTCAAGCTCAAAAACTCTAACAATTCCCCACCAGATCCCAAAGGCACAACAAATTTACCCATAATTCCAAAGTGTTATTGATATTATAGTTTTTCAGTGGAGACCTGTTAAGCTTGAACATCCACCTAGAACCTCAAGTTACACTCGCCCACAACTACACAATGGACTAAGCTTTGAACTAACAGTTTTGTACGAACAAATTTCACTTATGACCTTTGCTGATATTTGACCACCGATTGGCTACTCCTCGGGTGGAGCATAAAGATCATGGCTAAGGCGGCTGCGATGTGCGTGGCGGTGGCGGCGGCGCTGGCGGGCGGGGCGACGGTGCAGTGCAACACTGGGCAGCTGGCGGTGTGCGCGCCGGCGATCATCGGCGGGGCGCCGCCGTCCGCCCGCGACGGCGGCGACCCGCTCGAACCTGCGGGCGCAGCAGGGGTGCTTCTGCCAGTACCCGCGCAACCCGGCGTACAGCCGCTACATCAACAGCCCCAACTCCCGCAGGACCATCGCCTCCTGCGGCATCTCCGTCCCGCACAGCTAGGCGTGCGGCCCCCGCATCTACCCATTACATATACGTACGACGTCCTGTAGCTTCGTGCGTGAGAATATGGTGTACGAATAAACGGGGTGTGTGTGTCTGTTGATCGATGGATGTCGATCGATCTGGTGTAGTTTCGAGAGAGAGAGATATATATATATATATATATGTGTGTGTGCGCGCGCGCGTGTGCGTGTGTGTGTGTTTTTTGAGTTTAAATCCGATGGTTATATAATACTACCCCAGGGTGAAGCTACTACTGTAAGTTGATTCGTTTTTGTCCTGTAAATTTATTGTGCGGGTCGTATGGTAGGTTCATGACCAAGATCGACCGTACTCCAGTCTCACGCTTGACTCTAGTCAATTTTGATGTAGCATAGTTTGGCACCTTGTGTTGACATCAAGACCAGGCAAACATGCTGTGCACGTACCCTTTTATTAGTCCCATCGTTTTCAAATAAATATCGAAATTGCTTTAAAAAAAACTGTCGTATGTTGTTTTAAGAGAGAAAAAAAAATTAATTTTTTTGATCTTACTATTTTTCTTGGAGATTCATGTTTCGGTCTGCAACATCGTTTTCTCCAGAGATTTACTAAATAACATTCGACAGTTTTCTTTTGTCAAAATAGTCGAGTTTTCATCCGTCGGATATACTTTGAGATTTGCATTTCTTCTCATACGATGAACTAGGTCTAAATTTATTATGATTTTTTTCGGACCATAACGGATTCACCACATTCCGTATTTTGCTTGTATAGAATTTTATTTTGTTTTTATTTTCGTATTTGTTTTTGCTAAATATCTCAAAGTATATGTTTGATTTTGAATCATGTGATGGAAATATGAGTTATTAAAACTTTTAAGAATAATTACAATGATCAAGAATAAAAGTTACATATATAAATTCTTATCATTTATGTATAATAACGTTGTAAATGAACTAAAATTTAACTGTTTTGAGTTAAAAAAAATAGTCAAATATTGTACCGACACACCCAATAAATATTGAAACTGGTACCGTGTAGTACCATGCATTATTGGTCAATGGTCACTGCATAACAGACCAAACAACATACAGATAATGTCACTGCGTCACTTCCCCTGTTTGAGAATTTGAGTGGTTTCACGTGAAAACATTTATGCTAGACGTTGATGGTAAAGCATTCAAAATTTCATTCAAGACCATACAGAAATCCTGTTGGGTAGCTTCATCTACCTGAAGCTCGCATTCATGTGTATTACTTACTATTCTCCGTTTCCATCTAAACTTTGGAGACCTCAAATGTCACTAATCAATCGAGCGTTAAGTCTAATCAGCTCCATAACCTTCGATCGACTTGCTGGTCGATGCGGAGTGGAAACAGCACGGCACAATTCAAAGCTGGTTCTCACACTGGTTGATTAGGAGATGTCCCGAGAATCCTAGGCGAGTGCCACGGACGAGTTCGTATCACAGACGCGTGCGGCGAGACGTGCTACTCAGCCGCGGCTGCGCGGGCCGAGGGGGAGGTACGTGGTGTTCCAGCCGCGCGCGACGAGGTCGGAGACTGGTGAAGTTGGGAGTGAGACCGCTGGTGGGTCGTGCCGTCGAGGCGGTGCCGAGCGACGAGGCAGGCCAACGTGCCGATGCGGTGCCCGAATTCATCATTGAGGTGGCGAGCGGCGTGGCGAACAAAAATCGCGTGACGCAACGGCCGCGCGCGCGGGGCAACGTCGTGTGGCCAAGCGCCGAGCGGCGCGGTTGCCCCACTTGTTTGCCCGATGGGTGCAGTAGGCGCGGTTGGGGGGCTTAGCTTAGGACTTGGGGTGGCGCGGCCGGACCGCACGGGCATGGTCACGTGTGCTGGATTAGTGTGCTGGATTACGTTTGAGGCCCACCCGAACAAAGCGTAGTGCTCTGCTGGTGAGTTTGCTCTACAAATGGTGTCCTCCGTGGGGGGACTCAAAAAGAGTTTATATGCACATTTTGAAATATTAATATGACTATATTTATTGATTGGGTAACAGTATTGCACAGACGCCACGCTCACACTTCACTTCGCTTAAGTCCCTAGTTCCCTCCTTGCTTCTTTTTTCTTTCTCACGGGATTATTTCTTCTTGACTCTCTCTCTCTCTCTCACACACACACACATATATCCACCACCATCGCCTGCTTCTCAAACTTGGTCCCCAGTCCCCCTGCTTCTTTTTTCTTTCTCACTGGATTGGCTCTCCTAACTCTCTTTTTCTCACATATATTCACACCCATCGCCTGCTTCTCCCACTTGTTTTTTGGCTGCTCTCTTTATGTATTTTCTGTTCTCTTGTTCATGTGAGAGTAGCAACTCAATCTGCTTCTTTCTTTCGACTTCTTCCTGGTTTGTTTTTTTTTGTTTCGATCTGCTCTTGCGTGGTGGTGGTGCTAACAATTATTGTAAGTTTTCTGTGATCTGAGGCTGCATTGCAAGTTCTTGGTTCTTGTTAGTAGCACTAGTACGTACTAGTACTACTTTGTTTGGCTTGAAACCTGTTCGAACCAGGCAACTTGTATCTCTTTCGATCGATCTAGAGCTTTGTGTTTTTACAGCCTTTTCTTCTTCTTCTTATTCTTCTTCCCGGGGGTGGCAGTGACGTGACTCGCAAATCTTTCCCTAAATGAAACATGATGATTAGCGGGTCTCCATATCCCCCATGGGAGGAATTCGTCCCTCGCCCCTGTCCCGCTAGGATAACAGGGGAGTTTGCCTCGCCCCCGCCCTCGCCCTACGAGGATAATCCCCGTGGGAAAATTGCCACCCCTATACCCAAGAAGCCACGACGCGGTGCTACCAGTAATAGTGCTATTATCTCCTCCCAACTCGTACACTAGATACTATGGTTGTTAAAGCGCCACCTAAGCATTAAGCGACACTTAGGCGGTTAGACAGGCATCACCACACCCTCGCCACTCCAAGCAAGGCTATGGTGTCTTCCTCATGGCCGAGGCGTCCCCATGGCGTCGCTTTGGCGGAATTTGGCGTCGGGGCCATCCGAGGCGGACGTCATAAGAAGCCTCGAGCACAATAATAGAGGGGCCAACGAGTGAGTAGGGGGGAAATCGAAGAGAACATGGAGTCTAGACGCATGAACCCTAGCGCCGCCTCCATCCCCGTCGCGGTGTCACCCTCCAAATCCAGGGACACCTCCTGCCCTTCCCATCTTCTCCCTCACATCCTCCCCTCCCTCCCGACCTTCCCTTCTCGGTCGCCACCGTCCCTGACGCTTCCCCTCCCTCCGGCCGCCTCCTCCTCCTCCGTCACACTGTCCCGGCACCTCTCCCTCTCTCCCGGTCTCCTCCTATCTACGAGGGGGAGGCCGAGAAGGAAGGGATGCAGGGGAAGGTGGAGGCCGGGAGGGGGAGGCGCCAGGGATGGGGGGTCGAGAGGGGGAGGCGTTGGGGACGGTAGCTGCCGAGAGGGGGAGACGGGGAGACCAAGCAGAACAGAGGAGGAGGGGGCGTTGGGGAGGTGGAGGCCGGGAGGGGGAGATGCCGAGGAGGGGCATCGGGGAAGCTTATAACAAAGGAGGGGGAGGATCAAGCACAACAGCTGTCTGGTTGTGTGTGTTGTGTAGTGTGTGCTTGTTGTGTTGTGTGTGTTGTAATAAATGTAGTTTTAGCAAATAATCATAATCAATTCTAGCATAATCAAATGACAATAAAGCATTAAGCCACTAGCATTTAAATGGCCAAATAAACATATACAAATGTGAATCCTCCAAGCCATTTAAACCGAATGATATGCTAAACATATACCACATGTATATGAAAGAAATCAACAACGAGCTCAGAAATTTAGAATGGATAGTTGCTCTTAGAAGTCTAGTTGCATAAAACATAGTCTTTGCCATCACAGCCCTTTAGCCTAAACTCTTCACAAATTGGATAAGAAAACTAGAATTCAGATTTTTAGCTCTAATCAATGCTTTACTAGTCTGACAGATTAATCACATGCATAAGAAATTTAAACTATTACTTTCTGTCAACCAATGATCATCAATGTTCACAAAATCCACTACTGCAGTTCACAGAAGACTATAAACAAGGATCATTGAATTCCATACTTCAAGATATGAGCCAATAGACTTTTAATGAATTCACAAAACACATATTCAACTAAAAACTTTCTACTGATAGGGAAAAAAATAGGAGGATGATAGTTCAAGAGAATAATTTAAGCACACCATGAGTACTAGAACTTCTAAATACAATATGATAGCAGCAAGCAAACCACTTCTAGAGCTCAAAACTAAACTAGAGATCTTATCAAATTTCAGTTTTAGACTAATATCCTCACTGAGCAGGTTAACCAAGCCCGCAAACCCATTTTGGTATATCCCTCAGTGCATAAATCAAATACAATTATAGAATTTGAAGCCAATCCAACACACAAATATATATAATCAAAGTGATGCGCAGCAATTGAATACAGAAATACTCAAAAGACGATGGTACTCAAAACCACCAAGATGAAACCAGACAAGGCATGTCACAAGGACGTTGTCTCAAAAAACCTAGTGTCTCGCTGTGATGCGTAAAAAGACGAGATTGACAGAGATACAATGCCGATCTTTGCACCTCGAGACACACCGACAAACAAAGTTGAGGTGCAGGGAAATATGCTGCACAAGACCACCAACAAGTGCTTCGGCCAAAAGCACAAGGAGCACACAACTGAATGTTTTCTTCCTCTCAAGATCAAGCCAAGTCAACTGGTTCTCACCTCCAATCGACACAAAACTATCCCTCGCTGAACCTCAATCGTGAAGAGGTAACCAGAGAGTAATCGAGATGTGCGGGAGGGAGGGAGAAAACCAGTTCTTACCACCGACTACATCAGATTGAACACAGCAGCGCAGCCGATTGCAAAATCCTTTCAGAGACGAAAAACCAGATCGGGAGGAGGAACTAACCAGGAGAGAAATGCTCACAAAATTTTCTATCTCTGCCCATGAGCTGTAGGGCCTCCTTTAATTATGAGAAGGGAGGGAGGAGCAAGCTGCAGCCGACGCCGTCAACGGCCGATGAAAAACTCGCCAGATCCACGCCTTGGCCGCCGCTAGGGATGGACCATCCCCATCCGAAAGAATCTTTCCAGGATGAGATTCAAAATCTATCTTATCTCCATCCTTTCCCTCATAGACAGATAGGCCCCACCATCCTTTTCTTTTCCCATTTCTTTTCCTTTTCTCAAATGAAAAATTACCAAAAGGATCTCAAAAATACACTCGTCTCTCTGGCTTGCTTACCAACTTGAGTCACCTTTTAATATGTTTTGAGGACTTCATATTGTCCTTCCTACTCTTCGCCTTAACCAGAACGGTTCAGTTATCGCGGTAAGTTAATACCGCTGGAATTGGTTTTTCCAACACGGGTAGGTCAGAAAGGAATTCTCTAATCCATTATGCCTCTACAACCACTGATTCTAGAGCTACCAACTCAGCCTCTATGGTGGATCGTGTAAGGATAGTATGTTTAGAGGACTTCCACAAAACAGCCCCGCCTGCTAGAGTGAATACATAGCCACTCGTAGCCTTCATGTCATCCGAGTCACTGATCCAGTTAGACTCATTGAATCCTTCCAAGACTGTCGGGTGGCCAGAATAATATATTCCTAAGTTAGAGGTCCCCTTTAGGTACCGAAGTAACCTCTCTAGTGCTATTCAATGATCATCTCCTGGATTGCTCGTTGCACTAGTTTGATACATTAAGGATCCAATTAATTGAGAGTATTTAAGCTAGGTTTTTCCATGTCCAGTGTGTTTATGAAGCTTAGCATTTGGATCATAGGGGTGTGGCCGCTGATTTACAATCCATGAATCCAAATTTAGATAGGACCTTATCCACATAATGTGATTGTGAAAGAATAATCTCATTCTCATCCTTTATAAGCTTGATGTTTAAGATCACATCAGCTTCAACCAGATCTTTCATATCAAAATTCTGGGAGTGGAATGACTTCGTTTTATTGATTGCATCCATGTTGGTCCCAAAGAGCAATATGTCATCTACGTAAAGACATAGAATGACACCTTAGCTCCCACTAAACCGATAGTGGACACATTTATCAGCTTTATTCACACAAAAGCCGACCGAGGTCATAGTGCTATCGAATTTCTTGTGCCATTACTTGGGAGCTTGTTTTAGACCATACAAGGATTTAATCAAACAACATGCTTTCCTCTGTTGCCCTTCAATCACAAAACCATCGGGTTGTTGCATATAAATCTCCTCATCTAACTCTCCATTTAGAAAAGTTATCTTTACATCCATTTGATATACTTGGAGTTTATACACGGCAGCTAGTGCTAAAAGCACTCGAATTGTGGGTAAGCGAGCTACAGGAGAGTATGTATCAAAATAGTCTTCGCCCTCTTTTTGCGTGAAAGCCTTAGCCACTAAACAAGTATTGTACTTTTCTATAGTACCATCAGGTCTACGCCCCCTTTTAAAGATCCATTTGCAGCCCACTGGCTTGAATCTGTATGGGAGGTCTATAACCTCCCACGTTCCGTTAGCTATGATGGAATCCATCTCGCTGCGGATTGCTTCATTCCAGTAATCCACATCCGGGGATGTGTATGCCTCTGAAAGAGTTCATGGTTCATCATCCATGATATAGGTGACATAGTCATCGCCTAAAAACTTTTCAGTCCTCTGCCTCTAACTCCTTCTCAACTCCAAATTTGAAGTGATGTTTTCCACACTAGGAAGAATAGAGTGTTCATTTGAATCATTAGGGTCAATGAATTCATTTTGGTCTCATAGGAAACACATGTTCAAAGAATGTTGCATCACAAGATTCCATCATTATATTAGTAGTGATGTCACTCACATAGTATTTGACCACTAGAAATATATAAACAGTGCTATTTTTAGCATACCCTAGAAAGACACAATCAACGATCTTAGGACCAAGCTTTCTTTTCTTTGGTAACGACACATGCACTTTTGCAAGGCATCCGCAAGTTCGAAGAAATGACAAGTTAGGTTTTCTCTCCTTCCATCCTTCATAAAATGTTTCCTCCTAATTGCGAGGTGACACCCAGTTGAGGAGATAATTAGTTGTGAGAACTGCTACACTCTACCAATAGTCCGAAATACCTGAACTTTGTAACATGGCATTAACCAAGTCACAAAAGAGTTCGGTTCTTTCTTTCGGCTATTCCATTCGATTGGGGTGAGTATGGTGGAGTAATTTCAGGAATTATTCCACTTTCTTCACAGAATTGAGAGAATTCATTAGCGACGTATTCACCGACTCGGTCCGACCTTAACCGTTTGATTTTCTTTTCTAGTTGGTTTTTCACTTCAGCTTTAGAGATTTTAAAGTGTTCTAGCGCTTCATCTTTCGACTTAAGTAAATATAACAATACTAAGTCGCATCATCTATGAGAGTTAGAAAATAATGTTTGCCACCTTTAGTTAGTATTCCATTAATCTCACAAAGATCAGAATGGATTAGCTCAAGTAGAGAGGTGCTTTGCCCTTCAACGCTATTAAAAGGTTTTTGGGGTTGCTTAGCTTGCACACACACTTCACACTTTGAATCCTTATCATAATTATAGCTTGGAATTAAATTAAATTTGCTTAATGGCACAATAGCTTCAAAGTTGACATGACACAAACGTGAATGTCAAACATCATGTAATTTATTGCAATAGAAAACATTAAAAATATTTGCATTATTAAAATCAAGAATAGATAAGCGGAACATGCCTCCGCTATCATTGCCTACAAAAGTACCAAATTTGGTCAACACGACCTTATTGGATTCAAATACAAGCTTTATTCCTTGCCTACATAGTATAGACTCACTCATGAGGTTGCGGGTCATTGTAGACACGTACAACACGTTTTCAAAATGAGTGTTTTGCCTGAAGTGGGCTTCAAGCAAACTTGTCCAATCACACGTACTAAAACAGCGACTCTGTTCCCCATTAGGACAAATCATCACCTTCACCCTGAAATAAAGAGAAACACGAATGATCAGCACATATATATCTAGTAGCACATGTATCAATCTACCAATCAATTTATGGATTTGCCATAAAGGCCTGAGGTACATACCCTTCAGAACTGGAGTTATCTAGTACGATATTCATTTTGACCTTTTGGCCCTTATGCTGAGCAGGAGAAGGACCCTTGCTTTTACGATTGCGGCAATGATTAGCTTTATGACCAGCCACTCCGCACACAAAGCAAACAATATCCTCCTTCTTTTTCATTTTCTTTCCTTGCATCTTGATTTGGGGCTGATTCTTGAAATTTGGTTTCCCAGAGCCTCTAACACTCTTGACCTCCACCTGATGAGCTTGGACTTCAGCCTTACCTCTACTGTCACCAGCCCTTGCTCGCTCTTTGACATTAATAGCTGCTGACAGCTCATTGAATGTCAAGCACTCCTTTATATGTCTTCGAGCAGTCACAAAGTCACGCCACAAGGGTGGTAACTTAGCAAATATGACATTTACTTAAAAACTCTCAGGTAGGAGGCAGTCGTATTGATTTAAATCACGTACATGGAGTTGTGCCTCATGGAGCTGCTCCATCACCGACCACCCCTCTACCATCTTGTAATTCAAGTATGCAGTAGTAATAAAGGACTCATTCCCATTATCCCCTTTGGAATACTTATCATCTAGTTTGTTCCAAAGTTGTTTGGCATTAGTGAAATTGACATATACGTTGAATAGTTGATTTGATAAGACTGCAGTTTACAGAAGACTATAAACAAGGATCATTGAATTCAATACTTCAAGATATGAGCCAATAGACTTTTAATGAATTCACAAAACACATATTCAACTAAAAGCTTTTTGGTGATAGGAAAAAAAATAGCAGGATGACAGTTCAAGAGATAAATTTAAGCACTACAGATATACCATAACTTCTAAATACAATATGACAGCAGCAAGCAAACCTCTTCTAGAGCTCAAAACTGAACAAGTGATCTTATCAAATTTCAGTTTTAGACTAATACCATCACTGAGCAGGTTAACCGAGCCCGCAAACCCATTTTGATATATCCCTCAGTGCATGAATCAAATACAATTATAGAATTTGAAGCCAATCCAGCATACAAATATATATAATCAAAGTGATTCGCAACAATTGAATACAGAAATACTCACAAGACAATGGTACTCGAAACCACCGAGACGAAACGAGACAAGGCACGTTACAAGGACGCTATCTCAGAAAATGTAGCGTCTTGCTGTGCCGCTTAAAAAGACGAGGTTGACGGAGATACAATGACAATCTTTGCACCTTGGGACACACCGACGAACAAAGTTGAGGTACAGAGAAATATGCTGCACAAGACCACCAACAAGTGCTTCGGCCGAAAGCACAAGGAGCACACAACCGAATATTTTCTTCCTCTCAAGATCAAGCCAAATCAACTGGTTCTCACCTCCAATTGACACAAAACTATCCCTCACCGAACCTCAATCGAAAAGAGGTAACCAGAGAGAAACCGAGATGTGCAGGAGGAAGGGAGAAAGCCAGATCTTACCACCGACTGCACTGGATTGAACACAGCACCGTAGCCGATTGCCAAATCCTTTCAGAGATGGAAAAACCAGATCGAGAGGAGGAACTAACCAGGAAAGAAATGCTCACGAAATTTTCTGTGTCTCCCTATGAGCTGCAGGGCCACCTTTAATTATGAGAAGGGAGGGAGGAGCAGGCTGCAACCTGCAACCGGCGCCGCCAACAGCTGACAAAAAACTCGCCATATCCATGCCTTAGCCGCCGCTCAGGATGGACCATCCCCATCCGAAAGAATCTTTCCAGGATGAGACTGAGACTCTATCTTATCTCCATCATTTCCCTTAAAGAAAGGTGGGCCTCACCATCCTTTTCTTTTCCCATTTCTTTTTCTTTTCTCAAATGAAAAATTACCAAAAGAACCTTAAAAATACAACAGTGTATATATCATCGCCTCGCTTCACGCCTTAAACGCTTTGCCGGTATAAAAGGTGGTGCGACGCCTCACCCTTATCACTTTAATATCCTTGCTAGAGACTGACATTTCCAGCTTTCGCGCAAGGATGAAGCTGCTAATCTGAGTCGGCAAGTAAGATGAGATAGCAAACAGTCATTCTGGAGGACCACACAGCAGGCAGGTTTTTTCCCCCCTCAAGATCAAACTGACACCATTTTTCTCACCTTTCTTTCTTTATCAGGAATCCGGTGAGACAGCAAACAATAATTCCGGAAGACCACACACATCAGACAGGTTTTTCCCCAAGATCAAACTGTCACACCATTTTTTTCTCACTTTTCTTTCTTCACAACGCAAGCAAACATCAGGAATTATATAGTACAACACACTCTACAGATGCAGCTAATACATGGTACACACACCAATGAAGAGGAAAAGAAAGAATATTATTGTGGGAGTTGGATCTACATGTTGTGTACTGTGACGACCGACCACCCCCTACTAACCTGGGTGCCTGACCTCTGCGTGCTCCTGGATCTCTCTTTTCATACAACCCGTCCAGTTGCCCGCCTATACAAAACCCTGGGGGTATCATCTAATCTTTGTAGTAGCTACAACGCGAGTGAGCAGTCATCGATCACCTCAGGGAGTTCTTCAGCGTCCGCACCGTCATCACGAGCTGCTGCCTCTCGCCTTCCACTTCCGCGAACTTCAGGCTTATCTCCGAATACCGTTCATGCAGTTCTTTCAGTTCTTCCTCCATTGCCTTGTTCCTCTCTTTCAGAAAGTCCAGCTCCATCACTGACTGGTCGGCATGAGCTACAGCATCCCTACATTGGTAAAATCATTGGCAACAGGAAGGTATATTAGTCATTGATCATGTATTTCTGAATTAGAGATGTAAATGTGGCAATTAATTTCAGATGATAACCTCATGTCATGCCCATTGCAGTCACCGTTTGTGCTGTGTCTGTTGGTGCTTGGCGGTGCATTACTGCTTCCAGTGATGCTGGTGTTGTGCTTCATGCGCTTATAATTAGTATGCTGGTTGTCCTGCAAAACACAACATCGTGCCTAACTTTCTAGGTACCAAAGCGTATGATTACAATCTAAGCATTGCTATATAAAGGCCCAACTGCTCAGTGATGTATAATATCACATTCTTGTTAGTGGAGACCTGCATACATAAAGTTATCCCCTAAAGTCAAATTTGCCTTCCCATGTGCAAAAAAAACGTAAATCATGATAATTCTTCATAGACAATTTGGCCCTACTTATTTGTGGTCACAACTCGCAACTTCATGACTTTTAAAGAGTATATTCAGGATGCTTACTTAAATACAAAAGGAAAGTTGCACCTACTGGTTCAAATGATTGGTCTCATGGAAATGATTGATGATTTTTTTAGATCGAGTTTACATTAGTTGTGTTTGGAGCATTGCAGTTGTTCCTATCTCTATTTATTTTACATAAGCCTTCTTTGAATACAGATATGCCAAAAAGCTAGCATTAAAAAATTATTTCAATAGACAAACTGAAAAAAAAGTGAAAATATTTGTACTATAAATATATCTAGTCTGCGAGATTTACCTTCACGTCTGAAGTGACACCGTTTTCCTTGGCACCTTCCCTGCTTTCAAGGGCTCTTCTCAGCTTCAGCACCTGAGAAGCAAGGTTGTCTTTCTCGGACTCCTTTGTGGACAGCAGAATTTTCAAGTTGTCATACTGAAGTTTCAACAATCCAAACTCTGATTGCAGCTTCTCAATTGTCTCCTCCTTTTCATTCTTTGAACATTTTAACGTGTTCAGCTCCTCCAAATACGTCTGCAGTTGTTCCTTGAGCAATGTAAGCTCTTTATTGAGCAAAGTAATTTCAGCAGTTTTGTCCTGCAAGAGCATATCCTTATCACCATTTGCAGCTAATTCCTTGTCTTTCTGCTCATTCTTTTCAGAGAGATTGTCTCTCTCGTTTGACAGCTTGTCAATCTTGGCTTTGAGTTGGTCAATTTCTTCTGATAGAGCATTTAACTTTGCCTTATCACATCTGCTCTGGTCCTGGAACTCGTCACTCTTGCTTTTGAGCTCCATCACCAGCCTGTCTCTCTCCTTTGACTTAAAATCCACTAGGGTCAGTAACTGTTGAATCTTCACCCGGTGCTGTTCTTGGACTGATCCGAGCTCTTCTTGGGCTTTCTGTAGTAATTCTTCCAATCGGCTCTTCTGTAACTGCAAATCTGCGGTTTCTTTTCTTGCTTGCACAAGCAACCATTCATTCGCACTAAAAGCAGAAGACACTTGTGAAGACAACATCTTGAATTCCTCTTGAAGTCGTTCGGCAGTGGTGGCATTGTTCCATCTTGCCTTCCTCAGAGACTCCTCAGCCTTTATGGCCCTTTGCTCCTGTTCAACCTTTGCACGCATTACTTCTGCTATATCAGCCTCTAATCTTTTAGATTGCACCTGGAGTTCATTCTCCAGGCTCTCAACACTGGCCTCAAGATCACTTATTATTGCCAAATGTGCTGAACACTCATACTGCATCCTTAGCTGCTCCCTCAGTTGTGTTTGCTCCAGCCTTGAAGAGATGTCATGGTTCTCTTGCTTCAGAATCTCATAATCAAGTGCAAGCTGCTCCATTTGCATCTCGAGATCCTCACGGTCTTTCTTATACAACTCAATTTCATTGCTCAACTCAACAATCTTCTTTTCGAGTTCAGAAGTAGTGATGCCATCACTCTTCTTTACCAATGCATCCAGCATAAGCTCATCTTCTTTCTCTTGGTCCGAGCTCGTTTCAGATAAGTCTATTTTGTGTCCAGCATTGTGAACATTTGACAGTGCATGCTCATATTCTGCCTCCTGGGGATCCTCCCGTGTTTCTTCTTGCAAAATGGAAATCTCTCTATTCTTTTGCTCCAGCATATCATCAAGATCCTTCACAGCCAGAAGCAGCTCAGAGTTGGATTCCTGCATTTTCTGCAGCTGTACACGCAGATCAGCGTTTAGATTCTTCTCATGGCCCAGCTCTTTCTTTAGTTCTTCAATCTGTGACCACAGATCTTCCCGTCTGAGAGCCGTTTGCCTGATCCATTTTCATCATGGATCATCTTCTTAGTCTCTTTGAGTCCTTCACATTCTCTTTGGAGTGCATCCCTCTCCTCCCTCAGGCTACTGACTTCCTTGGAGAGATCTTGCCCTCTCCGACTCTCCTTCACAATTTGCTTCCTGAGTGTCTGCAACTCCATATCTGAGACATCCAATTTCCGTGTCAAAGTGGCTATCTCACCTCTTAGCTTCTCTACATCATCGTCTGCCCCTCTTAACCCCGTCTCACCCGAGTTGCTGGTTGACCCGTCCGTGCTAGCATCAGGAGCAGAGCTTCCCGACCAGTCACCAGAGCTGGTCAATGGTTTCCTTGGGGTGCCATTGTTGGCAAATGGCGAGAGGACATTGGTGGCATCCTGAAGACATGTGCTGTGCATGGTTGCACTGGTTTTTGGGGTAAATCTCCCCGAGCTCCCATCTGAACCCGACATCGAAATGGCATCAAAGCTATTGGAATTGTGGAGGTGGCCAACTGGCTCAACAGACGCAGGCATGTTTCTTCTCGATGGAAACCTCATCCCTGGAGGTTTGCTTATCACCAATCCATCCTGTACAAGAGAGATGTCAACTATCTCACAAACATAAAGGGAAAATCACATAATACATGCATTGTTCTAAAATTGTCACGCAGCAAAAGGCTAGCTACCCCCAAATGATCAATCGGATAAATGTAGGCTCCCTTTCCCTCCTTTTCTTTTGCAATCTGCTTTGCATGCCAGAAGCCCTCTTTCTTAGCCATCACAAAATAAAACAAAGCAATGCAATGATGATGCATCAAAAAGGTAAAGCTCTCAAGAACTCCCCCGAGCCTTACTTACTTGCACAGGGCTCATCGCATCGGCAGCCGCCCTCGCCTTCTCGCCGTTCTCGTCCTCGCACCGGCTCAGCTGGCTCTGCAGCGTCCTCCGCTGCGGTGTCTTCGTTGCCGCCGCTGCCAGCACGTCGCCACTCTCACTGCCACCCCAACAGCACGAATCAGTCACCAACCAACCAATGCCTCACCCAAGCAAATGCATGCTTAAGGCCCATACCACAATGCAGCACCAATGGCTAAATGAATCTGGTTGAGATGACACAATCCTTAAAGCTCAAACCACAATGCAGCAGCAGCAATGCCTAAATGAATTTGGTTGGGATGAGTTGATCCTTAAAGCTCAAACACAATGCAGCACAGGTGTCTAAATTAATCGCCAGCCAACCCACCTCCCGTCGTCACCGCACCCACCGCCGCCACCCACCACCCGCTGGATGGTCACCTGTCACAGGGAACAACACCAGCAACATCAAATCAAGAACCGCGAGCGCGTCGCCGTCACAGGTCACAGGAAAACGCCACAAGCTTTTTTTTGGTGGGGGCTCACGTGCAGCAGCGTGCCGGGGGCGGGGCTGCCCTTGAGCGGGAGCGTCACCACCGACGGCTTGAACGCCTCCGCGTACTCTGCCAGGTTCACCGTCGCCTCCCCCAGCAGCGCCGCCTTGCTCGACCCCTGCACCGGACGGCATTGCCGAGTCAAAATCGAGCAAAATCATTCCGAGAAATCACCAATTGCTTTAGGGTGGTTGGCTGCTTACGGTCTCGTAGACGAGGAACTGGTAGATCTTGTCGCCGGCGGCCTTACCGGAGGGGAGCTTGGTGGCCTCAAAGATCGGGGTGGGCCACCAGCATGCGCCGTCGGCGACCTCCGCGCGCTCCGATCGCGCCGTCGGCCGGCCGACGTCCTGCGGCGTCACCACCACCATCATCGCCTCCCACCCCAGCTCCGGCACCTGCACCAAGAACCACCGGAGCACGCGTCCCGTCACGCCTCACGTCGAAGCAGCAACAAAAAAAAAAACCAAAACCAAAACTTCGCTTCCTCCGGAGCGATTGGGGCCGTACCTGGGTGGCGTGGAACTGGAGCTTGAACACGGCCTTGGCCTTGCCGCCGCCGCTGCGCCACCGCGCTGACTTGAACATGTCGGCGCCGCCACGAGTGCGCGAGAGAGGAATCAATCAGTCAACCAAGAATGACACAAACTTTCTCCCCCCACCCTTCGCTCGCCGGGCCAGCTAGTCCGTCGTCATGCTTCGATCGGCAGCGGCATTGCAATGCCGTGCGCGGGAGCCACCGCAGCAGTAGCGTCACGCCACCAAGCTTGGCATTTGCGGTGCGGTGGTTGTGCTTAGTTAGAGCGAGAAGACGACCACATGGCGGCAGAGCAAGCATAGAGAGTGGGAGGAAGTGGGCGAGTGACACAGCAAGCAAGCACGGCAGAGACACCTTTGGGCAAAGGCACACAGCAACAAGGCAAGCAGTGGATAGATAGATAGATAGATCTTGTGAGAGAAATGAACTCAACTGAACTTTCTCTCTCTACAGCGCTGCTTTCTTTCTCCTTTTATCTCTCTCTCTGTGTGATTTGGGGGTTTAGGGACGAGAGAGAGAGTTATGAGCCTATAAAATGGTGGTCAATTGTTCGGGAAAGGGAAATCGAGTTGGTGAGATTTATTAGAGCTGGCCAACTTGGGGGAGAGGTGAGGAAGGTGAGAGAGCTAAGTGACGGGTATAAAAAAGAAACTGGGCTGCTGGTGTATGCTGCCATTGCGTGAGCCTCACAACTGCAGCGACCGGGGGCTGGCTGATTCTATGTGTTGTGTGGACCTGTTGATGGAAATTCCTCCTCTGTGAGGAGGGGGGATGTTGGGTGTTGGATCCATGGACATGCGAGCTACTTACTTGAGACCTAAGCTGCCTCTTGCTGGAGTGTGTGTTGGGTGTTGTCCGTATTGACGTGAAATTGTGGTGGTGTGATATTGCTTTCATTGTGTACTTTGATTGATGAAAACATTAGTTGTGCATAACTTGCATTCGACGTATGATTCAAAAAACAAACCTGCGTAGAAGGCATTGAAAATGTTTTTGGAAATACTCTAGTTCGTTGGATATGTAAGACTATCTGACTTATATATATATATATATATATCTAGAGAACCTATGATAATTAAATGGAGCTTGTAGAGAACCTATGATATCATAATAGTCTATTCCAATTAAATGGAGCTTGTAGAGAACCTATGATATCATAATAGTCTATTCCAACCTGTCTTAATACTTGCAGCACCGCACCAAAAAAATGATCATAATTATTTCGAGAAGAAATTAAGAAACACCACCCTGAAGGCCTGAACCCACAAAGCACCAATAACCCAACTGTGCTCTTCCTTGGAGGCATGGAACCAGACAGTCATGCAGGCACGCGCAACGCCCTACAAAGGATCAGGGGAGGCTTTCAGGTGAGCCAAGCTTTTGTCCATGGCGGCTCAGCTCGTAGCACCTGACCGCAACGTAGTCAGTCGAGTCCGCGGCAGGGAGGAGGCCGTCTTCGGGACTGGGAGTTTTTTGAGTCGCCGCTCGGCGAATGGCGAGTGGCCCCCACGCTGCAGACAACGTGGTGCCGGGCCTCCGCGCATGGTGGCCTCGCACGCCCCCGACACCCCCTTTTCTCCTGCAGTCCTCTTCCTCGCATTTACAACCCGGCACGCCGGGGCATTGGATCTGCCTGACGCACAGTGACAGGGCACATAGGTCTTGTCAGACATATCCAAACATGGTGCGTCCATCCAAACAGCGAGCGTCTGCGTTGCGGAAATTCTAGGAGTACTGTCTCGTAAACTGTCTCATAAACTGAAATTCTCCCAGTACTATCTCGTAAACTGTCTCTGATCTTTCTCCTGTCGACTGAAAATTGAGCGTCCTTAATTTAACTGTCTCTGATCTTTCAGAAGGTGCAGACGTAGGAATTATGTAAACTTTAAAATGGTTAAACTGGATAATTGTTCCTAGGTTCTAAAAATAATATGTCACAAGGATTATATGTAGAGAAAATAATGCATTTTTGATAGAATTATAGATATAAATGCATATTTAATAAAATTATAAAAATAGGCCCTTTCAGACGTATTAGAACCTAGGAATAATTTGCCAACATGAATTCTGTCGACAAATGAATTGGCGATAGGAGCCTATCGGCCAAATAAATCAGCGATAAGATTGTCGGCTAAACAACACTCTATCGTCGAATGAATTGTCGACAAAAGTTTTTTTTGTAATTTTATCAAATGAACATTTATTTTATGTAATTCTATTGAAATATATTAATAAAAAAGCATATGCAGAGGGTTCCGGTCTTGTGCACAGGATAAACTTGCATTTAACGTATTGCAGAGAATGATGTACCTGAGGTTTTTCATTAACCATTTTTATAATTAGCAGAAACTGAGAGTAGGATAGCTGTCCTGTTTCAATTTTTATGCATCTGGTTATTATATGGAGGACTTAGTTTGAGTTGTTCGTTATTTTCTCTTCTGCATTCAATATATTAGGTCGGTGAGACAGTCACGCACCGCTCAGTTCCAACCATCAATTTGTTTTTTCTTTCGTGTTTTGTTTTCCTTTCCCCCTTTCAGAAGAAAAATCCAGAGATCTTTTTTCTTCTCTCTTTTATGCTCTCCGTTCCCTATCTCTGAACTTTGGGCCCCTGTACTTTGATATACTCACCTTTATGCTACTTCCACAAGGTACAACTGTCGGTGCTTGGCTGATCACACTCTCTTTCACGCACATTTAGACCATTAATTTCCTTACCCGTACATAAATCGACTCAAATCGATTGATTGCGCCTAGGCAAACCAACCATTTGGCAATCAAATCTAGGTTGGCGTGAGCAGAGATCCAAAAAAAAAAAACAATTGCGAAAGGGAAAGTGCGGGTCCCTCGATTCGACAGGGAATCCTGTGGCCCGTACGGATTAAGCTTACAAAAAAAGATTTGCGTCGATCACCCACAAGTGGGGCCCATTGGGTTAAGGTCCACCTTAAGCTGGAGATGCCAATAAATCAGGAATTTTACAGAAATTTCGTACAATTCAATTTCCGTAGGAATGGAGGAAAATTCCCGTGTTCCCACGCTCCCCCTGTTGTTAGAAACGAGCAGTCTACAAGAGTACATCAAATCCTGTTACGATCTCACCAAAAAAAAAAAAAGCAAATCCTATTGCTAAGACACTGTAGTATACCTGCGTATGAACGAAGAACGGTATATACGGCATTCCTCTCCTTTGGCTTTGTCCGGGAATTTTTCATCGTATTGTTAGTTTTCATCTTGTATTTGCAAAAATAAGCGTCTTCAAAAATCAAATGCAAAAATAGCCCCATACCCCGTGCGGCGGCAACGTACCCCTCTCCACACGATCGCCGTGCGGCAACGTGCCATTTTTTACCGTATTTTTTTTCTTTTTTTAAAATAAAAACACTCGCAGCACGGCCACGACAGCATACTATAGAATTTTCCCCCTTTTTATCTTTTTTTAATATCATTTAATATATTTTTTGTATAATTTATAAATATAGCAAATAAGTTCTAAAAATTATAATTTTTTTATGGAGCTTCCTGACACGGTTTAATTGCTTGCGTAATTTTTTTAAAAAAAATATATACTTTCAGATTTTTTTTTCTCAAAAATTCATTTAAGTATTTTTTTTTGTAAGAATTGTTTGAGAAACATTCAGAACAGATAAAATTTTAGCAAAATTACACAAGTAATTACATTGTGTCAGGAGGCTCTACAAAAACAATCATAATTTTTGGAGCACATTTGCCATATTAAAAAATTCATACAAAAAAAATATATTTAAATGATTTTAAAAAACAAAATAATGGTACAGTGATGCAGCACGGTGGTGTGCGGCAACGGCTGCTACAGTGCGATGCCGCACGGTGGTCGTGCGGCGAGTGTTTTTATTTTTTTTAAAGAAAAAATACGGCAAGTGTTTTTATAAGGAAAAAGGCACGTGGCAGGCGGTTGCGTGTTGCTGCATACGCGGCCGTGCAACAACACCACCGCACGTCCGCCGTACGGTAATGCGATCGCATCTACCGCCATGCGAGAGAGGTACGTGGTCGTCGGGAATGGTCGCGAACGCGGTCGTAAGCGCAGGGGCTATTTTTGCAATTGATTTCCGGAGACGCTCATTTTTGCAAATACGATATGAAAATGTGCCAATGCAACCAAAAAATCCTTTCTCCGGTGGCTAGTGGCCACGTATTGTAGTAGTTGTTCTGCTGCTGTTTGATTTGTCAATGCTAGCCTAACGAACTAGACTGGATTGGTCCCGACAGCCATAACATCACCGTAAGTTTACCTTTGTTGAGTTTTTGGACTCATTTATCCTATTTTGAAATGAAATAGTAAAACTAGCCCTCTGCGAACTAAATGACAAAAATAACACTCATGTGCAAAATCACCATGAAAGGCAATGTGCTGCGAACTTGAACCACGGAAGCCGACCTGCCACAAACTAGGACTGCGGCAGGTGGCCTGCCCGTGCTGAGAGGACGTACTAGCAATGCGGCAACGTGCGTAGGCCACCTGCGGATTTTTTTTTAAATAATAATACTTTAAAACAAATTTACAAAAATAAATAGTCGATTTTTTTTACAAAACTATGATACTATCGTTATTCTAAATGATGACAGTAGCCTAGAATAGTGTAGAGAGATCTCTGTTGCCAGTTGAAATGACGATAGAGATCTATTTTTTTACTGTCTATTTTTTACCACATATTTTGTGGACAAATTACAACGATATTACAAAATATTCAGCACAACATCATCATATTTTTTGTTGACATATCATATTTTATGGATAAATTACAATGATATTACAAAACATTCAGCACAACGTCATCATATTTTTTTGTCGACAGATCACAATGATATTACACAACATTCAACGCAATGTCCTCACTTATTTTGTCGATAAATCACATTGATATTACAAAACATACAGCACGACGTCACCACCTAGTTTTTCGATAAATCAAAATGATATTACAAAGCATTGAGCACCACAAATTTCAACAAGACGAACCTTTCCCATGGCCGTGACCTCAACGTCCGCCCTTTCGGCCACCTCGAGTGGGGTGGTCGGATGACGTCCCTGCGGCGCCATCCTAACTGTCGATGTCTGCTCCATCCTGTGGATTTCTCGTATTGCATTTCTTGAAGATGTGCACAGACTCTTGCAAATGGAGCACTTTTTCGTACGACGCCCGACTTCTGCTTCGTCCATGTCATTCTTGATACGCCGTACTTGTCACTGGCCAACCTTTCCATAAAGCCTATCAACGTCCACAGCCCAGATAAGTTGTTCTCAGGTCGGATGACCAGTGAAATAGCCAACCACGTCGTAACTCTACAGCTCCGCACTCCATATTTGCATCACCTCCTCCTTGTTGAAATATCAGAGAGATACTAACCGGGATACTACGCCAATGTCGAACATACGGCTATGACATGCGAGCATGGCCTATGCAGAAGAAGAGCTTGTTGCAAGTGCATACGAAACTAGTGCGACATAGCGTACACTCATGGGGTATCCTCTCGCGATTCATCCTGCGATGTCCTTTATCCCTACACAGTATCTCAAAGCGAAGCTCCCTTGTGCCCATCTTGAATGTCTGGTGCATCTCACCCTTCTTACTCTTCTCCTCCATATACTTGGTGATCATGGCGGAGTACAATACCCTGTCATTTGTCATGGTGAGCGACGCGTTGTTGCTTCTGTCAATAAAGTAATTTATGGTACCGCGAAGAATTACCTCCACAATACCATATAGAGCACCACTCCGGTCATGTATCAGTAACCACTTCTCCTTAGGCTTGTGGTCAATCTAGTCCGAGAACTATTTCACTTGCGTCCCCCGGTCTTCCTCGCCATACTAGAATCATCTATGTGTGAAGCGGGGCCAGGGCCATTCCCCTACTCCCCAACCCCGTTACCCGCATGGCCCCCCGACAACCTAATGAATATGGCCATATGGGCTACTAGCCCATTAGCCCACTATCGCTACCGATGTAACTAGCCTAATTCCCCTTTGGCACTTCCCACTTCCTTGCTCCCGCAGCCTAGCATCCATTCGGCGCTTAACCCTAGCATCCATTCAGCGCTTCCCAGGCTCTCCTTCCTTGCTCCTACAGCCGCCGCCCCCAAATCAATCCCCAATTCCCCTTCCTTGCTCCCATAGTCGGCGGCTCAGCACAGTCCCTCTGGTCGCTGCTCCTTCGGTCCTCCCTTGCTCTTGCTCCCGCTACTCCTCCAACATCCGACGCCGACGTGGTCCAGTCCTCCCCAACACCCAACGCGGACACGGTCCAGTCCTCCCCAATGCCCCAATGCCCGACCTCCTCCTCCTCCCCAACGCCCGACGCCGATGCTGATGCGGTCCAGTCGTCCCCAATGCCCCAACGCCTGATGTTGATGGGGTCCAATCCTCCCCAACGACCGACGCCGACGCGGTCCAATCCTCCTCCTCCTCCTCTGTTGGTTGTATATCTGTAGGCTGTAATGTTGTATATCAGGATATGAGGTTAGATTCTACTTCTGGTATATGAGGTTAGATTGTATATTCTGGTATATGAGCTTAGATTGATGGCTTATGGTTGGGCTTAGAACATATCTAGATACTTCTGTTGGTAGGTTGTATATGAGTATATGATTTTTTTTGCTTGCCATGATTCTGTCATTATTTGCTCAGCCTTCCATCACTCTGTGCACTATTTAAACAAGTTATGTCTCCGTTTGCTTGTTTATTTGCGGGTCTGGGGCCCCGTGGAGCCCCGATAACCCAATGGGGATGAGGAACGAGGGAAAATAGTACCCTAGGACGGGGAACGGAGATTTTTCCTTCTCTCAGGGATAGGGATGTTCCACCACTCCCCGCTGGGGAATGGCCCCATTGCCATCCCTATCTGTGAGTACCTGCGATAATACTTCGGGGGACTGGCCAGCACTTGTAGCGACCTTTTTTATGCCTCCCTTCTGTGCATCCGGGTCCGCTCATCCAGGATTTTCCAGAGCGCGTCAACTTTCACTGTTGGTTCTGGTTGCACAGCCGCTTGAACAGATTCATCAAGTTCTTGTTGCGGAATTACTTGTAGAAGTTTACACCCAAGTGCATCATGCACCACCTGCCATGCAGATCCACCCATAAAAGTGGTTTGTTCTCTCCATGTTGTAGGTCGGTTATTGCACTCAGTAGGCCCGCATGCCGATCATGTATGACGTATACGTTAGAACGGCCATGTACAACAAAAATTCTCAAATTCCTCAAGAACCACAACCAGTCATCTGTGTTCTCGCTTTCAACGAATGCGAATTCTATAGGAAGAATTTGATTGTTCCCGTCCGTCGCTATTGCGATCAGTATCTGTTCCTTGTACTTTCCTGTTAGGAATGTGTCATCTACACACAAGATTGGACGGCGGTGCCGGAATGCATTGATGCATGGATGCATTGATGTACTTTCCTGTTAGGAATGTGTCATCCACACACAAGATTGGATGGCGGTGCCGGAATGTATTGATGCATGGACCAAAAGTGAATAATGCTCGCTTTAATACTCTCTTATTGCCCCCACTTCGGATGCGTGAAATCTTCAATGACAACATGAGTATCGGGATTCCTGTCCTGTATGACCCAGAGTTGGCCGGGCAGGTTGTGGTAGGAGTTCTCGAATCTACCAAACTTTGATTCAAACACCTTCTGTTTTTCCCTCCACGCCTTGGCATAGCTGATTGTGTATTGGAACTTTGCCTCAATCACCTGAATGATAGATCGTGGCTCAAAATCTAGATTATCCAAGATTTCACCGTACATGATGTTCGTGATGAAGCCTGATGACAGGTTCTTGTGGGACTGCACTGACTCAGCGATGATATATGTGTGAGGGACCACTACAGAGCATTTTCAGTAGGTATCTCACTTAGGCTGAAATACGTGCACTCGCCAAGGGCATCCCTCTATCTCGCACTTCACGTCGTAGCTTCTTGTGTTAGACTTGACGATTATGAATGTATACTGCACCGAAAAGGCCTAGAATTTGACCACCTCCTGCACGGCCTCTTTGAATTTGACCGTCGTACTCCCACGGCACATGGGAGCCTTCGTTAACAACGAGGTTGTCAAACACGGTAGGATGCTATTTTTATTATTTCGTTTGGAGGAGGAGGAGAAAATTAGTTTTGCTATTTCATTTCAAAAGTAAATCATTTCAGCCAAAGACCCACCTTAGTTTGCCCCAGTGTGTATGTTTGGAAGCAAATCAATGCAAGTAGGTCATGCTTCTCCGCTTCGGATCTACGTACGCAATAGCAAACTTAAACCCTGTTTGGAACATACGGAGCATGGTTCGATATTTTGTCTTCTTACAAAAAAAAATATAAAAATCATGTAGATAGATATGTTCCTCGAATAAATGGGATTTAAAATGTAAGTTTGAGAAATCACATTCTCAAGTCCCGTAGAGCATTTCGTTTTCTTTCGTTGGTGCTTGTTTTCTCATGTTTAGACTATAGTGCATTGACCAATTGCCCTATATATAGGTTCCTCAAAAAAAATAAAAAAAATTGTCAAGGTAGATCAGGGGTTCTACTCCTATGAACATTGCTTGATACCAGGGGCAGAGACTACCGTGTGACTCGTGTCGATCTACATGTGCCGGTCGTACTGTTGATATTCACTGGAGTGAGACTAACTGGTCCACGTGTCCAAGACTCCTTGAAAGGATGGTAATGGGAAGCTTAATCCTTGTTACAACGTTACCACTTACCATCAACTGGTATTCACAAATAGTGCGAAGGAAGTGTTGTTTGTGCAAACAGAATTTCTCATTAAGTTCTGCAATAATCCTTGACACATGAGTGCCCAACCTCTCCTTGTGCACAAAATAAAGCCAGAAACAACAGAAACCAGAGATCCTGTATTAAGCGATCGACGGCTTCATTACTTTTTTCACGGAATAATTTGGCGAAAAAACATCAAACAACCCTAGCAGTCGGAACAGAAAGTGTTGGTAAATTTCTACAGAAGCCAGGGAATAAGTTTTGCTGGCTGAGGGGCTCACGTGAGATCCTCTTCATCAGCCGTTGAATTGACCATGTCAAAAACTCCTAATTATTCCACCGTCACGTGCGATCTACCCCCGCTGCAAATGGATGGGAGGGAGTGTGAAGTGGCATCGTCGTGGCTAGCTTAGCTAGCTGGTCCTGTTTCACCGAAAAGCCCCCACCTGATTAAGAACAAAGTTTTAGCCACTTTTTAAAGGGAGAATTCCAGCTTCCATGGATAGATCTGCCATCATGCTTCGGCCGACAGTGGTTTGTGTCGGTTTAAACGTTAACCTCCGCTTTCTTTTGGTCCAAGCCCAACCTAAATTACGCGTACGTACATCTGTTTAATGGGCAATGCTAGATACGTCAAGATCGTGTTTGGCTCCAAAGCATGGACAGCTTTTCTATGCCGAAAATGCGTGCAGTCCTGTGGTAACTGACAGGTGGGTCCGATCATCCGGTGAATTCGGAAATGGCGCGGTGTCAACGACTAGGTGAAATCGAGTGTTGTATGAATGAATTGCCATGCGTGTTTGGCTGAACTAATTGCGCAAGAGTCGCTTCTCCTACTCTCTTTTTTGCCATGTGCATCGTCCAACAAATATGCCCTTCGCTTTGCATCTTTCTTCTGTTGCGGCATCACCTTCTCTAACGAACACTAACTAAACAAGATTTTATTTTCTGGGTTACTTGTCTAAGAATCAAGGCATCCTGGCACATCGATCGAGGGTCGACCTACCTACCACATTTCCCTCCCGATTTCGCCTCCGATAAAATCCGTACGGAAAACCTAGAGCCTGAATATACTTCATGTTAGGCTGTTAGCAAAGCTCCGATTAGCAATGTAGGGGAGAAATGCCCCCAAAAGCAAACAACTATATATATATATATATATATATATATATATATATATATATATATATATATATGGTACTGACAGTTACTGACATGTGGGCCTAAATGAATGACCCTTTTCCTCGACGACGTGGCGCAACGCCAGTAATTGAATAACACTGCAATTTTGTATAGAGCAAATTATCTGTGATCGTAGCAAAGCTCATGCGGTTTATGACATCGAAGGGAGCATCCATACCCAGTGGCCGATGCCTTATCTTCCTCACAAGTCACAATAAAAGATTGGTAGCCTCCGATTACTTTAATCCTATCCTTTGGTTCCACAGCTTTGCTATTATAGGGTGCTGCACACTTAATAAAGATCAGTGTACTATTCCACTTTTGTCTTTATAGCATTTGCTACCTTTGCTTGATCCATGTGTTTTCCCTTAAAAAACATGTAAGATTCTGTTAAATGGACACTAACAAAGTCTCTCAAGTCATAACACGGGAAGTACAAAAAGATTATCTTAACCTCTCTTTTTTTTCGTGAACATGACTCGTAGTATTTTTTCCCAAAAGAAAAAGGACGAAAAAGAAATAAAGTCAAAGAAGCGGGCTTGGATTTTTTGGAATCTTTACAGGGTGGCGTATCGCAGAGCAAGGTGGTTCCTGCCACCCCAACGGTCACTTTTCCAACCGGCAGCCCGTGGGCCCCGCCATTTTTTTTTATTTTTAAAATCCTTTATATGTAGTAGTATTTCATGATTGTTATTGGGAAAAGGATGTTTCACCTACAAGAATTCCTCCCCTTTGACAAATGCTTGCGCTCCAGATAGAATTTGTCTCTTCTGTTTTCTGGCCTTAATTTTTATATAGTGTACGAGGAGGTGGCAGTTGGTCCAGTTCAAGAGACGTCCTAACATTCCAAATGATGAACCGTTGATGAAGCTTATTATCAGAGGAGTAACCATCTCCACGTTGCTGGGTAGTTATCGTCAGAGACAGAGATATAGCGTGTTGTTATTTTCAAGAACAACTGCATGTAATAACTGTCGTGCATATTAAACACGGCGTATAAAACTTCCCTAATCGACTAGACCCATAAGTTGGTAGGTCTTATCAATTAGCAGGTTGTCGTAGCCAGACTGGTCGAAACCAAGCTGGTCGTAGAAGATTCCACGACCACAGGGTGGTTGTAGAATGGATCACGACTATGCCATGGTCATAGAAGGACTTACAACCATGTGGTTATCGTGGAAAAGCTCACGACCACATAGCTAATTCCCCCTTTATAAATATTAAGGGGTATACTCAAGACCAGTATGGCGTATTACTATTTGTAACAAGAATTATATTAAATGAGGATTGTTATATCCTCGTTATCTAGCTCCCCAACTTTAAGTGAAAATGACTTACTTAAAAATGAGATCATAGAAAATCTTATGACTATAGGGTGGTCGTAGAATGATGGTCGAAAGTAGAGTCTTTTCGACTGGTATTTCATTCGACCAGGAATAGACTTGGTCAAGAAGGTAATTTCACTTGAGTTGTAAATACATACTTGGTCATCTCGAATGGACCACTTTAAGAATCTCAATCGACTCCCACAAACCTGTCCGTTGGAGTAGTTCCCGAAGAGGTGGTAACCGTTGGGTTACCATGATCTTTAAGTCAAGCGTGCGGTTATAAAAACATATCGCATGGGTGACTTTAGGGTTTTACTTTCCCCATTTGCCTTAATTGCTCCTCAAGCTCTTGCTCTCTCCGTCGTTGTCCAAATTGCCTCCTCCCTCGATTTTTTTCAAAATACAGTTCAACCTTACTTAGAGAAAATGACCGGAGCCACTGCTAAGTGGGTCATATCGAAGAAGATGAAGGCTATGGTCGCCGCCGAGAAGATCCCAAAGAAAGAGTTCGTGAAGTGGATTGAGACTGCCGGACAATATTGGCAGTAGCAGGAGATTGGCCAGATTCCAATCTTCCAAGCGTATTATGAGTGCGGCGTCCGACTGCCTGCTCATCCTTTCCTCACACTCGTACTCGAGCACTTTGGGGTGGAGTTGGTGAACTTTGTTCCCAATTCTATCATAATGTTAAGTGTTTTCGTGTACTTGTGTGAGACTTACCTTGTGATTCTTCCAGACCTTGAGCTCTTCCAATACTATTATGGAATGAATAGACAATCTGGAATTGCCGGGAGCTATGGTATGAAGCTCCATGACTGGAATACTAAGGAAAACATTCAGATGTTCATTCAATCATCATGGACGGGGTGGAAGAAGAAGTGGTTCTCTTGGAGGCGACCAAATGAGGAAAGCCTTTCTTTCGTGGGGAAGCCCGCGAAGAAGATTTCTTCCTGGGACTCGACTCCTAAGGAACTTAACCAGATCGCTCCCTACATTGAAGCCATCAAGAACTTCAAAGATGAGGGGCTCACTGGATGGCACGTGGTGAAGGATTTCATCACACGCCGCATTAGCCCCCTGAAGAAACGAGCATATCCCATGTGGAGGTACTCGAGGAATAAGGATCCGACCAGGGACTTCGAGGAAGGTAAATAATATTTCAACTGAACTCTTCTTGGTTAACTTTGAGCTTGATTGTTGAACATTTTATTTGCTAATGTAGATCTCCCACGAGCAAAGATTGACACCCGGGTCAAGCTCGTTTGTGACAAAGTTCCGCCACCAGATGCGATGGCTCCTCGAATCCTGGCGGTCGTATCCGCTAAGGAGAAGATGGATCGCCTAAAGGTAATCAAAGATTGATTTCATCTTTAGGGTCTTGTAATCATGGAAAATGACCACTAAATAAGGTTTCTGTTTTTATTTTCACAGAAAGTTGACATGGAGAACCGTCAAGACGACGAAGAGGTCGAATTGATGGTTGTCGGGAAAGGGCCAGAGGAAAGCAAGGTTCCTCGGGCAAAAAGGCGTTGCCTAGTGAGGGCCGTCGACAAGCAAGACGCAGGTTCAAGTTTCAATCTGACCAGGCCCTTTAAGAAATTCTTTGCAGACATAGTTGCTACAAAGAAAACAAATGTGGTCGAAGAGATCGAAGCCCTTAAACACAAAGCCCACAAGATCAAGGTACCATTCTACTATGACGATAAGACTTTCACAGTTTCTACTTCTCATGGCTTGGTTAAGCATTTAGAAAAGGAGAATTGGAAAGATTTTGTGTCTTTGTGATGGATATTGCCGCCGCAGAGCCTATGGTCGAGGGAAGCGCTCCTCGGTGGTTGAAATAGACTTGATCACCGTGAGGCGAGAAGCCCAAGACCCACGACGAGATATGGTCGTGGCGGACCCCATTCCTTAGCTCGAGTTTTGACTAGACGTGGTCGAAGAGAAGAAGTCGAAGAAATCTTACTTAGGGAAGGTTTCATCTAAATTCAAGATTACATCCAGGAAGCGAAGGTATGTAAAGAAAGTGTATAAGAACATCATTTACCTTTTGTTCTCTACACCTTAATGTGCTTTCCCTTCTGTAACATTAGCCCAACTCCTCCTGCCTCGGAGAGCACTTCTGTTGAGAAGCCCACTACCGATTCTTCCACAGTTGTAGAAACAACTGGTGTTTCTTCTGCAATTGGAGAAATGGCAGCGGAAGTGGTAGAGAGATCGACCACTGCTCCCGCGGTGGAAAAAGCCGTTGCCGTTGAAGCGACTACGACCACTGAGGTGGTCAAAGGATCGACCATCATCCCTAGTGTGGAGGTAGTCGTTCAAGCTAAAGCAACCATGACCACTAAGATGGTCGTGGAGACAGAGGCGAAGACTGCAGATGAAGCGGCGGAAACAGAGCCTCCGACCAGCCCGTCGGGAAGGAAGTCATCACTGACGTTTCCCCCAGTCCTCAAGGAGGAACTGCGATAACCAAAGAAGAAGAAGAGTATTTAAACTTTTCTCTGACTTCTTTTGGCCCTACCACCATTGTGGGATCTTCTTCGTTCAGATCTCGTACCCGAGTTGCTCACCCCAAGGACATTCCTAACAGGGGAATGTCTTCGACGATGAGCGCCTTGAAAAGGTGTGCTGAGACAGAGTCGAAGAGATCGACGAGCTCAAGAATTCCCAGAGAGTTTTCTCCAACTTTGCTCAGACAAGCATAAATGTAAGCATTTGATGCCAAACATTTATGTAAAGTTTTTTATTCTTCTCGCTTCCCATTGTCTTTCTTTATGCAGAAAGCTTTGGAACAAATTGTCATTGTTGATGAATACCACCGACAACTCATACAGCTTCGACAACAAAAAGTGAAACTCTGCGAGCAGGCAGAAAAATGGTAAGTTACTGCTACTCGTAATTGATTTTCGCTCGACGACCTATGTAGTCCTCATGTCTACTCTTAATCTTTGCAGTTTTAAGAGTAACGAAAAGTCCCTAGCTGACGCACTCGACTATGAGAAAGTCAAGACGCAAAAGCTAGAGGGGGGAAAACTTGACCAGATGAAGAAACTTTGGGTAGCAAATTCTGCAGCTTTTGAATTGTAGGATAAAATAAATAACAAGTTCTGAACTTAAGACTGCTTATGATAAAGATCTTCTGTTATTTTTTCAAACTCTTGTTTCCTTTGAGAAAAAGAGGTCGAAATGGGTAAACTCAAAATTGAGGCCAAGGAAAAGGAAAAGGCTTTGGTTGTTCATGAGCTATCCCTTATCACCAAACAAAAAGATTAGGAGATAAATTCATGGGAAGAGCAGTCTGCGAAGAAAGATGCTTCCCACGACGACGAAGTCAAGAAACTTGAGTCTCGACTAGTAGGTAAGAAATCCTTTACCTACGACCAGCGTTGTCAACTAGTCTTTTAAAGGTATTGTTATGACCAACCTTTACTCATGTACAGAGCAAGTAGTCGAAATAAAGCGGCTCCGCGAAATTTCAACTCGTCACCAGGAGGAGATGAAGTCAATGAAGATAAATCTTCAAGACAACATTTCACTTCTGAACAATGTACTCGGAGGTCTGGGTTCGATGGAGGTTACTCCACTCGAAACTCCACGACTGCTCATACGAGTGCCATTGGAGAACAAGTAGGAACTTTGCAAGAATTGGTGACCACTCTAAATACCAAGCTGACTCGATAAGGGAGGCGGTTAAAGGCGCAGTGAGTTATGTTTTGGCAAAAATCAAAGCCCAAGACCCCAATCTTAGTCTGCAACCAATCAAAACCGACTTCGAATGCTCTAAAGCAGAAGCAGAGCGGTTGATTGAAGAAATGCATCCTATCAGCATGAAGGTCGCGGAGGAGATGCAAATTAGATCTACTTCGTCAGAGTAGTTTGTATTAGGAAACCTGTTAAGACAACCTTTTTGTTTATGAATATACAACTACTCTTTCCTGCAAAGTATTTAACCGGGTAGTTAGTAACTCATAAGATAAAAATAGAAAAAGGAAATTGAATTTAAGACTAAGAATTGAATTCATATTAATAACTTTATCCTAGCCCCTGACAATTTGCTTAATTTACTTATGTAAAAAAGTAGTTTGTGAATCTTTTATTGTCGATCTCAATTGTCATGTACTAGTTGTAAGAGTTGATAACAAATCAATACTATGAAGTTCCTTCTAGTGAGCAGGACCACGTGTAGAAAGGAAATTCTTGCGACTAGATGATGTTAGCTTTCTTCAACTAGGTTAATCAAATCAAGGGCGCTAACACTAGCTGAACAAACAAACCGAGTGCCTTAAAAATCCGTTCAACCTTTCTCAGTAAACGTAATAGTTGTATGTTGATAGCAAGAGTTAGAAACAATACGACGCTAGGAAGTTCCTTCTAGTAGGCAAGACCACATGCAGAGAGGAAAGACTTCGACTAGGTGTTGTGTCTTTCTCCGACCAGCTTGGACAAATTAAGTTTACCAAAAGTAGCCGAACAAATTATCTAATTATACTCTACTTAGAGAATTTTTCAAAAAAGAATGAATAAATAAACTAAGATTGAAAAAAGGGCTTGTCAGAAATTATTCGATCAGATGTTGTGGAACCTAGTTTCTTTGTATTGGTAGCAAAAGGTTACGAACAAGTCGACACTAGGAAGTTCCTCTAGCGAGCAAGATCACGTGCAGACAAGAAAGACTTCGACCAGGTGATGTTATCGTACTTGGACCAGTGTAAAGAAAACCAAGTGTTAAAACATGATCGAAAAAGAAAATCATCAAAGCCTTGCTCAATACCAGACAATAAGGATTGAAGAAACTGAAACTTTATTGAGAATATAAGATTACACATAAAATTTGCGTAGCTGGTTGATATTCCAAGAGTTCGAGAGAATTATGTCATCTTC
The DNA here is from genome assembly GCA_036346395.1 of Hsuehochloa calcarea. NCBI lineage: Eukaryota > Viridiplantae > Streptophyta > Magnoliopsida > Poales > Poaceae > Hsuehochloa > Hsuehochloa calcarea. The sequence goes on along the minus strand of CM070611.1, from coordinate 9,912,016 downwards.
CATTGCTAGTCGTATCAAGCTTGGTCGCGTGACTTCGACCATAGTGTAAGGACTTTCCCACTTGGGAGAAAGTTTATTCCGATTACATTGGAATTGAATTTTATTCAACACCAAGTCACCTACAGCAAGGCTGCGACGTTGAACCTTACAATCGTAGTATTTGCGCAGGGCTTGTTGGTAGACTGCCGAATAGATTAAGGCTTGATTTTTCTTTCTTCGAGTAGGTTGATGCCATCCACTCGAAGTTGTTCCTAGTTAGAGTTGTTGAAATTTTTTACCTTTGTCGACCGAATCTTTAGTTCTGCTGGAAGCATGGCTTCGGCCTCAAAAACTAGGAAAAATGGTGTTTCACCTGTAGCCCAGCTAGCGGCCGTTAGGGTTGGAAAAAAGCTCGAGGCTCGCAAGCTTGGCTCGGCTCGTTACGGCTCGGCTCGGGCTCGTGAATTTTCGAGCCGAGTCGAGCCGCTTGTCCAGCTCGCCAATCAAACGAGCCAAGCTCGGCTCGCGAGCCTAGTTTGGCTCGGCCCAGGCGAGTGCGGAGGGTGGAGGCGGTCGCCGAGCTTGTTGTTCTTGCGATTTCATTTGTTAGGAATAGGATGTGCTTGTTTAGGATGAACTTATGCAATGAGTCTTGTAACTATTGGATGAACTGAAGTAATGATAGAAAACTTTATAATGCATTTAGGATGTACCGCTGTTCTAGAGCTTAGCTCGCGACCTCAAACGAGCCGGCTCGAGCCTGATCACGAGCCGAGCCACCCTTCTGGCTCGTTTCTGAAACGAGCCGAGCCGAGCTTACTGTTCATCTGAGCCAAAACGAGCCGAGCCGAGCTCGGCTCGTTTCCACCCCTAGCGACCGTGCGAACTGCCCATAATACGGAGGGTAACTCTTGTACTCCAGCCCCCGAGCGCTTGACAAGCTGGTCGAAGACTCGTGTTTTGATCCCTTGCATTATTTGGCTATTTGCTCTTTCAACTGCCCCACTGCTTTGTGGATGGGCAACAGATGCATAACACAAATTGGTACCCAATTCGTCGTAAAATTCTTAACATTTTACACTCAAAAATTGTTTGTCGTTACCTGTAATTATTCAACTTGGAACACCAAACTGAGTGATTACGCTTCACATCATGAACCTTTTGGCTGCTTTCGTTGTGATGCCCGTCACAGGTTATGCTTCAATCCATTTTGTGAATGTATCAATAGCCACAAAAAGGAATTCAAAGCCCCCTGGTGCTTTTGGGAATGGTTCTAGGACATCGAGACCCTAGGTCGTAAAACGCCAAGATAGAGGTATAGTTTGCAATACTTGAGCCGGTTGGTGTATTTATCTGCTATGAAACTAGCATTGTACACACTTCTTAATCAACTCTTTAGCATCGTGGAGGGCTATCGGTTAGTAGAAACCTTGTCGAAAGATTTTTCCAACCAGCATTCTGTAAGAAGCATGAGTTCCAGAGATGGCCCTGTGTATACCGTGAAGGAGATTTAACCCTTCTTTTTGTGATATGCATCATATGAGTACCCCTTGACTACCTCATTTATAGAGGACTCCTTCGACCAAAGTATACATTTTGGCCTTACGGGATAAACGATCTGCCTCGAGATCATCATCGGGCATTGTACCCTTCTGAAGATACTCGCAGATGGGATTCATTTAGGTATCCTCGTATTCTAGAGTGGCTGACTCAATAGGACACGTTTCTGGTGTTTTGACCAGAGACGACTTCCGGAGTGTTTCCAAGAAGACACATTTTGATACTTGTGATCGGGAAGAAGCCATACGAGCTAACTTGTCAGTGAGAAAATTATCCTTTCGAGGGATATATTGTACCTCGAAACCAAAAATAATAATTTTCAAGCTTTCTAACTTCCGATAAGTACCGAGACATGGTCGGATTAAAGCACTAGTGCTCTTTTCCGACCTGATTCACGACTAGTTGAGAGTCTCGTCTCACGAGTAGTCGTCGAATCCCGATGGCTTTCGCTGCTCGTATGCTAGCCAACAAACCTTAGTATTCTGTCACGTTGTTAGTGATAGGAAAGTGTATTCGAATGGTATATTTTAAGGTCTCTCTTGTAGAAGATTATAGAAGCACACCAGCCCCCGAGCCACTAAGCGTAAGTGACTCGTCAAAGTACATCGTCCACTAGTCGTGGGTATCGTACTGGGGATCCTAAACAGGTTCAGAATTTGCCATTCGGCGATAAAGTTTGCAAAGATTTAGGATTTAATAGTCGTTCGGGACACGAAATGAAGGTCGAACTCCCCAAGTTCAACCGACCATTTTGCCATGTGTCCCGCTGCTTCCCTGTTCCGGAGGACCACTCCAAAGGGAAACTCAGACAACACAATTATCTTGGGACCCTGAAAATAATGCCTCAGTTTCCTCGAAGACATTAGAAGGGCATACCAAAGTTCTTGGGCCCGAGGGTATCGCTCCTTAGGCTCGTGTAAGACTTCATTTTCGTAGTAAACTGGTCATTGAATGTTTTCACGTTAGGCAACCAATACTGCGCTTACTGCCTGTGGCATGGCAGCAAGATATATTAAGAACGTCTCTTCTAGTTTTGGAGAAACCAGAACAGGAGCACTCGTAAGTAGGGATGGCAATTGTGCCCGATTACCCGCGTGCCCGCGGGCGAATACCCTAATGGAGGCGGGTATGGGCGTCATTATTTGCCCACGGGTATGAAAATGAGCACAATTCCTTACCCATCGGTAAACGGGTATGGGCATGGGTAAGCTCCACCGTGCACTCGCTTCGCCCGACACCGTAATCTACCCACATGTGTAAGAAACTATGTCAATTTGTATTTGTATTTTATTTTGTTAAACTTGATTAGTTGTCTTGTCGAACATGATATGTGAATTGTGATGAACTTTATTAGTTGTTGAATGTGTGATGCACCATTGATGTGTGAATTATGATGAACTTGATGTATGCATTGCTCGTGGGTAACGAGCATGTACGCGGGCGATGGGTACCTACAGGCGCGATGCATTATTCGCGAATAACGGTATGCCGCGGGCGGCGGTATGGGCGAGGCTTTTCGCCCGTCGTCCTTCGCGGGTATACCCGTGGGGGGAATTCAGGGTCGCGGGTACGGGTATGGGCGAGCACTACCCGTACCCGCCGCCCCCGATTGCCATCCCTACTCGTAAGATACCTCTTGACATCCTCAAAGGCAGTGTTTGCCTCTTCTGACCACTCGAAACCCTTATGTTTCCCTAGAAGCTTGAAGAAAGGAAGTCTTTTTTCCCAGTCGCACGATGAAAAGACTTAAAGCCGACATGCATCCTGTGAGTTTCTAGACATCTTTCTTTGTGATCGGAGAGCGCATTTGTTAAATGACCTTTATCTTTTCAGAGTTTGCTTCGATACCTCGTGCAGAGACAAGGAAACCAAGCAATTTTCCTGAAGAGACTCCGAACACACACTTCTCAGGATTGAGTTTCAAATGGTGTTTTCTAAGGCTGTTGAATGTTTCTTACAGGTCTAAAATATGATTAAGTCCCTTGATATTTTTTACGACTAGATTGTCAAAATAGGCTTCCAAATTTCGGTCTAGTTAACGTAAAAAAGTCGATTGCATCAAGTGTTGAAAAGAAGCGTCAATATTTTTTTAGACCAAATGATATTTTGATATAGTAAAATATTCCAAATGGAGTAATAAATGCGCTCTTTTCTTCTTCATCTGGTGGACCCGAATGAAGCGAGAGATCGCAAGGTTCGTTGCCGAGTGCGATGTATGTTGTCGTGTAAAGGCCGAACATCAACGTCCAGCGTGTTTGCTACAACCCTTGCAAGTGCCTAAATGGTAGCATATTTTCATCAAAAGGAAAAGATGTCATCTGAGTTATCATTGATCGGTTAACAAAAGTAGCATATTTTCTACCAGTGTGGGCTAAGATTTGTGTACATCGCTTGGCGGACCTCTACATATCCCGCATTGTGAGTTTGCATAGTGTGCCAAAGACGATTGTTTTAGAATGCGGTTAACTCTTTACCTCCCGATTTTGGAATAGTTTGCAAGAGTCTATGGGAACTCGTCGTTCCTTCGGTGCCGCATACCATCCAAAAACCGATGGCCAAACGGAGAGAGTCAATCAAATCTTGGAAGACATATTCTGTGCTTGTGTTCTCTTACAGAGGAAGAATTAGGAGAAATGTCAGTTGTTCGTCGAGTTCTATAACAACAACTTTCAAGCTAGTCTTGGCATGGTACCATTTGAAGCCTTATACAAGAGAAGATGTATAACCCCGTTGAATCGATCAAAGACCAATTAAAGACCATTCTTCAGTTTGGACTCGATCAATGAAGGCGAAAGTCAAGTTCGATTTTTTCAAGACCGGTTACGCATGTCTCAATCAAGGCAAAAGAGCTATGTGGATCATCATCGTCGTAAGTTAAGCTTTGAACCAAATGATTTTGTTTATCTCAGGGTCACTCCTCTAAAGGGACATCAACAATTCGGCGTCAAAGGCAAGTTAGCTCCTCGATATGTCGGACCTTACTGCATCATCGGGAAGAAAGGAGATGTTGCCTACAAGTTGAAACTGTCTGCTGCACTTTCGGAGGTATACGATGTTTTTCACGTGTCCCAGTTGAAGAAGTGCCTTCGCGTCCTAACCGAGGAAGCTCCATTGGAAGGTCTTGATATACAATAAGATCTGACCTACTAGGAGCGTCTGTTTCACACCCTCGAAAAACTGAATGGAGGACAAGGAATTGTGCTATCAAATTCCTTAAAGTTCAGTGGACAAATCATACTGAGGATGAAACAAATTAGGAACGGGAGGATCGCCTGCGTGCAGACTACCTGTCTTTCTTTTTCGAGTGAACTAAATCTCGGGACGAGATTTTTGTAGGGGGGATTTGTAACATCTTAAATATGGGTTTATATTTAAAATGTATTAAAATGAGAAGAATTTGAAACTTTTAATGCATCATGTTGTCATTTGAATTCTCTAAATTTTCATTCATTGGTTTTGATGAATTTTGAAAAACTAATGCTTCGATTCACTTAACACATAGTCCTTTAAAACTTTTGAAATAAAACCATGTGATCAGTCTATGAGAATAATAATCCTAGGTTATGGAACATCTATTTGACTCACCTGAAAATTTTCATTATTTCTAGAATTATTTTATTATTTTAAAATGGCCAGTCAAACCAATTAGTCCTAGGTCAAACACCTAAACCAGAGACTTGAAATATTTCTATAGAAAAATTTATTTCTCTAAAAACTCTAAAATATTACACAAGAGTCTACACTTTATTATAAGCCTCTCATAAAAATTTTAGAATTTTTGGGTGTGCAAAACTCTGTCTAAAAATTCGCAACCCTCTAAGCCTTTTGAAATCAACTCGGTCAAACCAATCGAGTTAACACGACTCGTTTTCGAGCACCCACTCGGTTTCGACCAGAACCACTCAGTTTTGACCAGGTCTGACCAGACCCTCCGACCTGATCTGACAACACCAACTAACTGGACCCGAGTCTGACGCCGACCCAAGCCCAACCGACCTGACTCGGTTCAATCGCGCTGCATCCCCGAGCTAGGCTCCGACCAAGCTGCTTTGTTGTTGTCGCTGACTGGTGGGTCCCACCTATCCGAACCGCCTTCTTCCCTATCGCGCCGCTCGACTGAGCACGCTGGCTTCGCGCATACGTGCCACGACACCCTCGATCGCCACCTCCTGCTTCTTTGACCGACTACGAGGCATCATCTGGGATACACGAAACTCCCAGGCCAGCTCACTTCTTTCCCTCTCGCTTTCTTTCACTCTGACCGCTCCCACTTTTATCTCGGCCGAGGAAGAAGACAAGCAGAGCACCACCGCCTCAGTGCCGCCCTTACGTCTACAACTCTACAGCTAGACTCCGCTCTTCACGCCGCGCTCGTTTTTCCTGGTCCGAGATCTTGCCATCCATTGAATCACTGGGAACGCCATCTTCGTCCTCATCTCCGGCGGCCACGACCCTATACCTCGCCGATGCTTCGGTGAGTTATTCCCCACGCTGTTTTGACCAATAAGATCACAATATCCCATAGAGTTTGATTTGATTTTGGAGCAACCCCGAGAGAGATTGCTCTCTTCTTCTCCTACTTCGGTGAAGCATCGCTTCCTCGATTCCGGCCGCCACCGACCTCCTTTAGCATCATCGTCGGGAATGTCGCGTTCCTGGAGATTAGGCGACGCCTACGCGCACCCTCCCGGCCCTTCTGGAAACCCGTAGCTTCTCCACGGGAGTCGTCCTTTCATCTCCGCTTCCGGTAGTGCTGCCGCCATCGCCACCTCGGACTCCGTGCCACCTCGCATAACCGCGAGGTCATCCGAACTGGTAGAGCCAACCCCGCCCGGAGCTCCATCGCCGCGGATCACTTCCTCGCGGCTTTTCGCTCGCGCCGCGGACCTCGACGAGCCGCCTGTAGGTTAGGGTTAACAGTCATTAGCCTTAGCCTTTAATCATCCTCTTAATGTATCATGCGACTGGTGCAGAAATACACAAATGGTCCGAATTCAGAAATCCGATCTCGACAGAGTTGGTATCAGAGCCAGGTTGACTATGGGACGTGACCTAGTTATAGTGGCCGCTAGTAGAAAAACTTCAAAACTTATTTTGTAAAAAGAAAGTATTAGTGTGCTATTCTTATCTTTTTCCATCTTTCTATCCTTACCTTCTTCGCGGAATTCTTCCTTACCTAGTTCTTCCTTCAACGTTTTATAATGTTAAATGGATCATATTTCCCTTGTAATTTCTATAGTTGGTCAACACGATTCTTACCATTACGTTCATGACTGCAAGAAATGGAGCCATCAGGAGAGTATCATAAAGTCGTTAGTCAACTCTACCATCCAAGATCAACAAGCAAGATTCATGGAAGACTGTGAGCAGAAGATGCAATGTCAGACAAGCCATATAGTCTAAGTTGCCAAGACTTATTCTGTGCATTGAGTCATTTCACAAGCTTAAGAGTATTGATTGAGTAGACGATTTTCTTTTGAGTTGTTTTTAGTTGCAAAGAGTAATTTGCTTTTCTGTAAAGTATTTTTATCTTGTGGGTTGTTGCAAGCTCCCTTGTTTTTCTCGTCTCTGCTTTTCCCTCTCTTCCCCTGCTAACCTTGGACCGCTCAAATGGAGAATGCTGGAAGAGGACGTGGAAGAGGTTGTGCAACAGCCCGTGGAGGAGGTCATGGTCTTCGAAGAGGTCGTGGTCAACCGATTCTCCAGCAGCCTATTTTGCCTCAAGTACCGCAAGAACCTTAAGTTCAGCCAGAGCATCTCTTCGAAGAAGAACCCTATCGCCACCACCCCCTGGTCAGCCTCCGATGATGAATATGCAGCAGATGATGGCCATGCAACTTCAACTATTGCAAGTGCTAGCTCAGAATCAAGTCAATCAACCTGCACCAGCTCCTGCTCCAGTCGTACCACCTTCGTCCAGACTTGGAGAGTTCATGAGAACCAGGCCACCAACCTTCGCTTGTTGGCTTGATCCTTTAGAAGCTGATGATTGGCTAAAGAATGTCGAGAAGAAACTGATCTTAGCTCACTGCAATGATCAAGAAAAGTTCTCTATACTGCTTACCAACTTAAAGGCACTGCAGGAACTTGGTGGGAAAAATTTATGTGCAGCCTATCAGAATGTCCACGCCATTTCTTAGCATGAGTTCTATGGGAATGATGGAGAAGAAAAGGCATGAATTCCACAAGCTGCAGCAAGGCAATCTCAATGTGTCAACGTATCTCAACCAATTCACTCAACTGTCAAGGTATGCACCAGAAGACGTTGCAACTGAAGGAGCTAAGATTTCCCACTTCATGGAAGGACTTGACCCCAACCTTAAAGTGCAACTGGTGCCAAATGACTACCCCAATTTTCAACAGATGGTCAACAAAGCTTTTGTGCAAGAGGATGCTCAGCGTCAGCTATTTGAGTCCCAAAAAGAAAAATGGCTTTTCAATCACAACATGGAGCTAGTAGTTCCAGGCCCCTGATGAACTAGCCATACTTCAACATGCCGCCAGTAGACTATGCACCCAGGACTCCAATGTCAGGACCACGTTCAGTAAAGCAAGTATTTGCAACAATACTGGTGTTCAACCACAGCAGAACAGGACATCAGCAGCATGAATCCAATACTTTAATTGCCATGAGATGGGGCACTATGCCAGCAATTGCCCCCAAAAACATCGAGCTGTGACTCCAGTTCCATTCAATTTGGGAGCTACACCAGCCAAGACCCACACGCTAGGATCAGGACGAGGAGCGCCACAGACTCCAAGTCAAACCATCCAGAATTCAGCGCCATCTGCAAGGGTACGACTGAATCATGCTTCAGCAACGCAAGCTCGATCATCTCAGCATATCGCACCAGGTAAGTTCTAGTCAGTTCAGCTTCTGTTTCGGTTTTATCCAACTCAGAAGAGAAAGTTGTTTGGTTCAGAGAGAAAAGTCTATGTACCCCAATCTTTTTCCAAGTCCATTCGAATCTTGGGGTCGAGATTCCTTCTAAGGGGGTAGGTTTGTAACATCCCAAATTTTGGTATTTTCAAAAAATTATTTCAAAATAATTAATTCAAAGATTTGGATTTTAAATAGGAGATCCTGATAATTCAAAGAATCTTTTTGAAGCTTTAAAAATAAAATCAAACCATTTGAATTTTATTGGATTAATTTAAAGCTTAAATTGAAATTTTAGAAAATGAAAAACATTTTAAATGGTTAAAACAAACATCAATAAAATTTAAAATTATTTTATAAATCTATTCAGGTCCCAAGGATTTTTGTGGATTTTTCTTGGATTTTTCTAAATTTATTTTATTTTTAGATTTTCTGGATTTTCTTTTTCTTTCCTTTTCTCTCTCCTGCCTTTCTTCTAGCTCTGTACGTTCGTGAGTTTCGTTTTTCAGTCCGACAATAGCTCAGCAACGATAGTTTACATTTCTTCCCCATTCTCTTCACTCGATTCATCTTTTTCAATTCCGTCTGAAGCAATGCGACCCCGTCATCACGGTTGAAACGACGCCTTTACACCGGAGCAGTGAATGCCTTCAATCCGCAGGCCATCAGTGCTTCTATTTCTTTTCCCTTCATTTTCAAATCGAAGCCACAAATGTCGTCGTCTGTTCTTCATTGTGTTCCTAGCAATTCGTTTCACGGATGAAGCTATAAATTGGCTTGTTGTTACCTCATCTATCCCTTTGCACACCCTCCAAGTTTCATATCATCCGGAGCACCATCGGCTTTGCATTTCTGTTTTCCCGAACGACGGTCCTTTCACCCAAATTGTCGAATTTGTCACCTTCGGTAAGCCAAAATTCAATTCTTCGCTACTGCACGATCACCATCATCTACTCTACCTAGTGCTTACCTCCGTTTGTTCAATTTCTCGTCGAGCCTTGCCATGCGCCACCCTTATTCCGACAGCCAACCTTTGTCGCGCTACCATCTCAGGACGTCTCCAGCCTCCTCGAAGCCGCGCCTCACCACCACCATGCCGACACGCACCGGCATGTTCCTCGCCATCCTCATCGTCCGCTCGCCACCACTTGATACGACCATGCGCCGCCGCGCCGGATCGCCGTCGTTCTTCTTGGACTTCCACGACGAACCACCGCTAGGGTAGAGGGACCCCATGGGGTCCCATTTTCGTGTTGGCAAAGCGACCTTGTCGCCTCCTTACCGCCCCATTACCATGGTCGTGAGCATGTGCCGCTCTGTTTCTACTCGGAGGAAGAAGAAGCTCTGTAGTGTTCTAGTATTTTGGCTTTGAGTATGTGTCACATGAGCAATTTGGCTTAGTTGGTTAGATGAGGCAAAGTTAGTCCATTGTTGGATCATGGGTTCGAATTCTGAAAACCAATTATGTTTTAATTCTTCAATTCTTTTTCATGAGTCAATGATAGCCGGGCCCATGCATCATACACTCAATTAAAACCGAAAACCCATTGTGTTTTAATTCTTCAATTCTTTTTCATAAGTCAATGATAGCCGGGCCCACACATTATACACTCAATTAAAACCAAAATTCCAGCCAAAAAGAAGATTCTGATGAATATTCTCTCGTTTTGTAATTTTTAGGAATTTCCATTCCATTCGAACTTCCGATCGCTCGTTCTTTGTCGTCCGAACTACGAATCCAATTATTCGAGTTTCTAAATTTATATAAAATCCTAATCTTTCTTCCAGTATTTATTTTATAATTTTTAGTTTTTATTTAATTTCTATTATTTATTTGGTTCGATTCGTGCATGTAGAATCCAACGTCGCCGACGGGAGTTTGGATCAACATGAAACGTTTACCTCCAACGTCACCAAAGGCGAGTCTCATTTGACCATTTTGAACCTATGATTTGTAAATTATGTTTTCAGTTTCAAAGTTATGCATTGCTATTTTATTTAAATGATAAATTTAAATTGTAGATTGCTAGTTAAAAACCAAAAGTTTGTTAATATCTTCCTTGATATTTAATATCCTGCACCTTTGTAACTCTAGCGTAAAAATTCTGCATTATTAAATATAATTTTGCATAATAATTTGATACAGTAGAATTGCTTAGACATGCTTTACGATTTTATTTAACCTTTGGGGGAGAAAAACTATTATTATCCTGTATACTTTGTTTGGAAAATGTATGACATTAGGTAATATCAGTTTTGAAAAATAAAATAAAATGATGAAAATATGTTTTAGACTTGGGTAGATGGTAAGATCAGGCAGGTGCAGCTAGAGCACGAGATCTTGTAATGTGTTAGTCTCGCCCAAGTCATATTAAGGATCGACGCTTGTGATTATCTAAACGGAGCAAAACTGTTCAACCACATATCCTAAATGGGAAGGACCTAGCTGAATAATTTACTATATTCTAGCATTACGCTCGTATGTTGTAGATGGTACGAGTTACTCAGGTAGTTCAACCGATGGTAATTAACGTCCATGTCTGTCGGGGTTTGCACCGGGCATTGGTAAATGACGTCCAAGTCCGGGCAGGTTATCCATCACAATGGTGAGCTCCGGGTAGATGGTAAATGACGTCCATGACTTGGAGTTAAGCTCATCGGGCGGGCTAATATTAGGATAAAGTATTGTAAAAACCATATGATAATCTCTTAGTCGCACGCCTAAGGAAACGTGTCATGGCCGACATTATAAGTCGATTATCTCGTGTGGGTCAAGCTGTACAACCTCTACAGAGTGTTAAAAACTATTCGAATAGCCGTGCCCACGGTCAAGGTGATGAGGACATCCCTCCTTCGGATACACGTACTACACAAGACCTTCCAGATTTGGGTGTTGGACTACAAGGTCCTATGACAAGAGCTAGAGCACGTGACTTAATCTATCAGGTAAAATCGTTTCTAGGGCTGAGTGTATTATTTGAGAACTCTATGATGCTGGCTAATGGAGATGATTTACTTGTACTCAAAAATCTAGGATTACGACCACTTCAAGAAGGCTTATGACCAGTTCAAGAAGGTCTACGACCACTTCAAGAAGGCCTACGACCAGTTCAAGAAGGTCCACGACCAGTTCCGCAAGGCCTACGACCACTTCAAGAAGGCCTACGACCAGATGACTCGTTGGGAGCACTCTACGACCAGAGAGGCGAGCACAGTACTCGTTGAACACAATCTATGACCAAAGATAGCATGGACTCCTCAAGACCACCCTAGGACCAGTCCTACGACTAGATCTTCGACCAGAAATACGCGACACAAGGTGTTGCGTCACCGTTTTGGAAACTAATAAGACTTTCTAAACGTGACGAGATCGGAGTCCAGGTTGTGTACGCCTCATCCCACGGCCGCACAACCCTAGGTCGACCTCCTCACGTCCCCCTATATATATACAGTAGCCATCGTAGTTTAGAGGCGGGTTTTTCTTAGATTATTCTGCCAATTGCAGTTTCGCCGATTATCGGTTTGAGGAACCCCACTTGTAAACTTTATCCATATCCGCAATACAATTCAGATTGCATCTACCTTGTTCTTGTGAGTTGCTTCGATTGCTTGCAGGAACAATAAACCTTCGTGGTAAGGTCGATCGCGTGCAAGCGTGGTCGATAACGACAGGCGTGCGGGTGTAGCGAATTACGAGGTGATGATCTGTTGGTCGGAAGCCTAAAAGCGTCAACGTCCTCACGACGAACCAAATCGAACCTATCGGAAGATCGGGCCACCGTGACTCATCAAGTGGTATCAGAGCTAAGGTTGTGTAACATCCCAAAATTGGTTTGTGTTTCAAATGTAATAAAAATGAGGAGAAATTAAAACTTTTTCTCCGATCTTGATTTTTGTAATCATCCATAATTTTTGTAAAGGAATTATGTGAAATCAAAAATCAAATTGCCATTTGGACACCAACACAAATCTCCTTCATGAAAGTCTTGTGCCCAATCTCTGGAAATAATTTCCATTGGACCTAGGAGTGATGTTTAACACCTCAGAATTATTTCATAATTTTCAGAAATTATTTGATAATTTTTGAGACAAGTCAAACATTAGTCAAACTCCTAAAATAGCATTCTGGAATTTTTAGAGAAAAATGCAATGCATAAAAGTCTCTGAAAATTTTATATAAGGTTCGTTCTTCTGTCAAGAAGCTCCAGTTAAAATTTCATAATTTTTGGAGTTTGTTTGCTATCCCAAATAATTCCCAAAAATCGTTGATTCAAATTCAAACCCTAGTTGGTTGTCACTGTTCCTCGGGTTCGGGTCAGACTCGGGCTCGAGCCACTTGATTTGGTTCACTCAACTAACCACACCGTAGCGGCGCAATGGGCGCGGATTTGCGAGTCGTTGGATCGGCATCGAACGGCCCACGATCGCGTGAACGTTCGGACCATCCGAGCTCGAGGAACGCCAACCCACCCTTCTGAAGGAATTTCAGCGTCTCAACTTGGGATTGGTGGAGCATGGTTCTCTCGCTGCCTTGGTTGTGCAACCAACCTTGGTAGATCGGATTAAGGTCGCCAAAGAATCGGATGTCTTTGGAATAAGTCACATCAAGGAAAATGTCAAGAACGGACGACTAAGTGCTTCTCTGAGGATGAGCACGGTGTTGTAAGGTTCGGGCAACGCCTTGTGGTTCCAAAGGACATGGAATTGCGGAATTTGATTCTCCGCGAAGCCCATGATTCGCCTTTGTCTATTCATCCCGGGGCCACGAAGATGTATCAAGATCTCCGTCAGGGATTTTGGTGGACCCGAATGAAGAGGGAGATTGCGAAGTTCGTTGCCGAGTGCGACGTATGTCGTCGTGTCAAGGCCGAGCATCAGCGTCCAGCAGGACTGCTTCAGCCTTTGCCTATTCCTAAGTGGAAGTGGGATTCGATCGGTATGGATTTTATCACCGGTCTGCCTCGCACCTCCAAGGGCAAGGATGCCATCTGGGTTGTCATTGATCGGCTAACTAAGGTGGCTCACTTCCTTCCAGTCAAGACGGATCTCCGTGTAAGTCTTTTGGCGGATCTCTACATTGCCCGCATCGTGAGCTTACATGGGATACCTAAGACAATTGTCTCGGATCGTGGTTCTCTTTTCACCTCTCGCTTTTGGAAAAGTTTGCAAGAGGCTATGGGAACCCGTCTTACCTTTAGCACAGCATATCACCCCCAAACTGATGGTCAGACCGAAAGGGTCAACCAAGTGTTGGAAGACATGCTTCGTGCTTGTGTCCTCTCCTATGGAAAGAATTGGGAGAAATACTTGCCATTTGCCGAGTTTTCCTACAACAACAGTTTTCAGGCCAGTCTTGGCATGTCACCTTTCGAGGCCTTATACGGGAGAAAGTGCAGAACCCCGTTGAATTGGTCTGAGACCGTGAAGACCATTCTTTGGCGGACTCGATCAATGAGGCCGAGAGTCAAGTCCAATTTATTCGTGATCGTTTACGCACACTCAATCCGGCAAAGAGCTACGCGAATCGCCGTCGTCGTGAATTGAGTTTTGAGCCTGCTGACTTTGTTTATCTCAAAGTCTCTCCTTTGAAGGGCCATCAGCGTTTCGGCGTCAAGGGCAAGTTGGCTCCTCGATATGTCGATCCTTACCGCATTATCGAGAAGAAAGGAGCTGTTGCCTATAAGTTGGAATTGCCAGCTGCACTCGAAGGGATACATGATGTTTTCCATGTGTCCCAACTAAAGAAGTGTCTCCGTGTTCCAACTGAGCAAGCTCCGTTGGAAACTCTCGATGTCCAAGAAGATTTGACCTATCGCGAGCATCCTGTTCGCATACTCGATGAGGCTGAACGAAGAACGAGGAATAAAACCATCGATTCCTCAAAGTTCGATGGTCGAACCATTCCGAGGATGAGGCTACTTGGGAAAGGGAAGATCGCCTCCGTCTGGACTATCCATCTTTCTTTGCCTAGTTAGCCAAATCTCGGGACGAGATTTTTGTAAGGAGGAGGTTTTGTAACATCCAAAATTGGTTTGTGTTTCAAATGTAATAAAAATGAGGAGAAATTAAAACTTTTCTCCGATCTTGATTTTTGTAATCATCCATAATTTTTGTAAAGGAATTATGTGAAATCAAAATCAAATTGCCATTTGACACCAACACAAATCTCCTTCATGAAAGTCTTGTGCCCAATCTCTGAAATAATTTCCATTGGACCTAGGAGTGATGTTTAACACCTCGAATTATTTCATAATTTTCAAATTATTTGATAATTTTGAGACAAGTCAAACATTAGTCAAACTCCTAAAATAGCATTCGGAATTTTTAGAGAAAATGCAATGCATAAAAGTCTCTGAAAATTTTATATAAGGTTCGTTCTTCGTCACAAGAAGCTCCAGCTTAAATTTCATAATTTTTGGAGTTTGTTTGCTATCCCAAATAATTCCCAAAATCGTTGATTCAAATTCAAACCCTAGCCGGTTGTCACTTTGTTCCTCGTTCGGCCGACTCGGGCTCGAGCCACTTGATTTGGTTCACCAACTAACCGCACCGGCGACGACGCGATGCGCGCGGATTTGCGAAGTCGTTGATCGGCATCGAACGCCCACGATCGCGTGAACGCTCGACCATCCGAGCCGCGATCCATTTGAACCGCTGATTCTAAATCAACGGCCCACGATCGCGTGAACGTTCGACCGTCCGAACGCCTCGCGCGACGTGAACCGTAGGATCCAAATCAACGGTCCAGATTAAGTGAGCGCTTGAATCGTTATAATCGACCGTTCTTTTCACCGTCCGATTAAATCCAACGGTGGCGGCTATCGTCTACCTCCGTCCGCGCTCGCCGTGGTCAACATAGAGGGTGAAAATTTGAGCGTGGCGTCGGGTCACTTCTCCTTTGGCCAACGGCTCTTCCGCATTTAATGCTTCCGTCCCCGCCTCCAAGTCTTCGTCCTCCTCGAGTGCACTTGCCCCCATCGCCTCGATCGACCTCAAACATGTGCTTCCCATTTTAATGCCGTTGTTCTCTCTTGCTCCTTCGGCTATAAGACCCCTCCAATGGCTTCCTTAGCTTTCTTTAAACACCCTTGAGCTCCAAAGATTGCTTCTAGTACACCGAGTGAGCTCCATTTCAAAATTTGCTCTTAGCCGCCATTGTTGAAGCTTGGGTCCTTCGGTGAAAGTGGTGCTCGCCTTCTCTTTCAAAACCCTTGCTTCCCAGATTATTTGGCATCTCATAGAATATTAACCCTCTGTCAATTTTGCCTTTGATGAAGAGAGCAGATCAATTTTGCTTCCCCGCCGGTAAAACAGCCTACTCTTCTTCACCCGAGCCGATTCGACTCTCCTCCGTGCCTTCTTTGGGCTCAGTACCCCTTATTAGTCCCTAGTTGTTTGGCATTCGCTCCCTTGGACCGCAATGAGCTCATTTGCGTTTTCATTTCGGTCATTTTGAGTCTTCTCGGTCATCTCCGCTTGTCGGCTGTTCTAAACCGCCGCAACCAAAATTGTTGATACCTTTGGGTGCGCAAGGTTGTTAGGAACTCATTTTAGGCTTTTGCTCGCACCGCCCATGCCGTAGTCGCGGCGGCGAGCCGTTCTTCTCCATCGTTTGTTTTGTGGGACGAAAAACAGACGGAGTTTGAACTTGAGTCGTTGGGAACCGTCGATCCTTAGATCTACGGCCGGCGTTCGCGTGGAAATTTTTGAATTAATCGCACGCCTAATCGGTGGACCGTTGGATCCAAGATCAACGGTCCCGATTCGAGTGAACGTTCGGACGTCCGAAAGATTCGATCCGTGTGGACCGTTGGATCCAAGATCAACGGCTCTTATGCGTGTGAACGTTCGACCGCGAACGCCCCGATCTGACGTGAACCGTTGGATCCGCATCCAACGGTGAGCGCTTAGGGTTTGTGAATCCAGCGCGCAGCATTAAGCGCTGACGCTGCATCGTCGGATCCAAGATCGACGCTCCTCGCTCGCCACGCCATTTCAAAATTCGAATTTCCGAGAGGATTTATTTATCAATCGAAAAATGTGATAACTTGTAAAATGCATAACTAATTCATTTTAAATCCTTTTCGGTTGATTCAAATTTTGTGGGTTATGTTTTGAATTAGACTTTAATTTAAAAATGTTTCCAAACCCAGTATAGCTCCGAAATGTTTGCTAATGAATAGCAGCATTTTTGATTTATAAAAGCTGAGCAAAATTGTTTTGGTCATATCTTTGGCATTAAGAATCCAAATCAATTGGTTCTTGTTGCTAAATTCATTATAAATCAAGACCTTGCTACTGTAAAAATTTTAGAATTTTTGGAGGGAGTTTACTGTTGGGTCTTTGCATTTTTATTCGTTCTTATCGGTTGCTTTTTGCTTTCTCGTTAGGATCCGAAGAGCACGTTGATAATATTATTGATCCTCAGAACACCTTGACCCTCAACAAGCGAGGCAAGATATTTGATCATAAATGTCCCATTAATTTCAAAGTCTAATATCTTGTTTACAAATTATATGTATGCATTGCTTTTGTGTCCAATTAATTTTGCCTGTTTAGAGGTAGCTATTCCTAATGCATTGTTGCCATTAAAATGTTATCCTCGCCACAACCATAAGCTATTAATATCATTTGGTGAATTAGAGCCCTGATTTAATTATGCTCTTTTACTTGCTTTGCGATGTCATGCTTAGAAATGCTTAGCTACCTAGGTAGAATTGGGCGGTTATCGACTTAGTCGATGACCTTGATCACACAAATCATTTTGTTTATTTTGGTTCAGCACCTTATGCTTTAGTTTTGTAAAACCAAAATGAAACAAAATGATTTGACTTGGGCACAATGGCATGTTGGTGTGATTGTTGGGTGTGACAAGGAAAGGTGCCCAGTCCCTAAGGACCGAAGTGTTACTTGTGTCACTAAGCCAAGCGCTTATGCGTGCTAACCACGCGAGAGGATATGTGACCTCTCTTGACTTAGTACTTTGGCGTGGGTTATCTCCGAGTCGCAGAGGGGGTTGTGTGTGTTGTGTGAAACATGATATGTGTTCTCGTGTTCTTGTGTTGGGTGTGCGGTGGTGGAGATTCCGGGTAGGCTCTCCACCTCGAGGAGCATTGTAGTTGTCCAAGGCTTTACCTGCGACGGGTAGTTGACCGAGGCTTTACAATGACTCCGACACAACGTATGGGTTTCTATCCATACGGGCGGCTCGTGAATAATTCACAATATTGGAAATGTCTCGTAGGACTTAGCCGTGGCAGGCATACCTACTAAGTGTGTTGAATCTAGTGGCAAAAGGCGATGCAGCGTGTGGGTACATTGGTACACCCCTGCAGGGATAAAACTATTCGAATAGCCTCGTCCTAGGTTATGGACATGCTTGGTAAGGTCGTGCAAGAACTAGACTACAACCTTTTTAAATTTAAAAATTTGACATGGTTGGCATGAATGGGTAATTCATGCTATTGTTGTGGTGACTAATGGTTTAGTCACTTCGGTGATCTGCTTTCTTGTTGTTGCTACTTGATTACTACTGTTTTTATCAAATAAAGTCAGATTGCAAAAATTGCCTTTGATCTATTACATTATTGCAAATAAAACTTGCTTTATGCTTAAAAATTTGAGTCCTAACCTGCCCCACTTAAATAAGCTTGCATATAGTTATTGTTCAGGTCTGTTATCATTCTTATATATCTTGCGAGTACATTCAAAGTACTCACCCAGTTTTTGCTGGGCTGCTTTTGTTTGCAGAGGACGAAGGTGAGCCCCAAGGGCCTCACTTTTGTGAGTTGTCTTTGTGGATTCGACGACTAGCTTGGCGGTCCTGGCTCGGTTGCCTTGTGGGTTAAAGGCACACCGATTGGCTCTTTTGGTTTATGGCCATCTTATGGCACTTTTGCTTCATTGTTAAATTTCTTTATGTATTTGTCATTTGGCCTTGGCCTCTCTTTTGTAATGACTATCCTTTATTAATGTTATTCTGTGCTCTGCTTTTGCTTGGTTCTATGTGAATGAATGGAATTGATGCATGAACTTTGTAAAGAGGTGTGTATCTTGCATTTAGGAAGTATACATGTCTCGAGTCTCGGCTTATCCGATTTGTGATGCTAGGACCAAGTGGATGGTTAAGCATTACAAGCCGTAAACCGGGTCTCACAAAGTTGCCGTTAGGTAATTTCGTTTATCCCTTTTTGTGAGTTTTGTTCCATCACCTAGAGTCCGTAAAATTGCCCTACAAAAAAATTTAGATCGTAATTATTCCATTTGTCCAAACCACTTTGTGCCTTCGCAATTGTGTTTTCGGTTTAGCGTTGTTGAATTCGAGTCCATCGTCGGTGTCTTTGTTGTCGGTCTAGTCGTCAGTAATCTAGTTTCTAGCGTCGAGTCTTTCTTTGTGTCGATCATCTAGACACCCCCAATACGACCACAACACCACCCCCATACGACCACCTACTCGGATTCGGCTTCTCCACTTGGTCGGAAACGAACGCCTGGTCGGATTCGACCAACCACTCGTGTCCGACAACCCTATTTATTATCTTGTTGCTCTCGGACACCCCACCACCTGGTCGAAAACAATCGACTGGTCGAATTTTTCCCATAGCTAAAGTTCGTAGAGAGAGAGAGAGAGTATCTTTTAATTAGCTTTGTACCTGCTCTCTCCGAAAAGTTTGTGACCCATATATATCCATAGACCCAGAAAAGGGTTTTGAAGAGTTTTGAGTCAAGGTCACATTCGCAAAAAAAAAAAACCTAGGTTGGGTTTTTGCAAAAAAAAAAAAAAAAGCAAAGAGTGCAAAAAAAAAAGAAAAAAAAAGAAGAAGAAGAAAAGAAGGAGTTGCTTTGTGATTTTGGATCCGATTGTGTTTGTATCTACCCTATCCTTCCGCTTACTTGAGCTAGTTCTAGGAACGCGTTTGGGCCAAAGAATCGTGATTTAGTGCATCGTGGACTTTTATTCACTTTGCTAATCTGATTTCATTATTGCTATTCCTTGCTACTAAACATTGCCTATCCGAGCTCCACATACTTTCGCCCTCGATTGATCCTCGCATTCGCCTCCGCCGTGATCGTACATCCCACCTTCGCCGATCGGACCACTCGCCGCAATTTGGTAAGAAACTCATAAGAGCTTGGTAAGACGCTTGAGAGTGTGTGATTCCACCCTCCACCACCTAATAGTGATAGGGATAATACCTTTGTGTTGTCTTTTGTCTCCTACTAACCATGTCGTGAAGGATTGGATGCGCAAGAGTGTATTTTGAGGGAAGAACTCATGACGCTATTGGATGAACAACGCACTACCGTTAATGAGGACATTGACAGGAAGCTTCAAGCTACCACGATCACATTACAACGTTCAATCAACGATAGTATTGCGGCGCTCACTACACGCCTCGAAAGAATGGTGAATCGACCACCAAACGTTGGTCGTGTGGAACCTCATGGTGCGACCCATGACCATGAGTTTGATAATGATAATGAGATGCACGACCACGGCGCCTTTGATGCACGACAACGGAACCGTACGAACTTCAACCGTCAAGGTATGAGAGGTAACAATTTTCAGCAACATAATGCCCATGATGATCCATATGCTAAAGTCAAGTTCACTATACCATCTTTTGCGGGTGCTTATGATGCAAAAATATATCTAGATTGGGAGATGACGGTAGAACAAAAATTGAATGCTCACTTAGTTCCTGAAGTACATAGAGTTAGGCAAGCCACAAGTGAATTTAAAAACTTTGCCATCATTTGGTGGAATAGGGTTTGCAGAAGGATTAGCGCCTACTACGTGGGATGGTTTAAAGGTTGCTATGCGTAATGATTTGTCCCACCTTCTTTTAAACGTGATTTGCGTAATAAATTGCAGCGCTTAAATCAAGGTAATAGATCCGTAGAAGAATATTATCGGAGCTACAAATTAGCATGTTGCGTTGTGATATTATTGAGGATGAAGAAGTCGTAATAGCACGCTTTTATGGAGGATTAAGACGTGAAATTCGTGACATAGTGGATTACAAAGAATACGATAGTGTCCCTAGATTGTTCCAACTTGCATGTTTGGCGTAAAAGAATTGCGGGGACGACAACAGAGGCCAAGGAACAATTTTGGGAGCATGTCTACACCACGACCGGTCTTGGGGCAAGCCAAAACACCCCACTTTCGGCTACACGGTCTGCTGCCCCTCCTCGAGTAGGGTGCGTTCAGAAGACCTCCGACCACATCACGTGCACCCGAGGTAAGCAAACCTACTAGTGTACAGTGCTCCACCAAGAGTTCTTCCTCGGTTGCTTCCATTGGTCGTACTCACCGGATTATTTGCCACCGCTGCAAGGGAATGGGACACGTCATGAAGGATCGCCCAAGTCACGAGCATACCTTGCCACTACTGCACGGTGGATATGTAAGTACTAGTGATATTGAGGATGAATATGTACTTGCAAACTAACATTGCAGTGGAGGAGACGAGATGAGACATGATCTGCCGATGGTGTAGAGGAGCAAGTAGTCTGCTGTTGACACCGAGTATCATATGAGCCTTGTTGCAACGCGAGTCTTGAGCGCACAAGTGGAGAGAGCGGAGCAAAATCAACGGCATAACTTGTTTCAAACAGATTTCTTGTGAAGGACAGAGCTCGCAGAGTCATCGTTGATGGAGGGAGTGCAACAACCTTGCAAGCTCCGAGATGGTCGAGAAGCTTGGCTTGACCACACAACCCCACCCACATCCCTACTACATCCAATGGTTCAATTCGTGTGGTAAGTTAAAGGTAAACAAAGTTGTGAACGTGCAATTTTCAATTTGGTAAATACAAAGATAGTTCGACTTTGATATAGTACCGATGCAAGCCTCGCTCTTTATTGCTCTGTAGGCTTTGGATATATGACAATGATGTTTTACACCATGGTAGAGCTAATACCTACTGCTCTTACACAAGGGCAAGAAGATTAAGTTATTGCCTTTGACACCACCGAGATTTTGAAAGATGAAGAAGAGCGCTAAAAATGAAAGAAAAACCCATAAGCATGATTACAAAATCAGCAAGTAGCAAAACGTGTTTTCCCACCTAAAAGGGAGAAAGTGGCGTCTAGTCCTAAGTCTGAGGGGATTAAATTGAAGGGATGTGTTATGATTGCCACTAAATCTGAACTTGCTGAAATTTATGATAATGAGTTGCCATGCTATGCTTTGATATGCAAAAATGCCTTATACTCGCTTGAGGATATAGCTAGCTCTTTGCCTCCTGCTGTTGCTAACCTTTTGCAGGAGTATGTGGATGTATTTCAAATGAGGTACCCCGGATTACCACCTATTCGAGGGATAGAGCATCAAATTGATTTGATCTCAGAGCGACTTTGCCAAACCGTCTTGCATATAGGACCAATCCAGAGGAGACTAAGAAATTCAATGACAAGTCCAAGATCTTACGGACCGTGGGTACGTAAGAGAAAGCCTTAGTCCTTGTGTTTGTTCGATTCTTTTGGTTCCTAAGAAAGACGGTAGTTGGCGTATGTGTGTTGATTGCGAGCCATTAATAACATTACTATAAGGTATCGTCATCATATCCCAAGGCTAGACGACATGCTAGATGAATTGAGTGGTTCTATTATTTTCACAAAGATTGACTTGCGGAGTGGTTACCACCAGATTAGAATGAAATTAGGAGATGAATGGAAAACTGCTTTTAAAACTAAGTTCGGATTATATGAGTGGTTAGTGATGCCTTTCGGTCTAACTAATGCACCTAGTACTTTTATGCGTTTGATGAACGAGGTTTTACGCCCTTTCATTGGAAAATTTATGGTGGTTTACTTTGATGATATCTTGATTTATAGCAAGTCACATGAGCTACATTTGAATCATATACGTCTTGTTTTTAATGCTTTGAGAGACGACGCGTTGTTTGGTAACCTCGAAAAGTGCACCTTTTGCACCGATCGAGTTGCGTTTCTTGGATATGTTGTGACACCACAGGGAATTGAGGTGGATGAGACAAAGATTGTAGCCATCCAAAGCTGGCCGACACCGACCATCGTGTCACAAAGCGGAGCTTCCACGGCCTTCCGGATTCTATCGGCGTTTTGTGCGGGATTTCAGCACCATTGTCGCACCATTGAATGAATTGACAAAGAAAGGAGTGTCTTTTCAATGGGGACCTGCGCAAGAGAAGGCATTCAACTTGTTGAAAGAGAAGCTCACCCAAGCACCCCTACTCCAACTCTCTGATTTTGGTAAGACTTTTGAGATTGAATGTGACGCTAGCGGGATTGGAATAGGTGGTGTATTGATTCAAGAAGGTAAACCGGTCGCATATTTTAGCGAGAAACTAAATGGGCCTAGTTTGAATTATTCCACCTATGACAAAGAATTGTATGCTTTAGTTCGTGTGCTTCAAACTTGGCAACATTATTTATGGCCCAAAGAATTTGTTATACATTCTGATCATGAATCGCTAAACATATTAGAAGTCAAGCTAAACTGAATAAACGACATGCTAATTGGGTAGAATTTATTGAGTCGTTTCCATATGTCATAAAGCATAAGAAAGGTAAGGACAATGTGATTGCTGATGCGCTCTCTAGACGTTATACCATGTTATCTCAACTTGACCATAAGATTTTTGGTTTGGAGGCCATTAAGAGTTTATATGTCACTGATTTGGACTTTAAGGAAGTGCTTGAACATTGTAAAGAAGGGAAGATATGGAATAACTATGTGTTTGAATGATGGTTTGATCTATCGTGCTAACAAGCTATGCATTCCAAATAGCTCTGTTCGTCTTTTGTTGTTACAGAGGCACATGGAGGAGGTTTGATGGCGCATTCTGAGCAAAAAAAGACAGAAGATGTGCTGACCACCCACTTCTTTTGGCCAAAGATGAGGCGTGATGTCGAGCGCTACGTGGCTCGCTGCACTACATACAACAAAGCTAAGTCCCGTCTCAATCCACATGGACTTTATATGCCTCTTCCTATTCCTAGTGCCCCTTGGGAGGATATTTCTATGGATTTTGTTTTAGGATTGCCTAGGACAAAGAGGGGGAGAGATAGTATATTTGTCGTAGTGGATCGATTTTCTAAAATGGCATATTTTATATCTTGTCACAAGAGCGATGATGCTACAAACATAGCTGATTTGTTTTTCAGGAAATCGTTAAGCTTACATGGAGTGCCCAATACTATTGTCTCGGATCGCGATGCGAAGTTTTGAGCCACTTTTGGAGATCGCTTTGGAATAAATTGGGGACAAAGTCGATGTTTTCTACTACGTGTCATCCCCAAACTGATGGACAAACGGAAGTTGTCAACCGCACATTATCCACCATGTTGCGGGCTATTTTAAAGAAGAACTTGAAGATGTGGGAAGAGTGTTTACCGCATATTGAGTTTGCTTACAATAGGTCAGTACACTCCACCACCAAGGTAAGTCCGTTTGAGGTAGTGTATGGTTTTAACCCCGTGCTCCTATTGATTTACTACCTTTACCAACCTCTCAAAAATAAATCTAGATGCTAAGAAGCGTGCTGCATTTATTCTCAAGTTGCATGAGACCACTAAAGAGAATATAGAGCGTATGACTGAAAAGTATAAGGGTTGCGGGAAATAAAGGTAGGAAAGTTGTCAAAATAGAACCAGTGATTTAGTTTGGGTTCATTTGAGAAAGGATAGATTTCTGGAATTAAGAAAATCAAAGTTGATGCCTAGAGTTGCAGGACCGTTTAAGATAATTAAGAAGATAAATGATAATGCATATCGCTTAGAATTACTGCAGATTTTGGGGTTAGCCCCACATTTAACATTTCGATTTGAAACCATACGTGGGAGAAGAAGATGAGCTTGAGTCGAGGACGACTCCAATTCAAGAAGGGAGTATGATGAGGACATCCCTCCTTCGGATACACGTACTACACAAGACCTTCCAGATTTGGGTGTTGGACTACAAGGTCCTATGACAAGAGCTAGAGCACGTGACTTAATCTATCAGGTAAAATCGTTTCTAGAGTCGAGTGTATTATTTGAGAACTCTATGATGTCGCCTAATGGAGATGATTTACTTGTACTCAGAAATCTAGGATTACGACCACTTCAAGAAGGCCTACGACCAGTTCAAGAAGGTCTACGACCACTTCAAGAAGGCCTACGACCAGTTCAAGAAGGTCCACGACCAGTTCCGCAAGGCCTACGACCACTTCAAGAAGGCCTACGACCAGATGACTCGTTGGGAGCACTCTACGACCAGAGAGGCGAGCACAGTACTCGTTGGACACAATCTATGACCAAAGATAGCATGGACTCCTCAAGACCACCCTAGGACCAGTCCTACGACTAGATCTTCGACCAGAAATACGCGACACAAGGTGTCACGTCACCGTTTGGAAACTAATAAGACTTTGTAAACGTGACGAGATCGAGTCCAGTTGTGTACGCCTCATCCCACTACCGCACAACCCTAGGTCGACCTCCTCACATCCCCTATATATATACATGAGCGCCGTAGTTTAGAGGCGGGTTTTCTTAGATTATTCGCCAATTGCGGTTCACGATTATCGGTTTGAGGAACCCCACTTGTAAACTTCATCCATATCCGCAATACAATTCAGATTGCATCTACCTTGTTCTTGTGAGTTGCTTCGATTGCTTGCAGGAACAATAAACCTTCGTGGTAAGGTTGATCGCGTGCAAGTGTGGTCGATAACGACAGGCGTGCGGGTGTAGCGAATTGCGAGGTGACGATCTGTTGGTCGGAAGCCTCAAAGCGTCAACGTCCTCACGACGAACCAAATCGAACCTATCGGAAGATCGGGCCACCGTGACTCATCACAAGGGCGAGCAAGGTGCGTTTCACATGGTAGATATTGGTTTTGTTTTCAAAAGAGAAAATTTTGGGAACCGGGAGCAGTTGGGACTCTCGGATAATTTTCTGGCAGCTAGAGCCAGTTGGGCTGCTAGAGCCCTATCTTTGAAACCTTGACGGCTAGAGCCTTGATACTAGTGGTTTGGTAGCTAGAACCTCTACTAGAGATACAGTTAATTTATTTATTGAAATTACTTTTTTGGTCAAATGTGCTTTATGAAAATTATTTAAACTTAAAATATTGCTTTGTGTAAAAGAACCATATATGCTCAATTGTTAAAGCTATGCATATGCATATTTTCGTACTTTATGTACTCACATGCTACACTCTAAATAAATCTAAGAAGCCTTCAATGATGCCGAGGACGACTACGACTAATTCGCCTATGGCTTTGATGAAGGACACCTGGAGTACTAGGTTGCGCTCCTCAGTCGAATGCCAGTGGGCAATTTGAGAAACTAGATGGTGAGTGATCCATGGAAGAATTTTGGTGTTGTGTAGTTTGTCAAATGAAATTTGCATTTTGACTGTAAATTTTGGTTGTGGGCAACGCAACGGTCATCTGTCACCTACCTTTTTGATTTTTTTTTTTAAATTATGAGGAACTGGGACAAGAGAAGGACTGGGTCTTGTGCTTTTTAGCTAAGACCCCTTTGCTTGCAATGTGTAGGACTAGGTCTTAATAGAAAAGGATCCTCTAAGACCCAACTGTTTGTACACACTGGGATGCTCTAATGTCTCCACCTGCATGAGTGCCTCTCATCTACTGTCAACGATTCCTTTGCAGCTGTCCTAGCATCAAAACGTGTATGAAGTGTTAAGGATTATCAAATGAGAATCGTTCCTCCTCTAAACGAAACTAGGCTCACACTTGGAATTATACCACAAGAGGGAGGGGGGGGGGATCTTTCTAAAAGACGTACCGGAACTTGTAATGTTGGCACTTGGCAGTGATCGGATCATAGGTGAGCGCCTTGAAACAGCCACCAAAACCCACGGAACACACGTTTCATCTCGAAGAGTTGAAGTGCCAATGGAAAAATCCACCTTAATCCACACGGACAAAAAAAAATTCAGTGGCCGTAGCCGTCCTCGCCATCTACATGGTTACACTTTTGACTGATGTGTTACTCCAATTGTTACAAATATACGAGAATGTTTTAATACGGTAGGTGATCAGAACTACTGTGATGTACGTACCACTGCCAACTTGGACCTTGTGCATAGGGACTGAACTGAATGACACAAACCAAACTGTCGTGCAACAAATGCACCTGAGCTGTCAGCTAATTTATGGCTCCAGCTCTGCAGAAAATTAACTCAGATCATCATCAACACTCGAACAGTGCAATGCAAAGGAAGGGCTCTGCCTCATAGAGTGTGTGCCAGGCCACGATGCGGTACTAGTACTAGTACTACCGCTATAGCTCGCCCAAACCTACCGTTCTTCATTGCCGGCCGTGCTGATTCGTGTCATGCGAAGTTGCGAGCGACGGATTAAGCACTGTGAAACGTACGGCTCTTCGATCAAGTACTGCCTATTCGAATGGTTTCTCGTGAAATTCCTCCGTGGTTAACGGCGCCTAAGATTCTATAGAACTGTCATAATAGACTTTCTTGGTTGCTTCAACCCAGGGCCAAAATTCCACTATTTCACGTATGTAAATCTGGACTTGCCAAGGGCATGGCAGCACGGGGCATTCGTCCCTCCGGGAAGGGGGTGGAGATGGCATCTGGGTTCAGGGGGTATGGATTTGGACACGTGTCGATGGTTAGCAGGTTCGTTGTGCTATTTTTGGTATTACAGCGTGTGAATAATCAAATTTGTTAATAACGACATCAACAATGTCATTTGAACACATGTTGACTGTTGGCAATAGATGCGATCCTACGGATATAGAAAGAAGTAGAGATACGCCGTAGAAGGAGATACGTACAAAGCTTGAAGATCAAGAAGCTAGCAACGAGGCCTGGAACTGCACGTACTTGGAAACATACGGATTACGGAATCATCGAGCTGAATCCAAGAGACTCACGTACATGCGCAGTACAACCGAGTATAGGTCGATGGCAATCGGATTGCAGATGCGTAGATGCCGTCTCACAGCCGGACACACAGTGACGCCAAGAAATAAAAAACAAAGCCATCGTGCGTCGGAGAGGCACAACAACAGATATGAAAATTGGCAGATATATATGTCCGTTTGGGACAATTTTGGCTTTGATTTTTATCTGAAAAAAGCCTTAAGTCATCCCAAACAGACAATTTTCAGTAGACGTTTATAAAAAGCCGAAAGCACATTACAACGCGAAGTAGCCGGAAGCGGGAATCGAGTTTGGGGTAGCTTCGGTGGCTTTTAAGGGATAGAATTTTGGTTTTGCCCATAAAAGTTGAAAATATTAACCTACTCTATGCCATGTATAAAAGGTGAAATCCTCACCTCCTCTCTCCATTCTCCCCCACACCCGGAAACCCCCGACTCGTGACACGCAGCGGCGGTGCTAGGGCTTGCGCCCCCGTGTCACCTCCTGTTGGCGCCGCCGTCCGCTGCCTCCGCCGTGAAGGGATCTCCGTCGCTCCTCCGCTTCGGTCTCGCCACCTCCGCCGTCCACGCCACCCCGTCCGCCTCTTCTCTCCGTGCAACCTCCGCGCCGCCCACTATCTGAGGACACCTCCTCCACCCTCCGCCCCCAACCCAAGTCTCCGCCCACATCACAACCTCTATCCTCTGCCTCGGTCGTCTCTGCCCTTCTCGTCCTCGGTCGTCTCTGCCCTTCTCGTTATCGACAACGCCTCCCTCCTCCGACCGCCACCGTGTTCATACTCTCTGTGTTCCGTGATGAGGTTATCCTCCATCACCTCCCCTCAATCGTTCATATCCGAGATTTATGTGCTTCGATTTGGCAACTGTATGCAGATGGACAGTGAGTGCTAGTACTATTTGTGATGTTAAATCAAGGTTAGCCAAACCTAAGCTGGTAGCGAGTATGAGCTACCGGCCGAGCCTGCATTCATCTGGTTGTGCATGTTCGTCTAGCCTTGAAAATCACACAACAGAAAGAAAAAGAAATATAAAAAAAACGCAAGAGCATTTTGTTTGCACTACTTTACACAGAGCAGTTGATCTGTTAGCTTGGCTTCAAGGTAGGAAAACACTCATGGATGGCAAGCTTGCTGTTGGAGTTTTGCATGGATCCAAGGAGAAAGAAAAGGAGAGGTTGAGGATTTCCAAGCTCAAATGCGATGCACTCTGAGCTGTCCTGTACTTGTTTATCATGGTTTCAGCACATTTTGTCATAGAATGCTGCAGTGTGCAGAGATCAGTTGAACTGCAGAATGAAATCTCTGCCTGAATTATGTGGCTGGTGATTAAAGATAGTTGTTTGATGGCTGACAGTTTGGAAAAGCGGGGCTGACCTTATCAGCCTTTTTGCGCTTTTTGTTCTGTCCAACAAGAGATATGCATCCACATATTCGCTCTACGTAACTACACTCAGCAAGTTTGGACCATGGTCCAGGGTTGGATTAATGTACCTTTTGAGGTACCACCAGCATATAAGCTCACGGTGGAGTCGTGGTTGTACAACACTCGAAAGGGTCTCCACAAAAAAATCGTCAAAGCCTTCAACTCGCTTGTAATTCTGGTGCACTGGCTCGCTTGGAATGATAGAAACGTGAGGATTTTTCGTGTAGAGCATAGGATGTCGGTTGAGCTGTTATGGGTGGTCAAAGAGGAATTTGACGAAGACATCAATCCTAAGGATGCAACCACTACTTCGATCCACTGCACCATATCCTCTACTTCAACTACATCTTTTCTAATTGGACTTTCGGCTACTTCAGTTCCATATTTCTCAATTCGGTCGAGCTATTTCTACCCCTACGAGCCAAGCTATTTCTCTTTCACTGCATCGTACTACGTCGACATATCATAGTGCTGCGTCACCTATTGTTAGCCTGTGGGCTATGTAATGAATGAGCTGACTTGGCCCATATGACCCATTTGGTGGTCGGTCATCTAGGGTTGGTACTGTTCATGCATGCATGAACAGTACCCTGTCCGCCTCCCTTCTCCTCTTCCTTTACATAGTGGCCACCACCATTCGGGTTTTGGTAGGTTTTGTTATATTAAAGTTTAGCTTTGCTACTTTATACTTTGTTGAGCGGTAAGTTCTATATTGTTGTTTATTTTTTTTATTGGTCATGTATACTGTTGACAACCTTACTGTCTGTGATCTGTAATATATTTTTTTATCCTGCTTCTTAATAAACTTCGGCCGGCTTCTCAGACCGGCCCGGCTAAAAAAATCTGTCTGAAAACTAGAGTTAACATCTTGGTGGGATGTTAACTTGCCGTTGCTGAAACCACCTGTTTTCAATGCTTCCAGTTGGAAAGGTGAGCAGGTACTTGGAGTGTGCTGACCAGAAATTTTCTGCACTTGGAGCTTCTGCCTGGCTCAAAAGGTTAAAATGCAAGGCCAAGAAAGTTAAAGAGGAGAGCTACTGACTGAAGCTAAGTAGGAGTACTACTGAAAGCAATGCTTCATAAGTTCATATGTGTAGCTTTAACTGCGAGGGCAAGGAGAACTGTGTATGAATAGAGCCGCTCAATAATTATAGAGAAGACAGTTCCTCAGAAAGTGTATAGTAGTAGTGTTAACAAGGAGAACTGAAAATTGTGAGATGGTGAGCCAGTGCACGAGACTGAACTTAGAAGACATGACAAGAGATAGAAAAGAGTAGGGGATTCTTGAAGCCGTCGCGCTTACAATATTTCCAGGAAGGTGAAGACATTTGTCGCACCATAAGCATGCAATTTATTAGATTGTGGCTGCAGAGTATATTATCTCTCTTTGGATATTGCACTAGCACCTATCAGTCTAATAAACCATTTCAGGCTAATGTGGACTAGTTGAAAAGTTCACATGTGTAAAGTTGCTATAATCTTTTTGGGCAATATTGGTTAAGTAGATGTATACAGTCTAGGGTATTCTTTGCATGTTAGCAACTATGTACATGTTATATATTGGTCTTTTGGCTCATTGGAATGGCAAGCATCATTTTAACATTGTATCGGAGCAAGGGTTAGGGTTTCACCGTGATAGCTGCCGGCCACCGTCGGCCGTCGCCGCTGCTGTCCCCGCGCCCGAGCCTTCCTCTGCTTCCGCCGCTTTCCTCTGCTTTCATCTTCCTCTGCTCAGTCAGCAGCATCGCCGGATCCAACCCACTCCTCCACGTGATCCAGCTCCTCCACACGACGACCGAGATGGATCCGTATTGCCTGTGCCGGATCCAACCTCTCCCCGCGCCACCTGATCCGCCTACGCCAGATCCCGCACGCCCAAGCCGGACCAACGCCGCCTACGCTGGATCATGCCATCAAGGTCCCTTTGCCGGATCCGCCGTCGGGACTCCTCTTGATGTTGACGGCCGCCCCGCCTAAGCATCATCTCTCGGATCCGGCTACTCCACCGCCCAAGTCAGCAGCACCACCGGATCCAGCTCCTCCATCACCGCCTCCCACGCCTCGGCGGTAGCACTGCGCCAGCCGCCACCACCAAAGACGTCACCGCCCACTGTTTGACCACCCCAAGACTGCTCCGTCGTTCCAACTCCCAATTCGGCCTCTCTAGCCCTGGACCTCAACATCCGCACCACCACTATGCTCGCGATGACTTCCGCCGGTGGCTCCTTCACCATCATGAGAAAGCACCTTATCTTGCTGTTCACGAGTAGAATTGATGATGACCTCCTCAGCTTTTCTTCTTTCTTCCTTGCCCATCTTTTCTTCCTCCTGTTTCTTAGCTTTTAGCCTTTGTCATTGCTCTTTAATGTCGTCTTGGACCTTGTCTCGTCGCTGTCTATCTTTGAAGTACCTTGACGAAGACCAAGATGTAATGTCCTTTCGTGTTCCATTCCAAGGAAAAGAGTACTGCATGACAGGGCGTGATGCAACTCGGTGTATGTGTTGTTCGGCCAACCAATATGCACTAATCACCAACGAACATGCTCGCATATGCATAGGAATCACATCACAAGTAACAAATGCAGTATACCCATCCAATGAAAATTTTATCTCCACTTGTTTTGTGATCGAAATATGCTTGAACCTCCAAAGCAACTGGTATGGCTCTGGATGCGGCTTTGTGACCAACCCCAATCTATCCACAAGTGTTTGGCTCGCAGCGTTTGTCAAGCTTCCCGTATCGATCATCATAGCACAATCAGTGTTCCCACCAGCGGTGATTGAAGAACATGTAGCTCGACTCATGGAGTGGATCCTCCTCACATTGATCTATTGTATAGCTGAATTGCATGATCAGCTTCATCTCCTTCATGTCAGTCATGCCGATCTTTGTAGTAATAACGTCCGTGAGTAACTGAAGCTCTGATACCACCTGATAAGGATCCACCTAGTTGATTAGATGAATCCCAATTGTTGGCCCAATCTTTCACGGTACACTCAAAGATCAGTAGCAATCTCACAAACCAATTCGGTGAATTGAATTGCAAGAAAATCAATACACTCACAAACCAATCTAATAGATTAAATTGCAAGTAGTAGCCTCCGGTGAACAGTACTCCGAAGCAAGAGATAGATATCTTGATCTCGCTCTCAATCTTTCTCCCTCAATCTCTCCAACTCATCTCACGACTCAAGAACACACGATGTGCGCCAAAACGGCTTTTCTGATTTTTATTATCTAAATCATTACTTGTCCTCCTATATGGTGCGGCCATGGGGGGTTTATATAGCCTCCCACGCAAGCACTACTATGATTCGAATGAACAGTATTCGAGTTGGTGAACAGTGCATGAATAGTAATCCAAACCAAAATCTATTGTAAACTCCTACTTTAATTCAAAATTTAAACTACTCTAATTTTAGAATAAAAATATTAAATACCAATTGGCTATCCGAATTGGTTCCAAACTGAACCAACCCACATGCCATGTTCCCGGCGTCCTCCCCATGCATGGCCAAGTCTCCCTCTCGGTTCCTCTTGTGTTGTGGGTTTTCCTTCTCTTAGCTCTTTGCGCGAACTTGTTCTATGCACTTGATGCTTCCTTTGACGCCAATGCAACCCTTGCTGCCATGTCACCACATGTCTTTCTTGACCACCCGCATACGCTAGGGTTTTAACCCGAGAGTACGTTCCCTCTCGTTGGCCAGCATCTCCATCCACCCTACTAGTCTTCACAATGTTTTGTTTTACCTTGTGTTGCAAAACAACACCAATGGCGTCAATTTGAGTTCTAGCATTAGTTTGCAATTTAGGGATACAAACCAATGCTTTGGTAGTTGTTATGGCCGTATCACCATCCTACTCCTTTCGGTCCGTTTCGACGAGACAAACTTCTGCGAGTGGGCTGTGCATCTAAGGATTCACCTCAACAGTCAGCGCCTCTAGGGTCATCTCACCAGCGAGCACCTCTGTCCGCCTCTCCCTATAGCGTCAGTTCTACCATCTCTTCCTGGTGGTGCTGATCAGGTGGCTCAGGAGGCCGTCAATGCTGCATTGAAGGAGGCCCTAGAGCTCTACCAGTCTGAGCTACACGTGCTACGAGCTATGGCAGGATGCCGAGGCTCGTGCTACCATCATCTTGGTGGGTAGCATACCCGTGACCATCACCATAGATGTGGTGGAGCTACCAACGACACAGTTTATGCGGTAGCGCATCCGAGCTCACTACCAGCCGACGAATAATGCTATGTACCTCTCAGTTGTGCACCAGGCGCATTCTCTTCAACAGCTCGATGTCACCGTGGATGATTTCTACCAGCAGATGTCTGACGTGTGGCGTCAGCTTAACTCTCTGGAGCCGGATGTCTGTCAGACCTGTCCCTGCTGTATGCGGCTTCACGATCACCAGGAGACCCACCGTCTCTGCGACTTCCTGACGCGTTTTTGGCCTGAGCTCGAGACTATGCATGCTCAACTCTTGACTCGCCACCCGTGCCCGCGCTTGGTGAAGGCCCTCACATGTGTGCATGCTGAGGAAACTTGTCACTGTGGTGTGGCTCAAATGCAAAGTGTCTTGTCTACTGAGCACATGTTTCTCTGGAATGCTACAATGTTTGTGGCTCTACTCTGTAGTGCCGACTCCAATTATTTTTTGCTGTACTGTATGTGTATATACGTGTTTCCTCTTTCACCATACCGCTCGGAAGCCATCAACTTCCGGATACATACTTAGTGGGCTTCAAATAGCTCTTATAGAGACTCCGTGTAAACGGACACATCTGTGTTTTCAGCGCGCACAATCTTTGCTGCTTAACCGTGCGCGGCGAGGCGCCGCGCTTGCCTGTCTAGCACGTACTACCAAGAGAGGCCAGGCACACTCATTAGCTTTCATCGCAGCTGGATCGATCAAACCGCTGCAGCAGTCGAGGCCCAGCCGGGTGCGTGCGTGCGTGCGTCCGGTCCGCCAGTTAGGTGCCGCGTCGCTGGCAAGCGCGATTTCGCGTAGCCATCGTCGTCAATTCATCAAATGCTGCGAGAAAGGGGAAAGGCCCTGGGGAAGACAAAACGGAAGCTTTCCTCTCGTCCATGGTTAAGTCCATTAATGCGACTAGCGTGTCTATAGTAGCGCATCATTGGGATGACCTTTTGGCCATCTGATATTGCGTGCCATCGTCGTGGATTGTGTTTTGCCACCGTCTAGGTTTGCTTTTGTGGACACGGGGAAGAGGATATGCTGCTTCAGCTATTTTAAGCAGCTTAGTGACAATGACTCCAACAGAGACATCATGAGCAAGCACCTCCTGATTATGCTGTGGACACCCTAGATAGTGGAGTAGATAATTATCCCAGGCTAATGGTACATTCGTAATAATGTTTTAATTGACTCAAAGATAGCCTCTCCTGATAATGGTTAAGTGACTGTAGCTGATTTTTTAAAACCTTTCTTTGAGTGAGCCAGTGAGTTTAAGCCAATATCAACATTGGAAAATAACCATTAACAAGTCGAATCAGATATAGTTTCAAAAAAAAAATCGAATCAGATTATTAAGGCCCAGTTTGGTTCAAGCCCCAGCTGCCGATAGGAATAGTTTTGTGCAAGGCCCAACTGCTCGTTTTGATGGGTCAATTTCTCGTTTTCTTCTCTTCTCCACGCACATGGACCGGAGTTGCAAACTTTGACATTGCAAAGGGGAGGAGAGACTGGGCAGACTTCTTCCGATCGCTCCGCGTCGCCGGAGGGGATGGCCGTGCCGGCACCGGCCAAGGCAGCGCGCGCGCTCGCGGCCTCGGCGGCGGCGCTGGTGCTTCTGTGGTGCGTCCACTTCCGCGGCGGCCTCGCCCTCAGCTCCCCCGCTAACAAAGGCCTCATCTTCAACGTAAGACCCGACCCATCTTGTCATTCCTCTCTCCGTTGACGGAAATGACCCCGGTCCTTGGTTAGGTTGGATCTTTAATTGCCGTGAAATCCCCCGTCTGCCCTCGTGTACTGTACTGCTCGAGCCTGGTTAATGGCACATGGTGGTGTCCTTAGCTTTGGTTGTAAGCCTGTACTGTACTGATCCTTATGTGTGCTGTTTCTTTTAGGGTTCGTGCTGAAGGCCATTTAGGAGGTTAATCACAGAGAAATTGTAGCCTACTGATTGGAACACAAGTACATTCTAAGGGTGTATGTGGATAGGATGAGATTGGGATTGTGAAGTTCCCTATTTTGATTTAAATCAAAAGGATTTTTTAGGGGTGGGGGGCTTGGGTAGGGATTTTTTTTTTCAATCCAGGGGATTGGTTATGCTCAAAATCCTAATGTTTTGAGCTTACTGCTATGCAGGTTCATCCTGTGCTTATGCTGATAGGATTCATCATCCTAGGGGGTGAAGGTCAGGACACAAGCATTTCTCTTTTCTTCCTCGATGATTTTTCCCGTTTTCCGTGATGAGGAGGTTCAAACAATTCTGACCAAAGTATTGTAATTTTCTTGCAGCCATAATGAGCTACAAAATATTGCCATGGAGTCATGACACAAATAAGATGGTCCATTTGCTTCTTCATGCTATTGCGCTTTTTCTGGGTTCGGTCGGGATTTATGCTGCCTTCAGGTTTCACAATGAAAGTGGAATTGATAATCTGTACAGCTTGCATTCCTGGGTTGGACTTGGAACTATCTGTTTGTATGGTATACAGGTAATCCACACGAACCACACATTTGGATATTGTGATGATGACAGGATTAGAATAATTACAGTTATTTACATTTGTTTGTTGCATCTGTAGACTGTAGTAATGCAAGTATGTCTCTGTAGAGGACAATTGTTCATAGAATATAATTGAAAACAACAAACATCAGAACAGAGCAGTCACACGGTGTTTAACATGATGAAGGATACGAACTGATAGAGGATTTTAGGACAATAGATGCCAACGTTCTTCAGTTAATTATGTCTCTTGAGATTATCTGCTGGCTAGGTTAAAATCACTGTCAGGGACCTAACGATATTGCCAACCCTGCATGAAGATCCCTACTTGTAACACTCCGACCCATCCTCTAGGTCCAGAATGCTACCATAACATCATCATCATTACAAACTTTGTGCAACTAATTTAATAACTACATATATTACAACAAAAGTGGGTATATAGGAAAAATGGTTTACAGTAATGACAGCATGTGATGTGGTTGTGCTATTCTCCCTTCCCGATGTATGCCATTATCGTCGCTCACCTAAACACAAAAATAAACAAAGGTGAGTCCAAACACTCAGCAAGCACATAATAGAAATGATAAACACTGCCACACAAACATAACTATATCATTATCATCATCTTCCCATTAATTCAATGCACCCATATTCTACATGCTCGTTTGCTCATATGCATCTCATCAGCTGATACCGGTATCGCGGAGTGTTCACCCGTCAATGACCCACTCTTCCCCCATCTTCATTAAGATGGGGTCCTTACATTGTAGGACTTTACCTAGTCCCTACAAATATAAGACTTCATCTAGAGCACTCCGAATTAGTCATGTATCTTTCTCACCGACCTCACTGGAATAGTTATATTACTTTCTCAATGACCTGGCTCGTGCATTCTTACCATGATGCAAAATGCATATGTCTATTGTCACCGTTAACATGGTAGTCTCATTGCTCACCCCGTCCCGTCATCATTGCCATTACCATATAACCATCATCATATAATCATCATCATAATACAAAAATATCGCATATCTCATACCATTTGCATGGTACCGTTCTACCATGCACTTACCTGTTAATCAAATGGAGCGGCGCAACGTGCGGATGGTGTCGTTCCAGAACCTCCACCTGTACAAGCAGTCAACCAGAATCAATACATTACATGCACCCATACGGATGGCATGGATCCTACGCGCAATACAACACGAACGAACCCCACTCACCGGGCATTGCCCTACTGGCCCATTGCCAAAATAAAAAAAAATTGGGTTAGGGATCGCGTCGTGTAAACTGGCGAATAAAATTTATCTGTACGCCCCTCATTTCTTGCCCCTTTTTTTTCTTCTCTTCTCTCTTTTTTCCCTTTCCTTTCTCTTCTTTCTTTCTTTTGGCCGAAGTGACCTCACCCGGCCTTATCTTTTCATCTTCATCTTCTTCTTCTTCTCTCTCTCTCTCTCTCCCAAGCTTCCCTCCCTCCCCCTGCCTTCCTCTGGCCGAGCGGCCACCAAAGCCGCCTCCCAGCCGATTCTTGCGCCCACGTGGTGTCGTTCTGCATACTGGTGGCTCCTCGCCGCGCCCCTGCTTTGCGATCGGCCCGCTTCCTGCTTGCGGCTTGGGCGGTGGCTCGGCCGCCGCTCGTGGCTCGCTCGGCTCGGCCTTCGGCCGCCGTCACTTGCCCTCGGCTCCGTGTCGCCCTCTACTCGGCTTCCCCCTCCGGCCTCGGCGCCTCCCTGCCGCTCTTCCCGCCTCATTGCGGTGCCGCCACAGCTGCTCGGCTTCGGCCCGGCCGCCGCCTCCTACTGGGCCTCTAACCAAAGAAGACCTACTCTCCTCTACCCCACCCTCCCTTGCTCTGCGATGGTTTGTGTGGACACTGATTGTGGCGGCATATGTTCTTTGTGCAAGGGGTAGGCTCCCATGGGTGGTCCGGCTTGGGGCAAAAATAACAGTGGGTGCAAGGTTGATAGGTTACCTTGATGGTCTTGGCCGGTTTGGGGAAGGGCCGACAGTGACGGTCGTTGACGGTTCGGGGTTGTTGCTACTGCCGTCTTCGCTCCGTCATCTTCCCTGTCTCCTTTGCTCCCCTTCTCCTACACTATCTCTATGTGGGTGTGTTTTGGTCGTGGCAAATGGGGTGGTGGCTAGACTTGGTTGCTCTCCGGTTGGCTTGGGAATAAGGAATGCTTATGAAGGGAGATGCTATTTGGTGTTGGTGCTTTGCTTGGTTGTGCTCTCGGTTGGATATCTCTCTGTTGGTGGCTTGGTCTTATCCCCCCATCTTATCCCTTACACCTTCTCTCTCCCTCGTGTGGGCTTGGTCAAAAGAAATGAGGTTTTACCTCATTGCCAAAAAAACTCGTTGGTAAAAATGGCATTTCTACTGCAGAAGGTAAGATGGTAAAATCATGGGCACTGGATTTTATTGCCGAATGATGATGCCCACATACGTGACAGGTGCCGACCGGCCGCAGACGGTCTGAGAACCCCAGTGAGCGACAAATTATTCGGTATTTCTTAAACCGAAGGGTTCTGATGACAAAACCCCTTTTACCCCTTTTGTTCTCCCTTGTATTGTTCTTAATTTTCGCTTTCCTTCTGCATTCCTTTCTACTGGCATTACAATACCACTATCCATTGCCCAGTCATGTCCTCACTCATTGACAATGTGTGTTAAACTATGAACTTCATCAGATGTGGTTTGCCTTTACAAGATGATATCATCTGAAGAAGCATCTGTAAACTGAATTTTCTGAGCATGCAGTGCTCTGGTATTGTTCATATTCCAATGGTTATTCTTTTCTTCTTAAAGAAATGGTTGTTATGCCAGTGTTATTCTTTTCCGACAGTTATCTTGATATAATCATCTTTTGGAATACCTGAAACCGCAATGTTCTGATCTCATGTTTCAGTGGGTATTTGGCTTTGTCACCTTCTTCTTCCCTGGCGCTTCAACAACACTCCGGCGTGGCACTCTCCCATGGCACGCTCGCTCCGGGCTCTTCATCTACTTGTTGGCGTTGCTCGCAGCAGAGCTGGGATTTCTGGAGAAGCTCACCTTCCTTCAGGCCGCAGGCCTCGGCAGGTACAGCTCGGAAGCCCTGCTGGTAAACTTCACCGCCCTCATGGTCATACTACTAGGTACATCTGTTGTTATGTATGTCACTGCTCCAATGCACAATGAGCATACACACGGGTATTCGGCAGTGCACAAGTCATGAACCAGATTTGACCACTGATCCAGCTTGATCGGTTCTTCTGTCCGTTGTATTATTGTAGGCATGACATACAAGCAATCCTTTTTTCTCCTCTTTTCTGTTTCATTTTGATGGGGCTTACCTAGTTTGGCTCTAGAAGCATGTAAGGATGGTACTACCAAGTGTAAAATTTGTCCTGGTATTTGATTATAGGAGTGAGTAATAAACACAGGATTTTGTACTTTGTAGTGTTCTTTGAGCCTCCATGAGATTGATAACGAAGCTTGTCATTTTGAATTTGTTGTAAATCTATGTGCTAATGTAACGCCTGGCGAAGAAATCAAAACGAAAACGGTGAATTGAAGCTTTTTGCCCAATCACACACATATGGCTTAGCTAATTACAAACAAAATCTGCCGGTAATTCGGCAAATGCTGACCACAAGATCTATCTATGCGTGGACCACTGTCGTGTTGATCTAGGCACATGCAACGGGGCAACATCTACGCCGATAAGTAGCTAAGAATGACGTCCTCGTCCCTCCCCGCAGCGGCAGCGCCACCGGCACTGCCCTTCCGCTTCTCCGAGCCGTCCGCCCACGCCGCCGTCCACTGCTTCCCCCCGCCGTTCTCAAGCTCCCCGTTCCTCCTCGCCTTCTCCTCGCCGCCGTCGGCCATCGCCGCCGCTCTCCGCGCCGCGGCCCTCTTCTCGGCGCGCCGCCGGACCACGTACTCCTCCGAGATGTACACGTCCATCGATCGCAACGCAGCAAAAAACCACCTTTATAACCCCTTCTCTCTCTTGAAGCTCACTACTCCGAGAGAGTGGCAGGCAGGCAGGCAGGCAGGCAGCACGGCACTACTACGGCTTGCTACTACTTTGGAAGGTTGGAGGGGGAGTGGCATGTGGGATCAGTCGGCATTTATGGGGGGACAAGGAGGGGCCGAACCGGTGGGCACGGCCATGGTTTCTGCTGCTCTCGAAACCACTCGTCAGTCGCATTTTTGTCTCGGATTCTGCGAGCCATGGCTGCCGGTTTGCAGCGCGTGAGAAACGGCAAAACCCTCCTGTCTTAAAGGCTGCGATGGATGCATCACCAGGACATGAACTGGCGTCCGTAGGAGCCGCCCGGAGCACCCACTGACAGGTGGGACCCGTTGAGGCTCGCCCGTGGGCGGGGCCCACTGTCAGCCGGCTGGTTAAGGGACCTGTAAGTTTGCTCCTTCCTAGTCCATCGTACTAGCGCTGCTGCACATGGCACTGTAGCTGGCATGCAGTACAGTCTCGTATTATACTTATGAACTGAACTCCCGTGTAGCGTAAACTTCTCTCTGAGGAGGAGCCACCGCGAATTGGATTCTGTGAAGGGAGTGTTAGGACCTGAGAAACCGTGGGCTTTTGTCACAACGCGCGCGGCGGGAGCAGTAGGATGCCAAAATCTGCGTGCCTAAAGCCTGGTGTCCAAGCACTCTGTTAGGCTGTGCCGCATGTGATCAATGCTTCTCGCACACGATTAGTATAAGAAGCTCCTGTGGATGAAAAACTGAAAGGAGTTGACCGCGCGATCCTGGCACAGGTCGGTCGTCTCAAAATGAGTCGAATCTTTTCTGTTCGATTCTGTAACTTCACTCAGATAAGTGAGTTGCTGTATTTAA
Source organism: Hsuehochloa calcarea (assembly GCA_036346395.1). Lineage (NCBI taxonomy): Eukaryota > Viridiplantae > Streptophyta > Magnoliopsida > Poales > Poaceae > Hsuehochloa > Hsuehochloa calcarea. Next base: position 9,871,725 of record CM070611.1, on the reverse strand, counting down.
ATGGAGAATGGATAATGAGTGTTTTTCTTTCGATATCTCAGTAATTAGTCTCTATGTGTTCGTTTTGATTGCACCTCTACTGCCTAATATCATGTGTAGAAGTACAAAAAACGGATAATATCTGCCTGACCGACCAAAGGCTCACGAAACGAATATGGGACGGAGAAATTGATATCCAACATTATCTGTATCCAACTCTAAGTTTCAAAAAAAAAACAGAATATAATAAAGAATGAACAATAGCCTGCCTAACTATGGGCTACCTAAGTAGGGATGAAAGCGGATCGGATAGTTTCCGATCGACCGGACAAAAGGATTCGGATTGTCTCGGATCGGATTTTCTCGATAATTTTGGATCGGAAGCGGATTGGATTTTTTGTCGGAAACGGAAACGAATACGGTAGCCATGCTATCCGGCGGATACGGATACGGATTATCCGGATAAGACCAAGTCCGGATATCTGAATTTCGGCCCAAAAGAGAAAATGAGATTTTAATTAATTTTTGAATTTCAGAAAATGCAACAAATCAAATAGCCTTTTAGAAAATAGCAAATAGAGTTAAAAAAAATTCTAGAAAAAATCATAAAAATTCCTTGAATTATTTTGAACTTAATAAAATTAATTCCAAGTTAAAGTTGGTTTTTGTTTTTGCATATAAATTATTTGTAATTCCTGAAAAATAGGAAAACCTTTTTAAAATCCAGAAATTTCAAGAAATTAATTATTATTATTCATTAAAAATTAGTAAATTAAATAATTGACTGTATTTTATTTTATTTTATTTTTAACCAAGAAAACTCTTTTAAATCTCATAAAATCCAATAAAATAATAACTTTATTAATTTTATTTTTGGTAACATACTTTGGGATGTTACAGTCATTTGTGTATAGATTAATCATCTAGCCTGATCAATGTTAGTGTGAACTAAGTTTTATGTATGTGATGAACTAAGTGTGAATGTGTAATGACTTGTGACTTTGTGAGTTATGACTTATTAGCTAAATATGATAAATTAAGTGTTATATTTGTGATGAACTAGTTAATGCAACTTGCTAGTGCCAATGTTACGTGTGGTTGCTGAAAATATAAACAATTCATGAATGTTTGCATCAAATAAACTAGTTATATATTTTCGTTAATTTCTGGTATACAATTTAAGTGATTTTCATGTTTCGAAAAAAATCCGCGACCGTATTCGTTTCAATTCGTATTCGCTCCGTATTTGTATCCGGGTATTCGTATTTGTATTCGTATCGGAATCCAAAAAAATAAAATAAAAACAAATATGGCAGAACCATTATCCGTTCGTATTCAATCCGTTTTCACCCTATACCTAAAACTGGTCTGGACATTGTTGACTCCACTTCGTAGTGCACAGCTCACGGGTCAGCCAAAAGCCAGGTTATCTAGGTAGTTATGGTATCTGAGAAAAGTTTTGGTCTCCCTCCACTCCGAAACAAACGAGACTAATTCACTTTTTGACAAAATAAGCAGATCATGTCTTATTTCCGTAGTTAACCCTGGCACAGAGACTACCTTGTTGGAGATTCTCCGGATCAGTTTGTTAGCTTTACGGGTGGTGGACTAGCCAATCTGAATTTGAATACTTTATTCTTGAATACATTGTGGGGATAAGTATTATCCCTTTACACCATGTAAACATACTAATATTATATCTCATTGATTTTGAAAAAAGAAGAAAAAAATTATATCTCATTGATTTTGAAAAAAGAAGAAGAAAAAAATACTGTATCTCATCGCGGTTAAACATGGCTGGTCTGTTTCGATGAGGGGGATTTGCGACTGATGAGGTACCCGAACCTTTTCTTTTCAGTCTCCTCTTCGTCATGGACTGCCCAACAAACTCCATGAAAAATACCATGATCAAACAACACAGACAAAACAACTAGAAGAAAGCTTGGCATGATCAAACTCATAAATTTCAGACCAAGAAACCAAGTTGGGTCAGCGACTATGCATCCATCCATCGGCACATACATTAGCATCGCGACTTCTTACCAAACTGCAGAGAAAAACACAAATATACAGGGAGCCAAACGGGACAGCAGATGCAGGATCAGGAAACGAATGACAGGAACAACTGAACTGCCTGTCACCTTCGTGCGGCCTTTACAGCGGGAGAAGAATCTAACCGCATAACTTCAGAAAGGCGCATCATTTCTAGTTTGATCTGTTGATTAATGCTCTTAGTTAATGTTGATGGTGCAAAGCAACGGAGTGGCCATGACCATCGGCGTTCTGCATGATTGATCATCTTTGGAGACGGATGAGTTGGGTGGAGAGAAGACTGCAATTTGTTGCCAAGTCATTCCAGCTGGAATCCTCGCCTCTTTACGTGCCAGATGTGTAAATCCTGAGCCTTAAAGGATGCATGGAACGCAAAGAGGTTGCAGTCCACCGAATTACAGCGATCGTCTTTGCTATCTTTCTGTTGCATGTTCCTTTCCAACTAGCAGTATAGTTAGGCTTATGAGAATTTGTAGCAATCTTACAGGTTACCTAGTTTCCTGCTGAATTCGTGTACTCTAAATAGACCATCCGATACACATTATACATAACGAACCAAGATAAATGAACGAACAAAGCTTCAACAGTCTGTTCGTCCGTTACTCTGTACCGCAGGGCTCGGAGAATCACTCCTTTTCTTTTCTTTAACGCTTTTGCTAGCTCCCCTGATTTTTTTTTTAAAATCCAATCACCTACAATCGTACAATACTGTGTCTAAAATTACAAGTGATATACAATTTTAACACAGTTTTAATGTATTTTGTATTCGTAGAGTTCACCTGAATTTACTTTTGTTTAATTTAGAATTTTTTTGTCGGGTTTTGTAATACCGGATCCATTATAAGCAAAACAATTCAAATCAGCTCAATATATGTCAAATATATCAGCTGTTGGATGCTTATCCAATAGATGAAAAAGTGACTAGGTAATAAGAAAAAAACAGTCGACTGAGCTGTAGCGCAGGGCGGCCAAGAGGCTAGCGAACATCACCTCGTGGGAGAACTCCAAGGTCGCTCAAATGGAAGCCGAGCTCAAGAAGATGCACGTAAGTTTCACAGTTAATCAAGGCTCAGGAGGCACAGTAACAGTGACTGATACAGCAATGTTGCATTGGTGACAAAACAATACGTGGGCATATATGCAGTAGCAACTGGAGAGGAAGGTGGAGTACGCGGAGAAGCTGAAGAACAGCGTGGCGATGGTGCACAAGACGGCGGCGGCGGAGGCTAAGCGCGGCGAGGACATCGTCAAGGCAGAGGAGACGGCCGCCAAGTACCGCGCCAAGGGGGAGGGGCGCCCAAGATTAGCTCTTCAGGGTCTTGTCCGGCGCCCTCAACCCCTTCACGGCACTAGCTTTACCTCTCGCACCCTCCGCTCCTCCTCCGCGAAACACCCCCTCCGTGACTCCGCCTCGGTGCTCCCCTTCACCGCTGCCGCCCCTCGGCAGCAAGGCCGACCTTCTGGATGACGCCTTCATCGTCCCGGACGTCCCTACCCCGGCTGGCCCCGTACTCTGCCCCGGTTCCCGATGTCGTTGGCCTCCGCGACGGTGTACACCACATGTTGGGCCAAAGTCAGCTGCGCCGAGATGCTGGTCGCCGAGGTGGAGGGGCTGCTCAAGGGGCTGGACGCTGCGGGCTGGACCGTTGGAGTTGGCCGCAGCTGAGGGCGCGGTGACCGGACATGGTCGTGACTCGTGACCGCGCACGGGCCAGTCACCGCTGACTGACGGGGCGTGGGGACGCATCGAATTCCCCGTTACAAAATTCCCCCCTCCGATTCAAAAAGTTATCAGCCTCCCCCCGAAGCCTACAATTCGAAACCGAACATTTCCGGATCCACATCGCCCAAACTCCAAAGCACAAAAACGAAACCCAAAAGGTGGAAACCATCGGAACTCTAGATCCCTCGGGCTTCCAAGCCCCCATCTCCAAAACCCTAGATCCCGCCATGCATCACCCCAGGGCCCGGTACCCGCCCGGCTACTTCTCCGGCTCTGGCGGCGGCGGCGGCGGCGGAGGCGGAGGCGATGGCGGAAACCACAACTACTACGGCGGGAGCCCGAAGCTGCATCACCACCACTACCAGCCGCAGCAGCACGCGCAGAGGAACTCGCCCTCGCATCACCATCAGCAGCAGCAGTGGCTGCGGCGGGACCAGGACGCGGCGTCCGGAGAGGCTTCGGCGAGGGCAGCGGCGCAGCTCGACGCCGTCGACACGAGGTACGGACCACTTTACACACCGCTTCTGTGAGCCCTTTCTCCGAACGCTGCTTAGTGCAAGCTGCTAGATTTTCTGTTCTGTTGTTAGAAAGCAGCGCATTACAGGCACATGATCTGGTCGAGCGGATGTCATTTTGGGGGAAATGTATCAATTCTATGGTTGTATCATGTTGCTGTGAGATGAGAGAAGCGCAATTTCACTACCGAGCTCTTTAACAGTGCCCTGCTTACGTTATATGGCTGGAAGAGGTTTAATTGTTGCTGTGTATATACTGAACCGAAGAAGTGACTAGGCGCAGGATTGTATGTAATATGTGTATTGCACCACGCTTGTGTGCCCTACTCCCCATGATTGCATCGTGGTCTCGTGCACTTTGTGTGCAATTGTGCACCATGTTGCCATTTTGTTGCACTATTGCTGTTGTTCTCTACTTCTCTGCACCATCGAATCTGGATCTGGCATTTGTCGGCCGGAATGATTCATTTGTCACGCTATATGGATCTGGCATCTTTAATAAGATCTTCGTTTGGTTGTTTCAGCTCTGAAAATTGGAAGGCACGGTTGAATATACCGGCTCCAGATACACGTTATAAGACAGAGGTGGAGTTTTTTAAAATGATATTATTCTCTTTTTATGTTTGAGCAAGATTTTGTGTGAAGTGTTGAATGGTAGCGATTTGCTAACATGAGGGACTACTGATGTTGTTTTATACAATACGTTTGATGTTTTACGCAGGATGTTACTGCAACAAAAAGCAATGAGTTTGAAGATTATTTTTTGAAACGCGAGCTACTTATGGGAATATATGAAAAGGGATTTGAAAGGCCATCTCCTATTCAAGAAGAAAGCATTCCTATTGCTCTGACTGGAAGTGATATTCTTGCAAGAGCGAAAAATGGCACTGGGAAGACAGCTGCGTTTTGCATTCCGGCACTTGAAAGAATTGATCCAGAGAAAAATGCCATACAAAGTGAACTCTTCACTCCTATGGTCTGATTTAGAAGAAATCATAGCACAAGTCATATTTCTTCCATTGCTGCTCCCAGCATTTCAGCAGCATAATTGGTCAAAAAGTACACCAGGTTACTGTTGTTCAATTTCCAATGTGTATCCATTTTCCCCCATTGTCAATGTTACAGAGCCATAGAATTATTTTTATTTCTGGCATTCGGGTCAACGCTTTTGATATGCTGAAATGCTCACTTCCTGTGAGCACAATCTTTTAGTTTATGTAAGTTAAATCCATATGAACTTCAAAATTTTAGTGTGTCGCTTGTATGTTTATTGTATGTTTACCGGGAAATGGTGACAAAAGTTTGGTAATGAGATCAGATATGACACTTAGTTTTTGTGGATGAGGAAACATTTTGTGCTCTAGGCCTCTAGCATTCTCTGGTTGTGTTATGGAGCAAGACGCTAGGTGCTGTAGCAGGCCCGCAAACAGTGCCGTGTGAACAGCACCTGTTGGTACTGTAGCACTGTTGTTTTCCGTTAGTTAGGTTATTTTGGGATTCCTTATCTATCAAGTTATTATTAGGGATGAGATTTTATCTATTAGGAATATTATTTTTAATAGTTGGAAAGATTAGATTGGATTGATAGGTTTTCTTATAAATTATTTTTGAGGTGTCAAGTCGGGTTGTCTCTATAAAAGGGACATCTTGTATCTATCACCATTATCCATCAAACAATAAATAAACAAAGTTCAACTAAGCTTCAGAGCCTTGACGGTGGCATGACCAACCGTTCAAGGGTGATTGTCCTACCCTTGGTCCTCGGACCCGTACCCAACCAACCTGCGCCACAACATTTGGTATCAGAGTCACCCACTATGGCTTCCAGTGCCGAACTATGTCCCTTTGCCGTGTTGAATGCAGACAACGAAAAGTTGATGGCCTCAATTGACAACATGATGGCTATCCTCCAAGAAACGTGGGCATTGATGATCAAGTTGAAGGAGCAGGAGGAGTCGTTGCGCGCCATTGCAATGGCGACGCTACCATCACCTTCCTCAATGGCGCCACCAACACCACCCCAGTGGGCATCGCTGTCCTTGGTTGCATCCCCGGTGTGGCGCCGCTGGAGGAACGATCTTTTCCACACGACCGGCCGATGTTGTGCCATAGGCAATGCAGAGCGCAACAACTGAGGGGCTGTCGTGTCCTTCCCGCCATCGTCATGCTCCAGGGCAGTAAGGGCATAACTGCTGCCCCATGTCGGTTACCCATGCCATCGACGCCTTCCTCAATGCCGCAACATGCTAAGACGTTTTTTCCTTGGGCGCTATACGTCGGAGTGTCGCTGATTTGCTCTCAAACAAACCGACACCGGTACCGGGTACCATGGATGAAAATCCCACGGCACACGCCTTACCGGTCGGTCCGTGACGGAAAACCCGGCCGGTTTTTCCCAGTTTAGCAAATTCAAAATCTAGTTTTCAAATTTTGACTGGTTTTTAAGCAAATTCAAACGAATTTCATCCGGTTTTTTTTTCCGGTAAATCCGTTACCGTTACCGGCCAGTCACCGGTAAACTGGCTGGTAACGAGATTTTTATCCTTGCCGGGTACTCTTGTCAACATAGGGCCACTAAGGACTTCAACTGTGGCCACACCGCAGCTCGAGGACAAGCTGCCTGTCGGTCCTGTAGCGATTCATGAAGTACCCATCGGTACCGTATTGCCGTTATTTTCCATACATGCTGATTGGTTTCCTAGAATAAAGAATAGTTGATTAGGTAAGTTATTTTGGGATTTCTTATTTATCAAGTTATTATTAGGGATATGATCTTATCTATTAGGAATGATAATTTTAATGGTTGGAAAGATTAGATTGGATTGATAGGTTTTCTTATAGATTATTTTTTAGGCGTCAAGTCGGGTTACCCCTATAAAAGGGATAACATGTATTCATTATCAATAAAATAATGAATAAACAAAGTTCTTAGTCCTTCTCCCTCCTTTTCAACTAAGTCTCAGAGTCTTGGCAGTTGCATGACCAACTGTTCAAGGGCGAGTGTCTTACCTTCGGTCCTCGGACCCGTACCCAACCAACCCGTACCACAACAGGTTGATTGACGGACTCAAATTATAATGCAACAACCATTTACTTTCTTAGCTGACCACTTTTGCTTTTTCAAAGCCTTTGTGTTGCTTGTGTGTTGCTAGTTTAGCATCCACTGTTAATTTAGTTTACTATTATGTTTCCTATCTGTATCTTTTATATTTAGGAACTTTTCATATTGTTTGTTAAACTCAACCCTATTGTCTTTATGGATTTTATCTTCAGTTGTTATATTGTTACCAACAAGGGAACTAACTCTGCAGACTTCACAAGTTTGTAAAGAGCTTGGGAAGTACCTGAATATTCAAGTTATGGTTAGTACTGGAGGAACCAGCTTGAGGGATGACATTATGCGTTTGTACCAACCTGTTCATTTACTTGTTGGCACACCTGGCCGGATATTGGATCTTACCAGGAAGGGCATTTGCGTGCTGAAAGATTGTTCAGTGCTCATTATGGATGAGGTATGATGAGGAAACACACAATTCGGATCCTGTTTTTGCTTATCTATGTATTGCTCCATCACACCTTAGTCAAACGTGTTGGTTTTGACTATGTTACCTGTAATTTCATATTGTTTCCTCCTATCACTTAATTGACGTTACATCATGGCACTTTAGCATCCTCGATATTGTAGATCTATCTTGGAAAGAAAATAGAATTATTGCCTGTGTCTTCTTCTATTTGGTTTCAGTTCAGGTGATGTTACTTCCCCTTCTGATTATGTGCTTGAATCCTAGTTTTAAATCTTAGTCACATGCATTTATCAATACACTGGTCTAAAAACGCCCGGGAATCATGTAGTTCTCGGAGCATTCGTCGCCTTTGCTTTTTTTATTTATTTACTGATTGGTGGTTGGAGCGCATGCTTGCCTGTGAACCAATGTGCACATGGTTTGATATTTCAGATGATTTAACTATGTATTGTTACATTTTCAAGTTGTACTGTCGTTGCTTTCTAGGATGATTTGGTACAGATCTTGTGAAACTGTCGTTTGCGAATATGTTTTCATTGCTAAACATGCAAGAACAAGTCAAATACTCGTTTCTTCTGAAAAAATTATGACTATTTTTGTTGTGAAATGCAGGCAGACAAGCTATTAGCTCCAGAGTTTCAGCCTTCTGTGGAGCAACTCATTTGTTTCCTTCCAGTTCATCGGCAACTACTGATGTTTTCAGCAACCTTTCCTGTAAATGTCAAGGAATTCAAAGAGAAATATCTGCCTAGACCTTATATTATTAATCTTATGGATGAACTGACACTGAAAGGAATCACACAATACTATGCTTTTGTGGAAGAAAGACAGAAAGTTCATTGTTTGAACATGCTTTTCTCAAAGGTACAGCATACCAAATACTCCGTTTCTTTTCACCATCTTTAAGCATAAACTGACACATTGTCCGTTTATTTGTCTTTTGGCCAGCTTCAAATCAATCAGTCTATTATATTCTGCAATTCTGTTAATAGAGTTGAGCTACTGGCTAAGAAAATCACCGAGCTCGGTTATTCGTGCTTCTACATTCATGCTAAAATGTTGCAAGACCATCGAAACCGAGTGTTTCATGATTTTCGCAATGGTGCTTGCAGAAATCTTGTGTGCACAGGTTCTCCATCTTTACCTTGTTGAATATTTTTTCTGCTATTTTAGCAAGTAGTATAAAATATCTGTTGGCTTGGAAAATCTTGTTTTACTCTCTTCTTTTCTGATCTGAGATCTCCTTATTAGCCTTTCTTGAATGATGTACTTACTATCTTTTCCCCCCTTACCAAACAAACATCTCTGAACTCTGTTTGATACTTATTTTTTAAGTGTGATACTTATTTTTTAAGTGTGACTTTGTATTGTTAATTAATTACGTGACGCTTTTGTTTAGCTATAATATACTTTGCATGGTCAAATATCTTATTATGAGGTCAACAGTAGCTTCCAAAGCATGCAACTTGTGAATTGAAAATGTGAACTTGATAAAGTGAACATGGTATAATACATGATCTGCAGTATAATTGTCAGATGTTTGCCTGCCTTAGATAGAATTTGGTCTGGGCATTCTGCTTCTCTAGGTGCTTGACGCTTGAAAGAGTTTAGTCCACTTCTTTGTACTACTAGTAACTATATTAAGCAAGACTTGCACCAGCACTCATAAGATTCTACTTACTAATACTTTCTGAGTTATGTCTAGAATGTTGGATTGAGCTTCAAGGGGCCAGATGGGCATATATGATAAATTGATAATAACCCTCAGTAAAAATTGTTAAACAAAACTGTATAAACGACCCACCCACAGACAAAGTGCTGGAAAATAACTCATTGAGGCTAATGGCTAATTCAATTCTGTTACCTGTCCTGCCACATATCTGTATTTTTTTTCTACTACTTTATTAAAATAATCTTAGATCTAGCTTGTGCTGTAATTCTTCAAGCCTATGATTCTCAATATACATGGTAAATATATTACTTTTTGGCACATTGTCACGAAATGGTTTGAAGGTCTTTTCCGTTAAGTAATTATTGCTACATGCCTACATGGCCTTTTGCAGATCTGTTTACCAGAGGAATTGACATCCAAGCTGTTAATGTTGTCATTAATTTTGACTTCCCCAAGACCTCTGAGACATATTTGCACAGGGTAAGCTGTGTCCTCTCATTCCAAAAGAAAATAAATTTTCTTCATTGAAAAAAGAAAAAATATTTTTCCATAATCAGCAATCTGTAAAACTATTGATATAGCTTTTAACTTTTATCGTTCTAAGTAGAACACTAGAAGTCTCATTCAGATTTGCTATTCCTATGGGATGTTGTGCAGCTTCATCTCCATAAACAAGTTAGTTTTTTTTTTCATTTCTGGAAATGCCAGAATTGCTTTAGTGATACTGATATAGCATAGTGCAGATTGCATCCTATAAATTTGATATTCATTTACACCTGACACCTGTACATAATATAAGGACTAAACATATATTTCTGATGATCTGTACTTGTATGATTACCCCGATTAGCATTAGTGGTTTATTTCGGTAATGGCTGGTTCATAAAATTTTCAAACTATCATGGCCTTTTATTGCTGCCTTCTGTGGTCTGTGAACCAATTGACCTCCTGGTAGTTTTGTATATTTTGTAACTTTGCTTCACTTCTAAAAGTTCCCTATTATTTGACATTTTCCTAGGTTGGTCGTTCGGGGAGATTCGGACACCTTGGTTTGGCGGTGAATTTAATCACTTATGAGGACCGTTTCAACTTGTAAGTATGCTTAGCTAAAGTTGCCCATTACCTTGTCAGGATATTTTTAAATAAAAGCAAACTGTTCTTTACTCTTGTACCAATATTCTGAACTGTTTATCTTTGTTTGTAGGTATAGGATTGAGCAAGAACTTGGGACAGAAATAAAACCAATACCTCCACAGATTGACTTGGCTGTATATTGCCAATGATAGATTTAACTGTGTTAAGCATTTTTTTATGAGATCATTATTAGGCAAGTACATCAGATGTACATACCACCTCATCAAGTAAGTTCTGCAATGCTTAAGTGCCACCCTCTGAATAGAATCGTATATAATTTCAGATTATAATTGATGTTTTTCTACCGTACTCACAGGGTTTTATTTTGGTGCCTTGATGATGCATCGAAGCTTTTGTATTTCCATTAGTCGTAGAGGGAATGTTTTCTGCCGGCACTGATACTAATCATTTTAACCGTGGACTTGCACATTTGGCAGCTTGGAGGTTCAGAACTGCGGTCAAACCAAACATTTTTTTCTTTCTTACCGCACGTATCTTCTCAAAATTCCCATTATATTTATTTTCTAGTCTCAGTTTTGGTTGTCACTTATGTTGGGATACTGCTGCTTGAGTCTGCTGTCAATTGTCATATTGTGGTTCCTTCTTTCTTTTCCTTTTTCTTCTTCTGTTAGGACTGTAGCCGTATTTCCTTAGTTTGATTCTTTTCGTGTTGATTTCGATTGTTCTTGATGTGTACCATTGCAAGCATCTAGACCCTAACTCTTTGATTATGTAATTTTGGTGATTAATGATTCTTAAATCATTAATACTTACTTTGGTTCAAATGCATGTTCTTCGTGAAGATCAAGGATCATGTGGTTAGGAATGATCCAAAGAGTCGAGTGTGGATTGTAATTGATAGATTTTTGTTTGTGCTTTGGCTGTGCTATTAAGGCGGTTTTAAGGCTAGTAGTTTTAGCATGGTTAGATTGAGTAACTAGTTGTGGTATAGATTAGGTCTTTCTAGCTCAATTCTAGTCAGAGAGTGTCAATAATCAAGTTGTGGTTGAGAGGATCTCAAAGTTTGGATCAAAATATAGTTAAGTCATAAAACTCAACAGAGACGGATTATTTGGGTCAGATGTACCATCTGCCCAAATAGGGTATTCTCCGTGTTTTTGGAATTTTATATAGAGGTGGATAATGTAGGTTAACTTGTGCTATTGAGGTGTATCATCTCTCTGGAGGTTGTTTTTGGACAAGTTGAGAGGTGGTTGATAGGCGTACCATTGACCAGTATCATTGTTCTAGAGAGTTCCACGATGTGAGTTCATTGAGGCGGATGATATGGCTCAAGCGGATGATTCGGGTCACACGGATTATTCGGGTCAAGGTGTATGACCCGGGTCGGCATAATGGTTAGTTTTTAAACCGTTGGAGCCGAGAAAAAATTGAATTGAGGCGAATGATCAGGGTCGAGGCGGATAATTCGGGTTTGTAGACACTTTTTGAAAAATTTGTCAGTTTAACTAGTTTTTGGATGGAGATATAAGTGGACCATGGGCATTCAAGACAACACCTCTGTGACTCCAAAAATAGTGGCTTGCATACTAAGTAGTTCAAGAGCACTCAAGAGCTTTACGTTAAGATTTTGAGTGTGAAAGAGTGGATAGATCTTAGTGTGCATCACTTTTAGTTGCTTGACTTTGTTGGATTCATGTGACATCCTATGACTTATTATTCTTGGAATTTGGTGATTTCTAGATGGCTTGGTGGCTGTTCTTGGTGACCTTCTAAGAAGAAGCTTGTAGAAGGCACCTTGAGGGTTGTGAATGTTCGGAGTCTACTTATGCGAAGAGAAGGATTACCATGAGATGATTGCTTGAATTTTATTCGGGTCGAGGTGTATGATCCGGGTCGGCATAATGGTTAGTTTTTAAACCGTTGGAGCCGAGAAAAAAAATGAACTGAGGCGAATGATCAGGGTCGAGGCGGATAATTTGGGTTTGTAGACACTTTTTGAAAAATATGTAAGTTTAACTAGTTTTTGGATGGAGATATAAGTGTACCATGGGCATTCAAGACAGCACCTCCATGACTCCAAAAATAGTGGTTTGCGTACTGAGGAGTTCAAGAGCACTCGAGAGCTTTGCGTTAAGATTTTGAGTGTGAAAGAGTGGATAGATATTAGTGTGCATCACTTTTAGTTGCTTGACCTTGTTAGATTCATGTGACATCCTATGACTTATTACTCTTGGAATTTGGTGATTTCTAGATGAGTTGGTGGCGTGTTCTTGGTGACCTTCTAAGAAGAAGCTTGTAGAAGGCACCTCGAGGGTTGTGAATGTTCGGAGTCCACTTATATGAAGAGAAGGATTACCATGAGTTGATTGCTTGGATTTTTGTGTGGGTTCAAGTTTGAGCTATACTATTGTGAGAGTGCTCCAACGAGAATTAAGGGAGATCGCTGAATCTCTGAGATCTCGGTAAAAAATCCAGGTATCTCCGGTCTCTTTTACGTTTCCGTATTTAATTTCTTGTTCTTTCAATTCATAGATCACTAGACTTGTGTAGGATTGGAGTTTATGTTGCAATTTTTTTTTTCCAAAACTTCTTAGGTTGCAAAACTTCACTCGCATGTTTAGGAGTTGATTGAGCACACTAGCAAAACATATGCACTTAGGTTGGGTGTAGTTTCTAGGTTTCTCTACATTTGTTAAATTTGACCTACTTCAAAAAAGATAGCCAATTCACCTATTCCCTATTGGGCATTCGATCCAATTCAGTTGATATCAAAGGGGTCTCATTTTAGGGCTTAAACGAGCGGATGTGAACCCTGGGAGGGCAGCTACTTTTGACGGAACAAAATAGATTTGAAATTTGTCTTTTTTGGTTTCTCGATGTGTAGTTTGAATTTAGTTTTGAAACTTTGCGACATGATAGATTATATTGTAGCCTATTTCTGCAAGTTTTTTTTTCGAAATTTTTATGCCTATTTGAACCGTTTTTTCTAGGAACGGAAGCAACGGTAACCTGTTATACGGTGGGAGCACTACGTATCTCCTCGATGAGATAAGCTTACAAGTGTCCAGGCCTTCTAGATGCTACTACGAATTATCTCTTTATGTGCCCCTGAAACTCTCTTGAATCCTATCTTTTATACGAGGTTTCATAAAAATCTTCAGTTGCTACTACGAATTATTTAGTCTTCGCGGGAATCTTCTTCATTTAGTAGACACTGTCTTCATTGTTCGAGTTTGACAGATCAAACATGGCACTCCCGTGTAACAACTCACCCTCCGGTTCGATCTGCCGCTCAAACTCTCCAAAGACGCCGCCACATTCTCCAAGCGCGTTCCGGAAAGAATGGTCACCATGCAGTTCGTCGACAAGACTTGGTGAACATCCCGGTACCGAAGCCGGTCTCCCAAGTACCGGCAATTCACATTGCCATTGCCACCTCCCATGAGCATCCAATCTGCAAATAGCATCGGAAAAGACGGCGGGTGTGCGGCCTCGCGACGTTCTAGTCGGCCGAGGGCGACTCGGCCAAGTCGGGCAGGCCGGCGACGGCGAGCTCTTGTTCGGCCAGTCGTGCTCCATCCTAGGCTTGGGCGTCGACGTTGGTATCTGTGGTTGGAACCTTGATCGACGAGGAGGCGATGCTGTTCCTGAGGTACGAGTTCAAGTGGTTCCTCACCTCGTTGCCGGTCCGGCCCGGCAGGTGCCGTGCTATCTGAGACCACCCTGCACATTCATCATCATTTGGCACGCCATTGAAGAGAATACAGTTCAGGGTGGCAATAACTGACGATGCAGAATGATATGAGCATGCCATGACACAAGAAGATTTGCAAATGATCTTGGCTTCGTATGAAAACGGCATCCTCTTCCCTTGCCAGTTGCTAGAAATAAGTAGTCCAGTAGGAGTCTCCCGTATGTCAATTTCGGATTCTCTCCCGAATAAAGAAACAGGATTGGGGTAGGTCTGTCCCTGAAAAACAATTCCTAAATCAGAACATAGTCATCTACTCAGAATTCTATTTGTAACAATCTACCAATATCGTGCTAGCAGATCCTATACTATAATAGAGATGGCTAGATGGGCTGGCCCACAGCATTAAGTATGGCACTGTTAGTCTAGTCTAGGCACGGTATGTCCTACATGGTACAACGGCGACTAGAGTAGCGAAGGTGCGGCGCGGCTGGAGAATGCGTGACGGCGACGGAGGCAGGGCCGTGACGAGGCGGCGGCGGAGCTGGTCGACCTAGCCAGAGGAGGAAGAAGAGTAAGGAAGGGGAAAAGAAAGAAGAAAATAAAGAATGAACAGCCGTGCAGTTAGAGAAAAAAAAAAGAAAGGTGGAAAAAGAAAGAAAAGGTAAAGAAGAGGTGAAAAGAAAAAGGATAGATTTTTTTTTTTGAATTTTTGGGTTGAAACGGGCTACGTAGGCTGATTGCGGTTTGTTGGGCTAACTATGCCCAGGCTGGTCCGAGGCATTAGTATGCTGTGCTTGGGTCGACACCTTAACCCGTGTGCTGCCCAGCACGACCTGATTAGCGGTCAGACTTTATCGGGTCCATGCTGAACCGGGCTGGGCGATTGGCAATGACTACAATCTATCCTTCCCAAGGAGTCACAATATAGCTGCGTTCTATAGCTGGGCGATCGGCAATGACTACAATCTGTCCTTCCCAAGGAGTCACAATATAGCTACGTTCCATAGCTGGACGATCTCCACTAACTCACTAACTGAATTGGGTATGTCGGAAAAACTGGCACCATTATCTACTGTTTCTGAATCGCAGGCACAAATCTGATTCACGCAAGGTGAGTAGTAGTCCGGCACACGCACCTCACACACGGTAGTGACAACTGACAACTGACAAGAAACTGAGGCTGAAGGTGACCAAGCACACGCACCCCGATCGATCGGAACACGCGCGGCGGCGGCTTCGAACCAAAGCTCACGCGGGGCAGAAGCCTGAGGCGTCGTCGGCTTGCACGTACCAAACATGTGAGCGCCGCGCGCGGTGTGGCACGAGGGGAATGACGTGACGGCCGTGGTACGTATCGAACGTACCTACAGGCTAAGCTCAACTGAAAAATTAATGCAGCTAGCAACACTGAAAAGAGCCGCATAAAGCAAGATCTTCCACAGCTGCTACACTTGCTTTCCGAAAGAAGAGGGAAGGCATAAACCAAGTTGGTTTACTCGTGATGCTGACACAAGAACTTCAAAACTACTGTATGATTTCTTCATGATGAACTTCGATGCAACAGCATCAGCAACAATCGTCCGATTGGATCTTACTGGTTGTGTTTCGGTACATCTCTTTCTCCTACATTTATCTCAGTCCAACGCTCTTTGCTTATTGGGCTTTTGTATGAAGTTCACCTTTTCTGCGAGTAAAATTATATATAGGATCAACTTGAACGAGGAGAACACGCAGTAAGTATTGCTAATTTGCTAGTAAACAACTAATGGCTTGCGAATGTACACTACATACAACAAGGGGGAGTATTATGTAATGCAACACATGTATGATTTTTCTAAAAATAACATCATTTATGTCACGTTTACATGTCATGTGGGCTGTGGCGCATAGTTTTTTTTTAAATAATAATATTTTTTAAAATATTATAAAAATAAATAGCCAATTTTTTTTTTCAAAACTAGGCTACTTTCGTCATTTGAAATAGTAAAATTATCCCAGAACAGTGTAGAGAGGTCCTTGTCACCAGTTGAAATAGCGACATGGTCATGTTGCCACTCCAACTAGCGACATGGACATCTGCCTGGTTTTTACTATCTATTTTGGACCACATATTTTGTGGAGAAATCACAATGATATTACAAAACATTCAGCACAACGTCCTCACATTTTTGTCGACAAATCACAATGATATTACATAACATTCAGTGCAACGTCTTCACATATTTTATCGACAAATCACACTGATATTACAAAATATTCAGCACAACGTCATCACTTAGTTTTTTGATAAATCAAAATGATATTATAAAGCATTGAGTGCCACATATTTCAACAAGATGAACCCTAAACGTCCGACACATCGACCGCCTCGAGTAGGGCAGTCGGATGAGATCCCCATGGTGCCGTCTGAACTGCCGATGTTTGCTTCATCTGTTGGATTTCTTGTAGGTTATTTCTTGAAGGTGTGTCCAAACTCCCTGCAAATGAAGCACTTCTTCGTACGACATCCGACTTCTGCTTCGTCCATGTTATTCTTGATACATCGTACCTGTCACTGGCCAATCTTTTCCTTTAGCCTATCAATGTCCACGGCCCAGATAAGTTACTCCCAGGTTGGATGGTTAGTGAAATGGCCAACCATACCGTAACCATATAGCTATACACTCCATGTTTGCATCACCTCCTCCTTGTTGAAATAATCATAGAGGTATTGGCTGGGATACTGCGCCACCGTCGAACATACGACCATGACATGTGAATAAGGCCTATGCAGAAAAGAGACTTGTTGTAAGTGCATACGCAACTAGCACGGCGTAGCTTGCACTCGTGGGTGATCCTCTTGCGACATCCTTTATGCCTGCATAGTATCTTGAAGCAAAGCTCACTTGTGCCTATCTTGAATGCCCAGTGCATCTCACCCTTTTTGTTCTTCTCCTCCATGCACTTGGTGATCATGGCTGAGTACAGTACACTGTCATTTGCTATAGCGAGCGACGTGTTGTTGCTTCTGTCAACAAAGTAATTTATGGTACCGCGGAGAATTATCTTCACAATACTGGCCAAAGGGAGGCACCTGTCACCACGCATGACCCAATTGTATACCTCGACTAGATTGGTTGTCATGACACCATATCGAGTACCACCGCTGTCATGTAGTAGCGACCACTTCTCCTTAGGCCCAATCCAGTCCAAGAAGTATTCACTTGCGCCTTTGTCTTCCTCGCTACACTAGCACCATCTGTGGGTAGCTGTGGCAATGCTTCAGGGGCCCAGTCAGCACTTGTAGCGACTTTTTATCTGTCCCACTTCTTTGTGTCTCGGTCCGCTTATCCATAATCTTCTAGAGTGCATCAAAATTTCGCTGCTGATTCTGATTGCACAACCACTTGAATAGATTCATCAAGTCTTTATTGCGGAACTACTTGTAGAAGTTTGCACACAAGTGCCTCATGCACTACATGCTCTGCAGATCCACCCATGGAAGTGGTTCTTTTTCACCCTATTGTAGGTGAGTTATTACACTCAGCAGACCCGCATGCCGATCATGTATGACGCATACGTTAGGACGGTCTTGTACAACATAAATCCTCAAATTCCTTAGGAACCACAACCAGCTGTCCGTGTTCTCGTTTTCAACGAATGCGAATGCCATGAGAAGAACTTGATTGTTCCTGTCTGTCGCTATTGTAGCAAGTATATGGCATTTGTACTTTCCAGTCAGGAATGTGTCATTCACGCACAAGATTGAACGGTAGTGCCGGAATGCATGTAATGTCCCAAATTTTGGGCATAAGTTCAAATGTATAAAAATGTGAACTTTTTAAAAGTATTGATGCATTCCTTTGTCATTTAATTTAGCTGAATTTTCATTCAAGGTTTTTTTTTATTTTAAAAACTTAAACAACAATTTTTGGAAACATAAACCTACTTGATAAATAAAATAAAGTAAAATGAAAGTGATAATTAAAAATCCAAACTTAGAATAATTATACTAAATATAAAATGAGGAATTAATTAAAGCCTATCTTGCAATTCCCCTCACATCAAATAATAAAAGTACAAGCAAAACAGAAACTTAAAGGATTTTTAGAGAAAAGTATATATCAATCAAAACCCTAGAAAAATAACACGATAATCTACACAGTGTCAGAAGACTCCCCTAAAATTCTCATCGATTTCAGAGCTAAATTGCTGGGGCTAATAATTTCCCAAACACCCCCAGCCATTTTCGAAAATTCTGAAAACCTAACTCACCTCACCTCCCCCTGACCAGCCGGGCCCGCTGGCCAGGCTTCTTCAACCACGCGGCGCAGCGTCCAGTGCCAACATGCCGTGCACGTCCATGCCTATTTAAGGCCACCTAGAGCTCCCTGGCACTTCCCTTCCTCGCCATTTCTTTCCCCAAACCACTCCTCTCCTCCCTCCCTCCCTCTTCTCACTGCACCTGACTGTGTCACCACCGGAATTCCTGCGGCTCCTCCTCGTGAGCTCTCCGCCTCCTACCTATTTAAGGCCACCTAGATCTCCCTGGCACTTCCCTTCCTCGCCATTTCTTTCCCCAAACCACTCCTCTCCTCCCTCCCTCCCTCTTCTCACTAGGCAAAACCGCAAAGAGCACAAGCTCTCGTCAACATTTCGGCCGCTCCAGTGAACATCTCCCCTCGCCACCCCCATCACAATGTGTTCCAGAGCACTAGCAAGTTTTCCCTAAACTAATTCTAGTTTTCATTAACAGGAAATACTAGATTTTGGTTCTTCTCCAACTCCAGCCGAAGACACCCCTTTTCTTCCCCAACTCCGGTCCGGTAAGCTATGGCTCGATTCCTTCCTTCCTGACCATAGCATCACCTCCCTTGAGCTTTATCTACCCTTCCTTGCTCAGGGTATCACCTCCACGGTAAAGCACCCCTCGTCGCCACTAGTCGTCGTCGCTAGCCCACCTCCAGCTACCTCCGATCCTCCACATCATTTCAGTATGTTCCTTGTGCCTCCTAGCTACCCATGTTGATGAACCCTAAGGTTTGATTTGTTGGCCCGATCTTTCGATGAGAACGATAAGTCCGGTAGGCGTCGCTCAACTCTGACGATCCTGGCTATGAACACGCAAGGCTCGAAACCACGCAATCGCTAAACTGATCGACAAGTCGTTATCAACCATGCACGAATACCCGGTTGACCTGACCACGAAGGTCGATTCCTGCATACACCGAAGAAGCACGCAAGAACAAGATAAAGCAATCTGAAATTGCAAATAAAGATTGAAATATTAAAATTGGAATTTCGAAAAGCGGTATTATGGTTGGTCTAGTCGACACAAGCCAATACACGAAGTTACAACAAGGCTAACTTTTAACTAAACAAAATCCAAGTAAACTAGAGGGGGTGCGTCCTCCTTAAATAGGGGATGAGGAGCCACAAATCTAAAAGAAATAGAGGGGTGGGACTAAAGACACGAATTACTGTTCACATGAACAGTAATCACACCCCCAGGTGGGCCGGCGGCATATGGGCCAATTCCGGTACGATTACAAGGCCCAAATCGGCCCAAATTAGTGACATAGCACCTTCTTTTGACGATTCCGAAGTCTACAGAAGGAATTTGGAGGTGAGGCTGGATCCGTTGGAAAGATATCGTCGTTAGCTTTCCAACAAGCCCAAGAACACCCGAATCGGACTCCGTTTGCAAAAGTTATATCTGTTTTAAGTTGGTGCTGTCAGGCTGATTCCGAACTGATCTGACCAAAATGTATCCAGCTTGAACTCCTGCTTGGCACATGTAGTAGCACCATGGCATGTACACATAGTACCATGGTATGTATACGTAGCACCATGGCATGTAGACGTAGCTCGATCTAATTGGGTAATATGGTATTGCATTAGCCGAAAGTCCAATTGGAGAAGATGTTGGTGAAGTAAAGGAAGTAGAGGATGCGGTCAAAGAGTTGAAGCGATGGTTGTATCCTTAGGGTCGATGTCCTCATCATCCTCCCTTTCTTGAATTTGAGTCGTCCTCGACTCATTTGTTTTCTCAAGTCATCACTCTCCGCAAAGGTTAGTAGCAACAGGAGGCAAAGAAACATGCACTTCTTCTAATGGACACGGAGTTTCTTTACAAATCATAGTATGACATTTAGATTCATGTTTTCCATATCAATGGAATCAATTTTTGTAGCTAACATAACAGGAGCTTTCAATTTAATTTCACTTGGAGCTATAATCTTTTGATCAACTTGTGTCTTCTCCTTACTTGTTCTCGCAGTTCTTTCTAATTCATCCTTTAATATAGCAATGAGAAGACATTGGAAGCGAGTGATTTTCTTTTCTTTATATGTGAAAGTATAATGATTAGATCTACCATGATGTTCGATATATCTATCATATTGCCAAGGTCTACCTAATAATAATGAGCATGCTTGCATAGGTGCGACATCACAATCAACATAATCATGATATGATCCAATAGAAAAGTGTACGCGCACAAGCTTAGTTACCTTCAACTTACCACAAGAATTCACCATTGGATGTAGTAAGGATGAGGGTGTTGTGTTGTGGTCAAGTCAAGCTTCTCGACCATGTCTATACTAGCATGGTTGTTGCAACTCCGCCATCAATGATGACTCTACATGAACGTTCCTTGATGACGAACTTGGATTGAAACAAAATGTGGCGTTGATTTTGTTCAACAAGTTCCATTTGAGCACTTAGCACCTGTTGAACAACTAGGCTTTGGTACATGTCGACGCCTCATGGTTTATATGTTCTTCCTCGGTTTCATCACGGCATTGTTAGTTGTAACCAACACATGTTCTTCCTCAATATCGCTAGTGAAGTGTACTCACCATTGTCCTTGATAAGCAAAGCTCACGACTTGGGCAATCGCGCATCAAGTGCCCAAATCCTTTGCAACGGTGACATTGCACATCTCTAGATCGCCTGTAGAAACAACGGAAGAATCACTTTTGTAAGGGCTTGTACTTTTGGGTTTGCTTGCATCGAGGATATGTATAGGAGTTGAAGCGGCAGGGGGGTGCACGGTCGAAGTGGAGGAGGATGCCATGTGATGTTGCTTTGCCTTGGCCGACTGCAAAAGTTCCTCCAATATTGGCCCCGGAGCGAGATTGTCGACCACGCACTTCTCTCTCGCTTTGCAAGCAATATGGAATAAGCGGTTGATAGAATCATATTCTTTATAGTCTAAAATATCCTGAATTTCACGGTTTAACCCTCCCAAAATCTAGCCATCTTAGCATCCTCGGTTTCTTCTAAACCACAACGCAACAAACCAGGTTTGCAATTCTTGATAATAGTCTTCTCTGAACTACTACCCTGTCTTAAGCGTTGTAATTTATTAAGCAAATCACGTGAATAATATGAAGGTACAAACCTACGTCTCATTGCTCTTTTCAAAGCATTCCATGTTCTAGGTATGTCCTGATGAGTACGACCATATTCACTCCACCAAATAGATGCAAAATCTGTGAACTCACTAGTAGCAGCCCTAACCTTTTTATTGTCAGGAAATTCATAGCATGCAAATTTTTGGTCCACAACTAACTCCCATGTGAGATAAGTATCAGGATCATATTTACCAGCAAAAGGAGGTATAGTGAATTTAATTTTACCAAGTGAATCATTATGGTCACGTACCTCACGTGGTGGCTCTCTTCGCATACCTTGTCGATTGAAGCGTTGTTGTCGGTGATCACGATCATTAATGGGATTGAAATCACCATCGGACCCCGTATCAGCAACATATGGGTTCGCTTCATCTTCTACCTCATCGGCCCATGAGCGAGCAACGGATGGGTTACGGCGCGGTCGTGCAATGCCGATGCGGCGAAGCGGCAACGAAGGTGGAGCTCTCTCTGTTTGCTCCGCGTGTAGCCAACGACAAGTTAAATCGATGGTGCGATCTAGAATCAACTCCATACGCCCTGAATGTTGATCCAGCATGCGAGAAAAGCGCCGCATGATTTCTTTTGTGCGAGGACTGAGCGGTGCATCTTCCTCATTGTTGTGCCTGCTATGCTCCCCTTGTGACGATGAAACCTGCCATTGTTAGTATCAAAGCAAAGAACAAATCACAGTGTATATGTCCCTATCAACTACAAGGTTACGAGGCTCAATCAAGTCACTCACACTCAAGCTTATACCTAGTTCTTACAAGTTCTTACCAATGCGGCAAGGAAGTGGTACAACCGGTGGCTGGTTCGTGATACTCTCACTTGCGATCAGCCCAACGATTACGAGGAACGGCACCTGCTGAGTTAGTAGGAAGTGGAGCTCGGAAGGCTAGTATGTAGCAAAGGAATAGTAATTATTCAATTCAGTATGCAAAGTTGAAAAGAAGTTCAAAGTACTAGTCACAAGTCTTGATCCTAGTCTAATCAAAGTTTAGCTAATCAAAGCCCCACTAAGAGATGTGTATGTACGCTGCATAAGATAAATGTGACTTGATGTAAGCAATGGAAAACCTTACAACAAGTGCTAGGAGAGACGCTAACCAACTACTCAAACTTCTTTGCAGGGCACAAGATGGTTCACACGATGTAGAGCACAAAAGCGGAATAACGTGCAACAGTAAATGACCCTTTAGTTTAAGCGAGAAAACAATAGTTAGTCTCAAGAGATGAAAAAGCAAAGTTTTATATGGCTTATATATACTCGTTTGAAAGGTTTCGATGAGATCTACAACTTTGCAGTTGAGACGAACCCCAAATTCTGATGGTAAGACTAAAAGAAACGGCAAAAACCAAAACAAAAAACTTGTGACGCGAATTCGGAGCCGAAAATGACCGATTTTGGGTTCTCTGGAGGGAGGCTAGTGCATTAAGTGGAAAGTATGCGACTCGTTGTTAGCTTTCCAACGAGTCCAAGAAAGTCCAAATCAGACACCATATGCAAAAGTTATGCCCGTTTTACTGAAGGTCTCTCGGAAACGGAATCGTACTCGGACTGGAAACCGACTCGGTTTCAATCTTTAAATTGCTATATCTTTTGATTCCGTGGGCTAATCTTGCTGAAATTTTTTGTGCAAGTTTGTGGCTATATGTAGAAGGGCTCCACCAGTTTTCACTGATTTTGGTGTAATATTGTTTTTTTTTCTTTTTTTTCTTTTTTTTTCTACCACGGCTTTTGTTTTGTGTGGCGGCCGCTTTCTCCTTCTATTTTTTTTTGCCGGCTCTAGGGTTTTCCACAAGTCACGAATATAGCAAAGTATTCTCTCTCTTTTTTTTGGTGCAGATTAGAGGAGTTCTAACACACGAATTTTCTGTTTTAGATGCAAAAACTAAGAACCCTAAAATAACGATTAAGCGACGCAAAGGAAAAATACGAGAAGCAATCTAGACAACGACCAACTAGACAATAACTAGAACTAAAGATCAGCAACTAGACACGACAATACAACCAAATATTCAACAAGCAAACTGAAAAGAAAAAAATTGCCAAGGCTCAAAGGGCTTGGTATGGATGATAGATCGAATTTTTTGGCAATTTTCGGACTCTAGGTATGAAAACGAATCTACTACTAGAAAACAGAAACTCTCACCAAGAACCGTAGCTCGATACCACTTGATGAACCCTAAGGTTTGATTTGTTGGCCGATCTTTCGATGAGAACGATAAGTCCGGTGAGCGTCGCTCAACTCGGCGATCCACGGCTATGAACACGCAAGGCTCGAAACCACGCAATCGCTGAACCGATCGACAAGTCGTTATCAACCATGCACGAATACCGGTTGACGACCACGAAGGTCGATTCTCGCATACACCAAGAAGCACGCAAGAACAAGATAAAGCAATCAAATTGCAAATAAAGATTGAAATATTAAAATTGGGATTTCGAAAAGCGGTATTATGGTTGGTCTAGTCGACACAAGCCAATACACGAAGTTGCAACAAGGCTAACTTTTAACTAAACAAAATCCAAGGAAATTAGAGGGGGTGCGTCCTCCTTAAATAGGGATGAGGAGCCACAAATCTAAAAGAAATAGAGGGTGGGACTAAAGGCACGAATTACTGTTCACATGAACAGTAATCACACCCCAAGGTGGGCCGGCGGCATATGGGCCGATTCCGGTACGATTACAAGGCCCAAATCGGCCCAAATTAGTGACATAGCACCTTCTTTTGACGATTCCGAAGTCTACAGAAGGAATTTGGAGGTGAGTCTGGATCCGTTGGAAAGATATCGTCGTTAGCTTTCCAACAAGCCCAAGAACACCCGAATCGGACTCCGTTTGCAAAAGTTATATCTGTTTTAAGTTGGTCTTTGTCGGTGATTCCGAACCGATCGACCAAAATGTATCCACTTGAACTCCTGCTTGGCACATGTAGTAGCACCATGGCATGTACACATAGTACCATGGTATGTATACGTAGCACCATGGCATGTAGACGTAGCTCGATCTAATTGGGTAATATGGCATTGCATTAGCCGAAAGTCCAATTGGAGAAGATGTTGGTGAAGTAAAGGAAGTAGAGGATGCAGTGCAGCAGGTTGAAGCAGTGGTTGTATCCTTAGGGTCGATGTCCTCATCACATGTGCGCCTTGGTTGGTTGGGGGTGTTGTCGGAACAACAAAGTTGCCTAAGCATCGAAAGCCCCCACCGCCAAATCTCATCGCGCCATCGCGTCGGAACACCGCAGGCCTCGCCGCCGGTACCCTTGGGACCACCTACCTCGTGGGGTTCCATTTTGGGTATTGTGGGCCGCCGCCGTGGGCCACATTGCCGGCGACGAGCGCGACAAGGGTGCACCTGAGCGCTCTCTGCTCTATCCGAACGGGATCGCTACTGCACTCCCGTCATTAAGTCACCAAATCAATGTCTTAAGTGCTAATTACTATGTAGATCTGGGTTTAAATGTCGCTTGTTTTCGCTGACACACGGGCCCCGTGAACAGAAATCCATGTAGATTAAATGCCTGAGTTTAACGCCGAGTAATTAACGTGCTGGCCCGAGCTCAATAAGTGCGTAGTGGTTCTGGTCCATGGACCGGTAGATCGAGCGTGTGGACTTTAGTTCATGCACTATTCCTGTGGACCAAGCCTCTGACACGTGGGCCCACTTGTAAGAGAATGATTTTCTTTAGAAAATAAATAAAAAGAAAATCACTTGGGCCCACATGTCATACATTGAAAATTTTTCATAGAAAAATAAATCAAAAGAAATGGTAAAGGGATGCGGGTCCCACCTGTCAGAGAGAGGTTTCTCTCTCTCTTTTCTTTTTTTGGAATTTTCAAACCGACTCAAATTCAAACATTAATAGCGTTTGCTATAAAACTCCAAACTGAATGATTTTTATCTCTAAATTAATCTTAAATGATAATATACTTGAATATGCAAAAAATATTTGAATTAGGTTACTGTTGTAATTTATTTGGCATTATTTAATTGATTTCTGGCTCTTTTTGAATTGGACGTTGATTATTCGAGTGATATCTTCAACGACCAACCATCCTCATATTCAGAACAACAAGAGCAAGGCAAGCACCTCCTTTGATCATGTTAATCCCAGTATTTTACTTATTGTACTTTGTTTTGCAAAAATCTATTATGCATGCATGTATTTTTGTATGAAAATGCTATGGTTGGGAATTCAGTAGTTGTAAATCGTATTTGCCCCATATATCTCCTTGAAGAATTGATGTCTGACTATTGTAGCTATTAGATTATGGTTGAGATAATATACAATGTTATTTGGGAGTTTTTGAGTGGGATTATCGCACAACTGCTTACTAGAGCGATAGTTTTTCCTAAAGGTTATAAAAGGACAATATGATAAACATGGAACTGGAAGATTTATGAAAAATGTCCAGAGAGATGTACATCTGTTATTTTATATAAAAACAAAAATAAAAAGCCTAGTTTTCGACGTGGGCGAGTTATATTATATTATGAGAAGAGTGAGAGAGCAGTCTCACTAGTAGATCGGGGGAGATTCTCACCCGGGTCAATTAAGGATCGAACGCCAGCAACTCCAATCTAAGATTAAACGTACAACCACATATGCTGGTATGGTGTCAGCCTTATCGAAAACTAGCCTCACATGAGGGGTGGGTAGCCGCAGCGGAAGAGGGGGTGGGTGGAGCCGGGGGAGGCGATGACGACAGCGAAGCTGGCGGCATGGGCAGCAAGGATGACGGGACAAGGCTGTTGGAAATATGCCCTAGATGCAATCATAGAGATGATGATATTTCGTTGTATTCATGATTTAATAAATGTTCCTTGAATATTGCCTTTGTGTTGATTAACAAGTATGTGACTTATTTGTGAAACTCTTTACTTGTATGGTTATTCTAAAGTTGTCCCTAGTCGGAGTTCATGTGAGGACACACGTGAATGGTGGATTAGCACATGTATCAGTTGATGACTATGTTTCACAGGTCATAGACATGGAGATGTCAAACCAATAATGTGGACACATGTTTAGAACATGGGGTTGGACTGACCCATCATGAGACATAACAATTATACTTATGGTTCTCTCTACACAATGTGTACGCCTAGTCCTTAGACCTAAGATTGTCGTATGTACTTGAGATGTAAATCGACCTACTTAGGGGCTATCAAACGCTACTCCGTAACTGTGTAGTTATAAAGGTAGTTTTCGGGTTTGTCATGAAGCATCTTTGCGAGGCATGGTCGATCAAGATGGGATTTGCCCTCTCTACAGAGAGATATCTCTGGCCCTCGGTGATCGGATCCGAAATGCATGGCCATGCTACTTAAGGTTAAGAGTTAACCTAGTAAGGGATTAGGATCACATGATCGAAAAGAGTGGTCGACTTGGAGCTCGACCGAATATCGTGAGGCAAAGGGATTGGCATGTACATAACGTTGTGTTGGTTCGTCTGATATGATCTTTGTGTACGTTTAGGAGTTGGGACGTCTTGCTAGAGACCGCTACCAACTATTGACCAAGTATGTATACTCGTGTCATGTCTAAACGTATGTGAACCTAGAGGGT
This sequence comes from Hsuehochloa calcarea, assembly GCA_036346395.1. Lineage (NCBI taxonomy): Eukaryota > Viridiplantae > Streptophyta > Magnoliopsida > Poales > Poaceae > Hsuehochloa > Hsuehochloa calcarea. The sequence goes on along the minus strand of CM070611.1, from coordinate 9,844,497 downwards.
CACACACTTAAGGGGCTAAAGCTTAATTCGGATTAGATCCGAATTAGAGTGGGCATTGAGTCCTAATGAGCCTCTATTGGTAGAAGCCCATTGTGAGGACGTCTATAAAAGGAGGGCAAGGGTGCACAGGTTTGAGAGCAGTTTTTTGGGACCCTCAAACCCTGGCCGCCACCTCTCCCACGCCCTAGTCGCTCGCGCGGATCTAGCAGTCCGGCGTGCGTCGCTTTTCTCCCGTACGTGTGGATACCTTTGGAGGCGCTGCATCTGTAGCGTTTGGACGAACCGCAAGAGGGGAGCTGTACGTGGGACGCCGCGACGAGGACGAGGAAGTAGTACGACTACTCGCCCGACGTCTTTGCATCAACTTAGTACGACTACTCGCCTGACGTCTTTGCATCGGTTTCGCGCGTGCACGTCTAGTGGTAAGACCGTGATCTATAACTGCAGTGATCTTGGTTTACGGGTAGAATTTTTATTAATTTGCGCTAGTGTAGCCTACCCTTAACCCTACAAAGGCGACGGTAGTCGCTAGTGAAGCGGGAGCACGGCTTGGGCCGGGCGAGCGAGAGGGGATGGCGCCAATGGGATCGGCGAAGATGGGGGCGCAGAAGTCACCGGGCACGGGGAGCAGTGCGAGGTGATGCGGGGTGGGGCGGCGCAGAGGAGTGGGGCGACGCAGAGGGAGGGGTGCGGGCGATGAGGCGGCGGGTGGTGGGCGGCGCGGTAGGGAGCCGACGGCAATGAGGCGGGCGGGCGGGCGGAAGGGCGGCGAGAGGCCGAGGGGAGGAGAAAGAGATGGAGCCAGGTGATGCGGTCGGGGGTGGGGGAAATAAGAGAGAGAAGGGGGAGAGCGGGCCGAAGGGAGAAGAAAAGGCCGGGGGGAAACGGTGCTTCGGGCAGAATGACCGGGGTAAAAGAGAAGAAGGGATGGGATAGATCGGGGAAAAACGGGCTGGAAGGATGAGTGGGCTGGGATAAAAATTGGGAAATGTGCCCGGGAAACGGGCCGGAGAAATGGGTCGGGCCCAAGAAAACGAGGGGAGGCAAAAAAAAAAATTGGAGAGGGGGGTCCAAAAACTGAAACGGGGGAATTCAAATTAAATTTTAAATTCAGAATTGGAAGGGAGGTTTGAAACATAAACCCGAGCTTAGAAGGAGGCTAGGAATTTTTTTGAAAATAAAGCCAACTTTGAAAAGTGAGCGAAAAATCAGAAACCGAAACAGCTATTAATTACCATTCGAAAACGGATCGTTACAATTTCGTGTTAACTCGGCTTGGCAATTGGCATCGTGGTGGCTGTCACTCTTTTCTTTTCTTCAGAGATAAACATGCCGTTCTCTGCCTGGCCAGGAACATGGCAGGCCTACACTAAAAACGAAACAGAATCCACAAGCATGTATTCTTTTTAGCTGGAGGCCGGCCGAAGTTGATTAAGAAGTAGGAGGAAACAAAGTATTATAGATTGTCGACTGTTAACAGAGTACAAAACCAATAAGAAAATAAACAACAATACGAAACTCACCATGCAACACATCTAAATCAAACAACAGCGTGAAACTAGCCACTCAACACACTAGTTCAGACATTAGACCAGTCATTAATCGGTTGTTCCTCGAAAAATGCCTACAATTCCTCCTTGATCATCCATAACAGCTCGGCCGACGTCCTATGCTCTGCACATAAAATCCTTGTGTTTCTCTCTTTCCAAACGAGCCAGTGCACCAGAATTACAAGCGAGTCGAAGGCTTTGCAGAATTTCTTATAGAGACCTTTTCGAGTATTGTACCACCACGACTCTACCGTGAGCTCATGTTCTGGTGATACCTCAAAGGGTACATTAATCCAACCTTGGACCAAGATCCAGTACTGGGTGTAGCAATAAAGAGCGAACATGTGGAGATATGTCTCTGGTTTGGCCGAGCAGAGGGCACAAGAAGGCTAATGAGGCCAACCCTGCTTTTCCAAATTATCAGTTGTCAAGCAACTATCTTTGATCACCAGCCACGTAAAGAATTTATCTCGTGGACTTCCAAATTGTGCTCCCACACAACGATTTGGTTTTCGCCAAGAAGAAGAGGCTATAGGCCGAAGATGCCGAGTATGTGCCTACCGAGCTTGGTGACCAGATAATGGTGTCTTGTACACTCTGATCAAGAGATACAAGTGAGATTACATTCCAGAGCTTGGGGTACTCAGCCATGGATTGAAGGGACAGGGAACCCTTAATGTCCTTGATCCAGCGCCGCCGCTGCAAACCATTTACAGCGGTTGTGATTCATTGTCGAACATGGCTGTTGAGGGCTGGCACAAATGAGACGATTGCCCTCTATGGCAGCCAATTATATCGGCAAAAATCTACAAATTTCCCAAAAGTGGCTTGCAGCGGTACTCTATGAAGGCGATCTCAAAAGTGAATAAGAAACACCGTCTTCCTATATTATTCCACGTCCATCCTCAGCTTACAAGACAGTATATATGCGGACTATGTTGCAGTGGATCATTCGCCGACGAACGTGATGAGCCTCCGCATCCCCGCCCCGGTGGACTCCCAGACCACGGCGACGAACGACGTGCCTTCGGAGGGGTCGCCGCCGGCGGACTCGGCCGCCTTGATGTGGAGGCGGTAGTCCGTGCCGACGACCTCCTGGCTCTCGGCCCTGGAGACCTGCTGGAACACGAGGTGGTCGCTCTGGAAGTTGTTGTGCTTGTCCACCGCCCAGTTCCCGAGCCCCTGGATGTGGGGGTCGCCGGCGTCCGGCACCGGCGTCCACACGGCGCCGGGGGCCTGAAGCAGCCGTCTCGGCGGCGCGCTCATGGCCGCCGTTCCGGCCGCCCAGAAGAGGACGGTGATGGAGAGGAGGGGAAGGAGAAGGCCGCGCGCCATGGCCGTGCCTTCTTGCTTCCTTAGTAGTCAATGGCTACTGGCAAGCTAAGCATGAGGTGCTTTGAGCTTTGTTCTGAGGGTGTTTATGTAGGAGGTGATGGAAATCAAGTGAAGATTTCGTTTTGATCCTTTGCGTTCGTTCGACGAAACCAAATACAATCCGAAATTAATGAAAGGGATACACACACATGTATTGTCACGTGGAAATTAATTAAAAATCAGATATGGTAGTATTTCTGCTAGTTTTGATTGTAGTGTTGCTATTAATTTGCTTCCTAATTCGATTCGAAACTAAGTGAGCGCATCATGGGTTGCGTCCGTTGTCAATGTTGCTAGGATACGAGGTTCGTCGTGCTTGGTCATTTCGTTGTCAACCAGCGGAGAAACGAGCAGGATTTTCTTATAACCATTGAAGCAATTAAAGGATTTATTCACCGATCTTCTGCAGATATGGGGGAAAATATCATTTTTTTAGACTATCATTTGGTTTTCGTGGTTGCTAGGAGGAGGCCAAAAACATTTTTTTTTGTCAAACTTTATTTGGAATTAGTCTAATTTACACTATGAACTTTAGGGATGCGTCTGATATACCTCTTAACTAAAAAACCGTCCAAATAACTACTTGAACTATACAAAACTGTCTAAATACCCTATTTGTTTTAACACTATAGCGGATGACTTGCTGACAATGTGGCAACAACTCATCAAATTACATTAAAAAAAACTGGCATGCGAGAGTGCGAGACCCTTGGATTAAGGAATTTTTTTAATTTTGTTTGCTTACTCATTACCACATCATTGGCCACAGTGGCAGAGCTGGGCCTCGGGCCTCTGGGGCAATGGCCCGAGGCCAAGTCTCAAATTCCCATTTGATGGCCCAATAGAAAACAAAAAAATTTCATGTGAAGGAAATCAAGATATAGGCTACAGATGGGCCGGCCCGAGGCCTGTTTAAAGGCTGGTTACGCCCCTTATTGGCCATGTCATCCACTATTATGGCAAACCGTACCAGGGGATTATTTAGATAGATTTGCGTAGTTCAGGGGAATATTTAAACTGTTTTATAGTTAAAGGGTAAATTAGACGTATCCGAAGTTTAAAGGAGTAAACTGAACTTATTCCAATTTATTTTGGTAATCAGACCTTCAAAGGTTAGGATACTCGACCCGCTAACCTCTCGGCCGATGTTAGCATGTCCCCTGCGAGGCCACGTTGAGCTACCCGACGCTCTAAGCCAATTCGATCTTTTACAAGATCTCCCAATTTACCTCTGTGCTAAACTCAATACAAGGCCCATTAGTAGCAAAACGGCAGTCCAACACAAAAAAAGTTTTCCAGTCACAGCAATGGGATATGTACGTACATTACCTGACTTCCTCTTTTAAGTATGAAAACACATGACATATTTCGAGTTATTCAAACGCATACAAATACAAATACAAGTATACTACAAACCCCGTGCACGTCGGCTGCAGTTCAGTGCGGCGGTGCGGGCAATCAACCGACGAGCCTTCACTGTTTGTCGCACAACCCATAGTACAAACCAACAGAGCTCCCCACAGCCCACAGGCCCACACCACGCACACAACTGCGGATCAATTCTACTCGCTAATCATGCACGCGTGACGCGACGCAATGGTGGATAGCACGGGACGAAACGACGTCTTTCGGTTGGTCGGCGGCACGTACGCGCGCCGGTGATTCAGAGAGCAGATTTGATCATGGAGAACATGTCGGGTTCGGCGACGTCGACGGCGGCCGGGCGCAGCAGCTTGTTCATCTCCTCCACGAACTTGTCCATGGCGGGGCCGGGCAGGCACATGGGCACGACGATGCCGTCCTCGCCCCTGGCGTTCTTGAACGGGATGAGGAAGCTAGCCACCCCGGGGATGGCGCCGACGCCGCCCTTCGCCGGCCCGCCGTACACCGGCCTGCCCCACCCGAAGTCGAGGTCGCCAAAGCCGGCCTTGGTCACGTCCGACACCAGGTACGCGCGCACCACCGTGAAGTGCGGCCGCCCGCGCTGAACCATGAGGTCGGCCACCGACCGCATGTACTCCACGTCCACCTCCCCCTTGGCCTTCTTCACCAGCTCCACGGCGTAGCTAAGGGGGTTCGCGCACAGCTCGCCGGAGGTCGAGACGGCCACCGGGAACGCGAACGCGTTGCCGTAGTAGCCGCTGGGGATGCCGACGCCGCTCTTGCCGCCGCGGGCGTTGACGATGCAGATCATCCGCATCTCCTCGTCGGCGTCGGGGGCCAGCGCCGCCGTGCGGCACTTCCACAGGCACCCCGAGAGGACCTCGAACGTGGTGGCGCGCTTCCGGAGGCCCGGCCCGAGGTGGGACCGGACGGCGGCGACCTCCCGTGGCCCGAAAAAGAAGGAGCTGTGCTTCATGTCGTCGAGCGGCACGATGGTGCCCTTGGTGTCCGGAACCTCGTCGTACTCGCGGTGCGCAAAGCACGGCCGCGGCGGGTCCCGCGCCTCCAGCAGCTCGCGCCCCCACACCGGCCGCACCGTCGGCGCTGCCGCGCCCCGCGCCAGCTCCGCCACGGCGCCCAGGAACTGCACGAGCCCCTGCGCGTCCGCCATCGTGTGGTGCAGCCGCACCGCCAGGATGAAGCCTCCGCACGCCAGACGCGTCACCTGCACGCGCGCACGAACGTACAACAATTAATCACGCATGCATCGCACACGCTTCCACGTACGTCGTATATACGTACGTGTGCGTTAGCGTTCACGAAAAAGAAAAGCATTTTGTAGTAAGGACGTACCTGGAAGAGGAGGAGGGGGGAGTCGAGGACGGCGGACGAGCCGGGGACGTCGAAGATGAGCTCCTCGAGGCACGGGAAGGGCGGCTGCAGGGCGTCGCCGAAGTGGTCGAGGCGGACATCGGCGTCGGCCTCGGTGAACAGCACGCCCTCGCCGGTGCAGTCGACGGCGAGCTTGCGCCCCTCGAGCTCCCTGAGCCGCCCGGCGAACGTGTAGTAGTGCACGAGCGCCCTGGCGACGGCCTCCCGGATGACCAGCGCCGGGTCCCGGCCGTGGTTAATGGACGACGCGCTGCGCCGGTAGAACTGGATGACGGGGATGTGGAACCGCAGCCCGTCCTGGTCGTCGATGTCCGAGAGCCGCTTCAGCTCGCGCGGCGTCGGCCCCGCCGGCGCCACCAGCACCGCCGGCCGCCTGCGCACCGTGAACCTTAACGCCGCCGCCGAGCCCGCCATCCCTACTATCTCAGTTAATGCACAACGAGGAGGCGGCGACGAGTGCGTCCGTACGCTTGCTGCTGCTGCTGTTTGGTTCAGTGTGGCGAAAGGCAGGTGCACTAGGGAGCGTACATATACACGCACGCACGCACGCTGAGATGTGTTTATTGAGTGGAAATTAGGGAGCAGTTGCAAATCAAGTGTGTGTGTGTGCGTGGTCAAGTCAATACTAACCACGACGTTGATTCGTTGTGATTAGTGTTACTTACTAGTAATGCAATGTGGATGAACATGGGAGAGGACTGACTTGACGAATGCAAGGACCTACCAACGATGTGGATCGTCGGGAGTGCCTAGTGCCCTGCAGGTCCCATTCATCGTATGTTCGTGTTACTCGTGGGGTTGTGGTCCATGAGGAAGCATCCAGCTTGGGCTGACGCGCGCACTCTGACGTCGGTTCAAAAGAACAGGCAGGGCCGTTTGATTGGGAATTCAGATCGATCGACGGAGGCGCGGAAAAAAAAAATCGGAGTGTAAATTTCTAGAAGTTGGTTCTTGATTGGATGGAGTAAGGCTCTGTTTGGCACAGCTGTGTCTTTTCGAAAGCGAACTTTCATTGTCTTTGTATGCTTTTACATTTTGAATGAATGAAGCTTTTCCGATTTGGTATTTAATTATATCGCTTTTAGGTAGTCTAGCTGTAGCTTCCGAGATATGAAATATTTGAAATGCACCTGTGGACAGTAATAGCTTGTTTGATATCGTTTAACGCAATTAACAACAACAAACGACATGTAACGACATTTAAGAACACTTAACGGTATTTAACAATAAAATCCTTCAGAAAGCACGTCAAAGTAATCTGGACTAGAAGATCAGTCCCTTGTAAAAGGCTTAAATTGGCAAGTACTACATACAAAAAATTACATATATCTTTCATCTATCCTATCGTCACGCTACCAAAGCCATTGCAATAGCGTCACGGAGGTCGTTCATGTCAACATCATCCATAACAGTTGTATCATCATGTGCGCTGAGGTTAGTGGACATGTCCCCGTCTACATAATCCTCATTCCTGTTTGCACGAGCAAAATCATTATCAATCAAAGCACTATCTCGAATAAAATTATGTAAAGCCATTGTTGCAATAATAATTTTCTTTTGTTTGTGCTCATGGTAACTTGGAATTTTCAGTAGAATACACCACTTCATCTTTCAAATACCAAATGTACGCTCAATAACATTCTAAAGGGAAGAGTGATGAAAATTGAACACCTCTTTCAGTCCAACCGGTGTACCACTATTTCGGAATTCTGGTATATGATATTTTTGGTTCTTGTATGAAGCTAGATAACCAAAGGAAACAAAAGAAAAAAAACGGCTAACACAAACCTGCTTCTCTCTTTGATCGATACCATGGTCGTTGGTGCTTGGGTAACCACAATCTAATTGCAGCTGATCACACGCACATGGTTTTAAATGGAAGACAAACAAACAGTTCCGGTTGATGCATTCTTCATATATGGTAGTATAAACTACACATGCTTGAAAACTACAAGTATGTACAACAATGATGACAGGTAATATTGCTAAATCGCTTTCTGCTATGGTATGCACTTCATAAATTGAGCACAACTAAGGTAATTTGGTATTGGTGGGATCGCTGAAATAATGCGCAGTTCTTCACCTAGGGTTAGTTCAATCACTACTACCGCTGTGCGAAACGGAAGGAAATCTGATATGGTGCAATAGCTGAAATATTGGCCAAGTTTGCTTCACCTATGGTTTAAGCACTAAAACCCTTGTGGATGGAACTCCAGGGGTTGGGGGGGGGGGGGGGGGTTACCTGCTCCGGCAGGACGGGAACGCGTGGGAGCCGGCGCGGGGGACCCGGGATGACCGCGGGACGGGGAGGGGGGACGGCGCCAGGGGTGCGGGGAGCGGCGAGATGGGTGGGGAGGGGAACGAGCAGTCCTGGCTTAAATACCTAGGTACGAGGTGGGTAATTTTTGTGAAGTTTGATGATACTTTCGGGATGCTAGGGGTGGGAAGCACCTCAGCACCGGCCTTTTGCTTCCAGCTTCTATATGTATTGACGGCTTTGATTTTTCGACGAAAGTCAGTAAAAAAAATAGTCGTTTGTTTCGACTTCTGGCTTTTCTCACCCAAAAACCAAAGCAGAAAGTCGGATGTTGATTTGTAAGGTGACTTATGCTTTTTTTAGTGTAATTCACATTTTCGAACCACAGTCCATACTCCTCATCGTTTTGCCCTGACGGCCTGACCTGCGTACATGTTGTTCGTAGTACTTCATAGTGAGCATTGCATCTTATTAACTTATCTGGTTTCTCTAATGGAAGCTAACTGGGGAGGCTGTTGCCTCCCATCTAAAATAAAGGTTCATAGCGAACATTAAGCAGCCTTTGCAGCAGGCCTTTGCAGCAGGAGAGAGCATGAAAACAGATGGAAGAGATTGTGTGTGTGTTGCATAATTGGTGGCATGATCTTAGTACGCTGGTGGTGGTGAGGTGACTGGCCGGGGTTGCTTTCCTGTGTGGATCATGGCACTCATGTGAATCGTGTGGCCACCATTCTAACAAGCTCTATTCATGGAAGATATTTTTCCTTCATTTCGCATAACAAAGTTGTTACCGGACAGGACAAATTGGATGGATGCTGCCATCCTGAATTACTCTAGTATTTAATCTCTTATCCATGAAAAATGTTCACATAGGCTAGTTCGTTGTAGATTTTCTGAATTTGTACTTGAATTAATTTTTTTTGCATATATGTATCCAAATACAAGATGTGCGTGAAAAATTGCAGGTGAATTGTGGTAGTAATTTCGCCCCGTTTTCCGTTGCTGTTTAGTTGATTTCCCTGCTTCTTCGCTGCGAGAACAGTAGAGTATGACCAGGGATTAAGTGGGAGACGAAAGAGATCAATACAGAAAGGCAGATGCTTGTCTGCACTAACGCAAAGTGGGTGGCCGTTTTGCGTCAACTGATCGTTACGCAGTACTGGAGACAACAAACCAACGCACTAGTCTGCTGTGTTAGCGCTATGCATCCATTTTTTTTAAAAAGGAAATTAGTGCTATGTATTTGATTTGATTTGATTTTTTAATTAACACTGCGCTATCATCTCTGCCTAATCAACAAATTACGGTGTGGTTGTTAGGACGGTTCGATATGAATTAAAATGCGAGTATTTTGTGCATGGAATGCGAGACTTGAAAGAAGCCAACAAAAGGCCCAGGCGAGCATCTCTTGTGAAAGCACAGGACGGACTGACCAAATGTGTATACGCGTCTCTCTCAGTCAACTCGTCGTTCCTCACCGGAACACGCCCGTTCCTGCTCAAAACCGTAGGTAGATTCCACCAAATTTAACTATCACTCTCAACGCCTTAATGCCTTATTACTGGCATCTTATGACGAATCAAGAGGGCAAGCAAGGGAACCGAGTTGAGCTGAAAATTGTGGAAGTTTCTTACGCAAAACTAGCGCAAATTTCCTTTTGGAAAGCACTGAAAGACGTGCATAACTTTAGAAAGATTGTCCTTTTCTTGTCAAAGTCTTCTTTTTGGTATATTACTAGTGACTAGTGAGACATCTACGATTTTCGCAGTCCAAGTCTCCCCTAAGTCTACATTAAAAAAAAAATGGTCAAGTCCTATAAAAAAAGTGTATTCCATAATGTTGTGAATCTAGGATGATATAATAATACCAACATGCTTGGCTCCTTGCATGCATCTAGCCAAGGAAATGGTGTATCTATATACCCTTTCTAATAGCCAAAGAGATCGGCGGCCGCTCGGTTTCTAACAGCCGAAGAGATCGGTGGCCGCTCGGTAGTGCCACGTCGGCTTCTTTGCGATAAGCCCTTTATATTTTTTTGAAATTACATCTAGATCCTTGTGTCAGGTTTTTTGCGACCCTGCCCATAGGCTGCCTGCCCTGCCTGCCCTACCTCACGTGCATCACTCGGCCCCCCCACCTCCCCCGATCCTGCAGCGCTCTCGTTCCCGCGTGTTGACCTCGCTTCCTCCCCTTCCTCCTTGCCCGGTCGTACCGCATCGGGCCCCCACCTTCTCCGCCTCCACCACGCCCCTCCGTGTAGCCCGGTCCACCCCTCCGGCTCCACCACACCCCCACCGACATCCCCGACCGCCATCTCTCCTGGCGCCGCCGCCATCCAACATGGAGTGATGGATCCGTCGACCACGGCTTAGATCCAGCCAAATCCAAGCCTTCTCCTCCCCGTGACCTCAGACCGTCGGCGATGCCTTTCCGTGTCGCCCCCATCCCACTGCGTGTCCACATCCTCCGTAAGCCGCTGTCGCCTCCTTCCAATGCCGTTAGGACCTCCTAAGCTTCAAAGGTTGTAAGTTTCTAAAGAGAAGTAATGCATTTGAGGTTTCCTCTCAGCCATTCCAGTGCCATGGATGTTCAATAATTCTTCTTTTGCAGTAATCTCGTAGGAAACCGGTTCACTGGAAATTTACCCTACTTGGTTTTCATGATGTCTAATCGTAAGTATTTGTGAGTATCTTTGCAACCAGAGGTTGATTTTGCCTTGGAATGTCTATCATCTGGTATGTCTGAACGATTTTTACTTGGTGTATGCAAAAACTTTAATCATAACCGATTACAAGGAAATATGACCGATGTATTTTCCGACCTTGATAGTTTCACGACAATGTGAGTACTTTTCTCATGCGTTGTCAGATGGCTCTTAGTTTGTGTTTATCTTTGTTCATATTTGTGATGTTTCTATTCTCTTAACATTTTCCTATGTAATGTGATGCAGGGATACCTCCTTTAGTTCTCTTACTGCTGACCTACCACAAGACTTCACTACATTGTGAAGCCTTCATAATTTGAAAGACATGGTCCCTAACTGTTAGATACCAATTATGCATTGTTCTCCTCGATGACTTTTAAAGTGTGTGTTTTCGTTTTTGTACGAATAGCCTTCTCTTTTACTGAACAGTTACGTCAATGCCAGAAAATCAGCTCTACCTCCTTTTCTATTTCGATTGCATTAATATACCATGCAGAAATAATTCATCCAATCCAGGAATATTGCCTTTGCTAGAAATCTCAAATATTTTTTACAAATTGCCTACAGTCAAAACCCTCTACTTTATACTTTTCGTACAATATAGACCCCTTTTTTGTGCTAACAAAGTTTAGACTTGGCATTGTTAAATCTGCCTTCATTACAATTTTTGTCGTCTGCTTGGACCACTTTTAGGCTGTAACATTGGTTGTCAAGGAATCCGTTGAACCACTACTTGATGATTATCGCCCTCCAGGAATAAAATCACTCAAGTTCAGCAAATGTTTTCTTAGAAATGTGTCACCAAAGATAGAAGGTTAATTCACCATCCTTGGTTCCTACATAGAGCAATTCATAGCATTCTCATCATGCTCATCTTTTCCTACAATAAATCTAATGATATAAAACCTTATAATTCTTAGAGGCTCATGGTCAACCAAACACAATTATTAACGAATTTAATAGTTTTAAAATTCACTACATGTACTACAAAAATATTAAAGAAGGTGAAGCATCATTTCTTGAACCTATGTAGCCCACAATTTAATCAAAATAACTATGATTTCTTGAGAGCAACAAAGCATGAGTTGATTACATTGTTGGCTTAAGGATACATACCCAACTAATTTATGTGTAGCTCGCATGTTTCCATTGTATTATTGTTGAGGATTAAAATATTCATATATTATCTTAATATATGATAAAGACTATACGTCTTCGTGGTCGTAACTTCTAAGATCACCGACCTAACTGGTCGTGGATATTACAGAAGTTATATAATAAATACCCTGGTCGGACAAAGTTCCAAACCTAGTCCACGACCAGGTAAGTGCTCGTAAAGCTATGAACAGGCATCTGAGTCGAGTCTCCGACCGGATCATTCACTATGTGATGAATGAACCACGTGTTTCATATTCCGCATAATGCAACACTATCACGGTCGATGATTTAACGTCTCCTAAATCATTAACCGCATAGCGGTTGACATCTTCACTAACCGCCTCTGCAATTGGTGGAACCGTCAAACTGCCGTCTCTTCCCGACCAGACGCGTCGCTCCCCAACGGATGTCTCTTCGTGGGATAACTGCCACCGCTTCATCAAGTACTTAAGGAGGACCATGGAAGGCCGGAGAAGGACACGTAACAACGAGAGAGACGAAGACATCAAGCAAGACATAGCAAAGTGTTCTGTTTTTAGATACTCTCAGTGTTTGTAATCGTGAGTTCATAGCAATAAAGAGCAAGTCAGATCCACTCCCAGGAGTCACACATATTTTTCCTCTTTTTCATTTATATATTCATAAGATCGGCGATTTGATCGTCGACAATTATGAAATCTGATAGATTGGTTGCTACATATGATAAAGTATTACTGTGTATAGCTGAATTCATGATTCGCGTCTTGGTAAGAACAAGATAGGTAAATTATTGTTTAGCACTCTATTTTGTTTTACTGTTAAATATGGAGGACTTACAAAACATTGAAACATCCTCTTTTTCTTTGAAGGTATCAGCTAATTTTCGGTGGGTAGAGATCCAAGCATAATCCTTGATTTTGATGCCCATGTTGCTTCATTGCCTATTCAGGTTTGGCTCGATTTGTTCCTTGCTTCAGTCATATTGTTTAGAGTATGTCCCATCAATTATGTGATGTCATATTTGTCATCTACCTGCTTGCAGCTTAAGGATCTTCGGGTGTTTATTGTTGTACGTGTTGTATTCCAACTCTCTAAAGAGATCCCCTGCTCCCCAACACTCAAACTTTGTGTTGATGATTAGCTGCAATACCGGGCCTTCAGCAAGTTATGGGTGCTACAAGAGGCGCAACCGATGCTTTCTCCGGTGTCACAAGGCATGTTAATTTTGCTGTAAGTCAATATTTAACACTGTTCTATTGCCGTGGAATATACAAACACCCAGTTCATTGATCGGAATTTTATATTTAGTTCTGCTCTTGATGTGATTATGTTTTCTTCCCTATGTTTGTGCTTTAGTTTTCTGAATGCCTTGTAAGTATGTTGTAGATGGACTTATTAGAATAGTACCAGTTGGAATATGTGATTGTCAGCTTGTCGCCAGAACCTTACATGTACCCTAGCCTACGAAAACACTGGTTGTTCACAATGAGAATGGGAATAATCCTTCATGTTGACTTAGTGAACATGGCATTGGAATTGATGTACATAAGTTTTACCAAGCCGAGCCTTATACTGTACCAATAGACCATAAATGAAGCCTGCTATGAGGAGAAGCATGAAGATGATATTTATGTTACAAAAAATAGAACATAATCTTTAAATGCGGTTGCCTAAAACATGGAGACCAGATTATCCCATGTATTTATTTATGCAAATTTAATAGTTGATATCTCTTGGTGATGTTTGTTTTGTGAATTCCATCACTTAGTACACATACAAAATATTTTTCAGTCTATAACAAAGAAAGAAAAGGCTGAAAAACTTCTTGAAGAGCTAGAAAAGAAAAGGCATCTCAGCGTTCGAAAGTTGAAACTAGAGAGGCTATCTTAGAAGAGGAGAGGTACATGTTGACAAAAGTTGGTTTGAAGATCAAACCATTTCTATTGCTCGGTGGATATTCTCCTTAACTTTTCATTGTACTACACACATCAGTTTTGAGCACTACCTAATTACATTATCCATTTTTCACATGAAATTGGGTTATGAGATTGAAATGATATGCATAATATAGCATCCATGGCTATTCGTGTCTGGTTACATTTCTTGGTAATCTCCATCACTTCATGCATGCATGTAACTGATCCAAAATCTGTTACCTGTGTTGGTTTTATGCTATATATACATGGTTTTGAAGGGTTATGGGTAGGCTACACTAGCTGACAATTCAAAAATTATACCACGTAAACCAGGATATCATGCAAGAAAGAGATCACAGATCGTTACCACCAGACGCGCAGTGCAGCGGAAGAAGAGTTGGAGCAGCCTGGTCCAATGAAGAGTGCATCGATGTAGTAGTCTTAGTCGATCGTCCTCGGTAGTCGATCGTCTCCTCCAGCAACCAATCGAGTTCTTGCCAAGTTCATGGATCATCCTCAAGTGCAATAGCAACCACAGTAGCACCTCCACGATATCTACACGTCCGGAGAAGGAACACCGTACGTCGGTGTGCTAGCACCAAGTCGCACGAGAAGGCTCTCTTAAGAAGATGGCGGCTAGGGTTTGGAGCAACTCACGTCAACTCGTGTGGTGCCCTTCTCTCCTAATAGCCTCAAACATCTCCTTATATAGTGCCCATGACGGATCCTATCCGAACACGTTTGTTTCAACCCGTTAAGTGTGTGGCCCATTAGGTTCATGTGTAATCGATTCTGACTCGGAAATTCCTTTCCGATCACGAGTTGTTAGCGGCTCCTAGCAGGACATAGCGATTCCCGAATACACACGAATTATATCGAACGAATCTTAATGCAATATGATCTACGACCAGGTCCTTATCACTAACGACCAGCTCGTATCTCTATACGACCAGCTCATATTTGGTCTCGAACAGTTTGTAACTCCTTACGATCAGGTTTCGACCACTTAGTGATCATGTTCGACCAGCCTACGACCAGCTCGTATCTCCGTATGACTAGTCTGTATCTGATCGAACTAAACGACCAATTCTTGTATTCTCTCTTTGCCTGACGATATCTGGTTGGACTTCAAGTGAGATATTATGCCATCCATGGACTGTTCAATACTTTCTCGATCAAGTGTCGGATAACTTCATGTGGTCGAACTCTTCGACCACTAGTGGCATGACCATGCACTTTCTTTATCCGACCACATCGAGGGGCCTAAAGATATCTCTCATGTTATGTTAGGAGGGACAAATCTCCTATCCGACCAGTCACATTCCTCCGCATATTTTGTAGCATACCTGGAAGCTACCTTTATAACTATCCAGTTACAGAGTAGCGTTTGGTAACCCCAAAGTGTTCTCTTACATATGTAGGAAACCATGCTGCTCTCAGGTCTAAGGATTATACATCATCATTGCTTGAGACCAACTGATGACACATGCCATCATAACAATCTCAACAGTGTCTCAAGGTGGGTCAATCCAACACCATGTTCTATAACATGTGTTCATATTATTGATTTGATATCCCTATATCCATGACCGGTGAAACGTTATCATCAATCAATACATGTACTGGTCGATAGAGTCACTAGTGTTCCGATCAGTGACATTCGACCAGTGATACATTTAGAACGACATCATCATAAATTAAAAGAGTTTCACCAATAAGTCATATACTCGTTAATCTTTATAACTGATGATTCATTCAATGAACAGAATAACACTTATTCAATAACTCGTAAAAATAGACGTGATACAATTATCTCTATGATTGCCTCTAGGGCATATCACCAACATGTTTAATGAGTTGCATTAGTTAAGTGAGTGGCCAAACCTTGTGGTGCCCTCCTTATGCTTTACATGTTTATTTCATCTTGCTGCAACTTCTTCGTGCAGCTTGCCTCTGTGTGAGCACCCCCTCTCTTTGAAACAAAGATGGTGCAAGAAGGGCATTTGTCGCATGCAAACATCCCTGGTGTCTTCTACTAATTGTAAATTTGTTCCTTATCGGTAAGACCGTACTGCTTCTTATCTATCCAAGAAGGGCAGCTGTTGCATGCAAACATCCGTTGGTTTCTCATTTTATTAGAGTTCATTTTGTGATTTTGAAGTTACAGATTGGAGTTTTTGTAGATGCCACATTGCATTTCATCTTGTTCTATCATGTAGGTTAGATTATCATAGGCGTCATCTCTTGAATTTCAGCCCGCAAATTTGCTCGAGCGTCATGCACTAAAATTGGCTATTTCCATTGCCTTATTTTTTTAACTGAATATCTTCATGGCGAAGACTCTTTCTCATATTGCTTCGAAAATTTCTTTAAGGAATTACAACCCTATTGTTACAAAGATAGTCCTTCATCACAAAGGACTACACGGGCACAGCGTAACACGCTTTACCCATCTAGTTTCCTATCTAAAGCTGCAAAGAATGTTGAGCCCAGGGAGTTCTTCATCACAAAGGACTACACGGGCGCAGCATAACACGCTTTACCCATCTAGTTTCCTATCTAAAGTTGCAAAGAATGTTGAGCCCAGGGAGTTTTTCATCACAAAGGACTACACGGGCGTGGCATAACGCGCTTTACCCATCTAGTTTCCTATCTAAAGCTGCAAAGAATGTTGAGCCCAGGGAGCACCCACATCACTAATTTTGCAAAAAAAAACCCTCATGGTTTTCAGAATCACGTCGACGCCCTTACCGAACCAATCGGAGATTTTTCGTCCGCCTCTTTTGCAAAAAGGCCCTCATGTTTGTTGAAATTCCGCTGAGATCCTCGACACTTTTGGCTATCCGATCGGCGCCAAGGACCAAATCCGACTGTCCATGCACGTACTCCAAGCCCTGCGCCCTATCTTCTCTCCAGATCCCCTCACATCGCACAACCCACTGCCGCCGCCTCCTCTCGCTCTCGCCCGGGCCCTCCTCCTCTCGCCCTCATCCCCACCATCGTCTCCTCCTCTGCCACCGTAGCTGTCGCCCTCATCCCACCTTCGCCAGTGCCCCCTGTTGCTCTCACCCTGGCATTGTCTCCTTCCCTTATCCCCTCTATCGTCGCCATCATCGTTGGTGCACAGGCAAAGAAAGCCCACCGCCAACGTTCTCGCTATTCCCTTGGCTTCCCTCCGACCTCTGCCACTTCCATCCTCTCCCCATCCCAACCCTCTCTCTCCCCCACCACTTGTTCCACAAGTGGGTGCGCAGATCCAACCGGTGCACATGAAGGACCTAAGTGGCGGCGGTGCCTCTAGCCCCACCTTGGGGAGGGGGGGTTGCATCAGGTGTGGGCTTCTTCCCCCTTTCCTTCTTTCCTAAGCGGCTAAACCTCTTACTCTCCCATGTGTTTCGGGCTTGAAAGCAGCTGATGCCGACTGCAGCTATCAGCACGCGTGTTGCCATGGGACACCGTCGCGCTCATGGCCACCAGCCCCAAGTAGGTCGAGCTCTATGATAGCCAGCTCGCCCACGCCCACCGCCTCGGCCGCTTCCCCGCCTCCACCGTCGCCCTCTCTGTCCCTAACCCCAACGCCATGCGCATTGGCTCCAGCGCCGCCACCCTCCACTCCATCGTATGCCACCTCATCACCAAAGTCATACCGCTTTTAGCTTATCGCTAATTTACTTGTACCACAGTACGAGCCTTCTGTTTTGTTGACCTATTAGGACATCTGAATTTGCATGCCTCCAAGGAAGAGATTGCAAAATTCCTGCTGAAGCAAGTGGTTCTTCTGCAGATGACACAGGATGTTCAGCTTTTGTTCATGTATGTCCCTGTTGATAATGTAGTTATCATTTCTTTGTGCTAATATATTATGTTGATTTGCTATCTAGAGTTATGCATTATGTTTTTGTGTATTTATGAACAACTCATCTGTTATCTTCGATCAGTTGTATATGATATTATCCTTTCATATTCCATTTCAGTTATGCAAATGGAATGCTAAGTTGGGATCATTTGCCTTTTGAGATGACTTCTCATTTTTACATTTTGGTACATCTATTGTGATGATTTATTGATGTATAGCATATATGCAGTTACATGGAACTTTGCTTAATATGCTTATTCAAGTGATTTGATTCTTTGTTCACACTTCTAACCCAAGGAAAGCATCTTTGCATTGGGTTGGACAAATGTTAATGCAGTTTTGATCTACCTCTTGTTGATTGAATGAATGAGTGCTGATTGTTTGGTTGCATATTATATTGGCATAGTGGATAGAGCTGTTCTTGCATGATTTTACCTGAGGTCATCTTTATTTTATCTGAGGTCATATTATACTATCATAGAGGATATAGCTTTCTTTTCCTTGAGATGTATGGTCACTTTATTTTACCTAAGGTCATCTTTACCTACTTATTCTTTTGGGGCTTCAAGGCAATAGAAGAGCAATCAGGATGTGACTAGAAGGTTCACAACTTCTAACGTAAATTATTTTTCTTTTTGTGTTTATGGTGTTTTTATTCTTGATGCAGTGGTAGGGTTGATCTATAATTCCTTTATAGATGATAAAGTTGGGTGCTATGTTTCTAGAAATACAGTTTTTTTTTATTGTCACGTAGTATATACCACGATGTTTTGGATTTACTTGCTTACAGCATGGGCTTGAAAGGGCAACATCATACTTGATTTTTGCATGCATGTTAGAATTTAAAGAAAAAAAAAAGTCTCTCATTTGGTTACCCCATAACTTGCAGTTTCAATAACATTGTTTTAGCTAAGTTGGATCATTGAGTACCTTGCAGTGGATTTTAATTTGCTCCTTCTATTCCTTATAGATTCATTTAGAACTTTTACTTGCATTGCTACGTCATATTATAATTGGTTCGACATCAAATTCCTTGAAAAGGTTGCATTACAACGTATCTGTCAATTTTTGTTTGTGTTTATAGCTATATTTGATTTTTTGAGTGCCAAATAGTTGATGTTCATCCATGGACACACAAAAATCTCTTCTTTAAGTGTCATGTTTTTACAAGTGTAGGAATATAAGCATAAACAAGAATGCATTGTGGTGATTATGCAAAACAGGGAAATAACTTTGGTCTACTAATTGTTCACAAGTTCGTATAACCAGCCAATCAAGTACTACTTCACTCGGTGATTTAGTCGTCTCTTTCCTAGATTGATATTTTTAGGTTTCTGATTTCCTACATTTATATCATTCTTTAGGTTGCCAGACATGTTCATTCAAAATATTGATGTACATGTGATCGCTTTGTTGAGCAATTTGAGTATTATTGCCTAGGGTATTTAATTGTATTGGCAAGGTACTTCACTCTTTTGTTTTCTTATACTTACTTAGTTCTGATCAAATGCAGTTAACATTTCTTTTAGAGACGAATTGGACACTTAGGCAACACCTTGAACACATCCTGGAAACTTAAATTGAATATGTGTACTTAAATTGAATATGTGTTTTTCATGCTGATTTTATTGAGACAAGATTATGGATAATCTCTTAAGAAAATTAACTACTGTAGCATTACGAAGAGCAATATGGCCCCTTTTTGCTGTTTTTTTTTGTATATTACTTCTTCCTAAAATTATTTTGTTCTTGAATGTCTGTAGCTGGATGTACCACAGAGTTTTATATGTTGGGATGAAAATTCGCTTTATCTTACAATATTGCAAGAAACCAATATGGATTAACTATTTATATTACTTGCAGATTATGTTGTCTGAGATAGATCCAAATTAAATCACGTACATGTCATATCATATACATGATAATTTGCTTTACAAAGTTAAGGTTCAGATTGGTAGATAATGGCGGATTACTGAAAACAAAATGGCAAAATTTTAGACATTGCTATTACTAAAAATAGGCATTATCATTGTAGGATGCTATTATGCTAATTTTGTGAAATCGGTTTTGTCTTTGCTTTTTATTCTGCTAGAAAAGACAATGAGTCCAAGTTTTTGTTGTGTTAGCTATGTGCTTATTCTTTGCTCTCATAATTGGAAAAACTAGCTCCATCAATTCCATTTTTTTTTTGTATTGTATGACTTTGGAATTGTAGGGCTCAGATGACACAATATTGAATTGGAATTAATTCTGTCTAAGCAAATACATCTGAACATATAGAAATAGTAATGAAACAATTGGTTTAATTCAATTCATATCTTTAAACTAGAGCTATTTTTTCCGACCTAACACAAAAAAACATTGTTCATATTCTACATATCATATTACATTGTGCCGCACCAGACAACGGGCGTACAACTGTCATAGATCAGGTATTGAACGGACATGAGCGGCATAACGTGCCTGCCCATCTAGTATACTATAAAGGACTTGAGATGGTCAAATCACGTGCTTTCCCATTTGAGCACTTTATGTGATAACTACTGACTAGTGACTAATCAGTAATCAGTCGGTTCTTTTTGTTCTCAATGTTGGGATATGTATAGGCTACACTAGCGTATAATTCAAAAATCTACCGTGTAAATCAATAAGTCATGCGAGTAAGAGATCATAGATCATTATCATTAGAAGCGCAGTGCAACAAAAGATGAGTTGGAGCAGTCCGGTCCAACGTTGTGCGCGTTGATGTAGTAGAAGTAGTCGATCGTCCAACATCTTTAGCCGCCGATCGTCTCCTCTAACAACCTTGTGTTCTCTACGTATGTCACGAATCATCCTCGATTAGCGTAGCAGCGCCTCTACGGTATTCACACATTCAGGGGTGGAACGTTGTGCGCTGGTATGCTAGCACCAGTGCGCACGGCAGAGCCTTCAGGGAGGTGGCGGCTAGGGTTTTGGTGGCAGTTCAACCTTCGAAAAGCCTCAGGCCTCCCTTTATAAAGAGCACCTAACTGATCCAATCCGAACTAGTTTATTCAACCCATTAAGTGTGTGACCCTATAGGTTCATGCATAATCAGCCGTGACCCGGAAACTCCTTTCCGGTCCATAAGTTGGTAGCAATTCCTAGCAAGACATAACGACTCCCAGACACACATAAAGATCATATCAGACAAACCTTATCCAATATAATATGCGACCATGTCCTTGTCACTCTCGACCAGTTCGTAACTCATTACGACTAGTTCGCATATGGTCACAACCAGTTCGTAACACCTTACAACCAGTTTGCCGACCAGTTTGTAATCATGTACGACAAGCTCGTGATCAGTCTGTATCCCCATACGACCAATTCGCAACTGGTCGGACTAAGAGACCTGCCTGTGTATTCTCCTTTTGCCTCACAATATCTGATCAAACTCCATGTGTGGTATATGTCATCTATGGATTATTTCATCTTTTGTCGATCTAGTGGCAAATAACTTTGTGTGGTCAACTCTTCGACCACTTGTGGCACGACCATACACTTCCTTTATCCGAGCATATCGAGTGACTCAAAGATATCTCTCCTATTATGCTAGGAGGGGCAAATCAAATATCCGACCAATCATATACTCACATCCCTCCACATGTTTCATAATATTCCTGAAAACTACCTTTATAACTACTCAGTTACGGGGGAGCGTTTGGTAACCCCTAAGTGTATTGTTAAATATGTAGGGAATCATGATGATCTCAGGTCTAAAGATTATATATCATCATTGCTTGAGGCCAATTGATGACACATAGAAATATAACAATCTCAATAGTGTCTCTAACTTGTGCCCACACTATTGATTTAATAGCCTTATATCTATGACCGGTGAAACGTGGTCACCAATCAATATATGTACTGGTCTATAAGTCACTAATATCTCGACTAGTGACATTCGACCAGTGATCTATTAGAATGATATCATACAACAATTAAAGAGTTTCACCAACAAACCACATACTTGCTAATCTTTATAAATGATAATTCGTCCAATGAATATAATACTATTTATTATATAATTCATACACATAAACATGATGCAATCATCCTCGTAATTGCCTCTTAGGACATACTACTAACACTCACAATTCGCAGGCTCTTTCCAAGTTTCCAGACCAGAAAGAAACTGCACTAATACTAGTCTACAAGTGGTAATTGGTAGGTTATTTCCAAGCAAATCACACTGGAAGTCTAGAACGCCAGACTTAACAATACTAATGGATCATGGATACATCCTTGCGTTTGTCTGATAGTTCCTGTAAGACGAACGCAATGCGTGGGCAATTTCCAGGCAAGAAACGGCAGTGTAGCCTGTAATTGGTATGCTCTTCCCAAGCAGACAGAGCCGCGCATTGTCTGCTCCTGCATTTGCACTGAAATGGCCATCTTACGGGTTGGCACTCACCGGAATGCACTGCAGATTACACTAAAACCATACTGAATCTGAAAAATCAATCATCGTCAGTATCAGATCTGTATCTCGTGTCCTTACCCTGCAGGACAGCACAGTAACTAGTGTTTCGAATATTCCTAGCAAGTAGTTCTGGGCCTGATTAACAGAACGACGAATTTCTCAGAAGAAAAAATAGAACCACGAGACAACCAGGTATGGTTGCCCCAAAGGTTTCATGGATTTTTCATCTGTAAAAATGGAAGAGATTTCACGAATCACTATGCAAAATGGAAGATGGGAGATGATCTTCTGACCTTGGGAGCTTCAGAAGGACGACTCCACTCGAGCGCAGTGGTGGGCATTGGGCTGTGCTATGCAAGCATGACACAGGCTCGTCGTGCTTCGGACCGTGTTGTGCTATGCCAGCTCGGCCCAGCCACCCCGCCATGTTGTGCTTGTTGGCCCGCCTCGCCTCCGGCTAGGCCCAAACACGGTCCAAAGCCCGCTGTGTCGAGGCTGCGTTGTGTCAGCTTAAGTTCAGCCCTAAGTAACTATAGACGTGCGGGAAGACCACAGTTGCCACCACCCAGGAAGACAAAGACACCCGTGCGCCATCTAAACCCGCTCCCCCTCGCCATAGCCTCCTCCTCCTCCTAAAAGCCGATAAAAAACTCCGCCCACCTCGATCGCGCCGCGCACTTGCGAAGGGGGTGAGAAGGACGACGACGAGGAGGTGGCTGGAGGGAGGGCAGCAGGCAATGGCACGTGGGGAGGGAGGGAGGTGGCTCGTGGGGAGGGAGAGGGAGAGGGAGGGAGGTGGCTGGAGGAGTGGAGGGAGGGGCGGTCGGCGGCGCATGGGGAGGGAGAGGGAGGGAGGGCGGCGATCGGAAGCGCGTGGGGATGGAGGCAGCTGGAGCTGGAGGGAGGGGAATCAGGGAATGTGATTAGGGATTAGGAGTTTGGGAGCTGGTGCTCGGGAGAAGAGGTTGGGGATGGGGGTTGGGAGAGGTCAGGAGGGATGTTGTGCTAGGCCAGGTGGCAGAGGGGGTGATTGGTTGGGCTAGGCGGGTGGAGGATTGATTGGGCCAGACCGAGAGGGAATTGGGATAGAACGGGAAGGTTTGGTCTATTTCGTGTTGGGCCGGCCCAAGTACGGCTCAACTGGTCGTGTCGTGCCATACCGCCCAATAGGCCGTATTCTCATGCGCAGCCCAGCCCGCTGTTCGTGCTGGCCCGGCCAAGCCCACCACGTGTCGTACCATATCGTGCTTAAACTGTATTGTGCCGATTGGGCCTCGGATCGATTTGAAAAAGAGTGACCCAAATCCCAACTCTACTCGAGAGGCCTACCATGAAAGGGGTATCAGTATCATGAACTTAACCTAGTGTCTAGACGCATTTCACGCACGCATGCAAATTACAGAATAAGTAAACAAGCAAAAGCAGGGCAAGCTAGCCATGGATAAAACTGTCAAGTTGCTATTACCGGATCGTCTCATATCACAAGGGAAAATGACGGGTAAACGACATGCCACCTGCCATTATTAGTTCATCCAATTTCAGGAAGGGTCCCATAGTCACGCACAGTAAAAGAAGAAGAAGGTAATAACACAGTAACCTCCACTTGAAAGAAGTCTCCTTTTGCTGTCCGGGGAAGGTTTTGTGGCTGGTATAAAAAAAGATAAATTTTATGATACATTCTACCGGTAGTATATGATGATATTGTAAATTAAATTTAATCATTGATTTGTTAAAGGCATATAGACTTTTCTTTGTATTTATAATTTTTTTGTGAGACTATTATGAATTTTTCAACTAGAGTTAAAAACATTACTATTGTGTCCCACATAGGCAAGCATAATTCTACCCTTATTGGGATTATACTACTCATACTACTAGGTGTAGTATAACTAAATCTTAACTAATTTGAACCATTAGATAAAAAAGAATAGATAACCCGTGTTAAATTGAATGTACCGTAAAAGAGCTCATGAAAAAGGTTTAGTATAGAACCGGTTTGCAATTTCATCTAAATTCTTCAGAAATTTTGCACGAATGTAATTTCTGCACGATGTTCACCTTAGCTTAAGATGTCTCATATTAATATACAATGTACATGACATAGTGGCCTAACTAGATATCGAGGGCCTGTTTGGTTTGCTAAATTGTTGTCCTTGCTAACATAACCAAATATTTGTAACGTCAACAAAAATTGGATGTTGTTTGATTTGCTATTAAAATTTGGGATCTATCTATACAGAATTCGACTGTTTTCTCTGTAAAAATCTGTCACATTCTGAAAGCTCATTTACAACTCCATTATACATAAATTACAATAAATTATTTATGTAATTTTGGTTCTTGGTCACTGTAATTATTCTTGAAAGTCTTAATAACTCATATTTCCATCACATGATTTAAAATCTCATATGTACTTTGGAAGGTTGAGCAAAAATAAAGATTAAAAAATAAAGTTGTATACCAATAAAATACGGTAATGTGGTGAACCCATATGTTCTTCACATGTACTTTCAGATGTTGAGCAAAAACAAAGATGAAAAAATAAAATTATATACCACCAAAATATGGCAATGTGATGAACCCGTTATGTCCCGAACAAAAAATTATAATAAATTCGGATCCAATTCATCATATGGGAAAAAGTGCAAATCTCAGAGCATATCGGACGAATGAAAATTTGACTATTATGATTTTTTTTTCTTACAGCACATCAACAATGCGAATCTTATAGCACATCTAATGAACAGAAAAGTGATAGTTTTGGCTTCAAAAAAACTGTCGGAAGCTATATAGCAATTCCCTAAAATTTGGTAGCGCTAATGAAATCCAATATCACACGCGGGCAGTCCAAGGGCGATGAAATCGCTCATTAAAATTTTGGTAATGCCAAAATCTAACTTAGCTATGATCCAAAAAAAACATTCTTTTTACCAATATTTGACTTTGCCTAGGTTGTAGTTATACTAAATTTTGGTTTGGCTCATTTGGGCCATCAACCAAACAACCCCAAATTAGCCAACCATTTTGCAATCCAGCCGGTAAGGTAGTCTAAACTAGGTGTACTACAAGTATGCGCTCCTAAGTCCTAACCAGCTTGGCTTGACATTCTTGGTGTTAGTTGTTGTGTGGTGTGATGCTTATTTTCCAAAGCAATAGTGAAAATATGGTGATTTCTTTAATAATATTAATTTAAAAGATAATTACAATAAAATAGTAAAAAAAACTACAAAAATAGGTGTCAGTTGCCATTTGGAATGGCAAAATTTTCATACCGTCATTCCAATTGGCGACAGTTTCTCTACACTAATTGGAACAATGCGGAGAGGTTCCTGTCACAAATTGAACTAGCGATAGGACAATTTCGGCAGTTCAATTGGCAACAGGACCCTATACTGTCGCCAATTGGAATGACGACAGGGCCATATATATATATATGTGTGTGTGTGTGTGTGTGTGTGTGTGTGTAGAGAAATCAGCCTAAAGATTTAGTGTATTTCACGAAGTTTTTTTTGTAGTACCTTGAAGTGTTTGTGTAGTTCGTAATCTGAAATAGGAGAAGATAACGAAATGTGAAGTGGAGAATTCGAGATCAGTGGGGCAATTTGGAACGTGAGTTCAGCGGTGTAATAACACAAATAGCCCCATTCAGAGCGAAATAAAAAAATAATTGGGTTTAGAGTCGTATGTGCGTTGTTGTCCCGATTGTATTGTTTGTAGAACCGATTCCTTCAGGAAAAGATTACGTAATATTTAATAGTCGAAATATTTGGGAAAAGATATTTAAGTTTGAAAGACTTCATAATTTAATTGTGAAATACATGGCGTGCTAGGTTTGGTTACGTACATTAGAAACACCAACATGCACGAATCAACAAACCAAAATATACCTATGATACATGTGCAACCTTTTAGAATCTGCAAAAGGTTGATTGGAACGAAATCAATCAGTCTTGGTGACCCATCGGTCTCTTATTCCCCTTGTCTTTGGACTGCCCGCGGTAGTGGCCAGTCTCGAAATCAGCCATGTTCTGCGAAATAGGCTGGAAGATTGAATGATGTTAGTATAGCACAACGTAGGGCCAAATTAATAATCAGGATGCAAATTGAACATAACTTACCTCTTCGATCCGGATTCCGTCCGGATGACAAGGAGCACTAGAATGGCCGTCGGTCTCACTAGCAGGAACCTTCCCCTTGTGCATCGCGCGCTCGACCTGGTCATACTCAGCTTCCCATTCGGGGGTCCTCCACCACCACCTTGCTCTCCTGGGCTCCTCTGGTGTCTTTTCAGTAGGGCGGATACGTAAAGTTTCCAATGTTTGAAGGTCTCGGCTCGTATCAGATAGTTCAACATGTAATTCTACTCGATGAACACTCTATCGTACATGTCCGGGCCGTCGATCCATTAGAAAAAGTTGCATCGCATCTCCGACTGGCATTATGCGCAAATATAGTTATGGATTTGTGGAATGGAATGTAAGATGTGAAAAATCTAAGTGTGTGAAAGAGTTGCTTACGTGGACGTTCCCACACGTGTAGTACGCCCGGGTGATTGTCTAATTAATTCAATTATTGCACGATTAGTGACACATAGGAAAATGATTTGCACATAACTATATCAACATATAAATTTTTAGGGGTATCTTGTTGTGTACATATGAAAAGTAAAATTAAGTTCACAATATTTTAATTAACGCTTACATTTCCTATTTAGCTACTTTGGAATTTTCATAGAATTTTTATAGGTACCTTGCTATTTTCCTTGTTTGCAAATTATTTAGCGTGCAAGAATATAAACCAAAATTAAGTTGGGATACATACCTTATTTAGCTACTCTGCGATTGTTATAGATTTTTAATAGGTATCTTGCTACTTTCCTTGTTTAAAAAGTGTCTCTAACATTTATGAAATATTTACCATGTACAAATGAAAACCAAAATTAAGTTCACAATATTTTAATTCAGCTCTACATACCCTATGCACTACTCTGGATTTCTTAGAGAATTTTTAGAGGTGTCTTGCTATTTTTTTCCAGTTTAAAAATATTTTTGGTATTAATATAATATTTACCATACACAAATGGAAACCAAAATTAAGTTGGGATTATAATGATTAAGCTCTACATACCCTTTTTAGCTGCTCTACAATTTTTACAGATTTTTAATATGTATCTTGTTATTTTTAGAGGTGCCTTCCTATTTTTCTAGTTTTAAAAGTATTTTTGGCATTACCAAAAGATTTACCGTGTAAAAATAAAAAACCTACAAAGTTTTCTTAGTATTTGTGCGAATTTATTCTAAATCGCTTGAGTACTACAACATAAATAATATCTATACGATGAACTAAACTATACACAGCTATAATGATGTACTACATCAAACAGCAATACAGCTAAAATTATCTAATCCATAGAATTATATGTTTTTTTATTTGCTAACCTACAAGGTTTCGAATTTATGTACAAAATTATAAGAATATTTACCTGCAAAATGGGTGACCAGATCCGTTGCTTCGTCTCTATCTCCTACGCTGGGAACCAACAGGGCTTCGCTACGTCTTTTCTTCCCTCTTCTCTCTCTCTCTCTTCTCTTTTTTTAAAAATTAAAATGACTTTTTCACCGAATTTTAAGGGTATATATAGGCAGTTCATGTCGCTAGTTGAAATAGCGACAGGAACCCACAGATTCCTGTCGTCATTTTAACTAGCAATTTGCACACTATTCAATGCAAATTGTTAGTTGAAATAGCAACAGACAGTTGGAACGATGACTGTTAGTAAATAGGTGTCTGTCGTCGTTCTAAATGGCGATTGGCACCTATTTTGTATTAAAAAAATCCAACTTTTTTGTAATTATCTTTTAAATTAATATTATTATTATTTTTTTTAAAAATCAAAACATGTTTGCGAAAAATGTAGTACTTGTTTGAAAAATCAGACGAAGCTAAACAAATCTTGTTATCCAACTGATTATCCTCCCATATTTATTATTTCCTCTCATGTAGTATTGTGTTATTGGGAACGCAGCAATATCTTCGTTTACGATTTGGTTTAGAGAAGGAAAAAAAGGCCAGTCAAATACCACAATATTTCGAATCGGTTCCACCAAACGAGACCATTCCACATCCAAAAAAATGAGACATCAAATCAAAGGAAGCTTGGTGCCCACAAAGCCCAGAAAAAGTAGAGAAACGAGGCCCAGCTCTGCTGCACACGGCTAGGAACACAAGACGACCATAAGACAAGCCGAGCGCTCCGCATCACACGATTGGCGAACGAACGATGCGCGCGAGCGGCGGCGCGAGCCCACGACCCGCACCATCAAAGCGCTCGCCCTCCCCGACCACCACCACCACACTAGTATCCGCCTCCACCATCGCCATGCCGCCCCCTCGCCTCGCCCACCTCCGCCGCCTCCTCCTCCTCCGCTGCCCTCCCCACCCGCTCGTCCCCAGCCCCGCCCGACCGCCCGCCCGCCCCTTCGTCCTCCCCCGCGCCATGGCCGGCGCCGCGCAGGCAGGTAAGCGAGACGGGCCAATCCTTTTTGTTACGTACGGGAGCCTCTGTTGTGGATGATTGGTGATGCGATGGTGTGTGTGTGGGGCAGGTGTGGCGGCGGGGTCGGCGGAGTACGAGGAGGTGCTGGGGTGCCTCTCGTCGCTGATCACGCAGAAGGTGCGCGCGGACACCGGCAACCGCGGCAACCAGTGGGAGCTCATGGCCAAGTACCTGCAGGTGGTGCTGCGACGGTCGCTATTCGATTGCTTTGTGGTTCGGTTGCTGGTTCTGATTGTGGTTTGGTTGTTCTGTTAGATACTGGAGCTGGAGGAGTCCATCGCGCGGTTGAAGGTGGTTCACGTCGCGGGGACCAAAGGGAAGGTGAGTGCAACCGAGCGCGGCTTGAGGGATCGCGGTGTTGGGTTAAGCTGATTTGCGACGATTTCGATGGGTTTAGGTTTGCGGTTTCAGTAACATATTTTGTTAGGTAGCCATGCACAACAATAGTTATGACAAAAACCAGGGACACTCAAATGGGTATTGCTAGCTGCATTGTTTGCATTTGGCCTGTGTTTACATATGGGACATTGAAATGGGGATTGTTATGAGCGTGGTATACACAGTTTACTTTAGAAGCCTGCATGCTTGGTGGAGCTGCCCTCGCCTGAGAAATGAGAGTTTTACCTACCTTGATTACTAATGAAGTTTAGCGCTGGCCATTTTGGAATGTGAGTTTTTGTTTACTAGTTGCTATGTTTCATCACTGAGTGATGCCTGGCCAATGTAAACAATGAAAGATTAAAGCAGCCTTTAGATGGATTTGGTGCACAGTGTACTAATAGAACTGTATGGAATACTTTGCAAAGGAAAATTCGCAATAGAGAATGTGCTGAAAGATCTAGCCCTTTTCTATCATATAGGGTTCAACCTGCACATTTGCCGAGTCAATCCTTCGATCATGTGGTTTCCGCACTGGGCTGTTCACCTCGCCGCATTTGATGGATGTCCGTGAACGATTTCGGCTCGATGGGTATTCTTTCTTGTTTGCTACCTTGTTACCTTTATTTGTTTCTTATTTTGATATCTTTTGCTTGTTATAATTAGACCTGAGGGAATTTCTATTGTTGAATTACTTCAGTTTACTTAATTATTACCATGACTATGTGCCCCTGTGCTTACTTAATTTACCTATTTTGTGGTGAGTTCATAGGCTGGACATTTCGGAAGAAAAGTTTGTAAGGTATTTCTGGTGGTGTTGGAACAAACTGAAGGTAAGTATCCACCTGTTTGTTTCATGTGATGGCAGTGTGGGTTGTATCGTACTGAAGTGACACTACAAAAGAAGCACTAGTGGAATCTGCATCATTTCTTTCTATTATATGATTCTCTTTTAGACATTCATTAGTGTTGTGAATTTGTTGTGCCTTCTAGAACAAGACTGGCGATGATATTCCAATGCCAGCCTACTTTAGGTTCCTTGCGCTGCTAGCATTCAAGATCTTTTCAGATGAGCAGGTTAACACTTTGCAAATAGTTTGTTTTATTTAACCTTTTCCAATCTTGTAATGAATCTTTGTAAGCATAATCACACCTCTCTTCTTATGGATTTCGAAGACTTTGCCCATTTCAAGCATAGATATTCATGGACACTGTCTCATTTAATTAGACTAAATTTGTACTTTTCTCAAATAAAAGGCATATCTTATGTTATAGCTTTATTGAATCTAAAAGGCTGGCACCTCTGTAATATTTCTCACTATCTTCACTCGAACTATGTGCAGCCTACTCACTTGAAGGTTATGACACATGAATAGTAATTTGACCTGTGAAAGGATTAGTTATCTGCTAAGTTTATTTAGAGGCATTATCATTTTTAGGTAGATGAGTATATTGTATACTTCTCAAGTTTTAAGAATTGCAGTTATGGTGCTTTCCTAGCAATGTACTCAAAACTTTTTTTAAGCAGGTGGACGTAGCTGTGCTCGAGGTTGGTTTGGGAGGGAAATATGATGCAACGAATGTGGTGTGTAATATTTCTATCCATCATTTTGTAGTCAAATAATGGACAGTAGTATAAAGTGTTTGTATGACACAATCGCCAACCAAAAAAAGCTCATACACCAGCACAAATCATGGCCATATGTCATCTTGACCGTCTGATTTGAATGCTGAATATTTGCAAGTATACTTTGTCTGCAAGTGGTGGCTTGTATACAGGAGGAATGCATTCAATGGTGCATAACAGGACCAAAATATATAGATGTTCTGTTTGCTCAGTAGCGGCTCATAGTAAGATAGATAGGGTAGTTAGGTGAGGTCGCACAAAATTAGGCCAAGAATAAGCCTTTGATTTCATTGTGTTGTTTCGGTTAGGCCGCGGTCTGTATGGTCGTTTGACTTTGTTTGTTGTAAACTTTGTTCTCTATCTTAATGAAAAGACACGCAAATCTTTTGCGTGTTCTCGAAACAAAAACTTTGTGAGGTTGGGCTGGGATGCAAACTATAATAGATTAGTTCTACTGTAATTTGTTCATCTAGTCATCTAGGTTCAGCTGTACGCTATGTATAATCTGTTTGGAGTGCATGTTAAGCATATTTTTTTTCCATTCTAGCCCATTGAAATCCCTGCCAATATCTTGACTTGAGCAAAAACTGAAGACTACAACTGATGTGTAAATTGAAACTTTTGCAGGTCAAAGCACCTGTAGTTTGTGGAATATCTTCCCTTGGATACGATCACATGGAGATTCTTGGTTAGTCATGAAATTGAAGAAGAAATACCTTACATCCATAGTAAACTTGTTTCACACTGCCATTGTTTGTTAATGGCCCATGAGCAGGAAATACACTTGGAGAAATTGCTGGGCAGAAGGCCGGAATACTCAAGGTTTTTTGCTTGTTATTTTTTTAATATGTTTATTAAGACGTAGAATAAGTGTACCATGTTTGCTTTGCTCAGATCTCCTTGAGTAACTTTTATAGCTACATTTGACTGTTGTTTCATTTCTGACTGGACTCGTTCCTCAATGCAGAAAGGAGTTCCGGCCTATACAGTTCCACAGCCAGAAGAGGCAATGTTTGTACTGAAGCACAGAGCTTCTGAATTGGCTGTATGTTATATTCCGTGCTACACATTTTTTGGTTGCTACCATCCCTTACACTCTCATGCGTCCATGACCATGATTACAATTCATTACAGTTTTTAATATAAGCAACTTAAATTCATTGAAGGTTTCTCTTCAAGTAGTCCAGCCTTTGGATCCACAGCAATTAGAAGATCAACCTCTTGGACTGCATGGTGAGCACCAATACATGAATGCGGGCCTTGCAGTTGCATTGGCTAATACCTGGCTTGAAAAGCAAGGACATTTGGACAGAATACATGACAAACATTTTGTACGTTCCAAACTGGTGCCTATTTATTTTGCCCCCCAAACATGTTAGGATTGATTATCATGCTACCACGGAATGCAGGGTACCTTGCCAGATCAGTTCATCAAAGGGCTGTCAACTGCTTGTTTGCAAGGCCGAGCACAGATTGTTCCAGATCCACAGGTGAACTCAGAATATAAGGATAGCAATTGTTCCTTAGTTTTCTATTTGGATGGGGCACATAGCCCAGAAAGTATGGAAATGTGCGCAAGGTGGTTTTCCCATGTTACAAAGAAGGATGGAATACGACTAGGCTATTTGGAGCAGCCTCATAGTGACAGCAATTCTAGGAAGGTATGCCTTGCAGTGGCAGCCTTTCTTGTTAAATCAGTGTTTGAATATGCTTAGTTTCTTTCTCTCTCTCTTTTTAATCGCTATTATTTCTTTCTTATGAAACGCAGATTCTCTTGTTCAATTGTATGTCTGTAAGAGATCCTCAGAGATTGCTTCCACGTCTTTTAGATACATGTGCTCAAAATGGTACGTCAATCAAACTCCTTGTTGCTGTGTTGAAGAGTTTGAACCATATAATGATTTCTTTTTGTAACTACTCAACATGTATGGAAAACCAAGATTGTACTAGAATTGTTCATTTGCATGTCACGTGGAAAATCTGTCGTATGCTTCCCTTGAATGGTTGAACTACCAGCAAATTGAGGAGTGTGTGAAGTTACTGTTAGATATATATATTGTGTAGGGTGTTATTTGCATTTGTTCCATCCTTGTACATGTATATATATTGGCCTTTGGCCCATTGGAATAGCAAGATGCTATATTCAAATATGGTATCAGAGCTAGGGTTTTGAAACCCTACCTCTTAGCCACTGATCGCCGCCGCCACATCGTAGCCGCCGCCGCCGCCGCTCATGTAGCCTTGCCGCCTGCTCAGAGCCATGCCGCCGCTGCCTCAGTCAGCCGCCGCCGTGCCGTCCACTAAGATCCGCGCCGGGTCGAGCCGCCGACGCTGCCGTCCTCCAGGCTGGCCGACGCTGCTCCCTCAAGCCAGCCGACGCCAGATCCTCGGGCCGAAAGCATACCGCCGCCTCCATGGCCGGATCGCCGGGTCGAGTCGCCCGTCGCCTCGCGCCTAAGCCTGCTTGCCATCTCAAGGCCTCAGCGCCGCCCTGCCCTCCTCAAGGCCTCACAGTCGGCCTTGCCACATCCCTCCCAGCCTCACGCCTTAGCCTTGCCACGCTCCATTCCCCGAAGCGGCGCTGCTGGCTGTCGTCGCTCGGAGGGCTCAGGGAACCCTAGGTTCCCTCACACGTGTCTCCTTTGCCGGGCCGACTACCAAAGAAATAGAAAAAAAAAAGAAAAGAGAAAATTTAAAAAAATCCAAGTGATGGCTTCTACCGAGGCTCATTCGCCATCCGCTCCCCGATTCGTTTTGATGGGACGAACTTAGGGAGTGGGCGTTCACTCAAGATTCACCTCAGCGGCCCAGCGTCTCTGGGTCATCTCATCGTGAAGCGACCTGTCGCCTCGTCCTACACCGCCAAGATCGCCTACCCTGCTTTGGTGCGGACGGGCGGGCCGCCAGGTCGATAATGTCTTTGCCGGAGGATGCGCTAGAGCTACTACCGACCGAGGTACACGCCACGAAGCGCCGGCAGAGGTCGAGGCTCGTGCTACCGCCATCCTAGTGGGTAGCATCCCGTGACCATCTCTATGGATGTGGCGGGCTGCCGACGACACGGCTTATGTGGGAGCGCCTCGAGCTCACTACCGGTAGACGAGCGATGCTATGTATCTCGATTGTGCACGGGCACATTCTCTTCGGCAGACTTGATGCCACCGTTGATGACTTCTACCGAAGTTGTCGAGGTGTGGTGTCGGCTTGACTCTCTGGGCGGATGTCCGCCGGACTGTTCTCGCTTGTGCGCGGCCACGCTCACCAGAGACTCACCGCCTCTACGACTTCTGACGCGTCTCGGCTGAGTTCGAGATGCGCGCTCGGCTCGACTCGCCACCCGCGCTCGAAGCTTGGTGGAGGCCCTCACGAGTGTCGCGTCTTGAGGAGACTCGTCACCGTGGCATAGCTCGATGCGATCTGTTTTATCTGCCTTCAAGATTTGCTCTTTTCCGCCCTCTTCAAAGACCGACCGTGACCCTTCTCCAGGCTCCTCCGGTGGGCATTGTTTACTGCTGCGGTCTCCATCTGCACCTCTTGTCGTCTTGGCCGCCACAGTATCGAGATTGTTACAAGCGGAGGAGGACCAGAGTCGTCGGGCGGGCGTCCCGAAGCGGCTCTGGAGGTTCCTCCCTCGAGGATGGTCCCTCGCCGTGGCTCCTCTGGTGGCGCCACACGCAGCCTTCTCTCACTGCCCCGGCGCCTCGGTGTCGGCTCATCCTCGGACTCCTCGGGTTACGCTCGTCGGCTCTTGCTTCTCGCCAGCCTTCCTCGCCTCCGCCTCCTCCCTCGTCAGTACCTTGTCTCCGTGGATCTTGGACTCTGGTGCTTCTTTTCACATGACACCAGATTCTACCCACCTTATTTCGTGCGGTCCACCGATTTTTCTTCCACTGCTCAGATCGCAGATGGTACCTCTCTTCCTGCTACTGGTAGAGGCATCCTTTCCACTTCTTCTTTTCATGTTCCTGCAGGTCTCTCATGTTCCTCGACTTACTATGCAACTTATGTCTACCGGTCGATCACCGATCACAACCGTCGTGTTGTTCTTGAGTCGACTCTTGTTGTGTTCAGACCGCCGCACAGGACTACGCTTGGTATCGGCCCTCGCGCCGTGATTCGCAGCGTCTTTGGGAGCTCGACCGCTTCATCTTCCTTCCACGACTCCACTGACCCGGTCGGCCACTACCACTACCTCGGCTCTTGCTGCGTCCTCCACTACATCTTTTGCTCGGTGGCACCATCGTCTCTGTCATCTCTGTGGCTCGCGTCTATCGCCTTTAGTTGGTCGTGGTGTTCTTGGGTCATTTTCGGGACACATCGTTACATTGTATGGGTTGCAAGCTTGGCAAGCACCGCAGCTCCTATCCCACTAGTGATTCTATTTCTACTTGTCCTTTTGATCTTGTTCACTCGATGTTTGGGGTCCGGCTCCTTCGTTTGAAAGGGGTCATCGCTATTATGTGATCTTTATTGATGATTATTCTCGTTATACTTGGATCTACTTCATGTCCGAAAGCGCGGCCTGTGTTCTTTCTATTTATCGATGTTCGCCACCATGGTTCGCGACTCAGTTGATTCATCATTCGTGTTTTTCGTCTTTGACTCTTTGGTAGTATCTCTCTCGCTACTTTGCGTCGTTTTCGCCGAAAGGTGGCACTCTTCCTCGATACTTTGTCCCGGTGCTCACGCCGAATGGTGTCTCGAGCGTAAACATCGTCACTTGCTTGAGACCGCTCGCGCTCTCATGCTTGCCTCCTCTGTTCCCCTCACTGGGCCGAGGTCGTCTCTCTCGCTTTTCGATCAACCTCTGACCTTCATCGCTTCTTCGTGGTTCTACTCTCATTGAGCGCTCTTTGGTCGAGCTCGAGTACGTCATCTTCGCAGCTTTGGTCATGTATCTGCTTTCGTTCTTCTTCCACCTCGTGAGCGCACTGTCGATCGCTACCGGTCGATTGAGTGTGTTTTCTTAGCTCTGATCTTGAGCATAAGGGTTATCGTTGTTATGACCACGTTGCTCGTAGGATGAGGATTTCTCGGATGTCACTTTTGACGAGTCTCGTCCTTACTACCCTCATTCCCACCGTCGGCCGGATTCTCTTCTTGAGTCGATCTCCTTTCGATTTTTCCGACTCTCGGCTTTCCACCACTGTTTCGCCTCATCCTCCATCTACTCCCTCCGGCTCCATCTATTCCGCCTCCACGGATTTTCCTTCTCGCTTTTTGTTGAGGCTCCATCTTTACCTTTGCACTACTCTCGCCGTCCTCGGCCTCCTCCTTCCTCTCCATCATTCTTTGGGTCCACTCGTCTTCTCCTCCCAGATATGCTCTTCGTGATCGTCACACTATCGGGCCGCTGCGCTTCCACGGCTTTGTTGCCACCGCTCTTTCTCGAGCCTCGACCTCTCAGTGAGGTCTTTGCCACCCCAGTGGCGGCTTGCGATGTCTGAGGAGATTGTCGCTTGGAGCGCACTAGCACTTGGGATCTTGTGCCCTTGCTCGCGCATGTTACTCCTATCACGTAAATGGGTGTACAAGATAAAGACTCGCTCGGATGGTTCTCTTGAGCGCTACAAGGCTCGTCTTGTAGCGCGTGGTTTCAGCAGAGAGCATGGTCGCGACTACGATGAGACTTTCGCCCTGTTGCTCACATGACCACCGTTCGTACTCTCCTTGCCGTGGCCTCTGCTCGCCATGGCCCATCTCTCGATTGAATGTTAAGAATGCCTTTCTCAATGGCGAGTTGCGTGAGGAGGTCTACATGCGGCTACCGGGTATTCTCGTCCTCGATGGTCCGGTTTGTCGCCTTCGTCGTTCTCTCATGGGCTAAAACAAGCCCGCGTGCTTGGTTTGATCGCTTCTCTCTGTTGTCACCGCCGCCGCTCTCTGCGGTGCTCATGACCTGCTCTCTTTGTTCACACCTCTCCACGGGTCGTACACTCCTCCTTCTATATGTGGATGACATGATCATTCTTGGAGATGACTCTCGGTACATTGCCTTTGTGAAGGAGCGTCTCGGTGGCGCTTCTTGATGTCGATTTGGGCCTCTTCGTTACTTCCTTGGGATTGAGATCACTTCTACGCTGAGGGCTACTATCTCTCCGAGAAGTACCTTGGGGATATCCTTACTCGTGCTTGTCTCACTGATCGGTAGTAGTGGATACTCCTATGGAGTTAGGTGTTCACCTTCGCCTCTGATGGTGAGCCTCTTGAGGATCCCACTCGCTATCGCCATATTGCCGGGAGCCTCGTCTACCTTAGGATTACTCGACCGACATTTCTCACCCGATTCACATCCCGAGTCGGTTTGTCTCGCTCACTCACTCCACTCTGATCACCTTCTTCGTGTTCTTCGATATCTTCGTGGAACCCTCACTGACGTCTTTTCTTTTCTCGTTCCAGCTTCTTTACTGACTTGACGTACTCACGATGCGACTGGGCTAGCGATCATTCGATCGCGGTCCCTTCTCGCCTATTGTGTTTTCCTTGGTTCCTCCTTGATTGCACGGAAAACTAAGAAGCAAACCTAGAGCTTCTCGTTGGCGCCGAGGTGAGTTGAGAGCCATGGCACTTTGTTGTACCGAGATCACACGGCTTCGGTGGCTCCTTGCAGATTTTGGCGTTTCGTTTCAAAGACCGACTCGCTTCTATCGATATAATCTTGCGACGTCGGCATTGCTCGTGACCGTGAAACATGAGCTTACCAAGCACATTGGAGTGGATGCTTCATACATGCGATCGCAGTGCAAGACCAAGTTATTGCTCTTCAGTATGTGCCTTCGGAACTTCAGTTAGCAGATTTCTTCACTAAGGCACAGACTCGAGCTCAGCATAACTTCTACCTCTCCAAACTCAGTGTTGTTGATCCACCATGAGTTTGAGGGGGGGTGTTAGATATATATATTGTGTAGGGTGTTATTTGCATTTGTTTCATCCTTGTACATGTATATATATTGGCCTTTGGCCCATTGGAATAGCAAGATGCTATATTCAAACAACTGGCATAATTCGTTTTTTTTTCTTGCTCACTTTTCAAGATCAATATATTTGTATTCTGTGTTGATTGGATGCTTTTGTTGCCCTTCCGTAATGATGAGCACTCATTTTGCTCAGGGCTGCACTTTGATCAGGCCTTATTTGTGCCAAACCAATCGCAATACAACAAGCTTGGTTCCCATTCATCACCGCCTTCAGACCGTGAGCAAATTGATTTGTCGTGGCAATTGTCACTTCAGAAGGTGTGGGAAAGCCTGCTTCATAGCAATAAAGGTTGTTCTAATCTTAATTGCAGTTAACCATCGAAACTGTGTTCTATTGTCAGCATGTGTTTTCTTTTGAAAGACACCAAGTTGAAGATGATATATGGACTTGAATGGGAATGGTGCAGGTCTAAATGGTGCAAACTCAAGTGGGACTAGTTCAGTTTTTGAATCCCTTCCATTGGCAATTAAGTGGCTAAGGGAAGCTGCTCAACAAAACCAATCTACTTCATTTCAGGTAAAAGCTTAGGCTATACTTTCAGCAATGTTCCATGGCAGTACCATATACTAATATGTGCGACTGGAATATTTCATCGATTCATAAATAGCTACTGTCTCATGGACATCACAGAATTAATTGTCAGTTTATCACATATATGTTGTAGTAACCATCATTGATTCATTTACCTCATAATCATTCTTTTTGTCATTTATTCTTCAATCCTTTCTGTTAGATGAAGACGGTAAGTGCAAATGTGAATGGTTAATTGTATTGAACACAACCCAAAGGGCAATATGTAGTACAAAGACATACACAAGAGTAGACCCTAGACTAGGAATGGAATACCACAAATTCCCTTAACACCGCCTCTCAAATGCAAAGCATATGCAATAGCATTGCATTTGAAAAGGTTGACACTAAAATAGGAAAAATCCAAAGTTTGAGTCTTGACAATGTCGTCGTAGCGTGGAGCTTTTGGAAAATATGTCGAGTATCAAAAGATCTCTCATCCGGAGGCGTGCAACAACCCATAAAGCACAAGGTGCAGGGGCTGAGAAAGCAGAGGCAAGCGAGCAAAGTCGACCGCGGCAACACGACAAAGAAAATAATAAAACTGACATGAATGGAGAGAGCTGTCAAATCAAGCTGAAGATGAATAGATAGAAGCATCACAGCACAGATCGAAGCTCGAGAAGGCGGCGGCACAGTGCGGAAGAAGCGTGGCGACTTTAGAGCTTGGGGCGGTGACTCAAAGAGAAGTGGTAGCATCATAACGACTTCTACGATCTACAACGGCTCAGAGAGAAGAGCGGTGGCTGCTGCCATGCGAAAAGGAAGGAGTAAGCCACACTGGATCCAAAGGACGCACTGTGGCCAGAAAAGCAATAAGCTAACTGACAAGGAATTTTTGGACTCGTACGGTTTAGACAAACTAAAAGATAGAGTGTGACGGACTTAGATGAACGCAACGGAAGCAACGACACTAAAAAGAAAAGACTCGGGATAACTAGCAGTAGCAACAGCATACAATCAGATACCCAACGGTAGCAGCCAAGACAACAAGGCCGCACCAAACCAGCCATTTTCTATCCCCACTCTCTCTCTGAGCCCGCCTCACATGCCGCCTCCATCCTCCCTACCTCCCACCTCCGACCGCCATCTTGACGCGGGAGCCGGAGATGTAGGCAATCGTCGCCTTCAGCTAGGCAGCCTTCCTCACCCGCCCGCTCCGACGGCCCCCGGGGCCCTACCACGCCTGCGCGGCGGAGGATGGTTTGTTTGCGGGACGGGGAGGCGCCTCCCTCCCGCGGATGCGATGCACTCGGTGCTCTGTGAGCCTCTCTGGCTATCCTGCGAGACAGCGACACGGTTGCCGGCGATGGACGAGACAACGGTGGCCTTCTTCCTCGGCTCTGGTGAGGTCCTGCTGGTGCACCTCATTCGGTACAGCTTCAAATCTGGCCAGAGGCGCAGCCGGTCGTCGTAGGGGAGCCGAGGCGGCGCGGCCGGGAGTAGAGGCGAAGTCGGCCGCCCCTGGCCCTAAGCGGCACCGGTAGGGGTGAGGCGGCGGCGGCAACGACGACAATGGATCCAGGCAGTCGACATAGAAGCAAAGTCGTCGGCGAGCTGATCCTGAGCCCGAATCTAGCGGCCGTCGTGAGCGGCGGTCAACGATGGATCTGGGACGGATCTGGGCGGTCGACGTAGAAACAAAGCTGTCAGCGAGCTGATCCTGAGCCCTCTGATCCGACGGAGACGACTTGGTGACGCCGATGCAGACTAGATCTGGCTAGATCTTAGCGGATCTGAGCCGGAGAAAGCCTGGCGATTGCGGATCCAACTGGACACGATCTGGCGGAGAGGTAGGGGAGCGCGGTGCCGGTGAGCCCCGCGTAGAGGTGCCGTCCTGTGGCGCCGGGCACCGCGCGCCAGAGGAGGCCCGTCGGGATGGTGGCATTGGGACCAAGGTGGGAACAAGGCGGCGGTGTGGGGTCTCGGCGGATCTGGCTCGAAACGAGGTTGATCTAGCGATGATGAACGCCAAGGTCGCGGTGGTGCCGGAGCCGGAGACGTCGGCGACGATGAGCCACAAGCGGAGACGGTGGTTGTGGACTACTATTGCTTCTACTGAGAAGAAGACTACGACTAAGAGTGTAGCCACCCTTGGGAGCGGAGAATGCTCCTCCTGGGGGCAGCAGCGGAAGACGAGTGGGAGGTGGCTAGACCATGGATCCAGGCTCTGATACCATATTAGATGAAGAGTAAGAGTGCAAATGTGAGTGGTTAGTTGTATTGAACATAGTCCAAAGGACAATACATAGTACAAAGACACACACAAGAGTTAACTCTAGACTAGGAGTGAAATACCACAAATACCCTTAACACTTTCACTGTGCATGCATGTGTGCGACTGTGTGCATGTGCATGTTTGTTCTTTGGTTCTATTATTCCGTGATATGGAACACCTAGCATTTTTGTTACGTGTGTGTGTGTGTGTGTGTGTGTGTGTGTGTCTGTGTTTTATGTTCCTTGATTCTGCTATTTCATGATGTAGGAACCTGTCATTATGTTGTATTTCTTCTCTTGCAGCTGCTTGCCCACTTGACGCTGATACATTTGCATTTGCTCTCTGAAATAGGTCTTGGTTACTGGCTCACTGCATCTTGTTGGTGATGTCTTGAGATTGCTCAAGAAGTAATTTCGTTTGGAATGATACATGGTTCAGATTGATCATTGAAGTGTCTGCTTACGAAACCAAAGCTGCTTGGTTCAAAAAAAAAAAACATAAGCTGGAACCTACATTAATTTATTGGGACCCACAGTACAACCACCTGGTCAGAAGAATGGAAGAATTGAAAGGCGTTTTGGTTCTGATGCTAACCAACAGCAAACTTGTTGTATTTCTCCATTTTTGTGTTTCTGCCTTTCTGGGCAATGTGTGCCACTGTAGCTTATTTTTTGTTCAGAAGAATGCCACCCAATTTTGGAATGTACAAACATTGAATAATATGATATCTTGAATAGCAGTGTTTTTGCATGTTCTCCATTCTATAAAATTTAATTGCAAATACCTTTTGCATTTGCATCCCCTGTTAGAAGATAGAAACTAAAGTAGAAAATTGTCAATGTTGGCATTTTTCCTGCATATCCATGATAGTTTTACTTTGCACAGAAGCACGACTGACATGAGTACACTCTCTTTTGCAGAATGAATTCTTGTCACTTAAACCAGATCAAAAGTAATCCTGTTTGCTGGTGACCCTGAGCAAAGGAAGATTCCACACTTCAGGTGAGAGATCAAAGGTAGGTAGATAATGTGAATCCTACACCACACCATCTTTTCTCCTGTTCTTCCGGTTCACAGTCTATAGTTACTAGAAAACTAACTTCTGTTCAGATCATTCCATAAGCTTATTTGTCATTCTTCTTTATTGCTGAAAAGTAATTCGTGTTCAGGGTCACACTTCTTAAAAAGGCCAATGACATGTTCTTTATGTTTACTCATTGTACATTGAAGTGTATGTTATTTACTCTTTAATATTCATCATACATGAACATGTTATGTGTGTTTACTGGATTTGTTAAGAAAGCACGTGTTTCTGGGTGAACTAAGAATAGATCGATCAACTTCTTTCTCAAAAAAAGAAAAATGACCAACTGATAACACCAGCTTTAGTTTACTATTACTTATGCAGATTTCTTGGACTATTATTAGTCATTAGTTATCCTTGGACACCAAATATAGTTGAACACTGTGTGTAGGAGAATAACCGCAAACTAGAACCATGCGAGGAGTAGCCTCCAAAGTTAGCATTTATGATGTGGCACATCTAATCTCACCTTTCTGACCTCTTCCTCTGGCTTGGAGTTGGAGCCTAGCCTCTTCTATTTCTCCCCCAACCTTCTGCCTCCCCAAATCAGGTTTCGGGTATTGCATTTTTAAAGCCTTCCATCATTTCTTGTGCCCACCCTCTCTTTGGCTTTCGTCTGCATCTATCCGGTTGCAGATTGAGAGCCGAAGACAAGTTATATTGATATCGTTAGAAGGGTTGTGCCAGCGAACTCTTATTAGCAACCGAGCAACATATTTTGCTAGGCATTACCACTTAGAATATCAGGATGACATTCTCTGGTACACAAGACAGGTGCAAGGCTTGTGACAAGACTGTCCATTTCATTGATCTCCTTACCGCGGATAGCATTCCCTACCACAAGTCTTGCTTCAGATGCAGCCACTGCAAAGGCACTCTTTCGGTATGCTCTCTTCTTGACATTTGTGATCCGTGATGC
This sequence comes from Hsuehochloa calcarea, assembly GCA_036346395.1. Classification (NCBI taxonomy): domain Eukaryota; kingdom Viridiplantae; phylum Streptophyta; class Magnoliopsida; order Poales; family Poaceae; genus Hsuehochloa; species Hsuehochloa calcarea. The sequence continues at coordinate 9,802,151 of CM070611.1, read as the reverse complement.
AAAGCATCAGCTTCTCACACCCCTCTATGATGTTCTGAATTATATGTTGTGCATGACCTGATGTTAAATTGTTGTATTTCTAGATGTGCAACTACTCCTCCATGGATGGGGTTCTTTACTGCAAGACCCATTTTGAGCAGCTTTTCAAGGAGACAGGCACCTTTGCCAAGAACTTCCCCACAGGCAAGCTTGACTTGCATCTCTCTTCCCCTGTTACTGTTATGAAATCACAACAGGAATCATACTTCTTTTCTTGCTGTTCAGGTGCGAAGGCAAACAATGACCAGGTACTGCATTATCACCATCTTTCTGATTGCTTTGAAAGCTTTGTTTAGCCATCCTCTGGGCCCGAGTTCATATTTTGGTAGTGAAAAGACTATGAAACAAATAAGCATTATGATCTCCAAATGACCCCCAGTATGGTTGGTTATCCATGCTGCCGATTCAAATATTTCATGGAGTACAATCACTCAATCAGCAATATCATGCGTTTTTAAATTTGTCATGAATTGCAGCTCATAGAATCTGTTTTTGTATGATAAACAGTCTAAGGTCCCCAACAAGCTATCCTCTCTGTTCTGTGGAACTCAGGACAAGTGTGCTGCCTGCAAGAAGACTGCGTACCCATTGGAGAAGGTACAAAATCTCCTTTCCCAACGATCATACTATCTCAGTTTTGCTGTATCCTTGCCTGTAGACAAAGCAGTGGAAACTTACGCATCAAGGCAATAGAGCGAAATGTTCATCTCTCAACTTTTGACAAACAAAAATAAAGTAGAATGCACATGCATGTACGAATGCATCATGTCAAACTTAACCAGATTTCATGATTAAACTTTTGACAGTATACTCATACGTCTATTTCTGTTTTTTTTAATGATTTCATCTTGCCTTGCTTTCCGATTGCATGTCTGAAATCTGATCATTTCAATTCCTTTGCAGATGACCTTAGAGGGTGAGCCCTACCACAAGACCTGCTTCAAGTGCGCTCACGGCGGCTGCCTCCTGACGACCGCCTCCTATGCCGCCCTCAACGGGATCCTCTACTGCCAGAATCACTTCTGGCAGCTGTTCAAGGAGACGGGCAGCTACAACAACTTGCTGAAGCCCGCCTTGGTGGCGAAGAAGAATGACAAACCCGAGGCCGCGGTGCCTGCAAAGGCAGATCAAGAGACGGAGGCAACCAAGGAAGAAGCGTCACCGGAGCAGGTGCCGGAAGCCGTAGAGGACCAGGAGCACTTATAAGAAGAACCTACACGCGATGCACGCAGGCATATACATGTTCCCATGTTGATGTTAGTCTTGTGTTGCTGCCCATATTTTTTGATCTCCTCAAGACACGCGTTGTTGGTCTCTACATCTTTTCATCTTGTCTCCTGCAATCCTGAATTCTGTATCTCAGTACCTGTGCCAACAATTCATGAATGAGAGGAAAATTTGCACAAGAACTGCAGATATTGAATATTGTGATTTGTAGATAACTTACTGGGCAGCATCTCTCTCTCGATCTTGGATAATAACCCCCATGCTATATACCAGCCTACCAGGTACACATTCTAATAGGAAGCTTTATATGGTACTGCGAGCTTTTTCTTTAAGACTTAGGCTCTGTTTAAAATGCAAGAATTTTCACATGAATTTTTGTAGGAAACGGTTCAATTCCTACAGGATTCCGACAAAAATCCTGCATTCTAGATAGGGCTTTAAACTGCGCGTTGGAATTTATGACATTTGCAAGTTGTAAATGTTGGAATCAACCCTCAATCTATTCGAAAGGACACCGTTTTGAGTGTGAGGCGCACAAAAGTACTAGGAAAAATACCCTGTTCAGCGAGAAAGCAACACAAAGAAGTAGATAGGTATTCACTAACAGAATTATCATGAAAAACATGAATTATCGAATCAAACTGAGTGTGAACTATGATAGTAAACATCTAGTAAATAGAGAGAACATGACTACGAGAGGACATAAAGCAGATCTAAGTATGGTGAAAATAATCATCAATAAAAATCGCATAGTATCGATGACCCTCTTTCAAAACGAAGGAAGCCGGACCCTAAACATCAGAGTGAATAAGATCAAAAGTATGAGCAAAACATAATCACTAGAGGGATAGGGAGCTGCAGCTGCTTACCAAGTTTGCAACTCATACAAATATAAAGAGATGCCACCAGAAACAAACTGTGGATGTCATGGGGATATGCTCTAGATTTTATGATGATGTGACAATTGGCAATGATGTTTACGGTTTGTCGTTTCACGTGTTTTCGATAAAGTTTGAAACTATCGGTGTGGTGATGCGACCGCCATAGCATGGCGGTCCGATCCAGTCCCAATCGGTCGGACCGGCCATGAGCGTGGGTCGGACCAACAATGACAAATGTGTCAAATGAGTGGGCCAAAAATAGAGGCGTAGGCAAGAGAGGGATTCTATTGCTCTTGGTCCCATATTTTTGGAGTCTCGATCAAAAGTTCTATTGGTTTTAAGTTTCAGAGGTTTGGATTTCGGGGGTTGAAAATCGGCTAAGTTCTTTCGGTGGTCGGACCGCCTATAGTTGGCGGTCCGACCAAGCAAGGTCAAGGTTCGATCGGCCCCGAGGGGCGTTGGACCGATTGTCACTTGAGCGGCTGGTCTCGGACCGATTTCGTCACTGAGGTCGGTCATGAGTTTGTCTATGTGTTGTTGATGCATGTTTTGACTAGTGGTCAAAGTCATGAGTTTAGGCACTTTCTATATGTTTAGTTGCATGATGCATGTTTTGACTAATGTGGGTCAAGTTGTGAAGAAACTTGTTCCTGATTCGATTTGCTTGTATATTGTTTCGTGCCACTCTGAGTTGCTTGGTCCGGTCAACGAAATGCCAAGCCCAAATCCAAAACGAAATTTGGTCCAACTTTTGATCCAACCAATGAAACTTGAGGATGATCGGATCTCTTAAGCTTTTACCAAAGAAGTGCACTAGGCTTAATTCAAGACTTGCTTGTGGGGGTTGATGGTCTAGATGATTCTAGGAGGTCGAGACGATCGACTCAAGTGATCTTTCAAGCAAGCATCACAAGATTGATTGATCTCACAAGATGCTTACAAAGCCACTCCAACAAGGAGGACAAGAGCTCACACAAGGAGCACACACACAATCTCTCAACCCTAGCTCCTCCTCTCCTCTCCTCTCCTAAAAAAGGAAGAGGGCTCCAATGAGTGCTTAGGGTTTTACATCTCCCCTTTCTATTTATAGGAGAGGCTAGGGTTTCACATTTGGGACCCACACACATGGGACCCACTCACATACATCTGTTGAAGCAAACGCGCTTCACCACGTGTAGGTTGATCGGTGCTCTCATCACGTCGCCAAGTCCTCCCGTCCAATCCCATCGGAACCTCCCGAGACTCGACTGACTTCCATCACCATGCTTGAGTCACACGACCTCACCCCAGATCCATGATCGTTCGGACCTCGGCTCTCCAAGCGTCGTCCGATCCACCTTACCGTTGTTGACTGCCAAGTGCCATGGTGGTTTCCACAATGGGCAACAATAAAGCATTGACATACATGGGAGAACCACTTCAAAACACATCAATGCCAAGAAGGCTCACCTTCAGTGATCGGCGATCGGCGACCCCTTCTTGCCGGTCAAGCCGATTTCAGGCCGGTCAGACCGATTCCAACGACGGTCGGACCGCTAAAAAGACTTAGCCAAATATTCATCTTGATCAACCTACAAATGAATAGAACTTTCAACCGGAACTCCAAAAATGATGCGACCACATCCGGAGACTCCACTTGCCTACACATCCTATTTTTGGATCACTCAAAAACCACTTTTAGGCAATCTGCGGACCGCCACCACCACGGCCGTCGGACCTCTTCCACTCAAGAGAGCCACCGTCCGACCTCCGTGGTCCGACTTGACTCGGTCTTTGTGAAGAACTTGAAGGACCAACGGCGAGGATGATCGAGAGTTGAGGTCGAGCGATCGGCGATGCCGAGTGAGGTCAATGAACTCAAGTGTGGTGCGAATAGACAAGGATGACGAAGGGACATTCGGTCTGGCGGGTTTGATATTTTGATCAACCTACACGTGGCGGAGGCGGCGAAGTGCTTCGCGAGATGGACTCGTAATCTTACCAAATACCACCTTGATGACCTTTTGCCAACCCGCGGCGTAAGATGACGCAAAGAGAAGCGGTTTAGGTCAAGAGGTGTTGAACACGTCGCTTTAAAATGCGTGCGTGTGTGACCCGTTTGTGTTGGGCCTTAACGGGAGCCCATTTGAGTTAATTTTCTAGAAGGTCTAAGCCTCCACTATAAATAGAGGAGGGATGTGGCTGCACCCCCTTCAACTCTTTCATTATTGTTGAAACCCTAGTTTTGGCTTAGGGAGAGGATTAGTGGAGGTTAGGGTTCTAGAGAGTTTTGATTTGATTTCGTGCTCTTGGTTTGAGCTTTGTCCTCCATTGATGGAGTGACTGTAAACCCAAACCCTATCAAATCAATCCAAAGAAAGTTTGCTCAAAGATGTGTCTCTTTGCCTTTCTTCTCTCTATTTGGTGATTTTGAGTCTTTCTTTGATTTGTGAGTTTTTGATTGATTTATTCACGTGATCTAGCTTGCTATGACATGTGAGAACACATCTAGGATCATCTTGATCATCAATCACCCACGAGCAAGTTTTTGGATCTAGTTTTCGATTTGACTCGGTTTTGAACCATCCACCTCTCAAACTGAAAAAGGTCGTAACTTTTCCAAGGATCTTTGCGATCTTCGATTGGAATAGATTCCTGACATCCTAGAGAAGGTGTGTACCAAGTTTGGAGTTGTAGATCAAAAGTTACATCTATTTGCAACTTTATTTTTCGAGCTATTTTTACTGTTCATCAGATTGGAGGTCAGACCGCCCAAGGTGACCGGTCCGACCGCCAAGGTAACCGGTCCGATCGCCATTAACATAGAGGTCAGACCGCCTAACACTTAGAATTTTAGCCCATGTTGATTTTGGTTGTTTTGCTTCGAGGTTTAGATTGGATTCAATACTAGTCTTCCGCTGTACTGGTATATTAATCTTCATAGCTTCCATAGCTATTGGAGTGAAATTTGTATTGAATCTGATCTTGATTAAAAAAGTGAGCGTGCTCCTATTCACCCCCCTCTAGTCGCTTTTCGGTCCAACACAAACCCAAGAACACCACAATCTACTAGTGACGACAAACGTGATCCACAGATGTAACCAAAACAATGGTGCCACTAAGTAAAGGAAGCGGTAGAGGACACGGAAAAAATAGAGACAGTGTTAGTGGCTGATTGGCTAGTGGAGACAACATAAGGAAGGTGTAGCCAGTTGAGCTCCCAAAGACGCTGCGAATCACGACGTTGAGACCCAGTACCAAGCAAAGTACCCGTGCGGTGGTCCTAGACACAACAAGAGTTAGACTCCAAAATAGCACGAAGTCGTTATCAGAAATCTGACCGACCGACTATTAGATTGAGGAGGCCGACTAGAGGGGGTGAATAGGCAATTTTAAAATCTTTTGGCTCAAACCGAGTTTTATGCGGAATTATAAATCAATTTGATTTTGCATAATCAAAGCCTAAATCAACTAGTCCTTACTAATGCACCAACAACATACACTATTGATAATGATAGCAACCATTCAGAAGACATGAAAGCAATTTAATACAAGGAATGTAAATTGCACAAAGTAAAATACAATAGAATAAACTACAATGACACAATGGCCTTCTCACAAGCTTCTTGAGAATATCACTAGTCCACGACGCCTCCACGCCGTCTAGGTGTCGGCAAACACCAAGAATAACAAGCCAAGCGCTTTGCTTGACTCTCACAACGTGCAACGAATGCACAAGCTCAAGTGGATACAAAATTCACCTCTAGATACAACACATGCAACTAGATACCTCTATTCTTGTTCACAAGGTGCAACACATGCACAATTAAGACGAGAACCTCACACTAGCTCAAGTGAGTCAAATGGGATACCAAAAGTTGTCTCTCAACCACCAAGGTGGATATTTATAGCCCACACACAAAAACTAGCCGTTGGGAGCAGAAACCCCAAAAATCAAGATTTACGGTAGTACCGCCGTACAAACTCTGGTACTACCGTTTTCTACTGTTTCATCGGTCGTACGGGTGCATTAACGACTCAAAAGCTACCCATTAAAGTTTTTTGTGTGGTAGTACAAAAGGCGGTACTACCGTTCTGCGGTAGTACCTCTCTTCTCGGGCGGTACTGCCGTAGTCTAATTTTAGCACAGACGACACTCGGTAAGAAGGTCATAACTTTTGACTCCGATGTCGGAATTGAGTGATTTTAGACTCTATGGAAAGCTTATTCAGAGAGCTACACAACTCACCTATTTTATTGATCTCAAACATATTTTATCAAATCAAAAGAACAACTCCAAAGAGCCACTACCATGGTCTAAGTCCAAAGAAATAGCAACAATCAATCTTAGACCATGTCAAGGGAAAATGCATGAACACCAACAATTTGTAAAACAAATTTGCAAACTTAGATCATGTCACAAGAAGTAGGTACATGGACTTCAACCATTTGCAAAACACATTTGCAAAGTATAGTCACATGCTACAAGAATTAAATGCATGAGCCTCGACTATTTGTAAAATATTTGCAAATAATAGCATCATACCACGGTGAGCTAGAGTAAGCGAGATTGAGCTATCAACATATGATGAGACTCAAGCTACTAGACAAGACCCCTCTTAATAGTACGACAAACCAATACTAGCAATCCGGTCTTCCAAACAAACACCAAAATCGGTAAAAGACTAGGAACACATCCTTAACCCTAGCTAGTCATACCTTTGCCTTGATCATCTTCTTAAAGCTTGATGACACACATCTTCGCTTTAAGTCCGAGTCATCGTCTTGATATGCATCAACCCATGATGCATCATTTACTTTCCTCCATCAACATATGATGAGTCTTCTCTTTACTTGATGATCAACTCATGATGCAATCCAAAGTCTTTATCATCCTGGAACATAACATATTCATCCAACTCATAGAAAATGTTAGTCCCATAATAATTAACATTAATTACCAAGATATACATGCATTAAATGCTTCTAAATAAGCTATTGCAGAAAGGTGTGGTACCACCGCCGTTAATCATGCGGTAGTTCCACTCTCGGGTAGTTCCGTTCACATATGGTGGTACTACCGCTTCCCTTAGAGGTCCAAAACTGGTCCTCTCTGGAAAAAATATACCAATGTCTATATTTCATAATATCTGGGCTGCGGTAGTTCCGCTCAAGATGGGGTCATATCGCGATGCGGTAATTTCGCCAAGAAAACTCCGAACTACCTTTTCACCAGGTGAGCAACCGAGATAAAAGGTGTCATTCTGTAAAAAATGTACCACCAATAAGATTTAGGTACGACCGGGTTGCGGTAGTACCGCACCACTATCTCGGTCATATCGCAGTGCGGTAGTACCATCAACAAAACGTCGGATACTACCAATTTTCACTGAAGACTTTTCCAGAAGCAAAACAAATGCAATGCATAATAAAAATAGCACAAAATAAACTTCAAACCACTAACCATTATCCCTATATTATCTTTGTATTACCATTTTCATGTTGTCTTCCATAATCCAGGACTAAGCCTTTAAAACAACTTGGTACACACATTAGTCACATAAACACAATTGCAAATAATTGAATATAAAACGATATGAGTATATATGAACTACACAAGTTTTATATACTCAAAGGATATGTTTCAAAGTAGAGATTTCCAATATATGTGGATCAAGAAATTTGGATCAATACTAATGAAACCACAAAACATAAAGTGAACTCTCTCAAATGTGTAATAAAAACATATGCACATATTCAAGTTAGACTTTTAGCGAGTTCAACCTATATTTTGGACCCCAGGAACACAACAAGATATAAGAATATGATGTCGAGTGCATACCTCTATGATTTTCACATTTTCGTCCAAAGAAGACTACACGATAGGTATATCAATCAAAGTGTTAGTCTCACATATAGATTCTCATTAATCATCAAAATACTCCATTAACTCATAATGACGGGTCTAGATTCTTCACCAACATAAGCTACATAGTAAGCTTGGGAACATGAGAGACTGTATAAATATGAAAGGAAGGAGTGGAAAGGGTGTATTGGCCTGCAACAGGAAGAGATGTACCATCTGTAGTCTAAACAGTGGAAGAAAGAGCTGTGGAACTCACATAAATGAGGTGAGTACAATTTGGTGTCATATGAAATTAAACACCGGAGTCTAAGATCTACGGAGACAAGATACCTGACAAGGGAGATAACGGAGGCAAGGAAGAATGCTGAGAAGCAAGATCTAGATGAGCAGAGCCCAATGAGTTTAAGGATGAGCCGACACCAAGGCGCTGGAGCAGGAAGAGGAGATATTGCGTGGCGTCACCGAAGGAACCCTGGCGAGACTCACCAGCTCCTGAGTGGGAGAACCTCCAGAGCCCTTCGGTGAACATCCACCCCCGCGACCCTGGCGCCTCCTCTCATAGCAGTCCTAGTACCTGTGGTCGTCACACTACAGTAGGTTCAGAGGAGGCCAACAGTAGAAACAACAAACACTGATGCCGCAGGAGCTAGAGGGGCCATGGTCGGTGCTAAAGGAACGAGTGTTGAAGCAGACAAGACAGCCTGCATCTGAGCCACACCACGGATACGAGTCTTCTTAGCACGAACACTCGTGTGGGCCTCCACCACGGTCGATCGCTGGTGGCGAGTCAGAAGCTGAGCACGCAACAGTCTCGAACTCAGGCCAGAGACGTGTTAGGAAGTCGTAGAGACGGCGAGTCTCCTGGTGAACACAGAGTTGCACACAATAGGAAAAGGTTCGGCAGACATAGGTCCTAGAGAGTCAAGGTGACGTCACACCGCAGACATTTGCTAGTAGAAGTCATCCACGGTGACATCAAGTTGTTGAAGGGGGTGTGCCTGGTGCACGACAAAGAGGTACATATCATCACTCGTCGGCTAGTAGTGAGCTCGGAGATAGCCCCACATCAGATGAGTTGTCGACAGCTCCGTCACATCCATGGAGATGACCATTGGCATACTGCCCACCAAGATGGCAATAGCATGAGCTTCATCACCCTGCTATCTCCTATAGGCGCGCAACTCAGATTGGTAGAGCTCTAGGGCCTCCTTCAGAGTATAAGTGGCGGCTTCCTAAGCAGCTTGATCCGCACCAGCAAAAAGAGTAAGCAGAACCAGTGGCATAGGGCGAGACGAACATGGTTGCTCGCCGGTGAGGTGACCCTAGAGACGCTGTTTGTTGAGGTGAATCCTCAGGTGAACAACTCACTACTAGAAGTTCGTCCCGTTGAACCGAACATGGGGGAGCGAGATGGCGAAGGAGCCACCAGCGGTAGCCATCCGGAGTAGAGGGGCGGCCCGAATTCGGAGCAGAGGGGCAGCCGGATCCGAGGAGGCAGGGGAGAGGGCTGGATTCGAGGCGTCGTGGAGGAGGAGCTCGGGGGCGAGTTGGATCCGAGGAAGCAGGGGAGTGGGCTGGATCCGAGGGGTCATGGAGAAGGAGCTCGGGTGCGGGCAGATCCAGGAGGAGGATCTCGGGGGCGGGCTGGAGGAGCTCAAGGGTGGGCGAGGCATCGTGGAGGGAGGAAGAATGGCGGCGGCGGCGGTGCTAGCAAGGAAAAGGATCGGGAGGGAGAGAGAGAGACATGGCTCTGATACCATATTGAAATGAATCCTTGATCTATTTTAACGGGTCAAGGGCCCAAAAATACATGTTACAGATGTAGATAAATATGCAAAGAACACGTTATACAAGAGGCATATCTAATGGTAAACTTGTAATTGGTTGGTCTCATGGTAGAAACAGAACGACGGAAGGGAAAAAGAAAACAAGACATTGCCGCTCCTTTTTCTTCCCCAATGTCAAATCATGTGTGTGTTTCTGATGGCAGCGGCGAGGTGCACGAAAGAGAAACACACGAGTGAAAACGGAAGAAGAAACAACCCAAGCCCCCTCTCTTGTCCAGTGTCATATCGTGCCCATGTTTCGCGCGACATAAGACGAGGCGACGGCAAGCAAAGTCGCAACGGGCGAAAGAGCCTCGCGCACTAGCAGATCCAAACTACGACCTGTGGTCGTAGGGTGTGATTTGTGAAATGTGTGGATGTTAATGTTTGGCCAAACTGATCCGAGCTTAGCTTTCATCTGAAGAGGCTAACTTAATTGGTATCTATTATGTGAGAAACGGCGGGCCACACAAGTCACGACAGTTGATGAGCTTTCACTCGTGACTCACCCATTCATTGTAGAATCTTAAACGTAAAATAGCGGTGGTAAAGCGCGCTTCGAGTGGAACATGGAGGAACTAAGCAGCGGTAACTTTTCCCTGCGGTTTGTTTGGAACACAATAATTTCACATAAATTTTACAGAGAATCTAAAGGAATTTCCGTCGGTAACACTTTCACTATCCACTTCTACTTTACACTTTTCAAGAGAGGCGTGCTGCAGCCGGCCGCAGACGCAGACGCCTGGCACGGCCGGGGCCGCCGCCACGCCCTGCCGTGGAGGCCGCCTCAGTCTTGCTGTGGTTGCCGTGCCTCGCGCCCTCGCCGCTGCGCCGTCTTGGCCGCGCTGTGCGCCGCGCCTCGCGCCTCGCCGCCGCTTGCCGTGCTGGTGTGCCGCCAGCGCCGCGCGCCTCATGCCGCCGCCGCCGTGCTGGCGCGCGCCTCGGCCCCACATTACCACTCCGTGCAGCTGTGGCGACCGGAAGGGATGGAGCCGAGGCGACGGGGAAGGGGGCGACGAGACGAGGCGAGGCGGAGCCGTGGAGGGGCGGCCGGGACGAGGAGTGGATGCGACAAAGTGGAGGCGACGAGAGGCGACGGGTGGATGCGATCTGAGACGAGGCGATGGGCGGAGCCGCGAAGCGCGAGGCGACGGGCGAACCGCGAAGGCGTAAGGAGACGAGGATCAGGGGCTCGCGGATGCGGCGGTGCGGCACTGAGAAAAGAGGGGGCGAGGGAGATTTAGGCAGGCTGATCAAGGCTGAGAGAGAGAGAGAGAGAGGCGGGGAAAAAGAGGGTGGGGGCCGGGAGCGGGGAGAGAGAGAGAGAGTCACTGGGGGGGAAAAGAGGGTGGGGGCCCGGGGAGCGGGAGAGAGAGAGAGAGTCACGGGCAAAGTGCGGTCTGGGGAAAAAGAGGGTGGGCAGGGAGGCGGGGGGAGAGAGAGAGAGAGAGAGAGAAACGGAAAAAATAGAGGGCCCGGGAGAGCGGGAGAGAGAGAGAGAGAGAGAGAGAATGAGAATCGCAGACCGGCAGAGGAATCCGTGGTGACCGATTGAGCTAAAGTTTTACTTTCACAAATCGAAAGAAAATTTCTCTGTAATAAGCACAGAGAAGCAACGGCTCCAGCGATCGTGCTTATAAAGCGAAGCACTGATCACCGATTTCTTCATCCACTCACACTTCACTTTGATCACGTTATTTCTTCATCCACTCACACCACTTGATCACGTTATTTCTTCATCATCCCATCTACTCTCCTTATTTCTTCAACATCCATCTACTCTCCTCATTTATTCACCATCTATTCACCCATTATCTTGCCAAGGAGCCGGAGCACCAAGGAGTTCGAGCGGTATGCTCTGAGGAGTCGTAGCACGAAAAGGACAAAGAGGCGACTTAGTGTAAGCTCGCTTGCCGCTCCCTAGTCCTCCTCCGGCTCCGACTCCGTTGATGCTCGCCATTCTCACCAAGCATGGGAGACTACGGCATGGATGACCGTCATATGGACGATGCGGAGGGCTACGAGGAGTACTGTGGCAATCCGAGCCAATGGGGCCTCCAGAGTCCTCTCCGCGTCCATGGACGCGTCAACATTGGCGGTCCGACGAAGGCGGTTGTTGAAGCACATGACACGGAGCCGAAATCCAAGACGGCCAAATGGTAGATATCGCAACTGTAATTATTGCCAAGCTAAATTATCCGCTCGTGCAACGGCAGGACAGGGCACTTGAACCGCACTACAAAGCATGCTTGCGTAAGATCGGGCGCAGAGCCGAGGGGAGGAGTACAAACGCAACTAAACTTGGAGGCGATGGCTCGTAAGTACTTGGGTATACAACCCGCTTTACGCTCGTGAGGAAATTGCTAGATATATTGTTGCGTAAGATCAACCGATTAGGATTGGTGAAAGTCGCTGCGTTGAAAAATGATCCAACGCGGCTTTTGCCCGCAAGACCAACATGTTAGTAGGAGAACCACTACATCCGATATTTTACGGATGTATCGTAAGGAACTAGTAGAGCTAAAAGAACTATTCCTACAAGTTCGGTTTTCTTTTGCTATAACCGGACATTTGGACATCATCACACGGAGAAGTGCCTACCTTAGTGTTGTAGCCCATTATTTAGACGACAATTATAAACTAAACAAGAGAGTCATAGGGTTTAAGCTAATTAACGAATCACACACTGGAGAGGCCATTGCCGAGGCGATACTACTACGTACTTGATGATTTTAAGATAGACAATAAGATTGCTTCTATAACTCTTGATAACGATCACCAACACGATCGCTATGAACATCCTCACCCTAAGCTTGCAGACGTATATTGGTGGTTATGTTCTCCACCGAGAGATGCGTATGTCATATCTTGAACCTTGTTGTTCAAGATGGTATGCGTATTGGCGGATTTTTGAACAATGTACGCGACGCCGTTCAGCTACCTCACAAATTCCCAACAAGTAACAACTAAGTTCATGGAGTCTCATGCGGCCAATGGGAAGGAACCAAGAAAATTCGGTCTTGACATGAAGGTGAGGTGGAACTCGACCTATATCATGTTAAAGAAGTTACAAGGGCACAACATATCATATCCATTTTGTTAACGCTAACTCTCAAGACAATGAACTAGTAGTTACTAATTGATTGGCGATTGCTAGTCATTTTCGAGAGTTTTAAAACCTTTTATAAAGCAACAAAGATGTTATCCGGTGTTTATTACCCTACCTCTCCCTTAGTTATAGAATATATTTGGTTAATTGCGATAAGATTGCCAAATCTAGGAAGGATCCGCTTTTAGGTCATCTTTACGCACTAATGCAGAAAAATTTATTAAATATTTTGGTTCTATTTCACACGTGTATTGCTTTGCTATCATTTTCGATCCTACTGAAAAGTTGCGAGTGTTTGCGGCTTCGATGCGGAGGAATAGGTGAATGCCTCGGTCTTGATTACTCTGAAGCTTTCGCACATGTCAAAGATGAGCTTTTTCGTGTTTCCGTATGTATCATGACAAATTTATGCGTAGCGAGATCGGATGCCTCACAAAGAAAGCGCGATAAGGAAAGAAAAGCTTGACATCCGACTTGTGGAAGAAGCTAAAGGGCAAGTCCAGCTTCGTCCTCTCAATCTCGAGCAGCTCCGTGTGGAATCTGTCTCGAGCTAAACCACTACGGAGCATGATGTTGCAAACATCGATCCCGATCTTCCGGTGAAAAGATAGACCGGCCGGGCTCGGGGCATAACTATTGGATCAACAATACTTACAGCAACATACATTGACCAAAGTAAAGCGGCAAATCAACAGTTCCTTCTTTGATTACCCCATAAGAAAATCTGCATCAATTATCAATACTAGTGCTTCGTCTGAACATCCCCAACAAATCCACACGGCTAAAACACAAACGCATCACACTGACGTTTTAGAGAGACGAGCCCAGGAAGAAGAGACGGGGAGCCACACAGAGAGAGAGAGAGAGAGAGAGACGGCAACACGCTGACGTTTTAGAGAGAGAGACCGGTGAGGTCACTGCAGGGGGGGTGAGGGAAAGAACGCCGCCTGTCTCTCTCCTCTCCTCCCCATGGAAAAAAAAGATGGGAATAATTGCGACAGCGAGGCGTATTCCCCGCTTGGGCGAACGATCGGTGTCTTGGAAAAGCCGAGCGCGGCCGCGTTCACACGTTCGGATCGGCGGGTCTCTGCTGACTGGCAGTCTGTCAGGCTAGGGCTGAGCGCAGAAAGTTGTTCACGCGACGCGAGTTTGGTCTCTCTGCGATCCTTTTTTGCTGGGAGTTTGGCTTCTGTCGTGAGGATTTTTACGAGAGATTGGAGTCATCATTTAAGACTAGGGATTTGGGTCTAGTGAGTCCCGGTCCGACCGTCCGAGTGTGTGATGACCATTTTCAGCCTCTAGCTGTGGCTCACTGACGGTTGATATCCAAACTTGCATCCCTTAATAATAATCCCACGCAAATCAAACTTTGACATGGAAAACATTAGTACTCCACGTAGGCAAGCCAGATGCCACGATTCACATGGCGAGCCCACAAAAGCCCGACCCAAACCCGATCCATTTTTAACCCCGGCGGCCGATACCCGCACGCTCTCCTCCCTCCCCCCCCTTCCTTCCTCTTCGTCCCGGCCGAGGGGGGACGAGAGGGAGACCCATGCCCCACCCCCAATTCCCTACCCCTCCGCCGCCGCCGCCCCCCGTCTCGGGCAGCCGCCGCCGGAGAAATTCCGTAGTTGGTCGCCGACCTCGATCTCCTCCTCCGGCCGCGCGGTCGGGGCCGCTTTACTAGTCGTAACCATCCACCACCACCACCTCCTCCTCCTGGAGATCCATCCGGGTAATATTTCTTCTCCCTTGGTGTGCCCTACCGTCGATTGGTTTTGCGTTACCCTAATCCGTGCCGCGAGGGATTGAATCGAGCGTTTCTGCGAGATTCCCCGTCCGGGTGTTGTGTTGTTGGATTTGCCGCGAATTCGCCTCTGTTGCTCGTGTAATTCGTAGCCATAGGGTAATTTTGCTGACGCTTGTGTAGTTGTGCGTGCGGGTGGGTGGTCGGGTGGTGGTGATGGGTTGCGCTGGGAGTTCAAGATTCATGTTTCTATCTGGTGACTCGCTTGTCGGTTTGGTGGTCGTAGGATTCGTGGTATCACGGGAGAAGAGATGAGCCTAATGCCCTCCTTTCTGCCCATGTTCTAGGATTTCTATTTGTGCGCGTTTGTGGGAAAGCATGGCTCATTAGGTTTTAGTGGTTGATTTCGTAGTTTTGTGGATAGCTTTGTGAGGGAGGGGACCGAGTTTTAGGCGTGATTATGTTGTAAGTGGTTTTGTGGATCATTGTAAGAGAAGCCTGTATTTCTGACACCTATGTATTTTCGTTGGATTTAGTTCCAGTGATTTCAACTTACGAATTCACTGGATCACCGATGATAGATCCAACTTTTCTTCTAAATAATTGTTCCCCCTTTTCTTTGAAAAGATTTTTAGTTTGTACATCTTCTCTGTGCTGTGATTGCATTAAAGTTTTAGTTGAGTTGCATTTCCTGCTTATTCCATGTCCCTACCTTCTTGAGTAGGCAACTCCTAGATTTTTGTATGTAATGTTTAGTTTGTGTTGTCAAATTTGATTGTTTTTTACTTAACTGCGTTAGTAGCACATTTCCTATTTCCCTCTTTAAAAAATTGCATTCTCTTGTTGACTGATAGCTCTGTAGATGGCCTTTTAGGAATTAGGACTTCGATTGATGGCATGTTAGGACTTGATATGTTTTTTCCTGTTATCAGCAAGATAGGTTATAGGTTAACTTTCCTTTGGTTTGTGGCAGTGCTAGTTGCCTCATTCCTGGGATTAAAACAATTGGTTGTGGCAGTGGCCTGGGAATGCGCTTGGTTCGGCTGAAAAGCTAACACATTGCTGTTAGCACCTTATTATCTGAGTTTTCTTGGAAGTAATTTCCTGGATCGGCCCGGTTTCGCTTTTAACTATATATGCTTTTGGGCCTTCCATAGAAATATTATCATCATTTTAGAAAATTGTAATCCGTAGATTCAAAAGGGATTCAACATTTGAAGATACAATGTGTGCCATTTACTTATGATGTTTTGACTACCTACCATATTATTATGGATGTAGAGGATCCCCATATTTCAGCTCACTACACTAGTTTTCACATTGATCTTAGAAGTAGAATTTGTGGTAGTTGAACTGGTTTCCTGTTATATTGGTTTTGTGAACTTTCCTCATTTCATTGTATCATAAGTGCTCTCATTTTCACTACCAGCTTGTAAATGGCAGCAGCCTGGTGAGATAGTTTGATTTTCACTAATTGATGTGTTTTTGTTTGTTTGCAGGATTTGGTAATAATGGGAGAGAACAAATGGATGGGAAAAAGATGGGAGGACATGGACACTGATGTCCTTGTGAAGATATTCAAAGAGTTAAACTTGGTTGAGCTGTCACCAGTATCTCAAGTTTGCCGTTTGTGGCGTTTGGCCTGTTCAGATCCACTTATATGGGGCACTCTTGACTTTGGGCTTCTAAAATCCAATTTTATTCAAACAAGAGCATCTCCATATATTTGGGTTGATGATAGGTCTGACAAGAGACTTACAAGAATACTACGGGTGGCTATGGCAATTAGCCGTGGAAATGTTAATTGCATGATATTCCATTACAATTTGTACATGAAGGATGAGCACCTACATTACATCTCAGAAAGGTTACTCTTTGTTAGCTTGTCTTATGCTTTATGAACGTTCTGTTTCTATATTCCTTCATATGGATGTATGATCTCTATATTAAATCTGACAATTTGATTTTCGGCCCATTAATTGACTTGCAAGTTACTATTAGGTATGTATATAGTCTAGGGTGTTCTTTGCATGTTGACAACCCTGTACATGTTATATATTGGCTTTTTGGCCCATTGGAATACATCAAGCCTCATTCCAACATGGTATCAGAGCAAAGTTAGAGTTAGGGTTTTGTTGCTGCCGCCCTCCTCGTGCCCTCTTCTCCCGCTGCTGCCACTTTTGCTCCACGCGCGCCTCCTTTGCTCCGTGCGCGCCCGGTGCAGCCGCCGTCGCCGTGCCCCTGAGGAGCCGCCGCATTCGGATCGATGCATCGGGCCCCTGAGCAGTTGAGCTTGTCGCGCGCACCCTCTGCCTCCGACGCCGCCAGCCTCCCGTGTCACCTCCATCCTCGTGGCCGCTGGCTACCGTCTGTAACGCCGCCGAGCCAAGCCTCTGGCCGCCCCTGAAGCATAGGATTGAGCCAAGCCTCCTGCCGCACTGAATCAGAGCATTGCTCTATTCTTTTCTTCGGTGGAGCCGCTGCTTCAGCTTCACAACAGCTCCACCGATCTACGTGGAGCTAGCAGTTTCGGCTTCGGCTTCACTCTGGCTCGAGCGATCTACGTGGAGCCAGTGGCTTCGGCTTCACTCCAGCTCCCCGATCTACGTGGAGCCGACGGTTTCAGCTACGGCTCATTCCAAAAGTTACAACTTATGGCTTTCTGTATAAAAATGTATTGTAGCTATGGGTTAGATGAGCTCTATAGTTGAGTCATGCTTATACATTGAAGTGGTCACCGGATTAAATATTATTGTCGTTAACTATTCTGTCTTGTTTTATCAGCTTTCGACACCAAGATAGCTGCCATTTTATAGTCATTCAAACTAGTAGAGGTCCAGATAAGGTTATTTGAGGGACTTTTTAAGTTGAATGGACTATGGTTTTTTGGTATCATTATTCTCATACCTTGATGAAACTCTTGGACACTCCTATGGTATGCCATTTTGCATTGAAGAAGGCTAATATTAAATAGTTCTGTACTTGTGTGTGATGTTTAACAGGTCTCCTCACCTAAAACGATTGGTTATGCCAGCATGGAACCGCATTACTAAGATTGGAATATGCCAAGCTATTCAAAGGTGGGAAGAGCTGGAGTCCTTGACTATGCCTACCATTGGGCATCCTCCGTATATTATGGAAGAGATAGCCAGGAACTGCAAGAACTTTGCAGAACTCAAGGTCATGGGCTCATTTGATTTCCTATTCGCTTCAGCGATTACCGCCTACCTTCCAAAGCTGAAAGTCTTAAGCCTTCGTTGTTCAAAAGTGACCCTGGGTGCCTTGCTGTGTTTATTGAACTCCATGGAATATCTTGAGGTTCTGAATATTTCCCACTGCCTGCTGTTTGAGAACGCAGCGAATGGGCGGAGGCAAGTGATTCATGAGCTGGATGGCCAAACTCTTGAGAAAGCTTCCCGGCTGCGGGAGTTCCACCACTGCCAGAGTAGATCATGCCTTGCATGCCAGCGGATGATGATGGATGATGGTATCATGCGGTGGTATAGGTATGAGGATTGGTTTTGGCGCCGGGATGAGGTGAGCTCACTTGATCTGCAAGATTATGGGAAGGTGTTTGATGCAGAGTGCGAGATGTTGACATCTGTGGATTAGATGCTGATCCGGCAATGAAACCTACCTCCTCATTGTAGAAACTTGTTGACCAGTCATTCATAAATCATAGCAAGCACCGAGAAGCCATAACCCTAGAGAAATGATGATAAAAATAATGTGCATGCGTGGTGGTGTGGTTAGCTTATGTTGTAAATGCATGAATAGTCTGTCTTGTTTGAAGGTGTTGTGATCATCTCTATGATGACTAGAATGTAAAACTCTGAACTATATGCTTTGAAATGATGTTGCATTGGACATCCGCTCATCGTGTTGCTTTATGCGCTGGTTTGGCTATTTCTAGGCCGGGTGGGCTGCCTTGAAAAATAATCCCGGGGTGGAACAAAGGAGCTCCTCGCATGTTCCATTTCCTGTGAAATTCCAGTGAAACTGTTGTGCTCCAAGCCGGTCCTTTGGCCCTTCGATTTTTCGTAGAGTTTTCTTCCTAGTTGTTTTGTTTTTGAACTAGACCTCCATTTGCAGGTTGTCTTGCTCCTCGTCTCTACTTATTTTCTGAGGTTGCGCCAATGAAATTGTTGATTATTCCTGTGATATTACACTGAAATGAGATAGCATCACTCTTGAAACCAATCATTAGGTGCAACGTCATCTAATGAATTAGTATGTGTTTTCACAAAGTCGCCATCATTATCAATAAGCTCCAAGTGCATTTGTACGTCACCGGTCTCACGACTCACTCTATACTGATACTGTTCTTTTAAGACATTGAAAAATGCTCCATAATACTAGACAAGAGGGCAAGCATATGGCTATTGTTCAGTCAAGCTGTGCTACTAAAGCAAGGCATATTATTCAGCATTTCAGCTGGAGCATGGAGAAATAGAAGATAGTTCTATTTAGAAAAGAAAAAAAAAACTATGAATTCTCTCAACAATTGTTGATTTTCACTTCTGAATTTGTCACTTGCAAGTCGCGAGAATGGTCTTGACGAGGGAACGCTATTATCATGTAATAGTTGAAGTGAATAGTATGTTTGGCACGGTACCTGAATATTCAGGTCTCAGTAATATTAGGGAATTGCATCTTGAAGTGTTGCATTGGGGTTGCTGTTATTTGGATGGTTTGCTTTGCGCTGAAGAACCACCAATACGGTAGCTGGAGGGAGAAGCTCCACAAGTATTGCTTGGTCTATCATGCCAATGCTATGCTCCTTTTTTCTTTTCTTTTTTTGAACAAGCCATCTCTTAACTCTGAGAATACTCGGTCTATCATGCCAATGCTATGCTCCTTTTTTTTTTTTTTTTGAAACAAGCCATCTCTTAACTCCGAGCATGGGCATTGGCCACCGAGAGCTCTTTTGTGCCGATTACACGAGACAGCCCACGGATGGGCCGAATAGCTCCATTGCAGCAGCAACAGAAGGTGTGAGATTTCATGAGTACTGTAGTTGAATAATCTAGAATCATCATTATGAGTTAATAAAGTATTTTGGTAATTAATAACAATTATCATATAGATTAATTTTTTTATGAGCTAGTGAAATAGGTTAAGTCTCGTGATGATGAAGGTTTTGGATGATTGAATGTGTTGGAAGTCATCAAGTTATGTGATCAGCCTAATGTGTTGATGCTCAAGTCAAGAACCCGGTTTTGGAGAGAAGATGCGAGTCATCATCGAAAAGTTCTAAGCGGATACACAAGGCAAAAAAGGTATTACTAGCGTACGCTAAGGGTGTGTTTTTTTAGTTATTTTACCAGTCTCGGTGTTGGTTTGGAGATCGGATTGCTAGTGTAAGTTGTCGTACTATTAAGAAAGGTCTTGATTAGTAGCTTAAGTGTGTCATGTAGTGGACGGTCTGATCGGTCCCCGCGGTCTGACCTGGCTATGTGCTGGTCAGACCATCAGGCGGTATGACTGGTGGGGTTGCGGTCCGATTGGAAGAGTGGCACTGACCGGGCATGTGTTGCTGATCTAACCAATCCTCGGTTTGACCCTTTGCCCGGTCAACGTTTTTCAGTAGGTTTTTTTCCTCTGGTATTGGCAAGACTCCTTAGTGGAGCGGTCTGACTGGCCTCCAAGCGGTCTAACTGGTCCTATTGTGGGCGGTTAGACCGGTTGAGCCTGTAACATCTAGTTTTTTTTTATAGCCATTGCAATGAGGTTGGTTTGACCGGTCATTTGTTAGCGAGGCTGAGGTCCTTGTTTTTCAGGCAACTTTCCCTCAAACGGCTAGTTTCTTTGTGTGGAGTATAAATACACATTTGTGGTCAATTGAGTGAAGATGATGGTGCTATTTTCCTTCTCCCTTGAGCTAAGAGCAAGCCCTCTCTCCTCTTTATGTGCATGTGTTGCACCTAGTGAGCTTGGAGAGGAAAATCCTTATGCATTCAAGGTGTTGGCTTAATTTATGTAGTTAGTCCAATTCATTTGTGTTTACCTCAATGTGGATTAGGAGATACCAACAATTCTCCAAACACCACGGGAAAACACATTGTGTCATCTCGTGTTTGGTTTGCTCCTTGTGCTCATTTACATTATTCCAATTTATTTTGATAGAATTAAATTATGTGCTTGACTTCTTAGGATTGCAAACCTTGTATCAAACTTAGGTGGTTGGTGCACTTAGTTGTGACTAGTTGATTTAGGTTTTAGGTGTGGAAAACCGAATTGATTTACATTTTTGTATAATACTCGATTTTGACCCAATTTTTTTTAAACTACATATTCACCTACCTCTGGTCGGCCTCATCGATCTTACAGTAGAGGGAGTATTGCAACTACAAAAAAATTTGTGCTAAAGGATTGGGTATCTTGTGCACCTAAAATTTATATTTTATTCCATCAGCACAATAGTCTTCAAGCTTTTGGGTGGGCTCGTGGAAAACAATGGCAAGTTTGAAAGAAGAGTTTAGAGACACATTTTTGTTTATGTAAAAAAAGTCATATATTGAATTAGGTGATTTATTTTAAAAAAGGAAACACTTCATCGCTGCTATCACGTTCGACCAAACGTGTTAACAATACGTGAGTGTTCTCTCTGGCGATGATGACGACTTGCTGCTGGTGGCGATGAGAGCGCGGTGGCCACGGGTTCGAAGGAGGATGGTTAGTGGCATGGCGATGTTGAGGCTAGTGAGTTAGGTTTTGAGGCTAACAGATTGGGAGTAGCCTGAACGAAGTGCGGTGAGGTGACGAAGGCATCATCCGACCATGGAAAATGAAGATAATAGAGCGCTAATTGCGTACTTACAAAAAAGTACATCAAATCCAGGTTAATCCTCAGTGTATTCAATTAGTAATAGTCATCGATACAATGTTTTTTTATAAAAAGACAACAAAAAATCATCAGGAATTCAGGATCCACCTCTTAGAAAATACTCGTTCGAAGCATAGCGTATCCCAATTCCACATACACAAGGGCTCATATTCTCGAATTTTTTGCCGACACGGCCGATTTGCACGTATTAGCAGTTTTAACCACCGCCCGCGTGGCGGGCGTGCGCTTCATGGCGCCCGGCGACATCGCGTGCGGCGCTGCGCCGGCCACACGCCCGTGGCCGGCGCAGCGCCAAGCGCGCCACGCTTGAACCCGCCACGCGGCGCCCCCCAGCGCCCCAAGACGCCACGGCCTTGCCGCCACTTCTCGCCGGCCGGCGCGGGTGGGCATACGGCCGCGCTGGCGCATATATTGGAGAGCGATCGCGCGATTTCATTTCGCAGTCGCTCGCTCATTCTTCTGCTAAGTTCATATTGCAGTCACTCGCTCGCTCCTCTGCCCATTCTTTTCTTTTCATGCGCTTGCTCTCTCGATTATATTTCAACGTTATTAACCGCCGCCGCCCTTCGCAGTAGGTTTATCGTAATTTTTAATTTAGCTACATTCTTCTATGTTTAATTAGCCACATTGTCAGTAATGTTCGCTATGTATGTTTTGCTAGTCATGTCTCTACCGGAGCTACTAGAATAATTCTACGATGAGGACCACCGGTGCAAGCTGTGGCTCACCGCTGGCGTGGATGGCCCTCGCCCTGGCGCTTGGCGAGGAGGGGACGGTGGGCGAGAGCGATCGTTACGTCCCGATCCTCCGGGAGACGGGCTTGTTGCCCTTTGCGAGGATGGTGTCCTTCCAACGTGGGTTCACCCTAGACGGTAGCCTGTTGTCCGCACTTGTGGACCGGTGGAGGCCCGAGACGCACACCTTCCATTTTCGGTGGGGTGAGATGACGATCACCCTAGAGGACGTCTCGTTCTTGACTGGTCTCCGATCCGGTGTGCCGCTTGTTCCGACCCTCCGAGAGCGGATCGAAGGTCAGCCGAGCAGCGTTTGGCCAACCTCTGCCGGAGGGTGCACGTGGCGCCCTCGGGCTTAGGTGAGGCGATTCGGCGAATGCCGCGCAGGTGCACCCGGGACGCCGTTAGGACGCATCTCGTTGCTTACCTTCTCCAGCTCTTTGGTTGGGTCCTGTTTCCAACCACAAAGGGCGATTTTTTGAACCCCAGCTTCATCCGCGTCGCCGAGTCTTTGGTTGACGCGGGGGCTGAGCCGATGCCGATAAGATACCGGGATCGGTAGCCCTTTGCGCTTACATACCGAGGGTTGTGTGACGCCATGCCAGGGCGCACTCGTAGCAACTCGGTCGTGTGCTACGTGCTCCTGCACTGTGGAGTTGGGAGCACTTCCTGTTGGCGGCCGACCATTGAGACAATGGCAGCACCTGCCTCTCCCACATGACCACATACCACATGACCCCATAGACGCGCCCACCATGGGCTTACGGTGGGCTAGCGCGGTCGTCTGCTACCGGGCCAACAGAAGACCGGCGAGGTGCTACTCGTTGTACCACAACGAGTTCGAAAGTTATTGCACGAGCGACATCATCCGTGTCCATGGCATGCTGATTTTCGCCGCGGTTGCGCCGCACGGGCTGTCTGCGCAATGCGTCGTGGATCGATTTTTGTGGACGACGACCTGCCACCTGGTGTTCTCACATATGGTGGAGCCTTACGCGTCGCAGCGCGTGTGCGACGATTTTGTCGATACCGGCTGCGTGCCCCGAACAGCGGGCCCTCGAGCGAGCCAGACACCTGTGAGTCAAATTTCATCCAAGTAATTTTGCGATCCTTACGTCTTCTTTTGTAACATTAATCATTTCAAAAATGCAGGCAATCGAGGTCGGGTGGGCATATTTTGGGCTGGCAAATGCACCAGCACCAGTGGATTGCGACATGGATTCACAGGATGCACGTGGATGTATGGCATGAGCAATGTCCATATGACCTCGAGTCGTGCAGCTGCGTACATGGAGTGGTACATGCCACGAACGCGCAAGAAGACTCACCATTCCTCCTCCGAGCGCCCGAGGAGGTGACATTTCGACGACGAAGAGAGCCTCCGCAGCGCGTCACGGCCGTCCACGGCGCTTCAAGACATGACGACACCGCACGACACTTACAACCTCCGTTCGCGATTTTGTTGACGATATTCGTATTTTTGTTAATGAACTCGTTACATATGTCACTACTGCTTGGAGCGCGGGCGGTGCGCGTCCAGAGCGCAATGGACGAGGCTCAACTCGGCCAGATAGAACCCCGCGGCATATAAAAAGTTTTGAAGCACATCTCGGCGGAGATGAAGAAGATAATAAAGAACTTGAGCGTGGTCGTTCGAGGGACGACTTGCGCGCCGGACGCACGGCGGGGGCCGTGCTCACCCGCTAGGTCACCACGACCTAGCGAGTCCGGCAGCGCCGTAGCGTTCCCGTCGGTCATCTGCGCCGTGGTCGCCGCACGTAAGTCGCTATGTACAAATTTACATTAAGTTTTGTAATTATGCCTTACGCCCGCTAACATCATGCCGTTTTCTCGCCGTAGGTCCATCGGGATGAATCACTTATGTCGTCCGGACCCGTACACGACTGCGCCGCCCTCGGTTATCCGTGACCGCACATCCGGAGGTACGAGGTTCTTAGTTTACATCCGAGTGTTCATTTGTACTAACATCGTTTCGCCTTGCGACCTTCACCCACAGGGGTGACGGCGATTCACATCGACCGATGACGACGATACGGGCCTCCCACTCGTACCGAGGGAGCAAGACACGACGCCAGTGGCAAGGACAATGGCGGCCGGGGTTTTTAGCGTCGCAGGCGAGCTCCTCCGGTTCGCCGCCCCGTGACGCTCAAGAGAGATGTCCTCCGGTTCGGTGCCCCACGGTATACTCCAGCGAGTTCATCCGCGCACCGGAGTTGCGTGAATCGCACCCCAGTGGTTTTCTAGCCTCCGTCGTGGATGAATTCCTCGGAAGTGTCCCCTGTGCTCCAGACGTCTCATCACGACGACATGTACGCCTACCGACTACGCCCGCACTCGATCCATCGGTCCACCTCCGCCTCAACGGTCTCCGTACCCGTCCAACCGACACGCGTTCTCCGAGCGGTGGACGATTCCACGGGTCATGCTCTACAAAAACAAGGCAGCGCCGCGACGCGACGCAGCGCAGCAGAGGAGAGAGTAGTGGCTCGAGCGAGTGGCCGTATAGTATCACGTGTTATGCGATTTTCATTGTACTACATGCTTATTATCGCTATTTCGTATGAGTGTCTTGTTCGTATTAATCAATAAACGTACAAACTTTTTGTATAATGATTCCACTCCATTAAACCTTCGAGACCTCTCGTGGCCTCCTGAGACCTCCTTTGTATGAAGTACATTAATTGATCTGTCATTTAAAGCAAAGTTATATCAAAAGATTCTTAACAAATAAAATAATACAAAAATTACATAATCAAATACACTTTGTCAAACACAAAATTTTCATTTTTTTGACCTCATTTGCTATAATTTAAAATTCCGGGAGACGGGCTTGTTGCGATTATGAAGATGCCGTACAACATGTGGGTAGCTACTATTTAACGATGTGTGCTACTTGTCTCCGCGGCGCCATAGCAAGGGAGCCTTGTCTCGACGTCGGTGGGTCTCGGTCGAAGGAGCCTTCCCTTATCGCGGACTCTCCACGTCGGCCGGTATGTCGGTCGTGACGTACCTGCGATTGTATGATGTAAGTACATCGTACAGTACAAAACGTAACAAGAATGTCAATTGTTCATAACTCACGTCGTCCATGTAGATTGCTCCCGGACGACCGGATACGCTGTGGCGACCGGGCTCAGCCGCATGAGCCTTTCCTTGCCCTTGTCACGGACCGCCCACGTCGGCCGGTGTCTCGAAGTCGCCCATGTCTGCGTTTGCATGATGTAAGTGCACCGTATAGTGAAAATCATAAGAAGGATGTAATTTCTTCATAATCGACGTCGTGGATACGGATGGCCTTGGGCGACCGGATCTGTTGTGGCGGCGGGGCTCGACCTCATGAGCCTTTCCTTGCCCTTGTTACGGGAATGTCCACGTCGGGCTGGTGTGTCGAAGTCGTCCATGTCCTGCGTTTGCATGATGTAAGTACACCGTATAGTGAAAATCATAAGAAGGATGTAATTTCTTCATAATCGACGTTTGCATGAGCCTTTCCTTGTCGTCGATATGGATTACGCTCGGAGTTTATCGGGTCCATCGGTGCCTCCTCATCCGTACGTAAGGTTTCCACCGTGAGAAGTTCTCGCCCGCACCGAGTAGTTTAGCATGTACTCTGCTTTGGATGAATGCCCCGTCGTACATCTCGGGGCCGTCAATCCATTTGGAAGAAGTGGCGCGCATCTCGGCCGCATTACGTGGGGATGAAGTTAAAATTGAAGGAATTAAACATTGGGAGGAAAATCGATGCGCGCGAAAAAACGCTTACCATGTAGTGGCCGCTTTGTAGTACGCCCGGCGCCGTGTCAGGTGTGTGGATGAATGATCTCTGCCGGTTCACCACACACACACTCGGACCGCAAACGTGGTGGCACTGAGCATCTTTCATTGAAAAATCCGGTATTTTAGCCGCTTCTCTTCCGCAAGAAGCGCTTGTGCTTCGCAACATCCTCTTGTAGAAGTTTGCCAAGAGTCCATAGCGGGTCTCGTATAATTTTGCGCTTTACATAACAAGCAAGACGAAAAACTTTAAATTACGACCTAATCGAATGACGACCGGACGAACTAGGTCTCATTGGGACAATCCTTCATTGAGTGCCGGGGTCTTGCATATCCCGCACTTCACCGTGCGGCTAATATTGTACGTTGACTAGCATCCATGTCATTCGGAAGCGCCCGCGTCTGCCGTCGCCCTTCCCTATTCTCTTCAAGTCCTGTTGGGACCCCATGCACCATGTCGGGCCAAAGATCCTTGTAGTTCATTTCCAAACCATACGAGTGAAACTCTCCGCCCATGTACCGAATAGGTGCCGCATGTCGAGTACTCGTGAGATGTATGGTGTAGCCATCTGCCAGATTTGCGCACATGCCTTGTACACGCAAGCGAGCATGGTTTGTGGAAGAGCTTTGACTTGTTGCGGTGCATGTCGCCACATCACCTGTGGTGCATGCCTGCTTTCTTTCCCCTAGCATGACTATTGACGATTTACGCCGAAGCTTGATCTCGTACTTTACCGAGGCCGCCGATCATTCGTGCATTCGGGCCTTCTCCATCTTCCGATCCATGTGTCTCTGCATGTTCTCGGACCACTGCTTGCCTTCGTCCATCTGTCGCTTGGCTGCGGTGGCTCTATTCACGAAATAACCAACGGTGCGAGTCCATGTCTCCTGGACAACCGCAGTGATAGAGAGCCCGCGCACACCTTTCAGACGCTATTGTAGACCTCGGACATGTTGGTCGTCATAACGCCGCACTCGCACCGTCACATGTCATAGAGGAGGGACCATTTCTCTAATTCGGGGCGTGGTCGTTAATCCACCGGGAGAAGGTTATGGCGCTACTAGGTTGCTCCTCTCCGGAGTGGACTCCTTGTATGTCTCGTGGTCCTGTTCAAGGTCTCTCCAAATAGACTCAAACTTCCGTCCGGTTCTCGCATACACAATGCCATGAACGTCTTCATGAGTTCCCGATCGCGGAACCGCGTGAACAAGTTAGATGAAAGATGCCTCATGCACCACCGGATTGCACGTCGCTCCATCGGTGAGATGGATCCATCCCACGCCGCATGATGTTGATGGCCGCCAACAACCCGAAGATTGCGGCTCGTGACTAGGCGAGCGTTGGCGGTCTCCCACCACGCCCTCTTCACGTTCTCCAAGAACCACAACCACCGGATGTGTTCTCGCTCTCGACAATGGCAAATGCAACCGGAGAAGTTGGTCATTCGATCGGCCGCCACCGCGTGAGGATGGTGCCCTTGTACTTCCGAAGAGAAAAGTGCCATCCATCGTTAGCACGGACGGCGAAACTTGAAGCCCCGATGGCACGGCGAAAGCCCGAACACCCTATCCAAGATGAAGTGGTTGGGCCCTTTTGAGCATCTTCACGGTCCGGCTTGTTTATGTACGTCGTCGGTTTGATCCGCAATCGGTGAAGCAATCTCGACAAGGTTGTACGCCTCTTCGTATGTCCCGTACATAGTCTCGATGACTTTCTCGCTGGCTCGTCGAACCTTCTCAGTAGCTAATCGGATAGCCAACTCGATTGACGACTTCCGACATCATCGGCTTGGGGAGACGGACACGCCCGCCTCAACTAGGTGCGTGATGAGGTTTGCAACATATGCGAAGTCACGTTAAATCTTCGCCGCAGCAGGCTCGCCGAGCTCGCAGTGTGTCGATCGGCTCCTTGACCGTGAAGACCGAGCCAAAGATCTTTGCTCGAGAGCCCGACCTTGCTGTGGCAACCTTCTACTATGCACTTCATCGCAGACTTCCTAGGTTGGACCGTGCACTCGGTACACTACCGATGGACAAAGCGCATCGTGCTATAGCTTGTTGCACGACCACCTTGTTCGGAAGCGCCGCCCAACTAAGAGGGTGTCGGCTTCAAACCCCACCGGAGCCTTCTTCTTGCGACGAGCTAACGACCGCGCGATATCATCAAGTCTCGATGCCACGTAAGGACCACCGGCCGTGTGCGTCCTCGTCGGTTGCATTCATCCGAGCTTGGGTCGGTGTCCTCGTCGGACTCCAACCCGAGAGTCTCGTCCCAGAGATACTGTGGCGGTCGATGCGGTCGACCACCATGTTTCCCCCTCATTTGGCTCAAAATTAGGCACGGAACTTCCTCCGAGGCAAAGACATTCCGTCTTTGCCATCTTGAGCTCAGTGCGCTTGCCCGCTTATGCAGCCTCGACATCATCGGGGTTTCGACGCCTATGTACGAAATTGACGTACACCATAGGCTTCCGTGAATGGCCGCCTCGGACCGGGAGACAATCTTCATGTCTCGCCTCCATGCTATGCTTCCATCCACCTTCTGAGCTCCCACACATATTGGTGCGGTGATCGCCTCAATCATAACTTCTTCGTCCTTGGCTCGTGAGGAACTCCTCCGGATGCGACCGCAGCACTTCGTGAATATTCATCGCGTGGAGCCCTCCGCCGGACCACCTTGTATCGGCATCTCGACAGTCCAACCCATCGTGTCCGGCTGCACAAGCCCATCGCCGTAAAACACAATCAAGTCTTGCATGTTCGAAAATACCTAAACCCACAACAACCACTAAATAATTACGACTAATTAATTAGCACTAAACTAATTCATTACTCTTGAACTAACTAATTACGACTAATTAACTATCTCTAAACTAACTAATTACGGTTGATTAATTACCACTACAAAATACCAACTTTATTTCCACTTACTTGATATCTTTGAACGATGAGTACTAAACTAATTACGACTAATTAATTAGCACTAAACTAATTTATTACTAGTGAACTAACTAATTACGACTAATTAGCTATCTATAAACTAACTAATTACGGTTCATTAATTACCACTAAAAATACCAAGATTTTATTTCCACTTACTTCATATCTTTGTAACGATGACTACTAAACTAATTACGACTAATTAATTAGCACTAAACTAATTCATTACTAGTCGACTAACTAATTACTACTAATTAATTACCCTAAATTATCTAATTACGACTAGCTAACAAAGACTAACTAATTACGACTACTAATAACTAAGAAAAGCATAACACAAATTACCCGCCTTCTTCGATGAAGTAATTAATCACCCTTCCGAGGAAGTAATAAATCACCCTTCTGAGGAAGTCATAAATCAAGGCCGAGTGACGAAGCGAAAAACAGCTTACCTCTAATAAAATTAATTATGTTACGTTCTCGAGTTCTCAACGACGAGCGCAAGAACGAATCGAAACACAATTGATATGACCAGAAGAGCGAGTGCGAGTCCCAGATTTATAGCCGAGTGGAGGAGGAGTCGCGCCTTGGCCGGAATTCGTAAGCATTGGCGCCGGATTTCTGGACGGGGGCGACGGATGTGCGGAGGAGGAGGATAGACGGTGGGAAATATCGTCACCCCAACGTTTTTAATTCTCCGTCAACAGTTCGGATCGTGGCGATGTGTAGCGGGTGAGAGAGAGGGCTACTTCTATTCTTTCGGGAAAGTTTTGACAAATCAGGGAGGCGGACGTGGCGATGCAAGCGCTGCATATGAAGTACATTAATTGATCTGCATGCGAAATCAAAGTTGTATCAAAAGATTCTTAACAAATAAAATAATACAAAATTACATAATCAAATACACTTTGTGTCGAATGCTACACAAAAATTTTCATTTTTTTATAATCTAAAATTCCTGAAAAAAATAAAAATGAGAATTATAAAAAAATAATAATCCAATCCAGTGCTTGGCGGCGGTAAAAGGCCATGACATGGCACATACACAAGGGCTCATATTCTCAATACACTGTGCAAATCGACCGCAAAAAATTCCATATTCTCAAAGTGATATGCATACGGAAGATTTGGCATCGAAACCTCCGCTACTGTATCTAACTGATGGAGCCCACAAATCCTTAACTCACTCGTCAACCAGCATGACTTCACGTCCTGGGAAAAAGAAGCCTTTTCCCTTGTAAACCTGAAGATATTTTTCCACCCCCTCCTTCGCCCGAGCAGCCGAGCTCCAAGTCCGCGAAAAGACCAGAATACCCCTCCCCCAGAGTCCAAATTCCAAACCGGAAGAGAGCCTAGCCTTTGCCAGCAAGTCAGACCGCAGGGACGCAAGCAAGCGGCGATGGCGGTCGTGGAGCTGTGGCAGACGCTGAAGCAGGCGATCGAGGCGTACACGGGACTGTCCCCGGCGGCCTTCTTCACTGCCGTGGTGGTCGCTGCCGCGCTGTACCATGTCGTGTCGGGGCTCTTCGCGGCACCGCCCCCGCCCCCGCCGCGCCCGCGCGAGGAGCCCGAGGCGGAGCCGCTACCACCGCCCGTGCAGCTGGGAGAGGTCACCGGGGAGGAGCTCCGACAGTACGACGGGTCTGACCCCAAGAAGCCCCTCCTCATGGCCATTAAGGGCCAGATCTATGACGTCACACAGAGCAGGTCTCGTCCATACCCAGAAACACTTATCTTTTCCTTTGTAATCGCAGTTCTGATGCTTCGATTTTGGGATGTGGTTGTCCGGTTATCCTGTAGTCAGTAATCGTCTAACTTTCTGTAGATGTAACCATAAAACTTGTCCTTTTGGATGCTGGGAGTACCCCAGGCGATAAATTTGCTGGGATTTGTGTGAAATTCGTAGAGTCTCTCATCGTATTTGGGGTTTGCCATCGATTAGGGGATAGGGGAGATGGAAATAACGCTGTACTGTACTGTTGTCTGATGGTGTACGCTAGGAGTAGATGGTTGGGTGTTTGAAGGATTCGGTAGCCTTCATCTGCATTATCAGGTTCAGCTTGTTGAGGTCAGAAGAGGTGTCTGTAGAATTTGTTGGCTATCATGGTTGGATGACCCAGTTGATTATTTCTGGAGAATGCTATCTGGTGCATTCCTTCCAAATACTTCTAGTGTGCGGCTGCAAAATTGGGTAGAACAACAAAAATCGGTAAAATCAGATACAAACCGGTTGGAGATTGAGGGAAGCGACAAACTCGAGCAGAAAGTGACAAACTGGCGAGGTATTCTTCTTTGGCAATGGTGGTGAGCAATTGAGTTAGGGCTAGGTTTTTGGGTTGACCAAGCTCTCCGACCGTAGCACTGGTCGGTAGGCAGGACTGATGGGGCGGGAGCGGTGAGGGTGCTGCCGGCCAAGCGTGGCCGGCGGTGGTGTGGTTTTTCTTATTTTCTTGGTACTAAGATACTAGTACTACTAAAATTGTTAGCCAGGACAGTAAATGTTCTTGAATAGGGTAGAAAGTGATGATTTTTTATGCTAAGTCCTTGGGAACCAATAGCCAAATCTTTACATCAATTGTCTAATGTTTGATATGGTTACCATCATTACCTTTTTTTTGTTACAAGTGTTTAATGATTGATTAAGCTTGTTATATCTTGATGATTTGTATACTCGATAAGAATCTTTTTAGCATCAGTTGATTGTATGCGAGCAGGAATGATGCAAAAAAAAAAAACCCTGCAACTTTAGTGAAAGAAAAACGGCAGGTGGTAGGATGTTTTTGTAATAACTGGATATTGAGCTTCAATGTTCGTAATCAGGAAGAGGAAAATATTGATTTGATGCTGGACGGCTTGTCTAATCGCATGTTTATTATTTGTGTTTGAAGAACCATGGCCTTGTCCTCTACACAAGTTGTGTTCTATTCTTATGAACTTGTTGGCTCCTTAATTTGTACTTGCAAATATTCTAGAGAGGGGTGTAATTATCTTTTTTAGATCCGATTCTAGGAGACTTGCATGCTAGAAGAAAGTTGAGTCATAGGAGGAGTCCCTGGTTCTCTTCTTAAGTGATATGTATAGTCTTGATGCTTGTAGAGTCGTTCTGACCCATGGAAGGTCAGGAAGGCGAAAAGAAAGGCCCCTTTCTTTAGATGCTAGGTGCTCTGCACTGGAAGTCTGGAAGAATTAGGGAAAATTGTTTGTTGGTCTTTGCTTTCTTTATATATTTCTATTTTTGTAGTTAGCTTCAATAATGCAATAATATATGTGGCTTCTCTTCTTTATCCTTTGGTATGCAAGATGCAGTTGCTGGTGTAGCACGCATATCTTTCGGGAAGATGATAATATTAATATAAGAGTTCTTGGATCTATTAAGGAGGCTTTAACTTGCATTATGCGTGTACTTTCCCAATGATAATAATTTCTGCAGTGCACTGTTTCCCATTCAAAACACATGTAAAGCTGTGGCCTTTTAGGCGAGGGTGTGCTTTACAGGATGCATGCTCATAACGCATTCTAGGATATCTGTGTTATCTTCCCCCTCAGTTGTGTTAGGAATGCGCTGGAAGTTCCCATATCAAATTTTGTAATTATATTTCTAATTTCGTTTTTCACATTTTTAATGGCACCGTGCAGAATGTTCTATGGCCCTGGTGGACCTTACGCGCTATTCGCTGGTAAAGATGCCAGCAGAGCTCTTGCCAAGATGTCCTTTGAGCCCCAGGATTTGACCGGCGACATCTCTGGCCTTGGGCCATTCGAGCTCGACGCACTGCAGGACTGGGAATACAAGTTCATGAGCAAGTACGTGAAGGTCGGTACCCTCAAGAGGCCGGTCCCTGTTGAAGACGGCACCGCAAGTACATCCCCTGAGACGAACGAAACCGCGGCTGCCGAGGCGGGGTCGCCAGCAACCCAAGGCAAGCCGAGGGAGGCGAGCTCTGAGGAGGTGAAAGAAAAGGACGCCGCTGCCGCTGATGGAGCAGGCTCCAAAGAAAGTTAGAGCACCCCAGTACGTACTCCTTCACTGCAGCAATAATTCGCGTAATTGGATATGTAATTGGAACCAGCACATTGGACCTGGAAGTGCCGGTGCGTTATTATTACTAGTCGGCACTTGAGTTCTAGACATCTGGGGTGTGCGTCCCCTCTCTTGTTAAAGCGTCTGTTAATACTTTTTGGGTGAATAATATAGCTGCTTTTGAAAGAACTTTTAGCCTGCTTTTGCGGTTTCCTGTGGTCCTGCAGAGTTGCAAATCCTCCTATCAGCAGGTAAATCATGCGGTTGTTGCATTGCAGCATCCGATTTGTGTGATCTGCCTGCCTGCTGCTCCTCTCAGCCAGTCAGCCGCGAGCTGCGAGCCTGCGACTCTTGTCGTGCAAGACCGACTGATGCAAGTCAAAGCCATGTGTTCAAAGGACGTGAATCACATGGGACGTTGATGTTTGCCTTGTCAATTCCACGAGCACGGTTGTACCGGCTGTTCGTCCCGATGGGGCCTGCCTAATGCAGCGGTCTGTAACTCTAAATACGAAGCTAGAGATTGGGATCATATGTATCGAAGGATCTATAGGGCATGGCAGGAGCGACCTCCCACCGTCCGACGAAAAGTCGATACCGATTAGCACAGTATGTGTTTACACAGTGAATCCCTAAAGCTAGAACTATTTTCTGTTCTCACACTCACAATTGTCTGGGAGTTCATGGACCATGGTCATGGTTGGCAATAGGCAGTTCGGTCCACACAGTACCCATGCTGTAGTTCTAGAGTATCCATGCTGTCGGCTGCAATAAGGGTTCGTTGTCATTATGTTAATAAAAAGTGGTTCAGTGGTATGTTAACGAATTGGTCGATAGTTCTAGAGGAAATACTTTTTTTATATACAGAGGATACTTTTTATATACAAAGGAAAAAAGATTTTTTTTATATGCATAGGAAATACCTTTTTTTTTAGAGGTGTAGAGGAAAATAGTTGGGAAGGAAAAGAGAAAACAGTATCCGTGAATCCGTGCTGTGTCAGGCTCGGACGTTCTGTTGAAATTTTGCTAGATTAGCGGAACCAGAACATCTATATTGGGCTTCGTCTATTGAGGCCCAAGCATCCGCTCAAAGTGTGCTGTACTGCTGTGCTTTCGTTTAGTCCCACATCGCGCAGCTAGACGGCACGGGAGTCAGAGACGCAGTATATAAGGCGACACAGGGCACCAAGGCAAAGCATACCTTTCTCGGCCTTTTGGCTAAGATCAAGTGTAGTATCTGTTCTTATCAGTTTAATATCTGATATGTGGGCCAAGTGTCCACTACGATATTAAATTTATTTTTTGTGGGGGAGGGTCCACTTACAGTAGCTTGCTACTAGGGCCCTCAAGTGTCGCTCAGGCGTTGCACTGCTGCCAGAGCCCGGCGCACCCCAACCAAATCAAAGCTTAAAATTGTTATTACCGCAGCTTAAATCTCTTGTATCAAATCAAAGCTAAAATTGTTAACTTAAATCTCTTGTACCAAATGCAATATTTCAACTCGGCGTAACTAAGTAAGATAATGAAGATTAGGGTTAAAAGAGTATTTGAACGCGATTCTATGCAGTGTCTTTCGCCGGATCATCGAATGGCCGCATGCTCCACCCTCACTGCTGTCGCTCTCTCCGCCGTGGTGCCGACCGGTGGGCGGCGCAAGCCTGCCCGTGTGCGTCACCAGTGGGCGGGGGCGAAGCTGGCGCGTCTCCGGCGTCGTGCGGTGTAGCGGCGGGCCGGGCGGCCTCGGTATCTGGGGAAGTGTAAGCTCTCATGCTGAGACATAAGGATCCGATCCTCGTGTGGAATTTCCTTGGAAATCTAATGGTTTTACCGGGTGGGCGGGTGTGGCAGTGGTGAAGCTGTGGGAGGCGGCGAGGGGCGCGCCTCCAGGGGCCGTGCTCGCCGCCGTGGCTGCGGCGACGGCGATCTACAAGGTGGCGTCCGGTCTCCTCGCGCCGCTGGCTCCGCCTCCGTGAAGGGAGGAGCCACAGACGGAGGCGGCGCCGCCTCTAGAACCGGTGGGGGTGGGGGAGATCGAGGAGGAGGAACTGTGACCGTACGACGGGTTTGACCCCGAGAAGCCGCTTCTCATGGCCATCAAGGGGCAGATCTATGACGTCTCCCAGAGCAGGTCGCTTTCTCTAAGCCCCAGCCTCTATAAACCTCCATGTAAAAGCTGCTCTGCTGCTGTAATTTGTAGTTTTTGATTTGTTATGATCTCTAAATGATCCAAAGATGGGTTTTGAATCTTGTGATAGGCTGATCAATGATTGATACTACTAACTATAGAAGTGGAGTAATCTAAACAATGGATTATGAAGTGAAGAAGCAATGTTCTTAGTTTGAAGAGTTCTTCTATGCTACTAATATGGCGTGAAGACTGAAGAAGGCCGTCTTCTGAATGTGGGATGTTAGAGAATTGTAGGTAATCACTAATCAGCTATCACCTAGTAAAAGGACTGAGGCACATATGGAGTTGAGCACTTTCTTCTGGAGAGTGGATTGTGGGAATTGTAGCAAATGTTTGCTTGCCAAATCGATGTGTGTACTGCAAATGTAGTTCAAATTTGTGCATGGGCCTCCTTTTGCCTGGCATGGAGCCGTTTGGCTGTTGCCTGTTGGCATTTTTGGAGTTGATGTGGGTTCAATTATTGAATGCTAGCTGCTAAGCCATATGGCCTGTTTAGAGCCGACTTGGGTTCAATTATTGAACACTAATCCACATAGATATCTGATATTCTTATCCTCACCATTAAACTCAGATCTAATTAAGTAGTCGGGACTCTTGCATGCCTATACTGCTTTGCTATGGTACTATCAGCAAGAACAGAGTTGTGTTGTTTTGTTTGTGCTGTATAAATTTGAAACTTGCTGGCTTGTTCTTTTAGGCAGTAAACTGTGGGATAATTCCACTTGGAAAAACCAACATTGCACTCTTCCATAAGTTGTTCAGCAATTAGGATTTTCCTAAACAAACTACATATTCAGCTCAATTTCTGTAGGATCATCAGTGCTCAGCACACCCGTTATCTGATTTTTGTGTGCGAGCAAACTTAACTGATGACAGCTTGTTACTGCAATATTGCAGTAACAATTGTCTCAGTAAGGTCTAACCTATCTATTTCCTGTTGGATGCCATGCATGTGGAACTACTGGAAGTCTGGAAGAGCAGAAATCCCTATGACAAAAGATCATATCATTCGCAAAAAAAAAGACAAAAGATTATATATAAGGTGCATTGGATCTCTCACGGGGCTTGTTGAAACGTGCACATATGCCTATGTTTTCTCCAAAGAAAATCATTAGCTAATGTACCCCACTACCCCTTCCGATATCATGAGTTTTCTTGTTTACAGTTAAATATCCACATTCCAAGGACATCACT
This sequence comes from Hsuehochloa calcarea, assembly GCA_036346395.1. Classification (NCBI taxonomy): domain Eukaryota; kingdom Viridiplantae; phylum Streptophyta; class Magnoliopsida; order Poales; family Poaceae; genus Hsuehochloa; species Hsuehochloa calcarea. The sequence continues at coordinate 9,765,755 of CM070611.1, read as the reverse complement.
GCTAATTTTCTGTCAGTTCGAAATCATCATAATCACTGAACTTTTTGTCTCAAATATGGCATTTGTAATTTACTGGAGCTAATTCGATTTGCTTTTTGCAGAATATTTTATGGACCTGGTGGACCATATGCATTGTTTGCTGGTAAAGATGCTAGTAGGGCGTTGGCCAAGATGTCCTTCGAGCCACAGGATCTGACTGGTGATGTATCTGGCCTTGGGCCATTTGAACTCAGTGCCTTGCAGGATTGGGAATACAAGTTCAACACCAAGTATGTGAAGGTAGGAAACATAAGAAAAACGGTGCCCGTAGAACAGGGTGTTGTTAGCACTTCCTCTGAAATACAGGAGGAAGCTGCTGAGGCTGATGTGGAGCTGAATGAAGACAGAACCATGAACACTAAGAGATCTACATTCTAAGGAGAAGTAGGAAATGGAAGGCGCTGCTGATGAAGGGTCGTAGTTAGAAATTGAATGCCTCTTAGCTGCTACTGTGATGCATGCATCAGGCCTGATAATCGCACAAATGATGTTTGACTTTATGTGACTAGATGCGAATCTACAATGGAACATCGAACGGTTGAATTTGTCAAGAATATGTTGCCATGTTATTAGTTCGCTGCCCTGAGCGTCAATAGTACACCTCTACCTGTCTGCAGAGCCTTTTTGTTATTTTTTCTCCACATGTTGCCAGCTTTCTTCATTCTTTCTTTGGTTGCTCTGCTATGCTTTCTTGTGTGCACCAGGCGATTACTGGAATAGTTAGTACTTCTTAAATATTTTGACTTTTGAGGTGTGCTGTGCATGTCAGGTGCATCTGGTTTGAACAATAACCGAGCAGAGGAAATCAAAACAAGCAGCACCATAATAGAAGAGGGAAACTTCAGCACAATGAGTAATGCCATGCATATACAAGTACATCATTCTTTGGTTCCTCACACTTTGTTTATAGAAGGTAGAAGATACATAATTTATTATGAAAGTTCATAGTAATGCTAAGCACAATATCTGTTTAGCTAGTTGACATCAAAACAAGCAGTTATATGATAATGCACATGTTTGTTGTATAATATCTAGGCATGTACTTTAGAAGCTCAGATATTCTATTCATTTCGATGAGCTTCCAGAATACCTTAATCATTGCTCAATGAAGAAACAGTCAGGAATCGTTTTCTTGTATACTACTATCTGTCGAGGACAGGTAGACAACGGATGAGTTTTTGGCTAAAGTAACACTGTTGGTGCCATGATTAACCAAATTGACCCCCTCCCAAAATAAATACAAAAAATGGCACCGCGGACCTAGCGCCGCTTGACACGTCGCCAAGTCCGGTCCTCATGGTGTCGGACCTCGCTTGTCTGTGCCCCAGGGGATCGGACGCCACCTCCGCACGCCACGTAGCTCGCCCGTGCCCTTGGGGCACGATGCTGACGAGTGAAGTGCCCCTGTAGTACGATGGAGCTTTGCCGTTGCCCTAGGGTCCGGACCCCCCCCCCCCTAACTTCACGTGAACTCAAGCAAACTATGTACATAATGTACACAAATATGTATATAAATATAGTACAACACAAGCGCACAACATCGTGGATACATACGCACATAATGTATACAATTTAATTAGACATGGGCTACAATATGGCTTACTTGTTTGAGTCACTCTTTGCTTGTTGCGTTTGCGTGCGTGTCTTGGTCTTGCGTGGAGCATGTCGCGTGGGATACGTGAACTGGTTCGGAGAGGGCGTACAGAGACTGTTGAGTGAGCGGAGGTGCTTCAACAAGCTGATTCTGGCCTATCTAAGTCATGCCAAACTGGCTACCACCTGTCATCATATCTGTAATGAACGAATCAAGAAATCCGCCCTCGGAGGCACGACCCCCTAGGTACGATGTATGAACGACTCTCGATGCGGGGGAGCTATGGCCTTGACCGTACGATGTACCAGCGATCCCAGAGGAGCTCTGTCCTTGGTACGGTACTCTGTACTAATCAAGGTTCTGTTGAGCGTAGATCAGGGGGGCCACCCTGGGTGTTACGCTCCAAATCCCGGGGCCGTGTACTCCTTGGCAGTAGCTGGGGTGGCCGCCTCCTTATTGGTTGATTCGTCGTCATCCCCACGCTCAACTGAAGGTTGCAAGATGGAATGATGTTAGGCAAAATCAATAATCAGAACCTAAGCTGAATATCAAGTGCCTCCCCCTATATGCAGTGCGGATGACCGACGGGGAGTGCTTGGACGGCCGCCAATCTGAGTAGGTTATGCGGACGTCGATCGCAAAAGTGATGCATCCCAACGGACGTGCGACTGGAAGATAGCACGATGTTAGCACAACCTAAGACATAATAAATACTCAGGATTTAAATTGAACATAACTCACCTCTCCGATTTACAGTGCGAATGACCGACGGGGAGCGCTAAGATGTCCGCCAGTCTCACTAAGTCATGCCGACCTAGCAGATGAGCATGCTCGGCCCACTCAGCGCCTAGCCTAAAGGACGTTGTCTCTTGACCAACCGCGGCTCATATTCTTGATTATTTGCTTGGGCTCCACGAAGATGGACTTGAGAGTACTGAGAAGTCCCGGAACGGTGTGGTCAGGGCTGCGGATGGCATAATCGGATGTGCGTGAGATCCAGCGCGGATGGCGTAATCGGATGTGCGTGAGATCCGCTGGATCCGGTCGAACTAAAGTGACAGACAACAACTTTCAGTTCCAAACAGTAAAAAGATCATGAGTGAAGCGAGCATAGGTTTGAGTGTTTTACAATGTCGTCACGTCGCGAAGCGTTGTGTCGATCGAATCAGTGAGAAAGCCTCTCCTCGTGCGTGACCTACTCCGAATGCTCTGGCGGAGGATGGGTGAGTCTGCTGCGCGATTGTGGTACGTACCATTCGATGTACTCACGGTATGTTCAACCGTAGTACATTCACTGCTCCTGTAGAACCTCAATGTGCATCATATTCGTCCAGGGTGTAGTCCATTGATGCTGAACTGCTTGCTAGACCTTAGAATGTCAGCCCATCCTCGATTGGCTGCATTCGAGAAGGATTTATGTGAGAAGAGTGGATACAGGTATGAACCGTAAACATTACTCGGATGGAGTTGCACTCGGAAGTGGACAACTCGCTCCAGCATCCTCTCATCGGGAGGGGGCGGAACCAGGTAAAGATCAAACTGTCGCATTATGCATTGCGACGCGTAAGGCTCCAACATATGGGAAAACACAAGGTGACAGGTTGTCGCCCCATAATCCGACGTCTTTGCGTACATTGCACGGATAGTTCGTACGACGCTATTGTGTTCCAAAAATGTGGGCTCTGTAGATACCATATGATGCTATCATCGTGCAACGACTCGAATTCATTGTGGAACACGTGGTAGCACCTCGCTGGTCTGTTTCTGACTCAACTTAACTTGGCAGAATTCCACCAGGTGCCTATAGTGGGCCCGTCTATGGGGTCATTTAACTCGAAAACGGGTGCGCTGGCATTCCGGATGGTGGGCCGACCAAAAGGAAAGTGCTCCCAACTTCACAGCTGCAGGACCATGTAGTAGACGACAAGGACCAATTTTAAATCGGTGTCGCACCGCGAAGCGTCACACAACCCCCTGTATGTGACGCAAAGGACGGCTGATCCGAAGTTGTAATGGGGCATTGCCCTAGACTCCGCGTCAGCCAAAGACTTGACGATGCAGACGAAGCTAGGGTACACCCAATTACCCTGTGTGATGGGAAACAAGGCACAACTGAAAAGATGCAAAAGGTACGCGACGATGTGCGTCCTAACAACCTCGTCCGGTGCATCCGTCAGGCATTGACTGAAATGCCTAAGTCATGACCATGGGCCCTGTCTGGCACAGCTAGGACAAACTGTTGTGCCAAGCGGGCCTTCCAATCCGCCGACGGACGGGGTGGAACATGTGTATCTCCCATGATTACGAGACTGGTCAAGAATGGGACATCCTAGAGAGTGACTGTCATCTCTCGCCACCAAAAGTGGAACGTGTACGTCTCGGGTCTTCATCTGTCAATAAGTGCCGACATGAGACTCCTTTCCAGGGTGAAGTAGCGGTCGACCTGGAGCATCCTTGCAAAGGGCAATAAGTCCGTGTCCCAAAGGATTGAGACATAGCGAGGGTCAAGGTCCCAATAATACTTCTCTGACAGAAGCACGAGGGGTGGAGGACCATCTCCATCCCCGGTGGTCCACAACATGCTCCGGTGATGTTCATCGTAGAACGATTCATGTAGCTCCAGTAGAGACATGACTTGCAAGAAATAAAATGCCGAGTCAGTTCAGAACAAATTGAAAGGCGTAAATTAATAATGATCAAATTATCTACAATCATCAAATATGACTAAATTAATTATAACTAATTAATTACCACTAAATTAATTACGACTAGTTAACTATGACCAAATTAATTATAACTAATTAATAATGACTAAATTAATTGTGATAATTAATTACGACTAAATAATAATGACTAAATTAATTATGAGTAAATAACTATGCCAAATTAATTAGGATTTAATTAACCGCGACACATTAATTATGTCCAAATTAATTACGACTAATTAACTGCAACTACAATAATCACGACTACTTAATTTGGACTTAATTAATTGAGACTAATTAACTAAGACCAATTTAATTACGAGTAAAGAATAATGACTTAATTAATTATGACTAAATAATAATTACTAAATTAATTATGAGTAAATAACTATGACTAATACAACCGCTAATCATTGCTCTATACACTCCTTAATCGGCGACGAAATCGAGACTCGCTCGTTCACTTGCTCTATTCTCTCTGTCTCTCTATGCCGAGCGGGAATGGAAATGAGAATGAGAGCAATAGCGATAGCGAGTCGAGTTTTATAGCCGCACGAGTTAGAAATTTAGGTCGTCTGTGAAGCCCGTGCAGGCTTTTCTTTTTGCATGCGGGACGCGATGGAATGGAGGGAATCAATTTGATTCCTTCCCACGCGGGCGTGCGAGCGGTGTAGAGGTGACATCGTGCCCCGAGGGCACTGAGCAGGGCGAGACCATGCCCCAGGGTAACAGACTTGCTACATGGCGCGCAGAGCAAGGGACAGGGCAGCATCGGACACGGACACGACAACACCATGCCCTGGGGGCACGGACAAGCTAGGTCCGACCCCAGCAGCACAGACTTGCTACATGGCGCGCGGAGGTAGCGTCTGGCTCCTTGATGAATGGACGAGAGTCCGACCGTCTGGAGCACGGACGAGCGAGATCTGCCCCCTAGGGCACGGACTCGACAACGTGTCAAGCGACGCTAAGTCTACAGTGCTATTTTTTGCTATTGATTTTAGGTGGAGGACCAATTTTGTTAATCACAAAGCCAACAACGCCATTTCAGCCTTTAACTCAGCGCATGACCAACCCAAAGAAGACCTTTTGTTTATCTCAGGGCTTATGTCACGCACGATTTCACGGAGTCAGCTGCGTTCATATCAGCACCACCATGTGCCAAGATTGTTCGGTTGCAATGGGAAGTTGATGCCGGTTTGTCTCTACCTTTTCTCATTACTTTTTGTTAACGTGGGGCCATGACAACTGACAAGAGCAATTTTTTTCTCTTTGATTTAATGATAATTCCAACTGCTGAGTTTTCCTGAACTTTATGGTATAGGATAGCCATAGAAAAAAGCAATTACAGCACAAAATTTGAAACTTTTGTTGTTCCAAGTACTACAATGACCTGCTAGCATCAACATTCCAACACCCATGCATGATATTATTATGGAATAGAAGTCTGTACCATTCAAAGAAGAGATGTGAGATGTTTTGTCATTGATCTTGAAAAGTTAGATGCTAACAGATGAAAGAAGTATCAAAGAAAGAGCAAAAAAAAAAAGTCAGAGCCAAACCTCACTCCTTTACGGAGCCAAAATTTAAAGATAAATGAAGCCAATAATTGGACATAAACGAAGCTGAACAAACCATATAGTGAAATTATATTTTACGAAGCAGACCAAATAACCAAAATATAAATAAAATTCTACAAACCACAAAAAATAAAAATATAGTGAACTTTTCATAAAACCCTCCCTCATCCACCATTGATCCCGAGGTGAGACCCTTCCCCAGCAAATTCCCTTCCCATCCCCCCACCCCCGCCTGACTCTTTGCAGCATTCCGACTTCCAGTTTTGACTTCTAATTGGTTGCATCATACGCTGCGTCGAACGGGTTATTATCATGTGCAGAAGATCCCAGCTTTGACAAATTAAGCGTCGTCTAACTAAAACGTGCAGAAACGCAGCTGTATGCAGCACCAAGAAGATGTCAAATGGCAAAGAAAATACGAGGAAGGTTCAACTACAGTGTTCTTGTCTCAACGTGTAGCGTATAACCGTGTAGTGAGCTGCCTCTCTTGATTTTTCTTTTCTTTTTGAGAATGTTTCCTAATTAGTTTATGCATTCTCAATCCGGTGTAGTTGAGACTTGAGAGATCCCATGTTCTTGGTAGTTTTATTTCTCGAAAATATTTTTTACGACAATGTATATTCATCTTTTCAATGGAATGCGATCGTCTACCATTATGTGGTAATGGAGGTGAACCGTACCATGGCATTTGTTCGGTCTTGTCCATCTGGTAACTAAACATCATACCAAAGGTTCTGTAAAGAGATTGTATCAAAGTATGTGATCAATCGCTGCAGTGATTTCCACGCTCTCGTTGCACGCTCTGACGAAAGTTCTACCGGAACAATACTAGTGGGAAAATAATCCAAATGAGCATATCGCTCTTGAACATGTCAATCGTTCTTTTCCTGATACGTTATACATCGCGTGCACCAGTCAGTTGCGCCCTGTTTCAAAAACAAAATTTTCGTAGGAATTTCATAAGAAACCATTTAAATCTTGAAGAAATCTGGAAGGAAAAAGATTGACGTCCCAAATAGGTAGCTAGGAGCACAACCGGATACATTATATCGCATTCGCATACAAGGATCTAAAATGAGACGACGAATACGCGAAAGGAAAAACAGAGATTGACAGGTGGGCTCCGTAGGACGGAGAGCGTGGCCACCACGTCGACACGCTTCGCCATCAGCCACGGGAGGTGTGCGTGCGGAGACCATAGGAGCTCGTGTGCCCACCTCGCATCGCATGCCATACCGAAGATCAGGGAGGAGAAAAGGGAAGAGGGAGAGATAAGCTGCGGATAGAATGTGGTAGCCGCAGCCAATCAGAGGCCAGAGGCCACCACACCCCTACCCTCTCATCCTCCGGCTCATCTCTTCGCTGCGCATGGGAATATATGAAAACTAGGAAATCTTTTGGACACTAGCTTGTTTTAGAACCTTCAATTCAGAGCAATAGAAAATTCAGAGCCGAGCCGAGACCTAGCCCAAACGCATCCCACTGTACTGTGCGTGCGCCTCCTACACCACCCCAACGACCACCCCCTTCCTTAGCCTGGCCCCAAGCTCCGGCCTTTCTCCTCCTCCTCGGACCAACGCGAGGCGAAAACCAATTCCACATCTCCTCCTCCTCGGCTCCGTCCAAGAACGCAAAGCCCAAGAATTCACACCGATTACTTGTAGAGCGGGAGAGGAGAGAGAGAGAAACGTATAAGGATTTCTCCCCTCCTCGCTCTATCTGATTTATGTACGTTTCTTGGCCGCCATTAAACCGGTTTGTGGAGAGGAGACTGCGGTTGCTGCTTTCTTGATCTGATGATGGCGAGCACGACGTCAGCGACGGCCGCCGCGGGCGCATTCGCCGCGGCCTCCAAGCCGCGGGGGTCGGCCGCCGCCGCCTGCCCGAGGGTCGCCGCCGGCGGCCAGAGGCGGTCCGGCGTAGTGCGGTGCGACGCCGGCGTGGATACCCAGCCGCAGGCGGCGGCCAAGGCGGCCAGCATCGCCGCGCTCGAGCAGTTCAAGATCTCCGCCGACCGTGAGTTCCTTGCTGCCCTAACCTACCCCCCACCCCATCCCCAATTCGCCGCCGTTGATGCGCTTCCTGTGTCCCTGTGATGTGGGATTGGGCTGGTTTGGTTTGGATACAGTGGGAGTTGGTGTTAGTTTTGGTGTGGTTCAGATCAATAGGTGGGTGATTGTAGTAGAAAAGGAAAAGGTGGGAACCTTGCACTGTTCTCTTCCATTTTTGCTTTGATTGGTGTGAGCACAGGTAGGATTTTTGCAGGTTATTGTTACTAAGGACTTGTGTTCACAACCTATCCGGTCATCTGGCTAAGAAATTTGAGAGGAGAGCAATCAGTCTGTGAGATAGGTGTCTAGGAGACCAGGTGTTGTGGCACTAGAGAGGGATTAGTTTCCGGCATTAGAGAACTCCTTAGTGCTGGAGATGAGGAAATCTATCCCGACGAAAACCTCGATTAGTTTTCTTGCTGCAGTGAGTTATGGGAAGATAGCAAATGGAAACTCGCATTTGCGGGTTAGTTGTAGCGTAGTGGTAACTGATTTTAGAGCCATGTGCTTCGCAGATTGGCGGAGCATTTGTACGTATCTGTACGTTCGTTGGTGATGAAATAACGGTTCTTTCTTTTTCTACCTAAAGAACTGTTCATTATAAGTTGCCAAATGATAGCTTAACAAAACGGTGTTATTAAAAACTCATAATGTACATACGTGCTATTCCTAGTGAAAGCGTGAATTTGCTTCAAGGAAGAAATATCTCCATTTAAGTGCGTGAACTAAATTGAGAAAGTTTTATGGTCATGTGTTGTGGAATTCAATTCCATTCTTTCAGTACAAAATTTTATGTGTCTCTTTTCAATATTTGACAAAAAAAAAATTCACTACCAGGGTACATGAAGGAAAGGAGTAGCATAGCTGTAATAGGCCTCAGTGTACACACAGCACCAGTGGAGATGCGTGAAAAACTCGCTGTTGCAGAGGAACTATGGCCCCGTGCTATTTCAGAACTAACCAGTCTGAATCATATTGAAGAGGCTGCTGTTCTTAGTACCTGCAATAGAATGGAAATTTATGTGGTGGCTTTATCGTGGAACCGTGGTATTAGAGAAGTAGTAGACTGGATGTCAAAGGTAAGAATCGTTTGATCAAATGCTTGTTTGTTCCGTCCGTAGTATTTTTGCCCAGTTTTTCCCTTTTTGGTCGTTCAAGAACACAGTTTGGCAAAGAAATTCTAATGCCTATATCGTTGTGTTGTTGCAGAAAAGTGGAATCCCAGCTTCCGAGCTTAGGGAACACCTGTTCATGCTGCGTGACAGTGATGCTACACGCCATCTATTTGAGGTATCAGCTGGCCTTGATTCTTTGGTTCTTGGAGAAGGACAAATCCTGGCTCAAGTTAAACAAGTTGTCAGAAGTGGGCAAAACAGTGGAGGCTTGGGAAAGAACATTGATAGGATGTTCAAGGATGCAATCACAGCTGGAAAGCGTGTCCGCTGTGAGACTAACATATCATCTGGTGCTGTCTCTGTCAGTTCAGCTGCAGTTGAATTGGCTTTGATGAAGCTTCCAAAGTCCGAGTGCCTGTCAGCTAGGATGCTGTTGATTGGTGCTGGCAAAATGGGCAAATTAGTGATCAAACATTTGATTGCCAAAGGATGCAAGAAGGTTGTTGTGGTGAACCGCTCAGTGGAAAGGGTGGATGCCATTCGCGAAGAGATGACGGATATTGATATTTTGTACAGGCCTCTCACAGAGATGTATGAAACCGCTGCTGATGCTGATGTTGTGTTCACAAGCACCGCATCTGAAACCCCATTGTTCACGAAGGAGCACGCAGAGGCACTTCCTCCCATTTCAGATGCTATGGGTGGTGTCCGGCTTTTTGTCGACATATCTGTCCCCAGGAATGTCAGCGCTTGTGTGTCCAATGTTGACCATGCACGAGTATACAATGTTGATGACTTGAAAGAGGTGGTGGAAGCCAACAAGGAAGACCGGCTCAGGAAAGCAATGGAGGCTCAAACAATCATCACCCAAGAGCTGAAACGGTTCGAGGCATGGAGGGACTCACTGGAGACCGTTCCGACTATCAAGAAGCTGAGGTCATACGCCGACAGGATCAGGGCTTCAGAGCTCGAGAAGTGCCTGCAGAAGATCGGAGAAGACGCTCTCACCAAGAAAATGAGGCGATCCATCGAGGAGCTTAGCACGGGCATAGTGAACAAGCTTCTCCACGGCCCATTGCAGCACCTGAGATGCGACGGCAGCGACAGCCGCACCCTCGACGAAACACTCGAGAACATGCACGCCCTTAACAGGATGTTCAGCCTCGACACCGAGAAGGCGATCATTGAGCAGAAGATCAAGGCAAAGGTGGAGAAAACCCAAAACTGAGACCGGAACAAATTTCTGCCTCTATATCTACATAAAATCCCAATCTGTCCCGACATTCTAATTCCAATTTTTTTGAACCTTCCCTTACTGAGCCCTCCTCGCTGAGCTCGTCAACTGTGTCGTGAATTAGCACCATGGCAGCCGCTGAATCTGTCTGATATATAGCGAAATTTCTCTGCTCCATCTGCCGTTGTACATTATAATGTGGCAAGAGCCCCATTTTTAAGTTGTACTATACGCTATTTGTACCAAATAAACAGGAATCAGTCAATGTGTTAATTGATGCCTTTGATGCATTATACTACTTTGTAAGCTTGTAGCACTGTGTACCATTACGTTAGCTCCTGTATTTAAACTGCTGAGTACTAAGTTTTAACAATTCTGAAGTGTTCATCTGTTTCTAGAGGCCATTTGTCTCTTGTCTTCAGTGTTCTTTTAAGCAAAACTAGTCAGGTGTCCGTTGCAACGGGAACATATATTTTGAACGAAATAATTATGTACTGTGTGTAGTGTACCAAGCTAAAGCTTCCTGAATGGACAAATCTGGAAAAGCTCTCACTGGAAATTTTCGATAGAGTCGTGAATGCAATACAGCTACGCATTGCATTCCATGGCTCAAAAAAATTGAAAAAACTTTTAAACTGTTGTTCAAAGCAAGTAAAAAAGTTAGACCTCACAGTTCTTTCAGCTGAAGTTCTGCATACTGCATTCCATGGCTCAAAAAAATTGAAAAAACTTTTAAACTGTTGTTCAAAGCAAGTAAAAAAGTTAGACCTCACAGTTCTTTCAGCTGAAGTTCTGCATACATTTGTAGTCAGAACAAACGATATTTAAGGTAAACCACAATCTGAGACCGAACGATGTTTTTCAGGTAAACCAAAAGCCAAGTGCACATGCGATGTTATAGAATCCCAAAGAAAGGGTGCAATCAATCATATGCTTCAATGCTATGTGTCAGTGCCATGTAGAATCATGCCAATGATATGAAGTTATATGTTTAGCCCTTTTACATACACAAGAACTTTTATATGATAAAATTTGTAATATAACAAACACGTCCAAATTGAACTCTTAAGATGACAGGGGAGTCGACACATGCTACATGGGTTGCAATGCCATTCAAGTTGGAGGAGGAATGTGAATGATGAATGGATAGGTTCGAATAATAAAAAGTGAAACAGGAAAAAAGAAGAGGAATTCAGAGCAAGCTTAGCATGCAGATTGCAGAGCCCACATGATTTCTAGTCATGCCCATCCTGCCTGAGTTCGTCTGGATGCAAGCTGCTAGCTCGTGTTTTCATCACAGAAAAACAAGGCCTGATAAAAATGGAGTGGGGATAGGACTTACCACACGCATTTCACAGAGTCTAGTTCATTTATGTACAAGTGGCTATACATAGCTATGTGATCAAATCGGTAAGTAGCATGAGAAACCGGATGAGACGATACTAATTGTTACATACCAATCCATAGGTCTCAGGGTTACAGAGGGATATTAGGTAAGCAGCTAATACGACAAAAGGGAGACAAAGTACAACAGACATGAAGATGCTCGAGCTGCATGAGTATGGGAGTTTAGAATTGCGAAGCTACATAAATATGGCCTAACCATGCAATAATATTTTCATTCACTGAAATATGGTCTAACCATGAAATAGTATTTCCATTCACCGAAATATGGCCTAATCATGCAATGATTTACCATGATCAACCTGATCTTCGCACAACAGCAAAAGACAACATGTAGATATACAACAAGATTTGAATTTTTCAAGCAAGACTAACCTGTAAACAGTCGGCGTGGTTGACCTTTGCACTGACTTCAATTTTCAGCTATGGTGTTGCTTGTTACAGGAAAACACTAACAATTGGCAATCTGAAATTTAGAAGAAGCCTAGAACCAGTGTTCATCTAGGCGCTAGGCGGGTGGTGGGTGACCGCCTAGCGCCTAGGGTGCCTAGGCGGGTGAACAGAATTGCAAGCCAAGTAAGCAGGATGAATACAGAATAGCAAGTATCAGTTCAAGCTTATGTATATGTTACATGTATGTATGTATATGTAATTATGTAAGAAGAAATGTTACCTTGGTAGCTCGGTGATGCAAATATATTTGAATTTTGAAGACTTGATGTGGTGACCTTCATGAGTACTAACACACACTGCTACTAAATTACTAATCTAATACAGTAGTACTAATCATTTCGATAATCCCTTCGGAAACCTACTTATCCGGTAATCGGTAATCCCTTTGCTACCTACTTATCCCTTTTCCCTTCGCCGGTTCGCCCCCCTGCTTCCACCGATAGGTTCCACCCCCCTTCTTCTGCGCCGAATCGTCGACTCCTCCGCAAGGCGCAAGCCGAGGCGGCGGCGCGGCGCAGATCCAACGGCAGCTAGGCGAGAGAGAAGCGAGCCAGAGAGGAGGCGCAGATGGGGCGAGGCCGAGAGGCGTACAAGAGGCGGCGCAGCGCGCGAGAGGAGGCGAGGCGCACAAGAGGCGGCGCAGGGGGAGGCGAGGGCTAGAGGGAGGCAAGAGGCGGCTAACCTGAGGCGCGACGGCGACAGGGAACCGGGGAGAAGCTGTGAGACAACGACGGGAGCCGGGAGGAGCTGGCGACGGAGACGTGGAGCCGGGAGGAGCTGCGCCACGGCGACGGAGAACCAGAGGAGGTGGTGGTGCGCGACGGCGATGGAGAACTAGAGGAGGTGGCGGTGTGTGACCACGAGGGGAGCAGTTGAGCCGAGCAATAGGTTTCTGAACGAAAGCCAGGTGCGACCTTTGTCATTGTACTGTTTTTCTTCCCGCCACTTCCTTCTCGCTTACTGTTCTTCTTCCCGCCGCGCCAACCTCCTCCTCGAGCCACCCAAATCCGCCTCGGGCCTCCCAGATCCGCCTCGGGCCGCCCAGTTCTGCCCAGCCCAGCGCCGCCCAGCTTCGGCTAGGCGCTCGCCCGCCTAGGTCTCCGATTAGCACTAGATCGCGGCGGTATGGCCACGCCTAGTGCTTAGGCGCCGCCTAGGCAGCCTAGGCGCCCGCCTAGGGGATCACGACCTATAACACATAAATAGATAGTAAAATATGTTCATATATAGTACATTGCTTGTTTTGATTATTTTTGGGCCAAAAAGAACATAAAGTGCATGTTTTTGCTGAATATTCCAACAGAAAAACTGCAATAGAAACGATATTACCCTTTCTTGTGCAGAAATTAGCCCAATTTTTTCCTAGCTTAGCACATCCTAAAACAGGGAGTAGATAAGGTACAAAGAAAATGGGTAACAAATAAAAAAATGAAATGGCTAAGGACCTGAGCTCAACACATCTTTTGCAGCTCAAGAAAATTATCTTCAAGAAAATAATGATGAATTGCTCATTCAGGTTCTGAGAAGCCATATTTATTTGCAAAATCAATTAAATCCATTTCTTTTATGTTCCTACAATACTATGGCAATTTTTTGCCCCCAGAAACAGATTAGGCAAAGCTGTCCATAGAAGAAATACATAAGAATATGCAATTAAATCGACAAAACTGGAATAACTCCAAGCGCATGGCTATCATGTCATTGTAGATTAGATACACATATCTATATATGTTTTTAGAACATGCAGATCTAAGAATAACAAACAATCTAGCCGACAAAGTAAAATGAATGCTCCCATGAATGTCTAAAGAAGCATGCTACTTGGCAACATTCATCGTTTAAATTTGCTTGTAGTAACCAAGAAACTAACCTAATCATTCATGTCGAACCCGGAAGCAAAGGATCCCGAATTCTCTGTGTTTTATACACTAGTTCAGGAACAACTAGTGTACACAGTCAAACAAAAGTAGATAACATAACCATAATACATAATTCATTGATAATAATTAAAGTTTGTTACAAAAGGGCATAAAGCCAATAAGCAAAATACAGCGGAAGCAAAATCAGTAAGGTAGGCCACACAATTCACCACAGGTAATCGTCTGGGGCCGCAACCTAGTTGTCCAAGTTCTCATCATCCACGTAGTACTCTTCTTCTGATCAACAGTTTATTAAGCAATGTGAGTACAATTGGATGTACTTCACACTACTATAGAAAAGGTCTTTACAGAAACCGGCTGGGAGGAAATCGGGGACCGACGACAGCCTAGGAGGAAATTGGGGGTGAGGGAGTTTGTACGCGGGAGATGGCTAGTGAAGCCGATGGTGAGGTACTCGCGGCCGACGGCGATGGGCTCCCTAGGCGGTAGCGCTAGGGTTCGCCCTGCTCTAGCGGCAGGCGAGAGAGAAGCTCGGGGACGGTAGGGGCGCAGGGGGCGCGTTGGGTGGGGCAGGGGGAGGGAGTCAGGGAGGAGGACGGTCGGCGGAGGAGGAGGAGGCCGAAGGCGTCCAGATCCGGGCAGATCTAGATCTGGCGAGGAGCGTGGCGGGGAGGAGGAGGGCGGCGGCGCGTCGGGGGTGGAGGGAGGGGAGGAGGAGGGCGGCGCGGACTCACCGGCGTGGGAGGAGGAGGGGGTTGAGGTGCTGAGTTGAGCGTGTGTGCCGGGGGGAGGCAGCTAGCAGGGGTTTTATTCGATGGCATTTGACGGGTAAATACCCCTGAAGTTCAGATGTAAATTGGGAATGGGGGTTGCGGAAGCCGTCAAAGCTCCCCACGGGAGGCTTCCCACTTCCGGCTTCTGCACGTTGTATGAAAAAGCAACTTTGGTGAAAAGTGGCTACGAAAAGCCGACCGTTTGGAACGACTTTCGGCTTTTTCATATGAAAACCGGAAGCCGAAGCCATTCTGAATGCCCCCTAACGTATGAACTTTACAACTTTCTATTCTATGCCAGCAAAACTAGGAGTATGAACTTTACAACTTTCTATTCTATGCCAGCAAAACTAGGAGTATACATTATCATATCAATATTTCATCCTTATTACTCACCGAGTTTGCCTGTTTGCCGAGTTCAGGAGGCGGCTGGGAGCTGATGAGGCGTCGACCGGTTGCACGCTCTCCTGCTAGTGCCGAGGCGGAGGCCCCAATGTCGGCCGACTTCTTCCCTCGCGCACGAGACTCCATGCTCCGTTGGAGATCCATGGAAGTCGGATAGAGCAGGGGTCGGGTGAGGAGGACAGGCGGCGACATGGAGGATAGGGGGAAGCACAGGGCGAGCAGCGCGGTGTACGGGGCAAGCGATGCGGTGGACGAGGGGCGACGTGAAGGACAGGGAGAGCACGGGGGGGCTGGAGCACAGGGCCATGGAGGAGGAGGGGGAGCACACGTCTAGGGGGAGGACAAGGCGAGCGGCGCAGTGGACAACAGGGGGGACGACGTGGAGGACGGGGAGAGCACAGGGGGCGAGGTGGAGCATGGGGCCAGGGGAGGAGGAGGGGAGCACGGGCCAGGGGAGGAGGGGGAGCACATGGCCAAGGGGACGATGGGGCGAGCGGCGCGGTGGACAGGGGGCGGGGGGGGGGACACGGAGGACGAGGAGAGCACGAGGGTGGGGTGGAGCACGGGGCCATGGGAGGAGGAGGGGAGCACAGGGCCAGGGAGGAGGAAGGGGGAGCACGTGGCCAGGAGAGAGGACGGGGCGCGACAACGTGGTGGACAGGGAGGAAGAGGAAGGGGAATTGGGGATCGGGACGGGACGGGAGAGGAAGGGTCGAAGGGGAATTTAGGACGGGGAAATGGAATTGCTGAATTGGGGATCATGATGGGTTAGGTTTAGTGGACCGCCAACTGGGTTTGGTGCGCAGTCGCACGAGCCAAACTAGGCCCGCGAGCGGCTCGGGCTCGGCTCGAATTTTTGGCGAGCTGACACTGGGCTCAGCTCGACTCGAAAATTCACGAGGCCGACTCGAGCTCGTTACGAGCCGAGCCAGCTCGTGAGCCTCGAGCTAATTTTTAACCCTAACGGCACGCACGAAGGACCGACTGGCATGTGGGCCCCACTAACCACACCGTGGGCGCGAGGGCCCTGCTGACAAGCGGATCCCGCTAGCCACGTCACGACACGCGGGCCATATTACCTGAGATTAGCGGTTAAGCCAGGCTCGGCGAGCCCACCTTTTCTGCGTCACCGTCTCGCTCTCTGTTCACGGCGAAGACGTGGAAACCGACCGACCGGGCGGTGATCCATGTGAACCCTTTGACACGCGGCACGGGTTCCATTGTTTTCGCTTCGTCACATCACACGCAATTCCTTTCCCAGAAAAAAAGAAAAGAAAAAACATCACAAGCAATTCAGGGAGGATGATGTTCAGGTACGTCGATCGAGTCTCATTGCTGCCGAGTTAGCTAGGTACGTGTGATTGTTATTTGTTAGTCTACTGGGTAGTATCATGCACGCATGGTTACACCGACTCTTTATCTCATGTAACACTAGGCGTCCGTGGATCACCTCTACGTGACGAACGGAACACGTACGGCACGTTGTGGCAAAGTATGAAAATACTCGTGGCGGAGTTTGAACCAAAACTTAAGAGGGGCCAGTCTAGCTAATTGTGCCCTAAATCCTACTAAACACTTGCTTACTTGCTGCTTGATTAATGTATAAGAATACTTCAGAGTGTGATTTCAATTTAAAAGGAGGGACTATAGCCCACTTTGGCCTAGCCTAAGCGTCCCTGGGTAGTATAATGGTAAATTTGAATTAATTCAATTTAGGAACCAAATTATTTGTATGTTTCTTACGAAGGATGATGACTCCGACTCACCACTGGTGCCCACTTGTATATCACCAGTCAAACTCTTAGGCCCAATGTACATATCAGCTAACTTCTGCTGTTGAAAAATCCTAATTCCAACACTCTCCGGAGTATGTACGTAAGACAATGGCCATGTGAGAGTATTCTAAGTTTCAAGACCCGGGTTGTGTTATAGGAGGTCAATCTGTCACGTCATTATTGATTAGGAGTCCAAGTCGGTGCTATGCGTCACATTTACATCTTACAGGGACACTTGGACATGAGACTTACTAGACAAATAGGAAAGGTAGTTGGTGACTTTGTTGTCCATTACCTTCTTCTCACTATAAAGTAGCAGAGCAACGCATTTGCGTTCAAACTCCTTGATCCAGTAGTTCTTCCCTCTCCCTTCCCCTGCCTCACCTAGTCGGTTGCCTTCTCTTGTAACGCTTCTTGAATTGCACCATGGTGAGCTTGAGCTCACAAAACACCAGGCTAATGCTGCTGCTCGTCGTCCTTCTTCAGCTAGCGGACATGGCAAGCGTCAGCTACGGCCGGAGACTTCCAGACCTGGACGCCATGGCTCTCGGCGGCGGCTCGCCGCCGGCGAAGGGCTACTTATCCAAGCAGGAATCTTCTTCAACCTCAAGGCAGCCTCTTGGTGATGGTTACGGCCACATTCATGCCGTGTCCAAGAGGTTGGTGCCTCAGGGGTCAAATCCACTGCACAACTGAGAGTAACTCCAGCTGAGCATTCTGCCTCTGCCTTGCAAGGAGAGATGCAGTTTTGTTTGCAGCCACAATTGAGTGATTTGTTACTTGATGATGTGAAATAGAACCCTTAGGAGTAAAAAGTACTGTATGGATGTATGTGACATTTTGGCACTTTCACATAGTAAAATGAGATGCAGTCTCCTGGTGTGCATGACGACAATGCTACCGAAAATATATGCAAATGTCTACTGTCTTTACTAGAATGATGCATGGCGCTAGTCAAAGTCTTCAGTACAGGTGCGCTCTTGTCCATTTGCAGGGTAGGATGAGATGATGAATAGTGCAGTGATGATTGATGAGTTAGGCAGTACTACAATCCAAGGTATCTGAACTTCAAAATTGTGGATCCCAAAGGTCACATGACAGCTAACAGTTTAAAATTTCAAAGCGATAATGTTCATGTATCATCCACATGCATCATTGTTTAGTCAGGTAGGTGGCAGCTGATAGATTAAAGAAACACGATGAAAAGAAAGATTTTTTTTTTGAGCAGGAGAATAATTAATACACCAGAAAATGACATAATCAAAGACGAGATTTTCTTTTACTATCTGGTAGGACAATTAGGACAAATCAGGATTCCGTGAGAGGTCAGAGCACATTAAGGTGCTGACTAGGACTAGTTCCTGAATTGTGATACATCAAAAAAGTTGGTTCTGACTGTTGAGTGCGATCTTCTTTGACTTGGAGCACAAAAGGCAACTTTCAGGACGCCAGAGAAGATTGAAAGCTTTCTATCTGGTGCAAATATGGAACAATATCACCAGAGGTGTCTTAAGAATCACTCACAAGTAGTAGACCTTTTCAGGATCACAAGATCCATCAGAGTGTAAACAACAATTAAATGAGGTTTAGGCATGCTATACTTCAAGTAGAGAGAGAAATGAACTTAGAAAGCTAAATGGTAAACATCAAGGCGCAAACATTGTTTAGTGATAATCTAATTACATCATGATTGGAGTTGACAAACACCTCAGCCCTGCGACCTTTTTTCCAAGAGTAAAGAGGTTAGGTGCTGTAAGCTTGAAACCTTGACCAAGAGCACACATCCTTAAACAATGTTACTCATCAAATGTTCCAACTTGAAAAAGATAAGATTACCTGGATGGGGCCAAACAGGCAATGTAGGATCTCCAAGTACTGGCTGTTCAGTCAACTTTTAGATTCCAATTGAAATTCGGCTGCCGCCCAAACCCACCATTCTACGCCCTCGGACAAATCATGCAAATCATGAAGTCACTCCATATGAGGGTGAATTCGCCATTAGAAAAATCCAACATGCATTCATCATTAGATAAATCCAAGTTTAGAATAAGGGCATCGGCGCACTTGAGAGCTGAGAACTTAGTTACGGAACATAACCTCCAGTTCTTGTAGATCAACTCACCTGATTGATTGGCTCGGACCTCGCACCAATCCCATCTTCTTTTTTCCTTCCCCACTCCATAATCTTCTCCACATGAGGATGCCGACATGGCGCATGCTACTTCTCTTCTTTGCATGCATATTAGTTGCAGAGTTTGCTGGACACAGTCAAGGAAGGAGAATAGAGGCCAAATAAGACGAGCATTCAGCATCTTCAGTGGAGCAGCTCGACAAGTTGCCAAGAACACAAGAGCCTCTTGTCAACGAGTCCAGCCCGATGTACGAAGCTTCCGAGAGACCGGTGCCTCAAGGTTCAAACCCCCTGCACAACTGATGAGGTCCCGTGTGTCGTGGGAGTACGACCAGAGCGAGGTTAAGGAAGGACTCATACACAAATGCAAGGAGGGTACAAATGCAAGGAGGGTATGCAAAAGATAGTCCAATTCTGTCTTATCAGTGCGGCGTATATTCACAGTCATCAAGTCTAACAAAAAATGCTATGACGTGAAGTACGATATAGAGGGATGCCCTTGCCGAGTGCACACATTCCAGCCTAAGTAGGACACCTACTGGAAATACTCTAGAAAATACTCTATAATGGCGCTTTACACATGTGTCATCGCTGAGTCAGTGCAGTCCCACAAGAACTTGTCATCGGGCTTCATTGCGAACATCATGTACGGTGAAATTATGGATAATCTAGATTTTGAACCATGATCTTGTTAGGTAATCTTTGTGTTCGTATTCGTTTCCATTAGCTTCCGTATCCAACTCAATTTGGTAGTAGCCGTATCTGAGTTGAAGTATGCTTCTTAGAGACTATATAGCTAGCTGCTTGTAACAGAACTTGAGTAAGCAATTGATCAGAGAAAAGCAATGTAAGAAGATTGAGAATTGTTCCATCAATTGGTATCAGAGCTTTAGGTTTGAAACCCTAGCTGCTGCCTCGGGACGGGTGATCTCGACTCCCGAGGTGGCATATACGGCGGGTGTGGTGGCTTCCCAGGGCGCGTGGCGGCCGACTGTGCCATGGCGGATGCGTAGTGCTTAGCGGTGGAATGCACGGCGGGATGCGGCGGCGAGACTGATGCACTGTGCGGTGCATGCGACTCCATGACGAGAAGGGGCCTGAGTTTTTTGATTTGTGCCCAAGATTATGTCGCGTTCTCCAGGGAGTGGTGTCACCGGTGACGAGGCAACGTCGACGCTCCTCCTACTGGCCGAAAAGGAGATGGCCAAAGCTGCGTGGAAGGCGTTGAAGATGATGCATCTTGGTGCCGGCCATCGAAAGGTGGAGGCGAGGGGCGTTGAGAAGATGTGTTCACCGTCTTGAGTCAAGTAAGTAGTGTTAAGTCCGGGACATCGAGGAGATGTGTTCGTCGTCCTGAGTCGAGTCCGTGTGTTACTCAAGTTGAAGTCGTGACAAATTTGAAGTTCGAGTACAAGTTGGGGTGTAAGTCATAGTTGAGACCGACTGCCTCAATGAGTAAGAGTCCAAGACGTATTCAAGTTGTGCCACCGTCTTCGGCCGAATGTGTGGGAACCATGTTGAAGTTGAGTCCAACTGGCAGTACACGAAATATAAGTAAGTATACAAAGATTAGTGGGTGAATGTTAGGTAATCTTTGTGTTCGTATTAGTTTCCATTAGCTTTTGTATCCAACTCAATTTGGCAGTAGCCATATCCGAGTTGAAGTATGCTTCTTAGAGACTATATAGCTAGCTGCTTGTAACAGAACTTGAGTAAGCAATTGATCAGAGAAAAGCAATGTAAGAAGATTGAGAATTGTTCCAACAGATCTATCATTCGAGCGATTAAGACAAGGTTCCAGTACACAATCAGCTATGCCAAGGCGTGGAGGGCAAAACAAAAGGCATTGGAATCAAGCTTCGGTACATTCGAGGACTCCTACCACAACCTGCCCGGCCCACTCCGGGTCATACAGGACAGGAATGCCGGTACTCATGTCGCCATTGAAGATTCCACGCATCCGAAGTGGCGCAATAAAAGAGTACTGAAGCGAGAATTCTTCGCCTTTGCTCCATGCATCAAAGCATTCTGGCACTACCGTCTAATCTTGTGTGTGGATGACACATTCCTGACTGGAAAGTACAAGAGTCAGATACTGACTGCAAAAGCGACGGATAGGAACAATCAGGTTCTTCCCGTGGCATTTGCATTCGTTGATAGAGAGAGCACGGCCATCTGGTTATGGTTCCTGAGGAATTTGATGATTTTTGTTGTATAGGGCCGTCCTAACGTATGCGTCATATATGATCGGCATGCGGACCTACTGAGTGCAATAACTCAACTACAACAAGAAGAGAACAAACACTTCCATGGATGGATCTGCAGAGCAGGTTGTGCATGAGACACTTAGGTGCAAACTTCTACAAGCAGTTCCACAATAAGGGTTTGATGAACATGTTCAAGCGGTTGTGCAACCAGAACCAGCTGCGAAAGTTTGACACACTCTGGAAGATTCTGAATGAATGAACCCGGAAGCACAAAAGGGATGCAACGAAAAAGGTTGCTACAAGCACTAATTAGGCCCTCGAAGCATTGCCATAGTTACCCATAGATGGTCCTCGTGTGGCAAGGAAGAAGGGAGCACAGATGAAATTCTTCTCGGATTGGATTGAGCACGAGCCTAAGGAGAAGTGATTGTTGTTACATGACAGGGGTGGTGCTTTATATGATGTCATGACAACCAATCTAGTCGAGGTGAATAATTGGGTCATGCGCGGCGTGAGGTGCCTTCCTTTGGTTGGTATTGTGGAGGCAATTATGCGCGATACCACAAATTACTTTGTTGACAGAAGAAAAACATGTCACTCCCCATGGCAAATGACAGAGTACTGTACTCTGCTAAGTACATGGAGGAGAAGAGCAAGAAGGGTGAGATGCACCGGGCATTCAAGATAGGCATAAGAGAGCTTCACTTCAAGATACTATACAGGGATAAAGGACGCCGCGAGATGAACCGCGAGAGGATCACTCACGAGTGCACACTTGTAACATCCCAAAATTTGGCTTTTCAAAAATCTTTTGAGTAGTTTAGGTCCCTAAAAATTTCACCAATTTTATTTGAATTAATAAAGCTTAATTGAGAATTTTCTAAACTAAAAGTAT
The DNA here is from genome assembly GCA_036346395.1 of Hsuehochloa calcarea. Classification (NCBI taxonomy): domain Eukaryota; kingdom Viridiplantae; phylum Streptophyta; class Magnoliopsida; order Poales; family Poaceae; genus Hsuehochloa; species Hsuehochloa calcarea. The sequence continues at coordinate 9,743,514 of CM070611.1, read as the reverse complement.
TTAATTTGACTAAACTAAACCTCAATTAAATTAAAAACATGTGTTATTTGGCTTACTTGTGTTGCAAGGAATTTTTTGGGTATTTTCTGAGATTTTTTCGGATTTGTTTGCTATTTATTTGATCTCCTTGATTTTTGGCCTTTTATTTAATTCCAAAATCTTTCCTTTTCTCTCTCCTCTCGGATGCTACAGTACCATACGGTTACTGCTCATCATTATCCTTCGTTCCGACCCTAACAGCCGGCCAGGAGTCCAGAACCAATCCGACTCCAACCCAAATCTTCCTAAATTGATATCTTCGTCTACGGTGCGCCCAAACGTCCGTCTTGATCTCCTCTTCCAATCCCTTGAATTGGTTTCCTCTGAATCAATCTATTTTCGTCGCCATTTGCAAAATACTGAGCTTCAACCAAATGTCTTCTCCGGTGAGTTGCTCCTTCATCCGACGTCCTCTAACCGAACCGTCTGCGGCGTTGAGTTTGCGGCGTCGTCTCTATGTCATGGTTCCACCCCTTCACTTGAAGATCACTAGAGCACTGTCGGCCATTAAAGCCAAAGCGTGTTCATCGCATTGCTCGCTTCCTCGGTGAGTTTTTCCAAAATCGGACCACACCATCGCGTTCGGCTTGTCGTTTCCTTTACGTTTTGCCGCTTCGCCGCCGTCGCATCGCCTCCTATCGCCGTCCATCCCGTGTGCCAAAAACAACCAGTTCCTATGCACTATTCATGTATGTATCCATACGTGAGTTGCTCGGTTGTTTGTTCTTTCTCTGTTATTGTTTGGCTACTAAGCCTTCTATATTATTTCTTCCTCTAATCTTTGCCATGCCAAAAATCCTTGCGCCATGAAGTCATGAACCGTTGTGAGCTCTGTTCTCTGTTGATGTCAGTTCAATGGAGTTCGGTTCCTGTTCATGCGTAGCCCTCTGTTGCTTCGTTAGTCCTCCTGCTGCCTCTCTACATGCAGGTCCTAATTGCTTAACTACCAAATCAATGCCATGCCAATGCCACTCCATGCTGTCATGGTTTGGTCGAACAAGCCTGCGTCTCTTGTGTCTTCGGTCATAGCTCTAGCTTCCTCTCTATCCTTCCTTTTCATCTAATTAATTTAAACCACATATATTCTTTCTTTCTCTCTATGACAAATGGACCCCGTATGTCATACAAGAGAATAAAATATTTATCTCCTCTTTCTCTTACATGTTGACCCCACATGTCATCCACCCAATTAAAAACCCTAATTATTTATCTCTCTTACATGCGGGTCCTGTATGTCAGTCAACTTTGATCAACCCTCCTCTATGAGCTTGGTCCACCGTGGACTACATATCTCTGTGGACTTAGCCCATAGACCAGTGGCCCACATGTCACCCCCTAATCCTATTTTTGGGAATTAATTTAATTCTTAAAAAATCCTTTTATATTATTGGTCCCACATGTCGCTCTCCCTACCTTATTTCTGGAATTATTTTAATTCTAGAAACCCATAAATATCAGTAGGCCCCACCTGTCATGCCCTCAGTCATTTTCTAATATTTTTATAATAGAATATTATGAGAATATTTCGTAGACCCCACTTGTCAGTTCTCTCCTGTTTTCCTTTTTCATCATTTCATGTAAATTCCAAACTTTCGAAGGTTTTATCTTCTTCGTCCGAACTCCGATTGAACCCATTCAAGTTTCTAAATTCATGTAAATTCAATATCTATCTTTCAGTATCATTCAATTGCAATTTGGAGTTTATTTGATTTTTATTTTTGAATTTTGTTTGTTTCACACTTTCTTTCTCGTTAGTCGTCGAAGTTCCGGAATCGTCCGAAGGAGCTGAAGTTCAAGGAAGTGAAAGATCAAAGATAAATAAGACCATCATTGCAATAGCAAGGCAAGTTATACCTTTGATCATATTAAACCTAGTTTTCAAAATACTTTGATTCAAATTATTGCATTCGATTTCAAGTATTTATTTAAATATTTTTGGGTTTAGTTATTAATCCAATTTGTCACATCCACCTTACTATTGTCATGCCATGATATTTTGTCACTTTAGGTTGGTTCATTATTAGTTGGTATTATTGTAGCACCAACGTGGGTTGGTTAGATACGAGTAGATTGCTTAGCCATGCTACGAGTCATCATCTCATGTTAGTTGCAAATATAAACTTGACTAAGTAATTATAGAACTGTGTGGTAAAACTGTGTGTGCTGTGTGCTATTACTCGTTGATGGCATGTGTTGCACTTAACCAACAGGGTGGGAAAAGATTTAGACTGAGGCAAGTGGTGGATACTGTGTGATATGATGGAAACTATGTGAATGAAAATATTGGTCTGTGACATTTAGTTAGAAATTGAAAGTCTTGCCTTGGTCAATTAATGACTTAACTTTGTGCGCCATTGAACCGAGCCTTACTGTACGACCACATGCCTGGTATGGAACGGGCCTAACTTAGTAAGTTATATAATCTTGACATTGACCACTCAGGCAGATAGGTTAGGTTGTGTGTCAGGGTGGAAAGTGTGTACCGCTGTGTTTGGGTCACATCTATGACGGGTTCGCCATCTTCAGATCCAACGGTGTGTGTCGTATCAAGGGCTGTGTGTACAAATTGAATGGCAGTAAAGCACATCGGGAGTGTCAATGCTCGAGATGAGGTTTCTGAAAGGTTTTGTTGTGATCAGCTCTGATCCAGTTGGTTGCATCTTGTGGGTAAAATGTACAATTTCTGCAGAGTGCTTAATCAATCTATTCGAATAGCCGCGTCCACGGTCATGGACATGCTCGGGGATTTCACACGAGGGGTAAATTTTCATAAAACAATTGGGAATGGTTAGCTATGTGAGATAACTTGTGCAGCTGTGTGAATAACTTGTTTAGGCTATGTGTCGTCATGAAATCAAATGATAAATTAATATTAGTTATTTGTTTTGAATTATGCTTTCAATCTATTATTTGTATTCAATTGCAAATGTTGTATTTCTACAAAAGAACCACAAAAGTCATTTCTTTGGAATAAGCCATCATCTATAAATTGTATTCTGTGGTATGACTTATGAGTACGGTTGTATACCCATGCTTGCTACAATCAATAAACAAAAGTGGAGGAATCGTCAGTCAACAAGGTCTACTTCAAGGATCACGAAAAACTAGGTCGTGCTACCCCAGTCGATTATCTGTGGGCATATAGATGGGCTTCACTGAAGTTATCCCGTTACGTTTCGTTGCAGCTTTATTGAGCTATTCGTCTTCTGAGACATTAATTGTAAGCTTTGACCTTAAAATCGTTACTATGATAATTATTGTTCTTTGTCTATTTATTAGCCAATCTTTGCATATAGAAATGATATTTCATCGATGTTGCCACTGTGTGCACTAGTGTGATCCTGGACTAGTGCAGTTTACACATAGGGCCCAGAATTGTATTTTTGGGTCCCGACAACGCTATGTCGCGCTAGTTGTACATGCACTTGCAACAAGTATCTTCTTCTGCATATGCCTTGTTCACATGTCATGGCCGCATGTTCGACGGTGGCGCAGCATCCCGGCCAGTATCTGTCTAATTATTTCAACAAGGAAGAGGTGATGCAAACATGGAGTATAGAGCTGTATAGTTACGACGTAGTTGGCCATTTAACGGACCATCCAATCTGGGAGCAACTTATCTGGACCGCGAACATTGATAGGCTGAAAGGAAAGATTGGCTAACGACATGTACGTCGTATCATAAACGACATGGACGAAGCAAGCAGAAGCCGGGCGTCGTACGAAGAAGTGCTCCATTTGCAGAGAGTCTGAGCACACCTTCAAGAAATGCTCTACGAGAAATGCACAGGATGAAAGAGATATCGGCAGTCTAGACGGCGCCGCGGGATCTCATCCGACCGCCCCACCGGGGCGATTGACATAGTGGATGTTGAGGCGCACATGTATCATAAGTATATTTCAGTTTGTTGATTCGTACATGTTAGCGTTTCTAATATGCGTAATCAAACCCAACGCGCTATGTAATTCATAATTAAATTATAAAGTCTTTCAAACTTACATCTCTTTTCCCAAATATTTTTATTATTAAATATTACGTAATCTTTTTCTAAAGGATTTGGTTCCACAAACAGTACAATCGGGACAATAGCGCATATGGTAACCCTAAACCTAAATATCTTTTTCATTTCGGTCTGAAGGGTCCTATTTGTGTTATTGTGCCGCCGAACTCGCGTTCCAAATTGCACACCACCAATCTCGCATTCTCTACTTCACATTTCACCCCTCGTGTCCAATTTCAAATACCGAACTACATGGACCGTGATATCCCAAAAATTTCATACCGGCAGCAACTTGTAAGAACTAGAGCCCGGCGCGCACGTTAGCGCGCGTGTAAGAAACGTGATAGTTACATCAGTAAGAATTGTAGATGTGCACACATATTGCTAATTATTGTAGAACTATAAGCTACGTATCGGATTACACTTAGTTAATCTTAGGCAGCAAGTCGTGAAAGAGAGACGATTGGTAAGGTGCGTGAATAGATGGGACTGCTAAGCTGGTCACACACATATAGTACGGTATATGCTAGGTAGAGTAAACAAAGAGAGGATTAAACTGCTTTCCTATGATCATATCAAGGCAAGTTTATATTCAGTAATAAACTAAGATAATATCTGGACAGTCTCTACTCACTTTATTGTTGGAAGTGAAAGGTCAGGTCACCATACGGAAACTGAGTACAGTATTTATGAAAGGAACTAAGAGAATCAAGATATTGTACGGTCCAGTAGAATGTAGGGTGTCTATACTATTACATGACGAATACAGAACGCATTGTATGTTTTTAGGACTCGATTACATGACAGAAAGCAGATGTCGATGTAGTAGGGAGTACAAAATACGGATTTCTAGGGTAGAAAAAAATGCAAGGTCTACTGTGGTGGCAGATAGAGCATGTGTATTTATCCTTGAGAAGGTTCTCCTTAGATTGAATAGTCAGAATATTATAATAAGAATGTTCACGAGAAATTGTAATGATGATGGCTTTTGGTGGTAATATCATATAAACAATGAAATAAAATTACGGAATACAACCTATTTATTTATCAATATGAAAACTCTGAGCAAGTACAATGCTGGAAAGAGATTAGTATCATTCTGTCTACTGCATTATATTGTCTCCTTCTGAAGGTACTCTTCAACAGCCACTACGAAATATTGACAAATTTAAGAATGTACGTAAGCTAAGCTAAGCAAAGCAGCGATATAAAAAATAAAGATGTCATTCAAAGGATCTCAGCAAAAAAAAACATGAACCCATTGCCTCTTTGTAGTCTTTCTAAAAGCACCAGATAGGCCATGGCACAAACTGTACTGCACCAAGCGTGATTTTGCACTATTGCAACCTGATCGACTATCAGAGATAACAGCCTCTGTTGGCATCTCTTGGCAAAGTTCGCACTTCCAGGTGCCTGCGGGATTCGTTAGACTGGTAGCAATCTAAGTGGACAGCAGCCTGCTAAACAAGTAGGGATAATAGTTTCCTGAAGTGCAACATGGGAAAAACAGTGAAATTAAAAAAAAAACAATGAAATACAGAGCACCTTGCAGCTGGAGCAGAAAAAAAATTCGGTCCAATACAGTCTCACATCGCATGAATACATCACACGGGAGAGCATTTTTCTTGGAAAATTTTGCCAGATAAAAAAGCCAAAATTAGTATATGCTGAGACTTTACCCATTAGAAAGTGACGAATCCTTTGTTTGTGGCAACGAAGTCAACTGTCTAAATCTTGAAGACTCAGTATTGACTTTGGGAATACTCTGCAAACAAAGACAATAAAAATGAACATGCATAACACACAATCAATTGAACAAGCACAAGCACAAGCACAGTATGAACCTTTTGTTTGGCAGATATTACATAATTTTCTGTTTCTTTCCTCACTGTGGGTAGCATTTGGAATGAAGGAGAAAATTCTGTAATGCCAACACAGCAAGGGATCATATATCTCAATTTCTCTAGTTTAGCTACAGAATACTGACACTAAAGGGTAGCATTTGGAATGAAGGAGAAAATTCTGTACCTAAAATCTGTAGATGGGTCTTTCCCTTGCCATCCCATCTCTTTCCATTGTTCTGATATTAGTCCCTGAAGCTCGGTTCCAGGAAAAGAAGCACACCAAAAGGTTTCAACCAACACAGGATTCCACAAAAAAGTGATATTTTTCAGGGAGAAAAACCTGATGTTGCTGATGTTTCCTCCCTGAAAAAAGCGATATCAGTGAAGCAGCTGAGGAAGCTTCAAGGGTGAAGTTATTCTCATCAATTTCGGAGCGGTAAGCACTAGCCTTGCATACCTACCCTTTGAGAAGTAAACTTCAAACATATATAAGAGACCTTTATTGATTACTTAAACATTACATAATCCGACATTAGGTTAATGAGAAAACTAGGTCGTACATCAGGCCACAAAAGAGTTGCTGTTAAAGAGATAGAGCCTCTCTACCTAGTCGATGCTCAGCATGCGTTGCGCTACCGTATATGCTACAAGCGTCTATGTTGAATGCACTCACCATTCTGAATGAGGAGGATATGTGCCAGGCTCCATCAATAACATCAGGCCCTTCACCCTTGCGCAGGGTTGCTATCTGGGATATCTGCAGCATCACATGCCTAAGAAGCATCTGTTTCGATAATCACATGGTTTCCTCCCATCTAGGCCACTAAGAAGATAACTTTTTCCGCCTCGTGGTACACACGCCAGCAGCTACAACGACAAAACTAAGTAAGATGGTTACAACATGTTTACCGAGCCTGGTACTTTGATCAGGTTCCAGATTCTTTGCCAACCTAGTAAGGGAAATATCAAGTAAAGAAAAGAAAAAAGATAGTATTGACTCTGAATCTGATATTGCAAAAATTACACCTCGAGCTCATGGAAACCACCGTCACTATGCTTCATGCGACAAAGATGATACTACTGCCTAGTAAAGGGGCCCACTGAATAGGTTACGTGCACTATTGGACGACAGGGGACTATTGTACAGCAACCTGAGTCCTTTTTCATGGGACACAAGATAAATCTTCTCATGCTGTGGCTATTAAGGGCTCTACCCTCACACTGAACTACTGAAGATGTTGCAGGCTTCCTTGCTGATTCTTTTTCTTCAATGCATCGGGAAGTTATACAAATTCTAAGCAAAGAAGTGGTATTAATAGGCAGTCTCATTCGACTCATCATTGCCGATGAGTATGACCACACAAACATTCCTTGAAAGAAAAGATATCAATATTCAGGGAAAGCGTTGGGGTCACAAGAACGATGCACACACATATTATTCATCTACCTAGTACCACTCAACTCTTTATGACTTGCAAAGATTTCTCAGAATTCCTTAGCACAGCCCTGTCCAACTACTCCAGGAGAACTCTTAGAAGACAGAAAAACCTATATAATTCATGGGAATAGTCTAATTTTCCTGATCAAATTATGTCTTGTATTGTTCAAGAGAAGCTCTATTTCTCTACTTGGGGTACCTAACCTACCCAAGAATAAATATGATTCAGACACCAGTGCTGCGATTCTCCAACCTAAATTTCGTCTAAATAGACAGAGCCAAACAGATAAGGACATAGAAACAGCAAATAAACACATCAAATAAATGGATACAGTCAGATAACTGGTGCTTTGTTTGGAAATTTGGAAAAGGATTATTAAAGCTTCTCTAAAAGAGAAGTTTAATTACAAGCAAACCAAAGCAAAAGTTTGGTTTGACTGTTCTTCAAGAGAGGGTTCTGTTATGTTTCCCTGGAGTTAACTGAATTATAAATATAGATATTCACAATGTTCACCAATGCGCTAGGCGTTAGTTAGTCGGACGGCATACCAGCGCCTACCCCCGAATCGCCGACTAGGCAGGGCTAGGCGAGAGGGTGTCGCCTAGCGCCTAGGCGGACACCTTTTAGAACACTGGATATTCACGCCATCACTTAATTTCGTCCCAAACACACAAACTTATGTTTCCCAGGAGTTAAGTGATCGAAATATTTAAATATTCACAAAACATTGCTAGATTTTGTGACAAACTTAACGCCCTAAAACAAACATAGGAAAACATGAACTAGACAGAAACAAGAACGAAGCTTTCAAAGCTCTAGTTAGGGATCCCTCCATCCATGCCTCTATCAGGATAGATGACAAATAATTTTATGCTCCTCTTAGGGGATGACAATACGAACCTTCAATAACGATGTTAAAGAATTTAAAAACCTTAGTGCAATATAGTACGACTTGGGTCTTGGAACTCTTCAACCCATCGGAATACCCATAACCCATTATCAAACTTACCAAAGGGAGGATTCCAAAAAACAGGTGCAAGATATCTACCTCTTCTATTGAGTTTAGATATAATGTAACTCAAGAAAGATTCGACATACCTCGCAATCCACACTTTCATATACAAAGAGAAGATTTCACCTCAATTAGCAGTCCAGAACATCTAGTTAGCATTGTACAACTGCAAAAGATTTCAAATATCTCTTGATTCTACGAAAGAGCGATACTTTTTGGGGAGAAATTTCTGATGTTGCAGATATTCCCCCGCAGAAACAAGTGAAATAAGCATGGCAGCTGTGGAAGCTTCAAGGGACAAGTTCCTCTCATCAATTTTGGACAGGTAAGCCCCAGCCCTGGGTACCTCCCCCTTGTGAAGTAACCTTCTAACTATAGCATTCAGCATATGGGAGTTGGCAGCGCAGCCATTCTTCTCCATAGTTAGAAAAAGACCATCGGACTCCTGTAGCAACCCTTCTTCTATAAGATTTTGTATCATTAAGCTGTAGGTTACAACATCCGGCACTAATCCTTTGGCCGAGATACCAGCAAACAAATCCTTGGCTTCATCCTTTCTGCCAACTTTAAGCAACGCACCAATCATAATGTTAAAAGTCCTTATCTCAAGCTGAAAATCCATCGCACACAGGCTCTGAAAAATTCTCAGTGCTTCCTCAACACAGTTAATTTTACAGAGTCCTCCTAGAATTATGTTGTATGTCCCAATGTTTAGGTGTACTCCACTGTCGATCATCCAGTGATAGAGTTCCTTCGCAGCAGCAGTCCTTCCAGCCTGAAATAACCCATGCAGCAAAATGCTATATGTAATAACTCCAGGCTTAACTTCCTTCCTCACCATTTCTCTGAAAAGAGCCAATGCATCATCTACCCTTCCATTCTTACAGTAACCATCAATCAATGTGGAATAGGTAACATAATCAGGCTTCAAGCCAATTGAGACCATAACAGAAAGTAACTTCATTGCTTCATCCATCTTACCAGCTAAGCAATATCCATCTATTAGTGTACTGTATGTGATGACATCAGGCTTCACACCTATATGTACCATCAAGTCAAAGAGATTTTGGGATTCTATAACCCTTCCTTCTTTGCATAGGTTGCCCATTATTGCACTGAAGAACACAACGTTAGGACGGATGCCTCCATTCATCATTTCAAAAGCTAATTCCTCAGCCTTCTCCCATTTGCCACAGGTACACAGACCATGAATAAGGGTAGAGTAAATGATGTTGTCGGGAGTCAATCCTTCTTCAATCATCTGATTCAATTGGGACATAGCATCATCCACTCTGCCTATCCTGAAAAGTGCATCTATTACCGTTCCATAGGTAACTATATCAGGGCTCAATCCTTGCTGCCGCATTTTGTTAAATATAAGCATTGCCTCATCAACCATTTCATGTTTACCATATGCACATATCAATATGTTGAACACATGATGATCAGGTTGAATACCATTCCGTTCCATCAAACGAATGAGATCATGCATATCAACAAGAGCTCCTTCAGTAGCATACCCATGAAGCAGAGTGTTGTAGGTATTAACACCGGGTTTTGGGCCCTTCTCGAGCATAGAATCAAAAACCATTCTAGCTTCTGTGCATCTTCCGTTCTTGCATAGATAGTCTATCAGCGAGGTATAAGTAGCAACATCTGGTTCAAGACCATCTCTGCGCATTTTTTTCAAAATTCTAACAGCATCTTTCCAATGTCCTGATGAGCAATATCCATGAATCAGTTTATTATATGTGGTGTTATCCGGCATAGCACCGTTATCAAACATCTGTTGAAGGACCCCCTCGGCCCTATCCATTGCTTGAGCCTTGCATAGTCCAGAAATGATTGAGTTGTAAGTCACGACATCCGGCGAAATCCCACGATCCAGCATTTTTCGAAATAGGCTGTAAGCTTTGTCCACACGACCATCTTTAAAGAAGCCATCAATGACGGTGTTATACGACACAACATTAGGTGGGCAGCTGCCTCCCTCGGCAGCCATCAAGTGGAGCAGCTCTAGTGCCTCTTGGCTCTTCCCCTCATTGCAGAGCCCCTTGAGAAGTATGGTGTAGGAGATGACATCTGGCGTGCAGCCGAGCTCGGGCATTCGCCGGAGCGCTATATCCATTGCGTCGCTCGTCCTCTTCTCAGCGCAGAGGCCCTTGAGCATAGGATTGAATACGATGGCGTCCATCCTCCATCCCATCTTAATGACGTGGCCGTAGGAGGCGAAACCGAGGTCCAAGCGGCCCGCGCGGCAGCAGCAGCCGAGGAGGATGCTGTAGGTGCATATATCGGCAGCCACCTTCTTGGAGCCGGCTCGCGCGATGCGGTTGAAAAGGGAGACGGCGAGCGCGGGGCCATCGCGAGCGACGACGGTGAGGAGGCGGTTGATGGCGCGAACCGAGGCGGGCCCTGCTTGCTGGAGCAATTCGTCGAACAGGTGGAGTGCGTCCTGGGCGCCAATGTGTCCGGCGCGGAATCGGTCTTGGATAACGCGCTCCAGACGGTCCTGGATAGCGCGCTCCAACTCCGAGCGGGATCCGTCGACGGGGAGGAAGCGGTGGGACATAACCAACCTCTCAACAGAGAGGTGGAGGAAAAGAGAATATGGCACACGTCCAAGGCGTGGTCTGGACTCTGGAGTGCGAGTGGGAGCGGGAGGCTGGGGATGGTGGTGGCCGGTGGGAGAAGAGAACAGTTCAGGCCTTGTTGACTATTGACGGTTCGTTTAGGAAGCTCAATTCCGGCCGGATCCAGCCAAATCCCGTTTGGAAGGCCCTAGGGCCTAGGGGTTGAAATCTCCCCTTCCACCCGGCCCAATCCACGCGGAAAAAATCGTCGCCTGGCCACACGAGAAAATTTTCTCCGTCGCCTCACGAAGCATCGCCCGTGACCTCCATCGTCTCGCGTTGACGCCGCCACCCGCCGCCACTGCCACTCAAACTCCAGTGACGACGTGCGGTTTGTATCCTCCTCCTCCTCTTGATACTCCTCCTATTGCTGCTCCTAGATTTTCTCACAGATCTTCTCGGCAGCTACAGTGAGCTAGGAGGACGATGGCTATGGCGGAATCGGAAGAGGCACAACTGTGGGTGAGGAAGGAGCCGCCTTCGACTGCTTCCTTCGCAGCAATTTCGCCCCCGCTGTCGACTCCTTCCTCGTCTTCTTCCACTTCGTTGATTGGATGCGCTCATCGTCGAGCGGCTGCCTGTAGCTTCAAATTTGGCGTTCCATTGCTGGTAGCTTCAAATAGGATATGTCGGTTTCATGTTCTTCTCATCACAAACGTTAATCGATTGTTTGATTGGGACCTTGAGGTGGACAACAAGATTTTGCACATCTCTGCGTACAGTTGCTTGGTATCACTTCACTGTATGTAAAAATGTATAACTTGCTTTGAACAAAAGGCTGCTTCACTGTATGTAAAAAATGTATAACTTGCTTTGAACAGAAGGCTGCTTGATAGACAGATAGAGTATACACAGGATGGTTTTCAGTGCATACGTTGTAACTTGCATTTTTCTAATTAGCTGGTCTGAATGTCTGATTTCGTATGGCAACTTTTGTTGACAATGAAGTGGTCAGATCCATCTTTCATTTACTGTTAGAAGAAGACAAGGCCCAACAAGCATGCATTGCGGTAATCTCTTCATATTAAATTTTCCATGTAACGTGATCTTACTTGTTGAAATGAATGAACAGTGCCAAGTATGTCTTGCAGATGCAATAGACCAATAGTCATAACCTGTTAATTTGTGGAGCATTAGAGTTTTCATGGAAGATATTTTCCTCAAGTTTTGAAGTATTGCATGGAACTCTTGCTATCAAAATGACTTAGTATCAAAGTAAAACAGTGTCCTCACTTTCAGATTCAGAGTAAATTAGTAGCTAAACATGTTGGTTAAATGAGGTTCTTACATATATGTGTTTTTTTTAAAAAAAGTAAGTGGGAGAATATATTAAATGAGGTTTTCTGAAATTCTTTTGGTGCTTCCATAAAGTAGTCATCTAACCGTCCAAAAACTTCGTACATTTAAAATTATTTAAAAATATGGACTTTTTAAAACTTTTTGGAAATGTCTTGTTGATATTTGAGTTTTTGGATTTTATTTCGAAGATAGTGGTTGAGCAATGAAACTTTAGGAAAAACGAAACCCCAAAATCTAGTCCAGGTCAAAAACTACTCGGCCCAGCTCGACGCCTCTATTTTCTTTCCCTGTCTTTTCTCTCTCCTTTCCTCCCTAGGACCACCCGCCAGCCTCTCCTTCTTCATTCCTCCTCCCTTGTTTTCCCACATCGCCTCCCACACCTGCCTCCATCCCTTCGCCGCCACTGGAGCCGCGTTGCTTGCCATGCTGCTGCCGTCGTCATCCAAGATGCCGCCACACCGCCCATCGACCGCGCACCTACCCTGTCGCCTCACCCTGTGACCATGACGCAGCCGACATCGCCCACACCTACCCTCGTCGCGGTCGACGCCATTGCACTCCTGACGCCAACCACATCGCCCTCGCCCCCTCTCTCTACTTAGTTGTGCCCTCGCCCCTCTCCTCTCCTCACCATCTTCCTTTCCTCCCCCTCATGCGCCTTCCCCGCTCAGAGTCGCCTGGATCGGTCACACTTCCGTCGTCTCCCGCGCCAACCACCACGCTCGTCCCTATCAAATGTGGTGAGTTCCCTCAAGACCAACAATGTCAAAACATGTTACATACCTCCTCCATATTCCCCTCCAATAATTTCAAGATTCCCCCACCGGAGCGCCGCGCACCGCCGTCTTCCTCAGTTCCAGCAGAAACTATCACCACCGCCGCCATGTCTTCTCCGGTAAGTTCTTCTTCAATTCCTCTCTACCGGAGCATCGCCTCCCCTCCCTCGTCCCCTACCTCCGGTTTGGGCTCTCCGTCACCAAGCCGCTGCCCCCACGTCGAGCCCACCACACCACCGTTGGCTCCTGTTGCCAAGCCACCTCGGCCATGCTGTGACAACTCGCATCATTTGTACATTTGTTAGCATAAAGCATTTCTATATCAGTACAACAACATTTCATTTTATTAATTTTTACAAGATTTATTTTACATCCATTTGCATTATTTTTGGCAGCAAGTAATTAAAACACTAGTTCTCTTCTTGCCTTCTGGTAGTAGCAGCCTTCCTCGTCGCCTTGTCCTTTGAGTGCCCGTCCGTAGAGCCACCTCGCGATCCATTTTCCCCGCTCGTTAGGAAAATCAGCAAGCGGTTAGTAAGCTTAGTTGAGAGCATTCTTGTGAGCATTAGAATATAGAAAGTTAGAGTATAGGGAGTGGCCGTCAGATTTCCCAAAGTGCAGTAGAGTATCCGGAGTAACCTGAGTAGTCGGTCCCTTGACCATCAAGATCCACAAACCAACCGGAGTTAGTCGGCCCCTTGATCGTCAAGATATCCAGACCACCCAAGATCTTTCGGCACCTCACTTTCATGGGTCTCATCATCCGGCATTGTTAGAACCCAACACCCACTGTTTGCAATTGCCAAAACCCCATTATAAACCCTCAGTGCATATCCCAGTAAACCACACCCTCAGTCAAGCGTCACCGGGTGCAGCAACCATTTCCAGAGCCTTCCCTTGCCAATTCTTTCCCCCTGGCCGAGCCCAAACCAGCAGCCCAAACTCATCCCCCCAGCAGCACAAACAAGTGCATCACCAAGAGTAAGCAGCCCATTCTTTCCCCTGGCCAGAGTGCACCTCCCTGAGCCAGCCAAACATATCAAGCACAGGGCAGCAGCATTTCAGAAATGCATCCCCCCTGCAAAGCAAGCAAATGCATCTTCCCTGCAAAGCCAGCAGCATTGAAGTGCATTCCCCCTGCAAAGCCAGGAGCAAAGCCAGCCCCAAAGTTCATCCCCTCAAACCAACACAGCCAAGTTCATCCCCCCATTTCCCATTCTTAAGCTCAAAGAAAAGCAAGCCTCCAGCCAGAAGCCACCACTGCCTAGAGCAAGGCAAGATCAGGAGCTCAAGCAGCCAGCAACCACCTCCCCCCCATTCCACAGCTAGCAGAAGCTAGAACCGAAGGAGGGTTCAGCTCTGCATCTCCCAGCCTAAGGCCAGCCCCGTAGCAGCAGCAAGGGAGCAAGAAGGCAGCCCAGGAGCCGGGGAGAAGAGGAGAGCACCAGCACCAGAGCCAGCACTACCATCCCCTTCTACCAACCCAAACCCAGCAGAGGTAATCTCAGCCACACCTCTGGAAGCTTTGCACATGCACATCACCCACACCACCACCAGATCACAATAGCTTCAGTATATCCCTCAGTTCATTCTATCCCAGAGCAGTAGGGTTAGGGAGTGGTATTACCTGGGTGTAGACTTACCCATAGCAACCGAAGCCTTTGGGGTGAGGGAGGAGAGCCAGGGATCTGGGCGGCCGCCAGCAGCAAGCCGGGAAGGAGCGAGGCGGCGCGTGGGGAGTAGGAAGTAGGCCGCGGGAGGCGACCCGATCTAGGAGGCGCCAGGGGGCCGGGCCGAGTCGGTGGAGGCGGCGCAGGCCATCCGACCGCGTCGAGAGCAAGAACGGCCGACGGCGGCGCAGGGAGCCAAGCTAGGAGGCGGCGTGCCGAGCTTCGGACCGAGCCGGTAGGGGACCAGATCCACCGAGGGAAGACCAGATCCGGGCCGGACCGGCCAAGCCGAGGCAGAGGCGGCGCGAGCCGGAGGAGGCGTAGGGGAACCGGGAGAGGAGCCGAGGAGGAGGCAAGGCGCGGCGCGAGGAGCGCCAGAGAGAGGGAGGGGAAGAAAGGCGGAGAGGAGAAGAGAAGAGAAGGGGGGAGGTTAAGAGAGGGCCGACAGGGGGAGAGTCGGCGGCCGAGTAGAGTAGGAGGGGGTGGTTTAGGTGTTTAGGATTAGGGGTTGGTTTAGTAGTTAGGGTTAGGATTAGGGGAAGGGTTAAGATAGAGTTAGGAGGTGTTTTAGGGTTAGGACTAGTTGGTTAAATTAGGGGTTGGATTAGGGAGTTAGCCGGTTAGGTTTAACCAGTTTGGTATGTAATTAGAGAGGGGGTTTAGTAGTTTAGTAGTTAGTCGGTTAATTAGAGATTAGTGTTAGAAGATTAGTTGTTTGGTTTTTGAGTATAGGAAATTTAGGAATCGGTATAGTTAGTGTTTGTTCAGTTATTTAGAGTAACCTGTTGGTGTGCCAGGAGTGTTGGTAGTCTCGTGCGGTCGAGTAGATTCTTGTAGGCGTAGCAGAGTGTAAGATCCAGTAGTAGTTTGTGTCGAGTGTAGAACGCGAGTTCGGCGATGTCGGCAGTAGATCGGGTTTAACCGTAGGACGATTTTCAGCGGGAGAGTGCTAACTGGGTCGGTTTCTGAAAAGGTTTGTTAAATTAAAATTGGCTAACATAGGAGTTGTATTAGCATTTTGTACGCCTACTATCACTCAAACTCAACTAGGTAATTATTTATATATTATCCGCTTTGCTACAGAGGGCAAACCAGAGCTGACATGAGTAGCTGATCAGGAATTCTTCGGCGCTAATCTCTTTTACAACTCGAAAGGCAAGCTTTCCTCTTGATCATAAATATAGCTATATTAAATGTAAATCGTATTTTACTGTATCTTATATGTATTGCATGAAAACTATATCCAAAAACTCAAATTGAATAAAGGAAATGATGAAAAAGATAAGAGAGTAGAGATGAGAACAGGTGTACTATTGTGGCGGGTAAAGGGGACCCAGGGCAGGGGAAAAGATAAAAGAAGGAAAAAGATGGTGATGTGGCAAGAGGTGGGACCCATTTACATATGGTTATAATATAAGGACCAACAAACTCTTACTCAGTCAGAGACCGTAAATTCAATGCCAACCATTTTCCCGTTTCGACGGGCAGAAAATGCTACCTTGTTACATGATTATGCTCTCCACAATGGGTAAGTAATAGGTGTGAGTGTGGTGTAAGAAGAGGCGCTATAGCGCTAGGTGGAGTGTTGGGTTAGCGTCCCAACCAACATTACCAGAACTCGGTGGTGGCCAGGTCAGCACCGACGGAAGTAATGGGTGGAGAAATTAATCACGTAACCTGGAAAACGTTCTGTATTCTGAACTTGAACCCGATGGTTTGAGGCTACCAGGGAGGTTTGCTTCTGCTTGTTTTCTTGCTCTGCCATCGGATGGCAGTGTGCTGGCTTGTGGTTTATTGTGGCTGTTTTTTGAGGAATGCAATGTGGCATTGGGTGTGAATGCTAGGGCTTTTATCTAAGGTTTTGTTGTGGCTTGGCTGTGTTGGTTGCGCTGCTTCCTCTTGTGCCTTGCATGAATTCTGTTACCTTATCTTTTCCTCTCTCTATGCGGGCTGTTTGGTTGGGTAAAAGGCTTGGACCAATGGTCCATAGGGCACTATGCGCTGGATTTTCTGTGGCTGAGGTAAGTCGGAAAAGTGGGTGTTGAGTTTTTTTTTCTACAGCCGAATGATAAAACCCATGGAAGTGAGAGGATGTTGACTGGCTCTGGACAGTTTGGGAACCTCGATGAGCTTCTCGCTATCTGACGACATTCCTTATTTGCTCTACTCCCTTTTATTGGTTTTGGTTTGCTCTTGGTCTTTTGGCTTTTACTAACAAGGAATGGAAAGGTGGCACAATTTTTGGTTAGTGGTGGAAAGCTCTACTTGCCGGCAATACATGGACAGAGGGAATGCGATGGTTTGAGGCTACCAGGCTACCAGGCATGCAAGAATTTCTTTTGTAATGTACTCAATATTGTAATTTTTATTTTGATTCAATGTAAAGAACTCTTGTAATTAATTCTGAGTTTGTATTAATGTTTTACTTTTGCTTTAAAAGCCCTATTGTAAACTCTGCTAATAAAATCTTATATTATACTGATTTGTCATGTGTTCATAATTAGTCTGTAGTTACTGTTTATTGTTGTTTGAGTGATTTTTAATTTACTGTTTATTACTGTTTAGATGAATTTAAGTTGTAGAGTTGTTTCACCGTGCCCGTGTGCCGCTACACTCGTCTCCGATCCTACTATTGCACAAAAGCTTCCCTTGCCTTTGATCTTTCACGATGATGAGTGGAATACTTGCATCAAGTGTCAGCTCGAGCACTTAATTTGCACTCAATGGAGCTGATGGAGCAGTAGCTTGAATGATGCTCACGGGTACGTCGAGTACTACTATCTTAAATCAAGACAACGGTATAAAAAAAAACAAATGATGGTATCATATGTACACTTGCATATATTATTATTTTTATAAAAAATCATGCAACAATACACTTTAACTATATATATAAACATGTCCTGCAGACCCTCGAGAGCGATTCAGATTTTTTTTTGTTCCTAACATGCAACTCAAAAAACCAACCACACATATAAAAAAAACAGATTATCAAACATCTTAGATTGACTTAAAGCTAAAAAAAGTTATAAACTGATTAAACAAAAAAAGCAGACTTTAAACTATAAGTTAAAAAAAGTCTAAATCTAAATAAATAGCCATAGATTTGTACTAAGCGCCATGATGACCATTGAGCCATTGACCTGATTGCAACCTTCGTCAAGTCAGGTGCGACTGCGTACTCAGAGAACTTTAAGCCCTTGCAAAATGAAGATTTTGTGTCCATTTGTATCCCTATTTCCCAGTGATTTCTTACGGAGTACACTCCAGTTCCAGAGATTGCATGTACACTTAAGATTTTGCGTGGATGTTTGCTAGAATCAAATCAAAGCCTCCTCTTTAAAAAATCAAATCAAATGCTTGAAAAATGATCTTACACGTTGGTCTGCTAGGATGGCAAGTCGGTCAACCAACATGGCTCCATTATATGTCCCACGGGGTTAGATGGCCCTTGTATTTTCGCTAGTATCAACGAAATTTAACGTGTGCATGATTGTGAGGATCCATATTGGCAATTTGGAACACGACTTGTCGGTATGGCCATTCGAAAGAAGTGGGATATACCGGATCCGAATGCTCTGCTGTAATGCAAAGAACAGTGTTTTATTAGTACATAAACAGCATGTAGCAAGTACTACAGCAACACTGAAATGATACTGTAGCAATTTTTGCTATATTAGAAATACTGTAGCTATTGATTTGAATCGAATGGTAAAAATTGCCTCTTAATAGGTGTCGTTGTAGATCCTTTACGCAGAGTATCCATTTCCGGGTATACTCGGTTCGTTCGCTTCGGCCTAGCATCTCTTGTGCGCTTTTGACAAAAGGTGAGTCAAGCTCGAGAGAGTAGAGACCAAGAACATCCGATGTGGGATGCGTTTGGGGACTGAAGGTTCCACCAAACATCAAAGTATTCTGGTGGCGAGCTGTTAGGATTTTTTTTTTTCCCTACAAGGAGTGTGCTATACTGCTACAGCAGTACAGGCATCACATAAAAAAAAGAGCAGGTCTGTACATGAGCCATCTGCTAACTGCAGACCTGCAAAAGATAGATAGAGATAGTATAAATCAGTAATCTGATACAGCAACCGCAAGTACATTCAGATTCATATGCAGCAAGCACGCCTAACAGACACGTAAGCATTTTCAGGAGGGTTTGCAAAACTTAAATGGAAAATGAGACGAGGAACCAAAGGGCCAAACTATTAGCACAACTGTGATAATTTTACCTCCCAACCTAGGCATAGTAAGATATGGACAAATCCATAAGCTAACACTGACTTTATCTATGGAACACCTCTATTTCAGTTCCGATAGCACTGTGTGCAAAGGCATTTTTTTACATATGTTAGGCTTCTAGCTATATATCACACATCTAAAGGACACCTACGAATGGCAGCCTCTTAAACTAAGAATTTGACTCAAAATACTATTTCTGACCATAGGAGCATACATTAACTAGTACCGTAGAACATTTGTAGTGCTAACAACGCTTCCGTTTAGTTTCAAACTATCTCGTAGATACAGATTTCAGAACTTGTCCTATGTACATTGATCATAACATCCTAGAGCTCAGTTCCTGCCTAGTACAATGTCAATATTTCATATGGTCAGCAGTATGACCAAATCATTTCGTTTTAAAAGTTACTCAATAGTAGTAAGCAAAAAAACAAGAGGCCTATATTTTGAATTCCAAAGATGACAATTTCGTGATGCAGCTAAGCTCACCTCACACCAAATCATACACACGATCCACAAAATGAGCTAGCCATATTTTCTTATCTGAAAGGCGCATTGAATAGATATACAAAGGAAAAACAGAACAAAACAATGATCAACGACAAAACTCTATGCTATATGCAAATACACCTCACCGGAAGAAGCATCAGGCCTTTGGCAGGAGCAGCAGTCTCGCTGCCACGTCCAGGCACCTAAATTATTCTTCCCTACAGTCATCATCTCGGTCTAACCCACAGGAAGAATCGAAAACTTGTAAACTAATTTCAAAACAGAATTTTAGCAAGAACACTAGCATCACGTGGCAAGAATTTCAAGAGGGGGCATAAATGGTAAAAGATAGAAACCAATGTTTGTTTCTTAACTTGATGAACAATATTCGATAGTATCAAGACAAAGCACCAGACAATGGGCGACTAAGACAAATAGATTAAAAAAAAATTAGGTGGAAAACACGAGATCTCTTTTATGGAAACCTGACTGTGGAAAGGGAGCTGACATGACCAATAGGTGTAGTCGTCAATGGGTTCAGAAACTCGAACAACAAAGAACAAAAGTCGAATCACCACAGCAACTATATGAGTGTGCAAGTAGCACCAATCATTTTGATCATTCCCTAAATCAAAAGAAGCAAACCTTAATTGTTCATGTGACCAGGAATAGGCTGTGGGTATGAATTCCTGCAAGTCCATAGAGAATAAATATTAAATTGGCATAGCACTTATATGAGTGTAGCATTTCATCGATCTGATGTTCCTCTAAATCAAGAGAAGCAAATCTTAATTGTTCACGTGGATAAAGTCAGGAAATAACAAGAAGGAAAAAAAGGGATTCGCAAGAAGGAACATCATATTAGTGCAACAACCAGAGCAGAGGAATGTTTGCGTACAGCCTGACAACCACCACGGTACCACAATCCCATAACGTTTGGGATGCACCAAGCAAACCAGTGCTAAATAATCAGCGAACAGCAAAAATAGGCGAAGTTCGCGACCGCACTAGAAGCGGGGGTGGAGGACACACACACTGATTCTCCATGTGTAGCCAAGAGCAGCGCCAGCGTCGAGGGCCAGCGAATTTCTTTAATAAAATTATAAAAATAAATAGTCAATTCAAAATTAGCAAAAATGAATTTCCGTCGTCGGTTGAATTGGTAACAGGTATCAAGGCCCGCCAGTCCGACTTTCTGTCGCCAATTCATGCCAGTTGAACTGACGACGGAAAATGAAAAATCACCTGTCGTCAACTAACGACAACAACATGTCGCCAGTTGAACTGCCGACAGGAATCCAGCTATAAAACCTTCAAAAAATCAGTCCAATCTCATTTTAATTCTAGAAAAAAACAGAAAGAGAGGAGGAGAGGGAGAGAAGAAAAGTAGCAAAGCTCTGTCAGTTCGTCGCGAAGGAGAGATAGACGGAGCATTGGATCCGATCGGCCATCTTACAAGTATATTTTTTTAAAACTTTGTACATTATGTCAAAACATTGTCGGTTAGCAAACAAATCTAACGACATATAATTTAGTAGATTAGATAAATGTAGTCTAATTATGTAGTACATCTTTTGAGCTATGTACGAGGTAGGTAGAAGGTAATGTAAGTAATACCAGTTTTATTTAGGTCCTCATTTGTGCTCGGTAATTATATTGTTAATACCGGAAATTATTTTTTAAGTAGAAAACTAAAATGACATGTTTTAAAATTGAAAGGAAAATCAGCAGCAGCTAATTAGGGTAGGTAGAGCCTATTCGAATTAATCGCAGCTTTATTTAGCTCCCTATTTATACGCGGTAATTATATTGTTAATATTAGGAATTAATTTATAACCAGAAAAATAGCATGATACGTTTTAAAATTATAAAGAAAATCTGAAGAAGCTAATTAGGGTAGGTAAAGCCTAATCGAAAAAATCTCAACTTTATTTAGCTCCGTAGATTAGGTAGAGCGTAATCGCAGCTTTATGACTTGTCACATAAATTTGATTTCTATTTGCGGTTGGTAATTAGTTTGCTAATGTCGCTTCGTATTATCTTTGTATATATTTCGTAGTCTTTACAATGTATGCACTGAATTTTTAGGTATGACAGACCTAGACCACGCTGTCGAGTGGCCGTACGAGTTGCTTGACCTAGTGATTGACCTACATCACCGTAGCCGCCTCAGTACCATCCTCCTCCAGGAGGGCGAGGCGTCAATTGATCTTGGCGCGTTGCAGTTGCGCACGTCCATCAGGGCCTGGAGTTTGCACCCCAGCGGGGTACCGAGGTACGTGCCATTGCGATCTTCGTATACTCATTTGTGGCCTGACTACTATGTGTAGACTAACGTTCGTTCGTAACTTTACCCGACGCAGGTTGAGAGCGGCAGGTCTCCTTCCACTAGCACGGATGGTGGAGGGGACGTGGGAGGACGACCAGGACCACGGTCCTAGTCGTACGTGCAAGCGTTTTCCATACAACCGAGCCCTACTGACGGCGTTGGTCGACCGCTGGAGGCCGGGGACACACACGTTTTACCTCTCGTGCGGGGAGATGACGCCGACGCTGCAGGACGTGAGCTTCTTGACTGGGTTGCCCTGCGCAATCTTCCCTATGGCAACATATGAGATATCACCCACGTGGCGCATGGAGTTTGTGGCGAGGTTCCAAGATGTTCTACCACTGGGCAGCGATTACTACGAGTTCAGCAGCCCGCACGGGCTGACGCTGAGGTGGATCTGTCAGTTCTATGTAATTCTTCGTAACTATTGTCCTCTCACATCAATTCGTTTGTGAACCTTGCTGACGTGTACATGCCTTCTTGCAGCCCAAGCGTATGGCGGAGGACGCACCCGACGAGACAGTGAGGAGGCACTTCGAGGCCTACCTGCTGTGCTATTTGGGTGGGGCATGTTTCTGGGGTCCCACGGCGACAGCGTGGATAAGCACTACATCAGCTACGCACGTGAGCTCGCAGACTGGCCGGTGGAGGAGATCCAGCCCTACGCCTGGGATCCGGCCGTGCTGTGCGCGACGTACCGCACATTGTGCGACGCGTGCCGCCGGTCCCAGGACAGCTCCATCCTCTCCGGATGTCCACTACTTCTACAGTTTTGGTCCTTCGAGCGCTTCCAGATAGGACATCCATAGCTGGACTTGGTAGTGTACACGGTCAGCCTGTATGCCGAGGACGATGATGTGGACCGGCTTACTATGGGAACGGTGTGGTGCCACCGACGGGTTAGTTTCATGAACATTTATTATTTTCTCGTAATGCAATCACAATTTCGTGTGCTAAGTGTTCATTTAGTCTATTCCACAGGTGACCTACACACCGATCACCACGTAGGGGTTGTACCCGTCCTACGTCGTGATGTTCGTCCAGCTAACAGATGACCATGTCATCTAGAGACCGTACACGAAGGAGAGGGTGTCCGCGCGCCTGCCCGGAGGGCTGTCCAGCCTATGCACGTGAGACCACGTGTACTGGTACACGAGGAGGGCCTTGGTGCACGAGGTCTTCATGGAGGAGTACCAGGTGGTGCGTGTCATGTGACATTTCGATCTGCGATAGCAGGTCCTTGCCCCCTGGGCGGAGCGGCTGCCGGCCCACATCCACAGGTTAGTTTGTGCTTTAATTCTTTAGTACAATCTGTGTTACATACATAAATGATTGTCTTGCCGTCCACAGGTACACTAAGAAGGGAGTACGTGGTACTACCACCTGGGTGGAGAGGATGTTCCCTTGTGTTGAAGGCTGGCTCAGCGCCTACGCCGACGTCGTCTTGGAGGATGCTCCCTATGACTCCACAGAGCATGATGAGTACATGGCATGGTGCGGTAGTCAGACGAGGCTTCGCTGCGTCCGGGTCGTGGTCGACCCACCACGACACAAGGATGCGACATCCGACACGTACCCCACACAGCTGGACTCTGATTCCACCGTATGGTATGTATTCAACGGTCAGTACTTCATATTTAATTAGCTAGATTTAGGTTTCCAACTTGTTGATTACGTGTGCAGGTGGATCTATACCGGGAGATCATCGAGTTGAAAGGCCGGACGTAGCAGTTGTTGCTTGGGGTGGAGGCTAGAGGGATCTTGCAGCGTATCGCGGAGAAGGCGAGGCGAGGGATCCAAATCGCGACTTGTCGTGGGCCAAGGACACATTCACATTCACCAGTGCGTGGACGAGGGGGTAGCCATGGTGGCTCACTGCCACAGGCTCCTCCCCTAGACGTAGCGGGCGGGTCCTCGTGGCACAGAGGTGGGAGCTCCTCGGAAAGTTTGCAGGTAAGCATGACACATTCACTTCCCCTACTTTATTTCGAGCCCCACTAGTTACTAACGGCAAATCTTCTTTTGCAGGTCCTCAATTCCACTAATACACGGGGCATGAGTACGCGGAGTCATCTGCAGCTGCCTTCGTGCCCCCAAGTATGACTACCTTGTTTGATTTTATGGTTTTCCTATGATTACATGTGTAACGTAATGTTTCATAGGTCGTGCACCGTGTTGGGACAAACCGAACTTGTTGCACGACGAGATATTCGTCGAGGACTTCCACTTTTCCAGGATCAGGCCTCTCAGCGCAGGTGCATCGGAGCCAACCCTACCGACCCCAGAGCATACCCTACCAACACCGAACCACGACGTCGCGACACCACCTCCGGCTCCTCGCAGCGGTCGGGTACGTCGGCAGCCTTATCCTTTGACGTACTCGCACCAGCGCTGAGCGCGGCCGGGGGTGACATGCGGGGTACGCCCCAAGAGGGGCCGCCAGTAGATGTCATGTAAATATTAGTTTTTGTACAACTATAGTAATGGTAATATAGTGTTTCATTATCTATTTTCGACGTGCACTATAGTATTGTTCGTTTCGAGTACTATTAGCTTCAAGTACTGTTCGTTTCGAGTATGGTTAGCTTCGAGTACTGTTCATGTCGAGTACCGTTGACAGCTTTCCGCAATGATGTGACGCAACGAGACAGCTTTGCGCAGCGACGTGATCCAACGAGACAGCTTTCTGCAGTGATATGATCCAACGAGACAACTTTGCGTAGCAACGTGGCCCAACGAGGCAGCTTTCCGCTATGCAAATGATTCGTTATCTCCTTGTTGTAGCTGGGCTATTGCGCTGAACAGGTCGGCATGCCGATCATGAATGATGCATACGTTTGGACGGCCCTGTACAACAGAAATCCTCACATTCTTCTGGAACCACAACCAGCTGTCTGTGTTCTCACTTTCAATGAAAGCGAATGCCACAGGAAGAATAGTATCTGGCCTTTGTACTTTTCAGTCACGAATGTGCCATCTACGCATAAGATTGGACGGCTGTTGGACCGAAAAGGCAACTAGAGGGGGTGAATAGGAGCACGCTCACTTTTTCATAATTAATTGATTCAATAATATTTTACTTCAGTAGCTATGGAAGCTATTAAGATCAGTATATCAGTACAGCGGAAGACTAATATTGAATCCAATTTAAACCCCTAAACAATACGACAAAATCAACAAAGATTAAAGCAATTCAATGCACTGGCGGTTGGACAGCTGGGTCAATGGCGGTCTGACTGGTGGCCTTGGGCAGTCTGACCGATGGCCTTCAGAACAGATCAAAACAATCCGATGACGAAGTTGCAAATAGATGAAACTTTTGATCTACAGCTCCAAACTTGATGAAACTTGGAACACACATTCTCTATGATGTCAGGAACCTATTCCAATCGAAGATTGTGATAATTCTTGGAAGAATAACGATCATTTTTCATTTGATTGAAGAAGGGTTCAAAACTGGATCAAAACAAAATTTGATCTAAAATCTTGCTCGTGGGTGATTGATGATCAAGATGATCATAGATAGGTTCCCACACGTCATAGCAAGCTAGATCATGTGAAGAATTCAATCAAAAACTCGCGGATCAAAGAAAGACTCAAAATCATCAAATATAGAGAAAGAACGCAATGAGACAAAACATTGATCAATCTTTTCTTTGATTGATTTGATATGATATGGGCTTACAGCCACTCCATCAATGGAGGACAATGCTCAATCCAAGAGCACGAAAATCACATCAAACTCTCAAGAACCCTAGCCTCCATAAAAGCTCTCCCTAAGCAAAAATTAGGGTTTACAAAATAGCAAAAGAGACGAAGAAGAAGGCGCCACCTCCTTCCCCTATTTATAGTGGAGGCTTAGACCTTCTAGAAGTTTGACTCAATTGGGCTCCCGTTAAGGCCCAAAATAAACGGGACACATGCGCACACATTTTAATACATCGTCTTTAACACCTCTTGACCTAATTATCTACACATTGTGCCATCTTGCGCCTCGGATTTGCCAATAGGTCACCCTTATTCGTCTTGCACCACGCTTGAGTTCATTGACCTCACCCGGCATTATCGATCGTTCTGGACCTCAGCTCTCCAAGCCTAGTTCCGATCATCCTTGCCGTTGACCGTCGTTGTTCACCAAGCAACCTGCATAAAAATTGACAAGTAAACCGAATTTGGGAACAAGTTCTTCACAACTTGACCCATGTTAGTCAAAATATGCATCATGCAACATATGCCCTAAAACTCATGACTTTGACCTAACAACCGAACATCGCCGTCACGACGGGAGACGATCCAAGTGAAAACCGGTCAGACCGCCCCTAGGGCCGGTCTGACCGCCACCTATTGGCCGGTCAGACCGCTAGTTATGACTTAGCCAATTTCAGCCTCTGAAATTTTGAAACCTACTGGAATTTTCAATCCAATAGAACTTTTGACTAGAGACTCCAAAAATTATGGGACCAAGTGCAATAGAATCTCCTCTCTTGTCTACACCCTCTATTTTTGGCCCGGCTCAAAACACCATTTCTGAAGTTGTCCGGTCCGACCGCCGCTATGGCCGGTCCGACCGCTTTGACCGGCTCGATCATAGCCTTGGGCTTGGGCGGTCATCAAGCCTGGACAAAGATCAGAACTTTGTTTGAAAACACGTGAAACGACAAACCGTTAACGTCATTGACAATTGTCACATTATCCTAAGATCTGGAGTATACCCCATGATATCCACAACGGTAGTATCGAATGCATTGATGTATTGACCAAAGGCGAAGAATGCTCGCTGTAGTACCCTCTTATCGGCCCATTTCGGATGTGTGACGTCTTGCATGTCGACATGAGTGTCCGAATTCCTGTCTTGTATGACTCGGAGTAGCACGGGAGGTTATGGTAGGAATCCTCGAACGTGTCGAACCTTGATTCTATTGCCTTCTATTTTGCCCTCCAAGTCTTGGCATAGCTTATTGTGTACTAGAACCTTACCACAATCACACGAATGATGGATCATGGCTCGAAATCAAGATTTTTCACGATCTCACCGTACATGAGGTTGGCGATGAAGCCTGATGATAGGTTCCGGTGAGACTGCACTAACTCAGCGACGACGCATGTGTGCGGGACTACTATAGGGCACTTCGAGTAGGTGCCCCACTTAGGCTGAAATGTGTACACTCGCCAAGGATATCCTTCTATTTCGCACTTCACGTCGTAGCATCTTGGGTTGAACTTGACGATTACGAATGTGCGCCACACCGACAATGCCCAAAATTTGACCGCCTTCTCCACGGCCTCCTTGCATTTGTATACAGCTCCCTGCCTGACCTCGCTATAGTCGTACTCTCACGGCACAAGGGAGCCTTCGTCGACGACGAGGTTATCGAACTGATATGTGTTCCACTCGGATGGAACTACCAGCTGGTCCATATCATACTTGTCGTCGGATCCTTCATCTTCTGACAATGCATTGTAGTCCCGGGATTCCTGGTCCATTCTTTGCACAATGGCGTCAAGCTCCCCATCCTCGTCAACAAGCCCACTGGCCTGCCTAATTGAAGGAGCTGCTTCTTTAGGGTCTTCATTGACAGCATCAACAACTCCGAGCTATGGCTAGAATCGCCGACTTCTTCTTTGGCATCACCACCCCTTCTTGTTTAGCTGCGGATGCAAGAATGGGTTTGGCATATGCCTGAACCAGAAGGACTAGATCCCACCCTCCCTCCCTCGCCACGCGTAGGTATGACTGCCATGACTTTGTTCCCTTCAGCTGCATTAACTCCAAATATGTGGGCTGTGTTGCTCGAGGGGCAAGGCAAATCAATCTCAGATCATACACATCATGGTCCACTTGGAATGTATAAAACAACCACCGCATCACACCGCCTCATGTACGCCCCTCTGCTCTTGACAGGGGCACGATCGCTGATTGAAAATAACGTAGGTCAATCCACTTGGGACCCTCCAGAATAGTCCCTGAACCGTAGTAAATTTTGAAATTGGTGACGTTCGACATAATTGATGCACTGCACCATGAAGAACATTTCCACGATTAACCACACATCTAAAATAGGACTACCGACTGAAAAAAATTGTGTACAATATATTACATCACGCAACTGTACATCCAAATCTATGTAATTCATTCGGTTTAAAAAATTACCTCACAAATGGAGAGCCGAACGGGCAGCGCTTCGCTAGCTTCTCTCCTCCCCTCTACTTTTGTCCCTTCCCTTTTCCTGTTTTTTCTGAACACAGATGAATCCTGTGCTGAATTTTAGAGTTTCTATTTTTTGAACCGGTTATTTATTTTATAATTTTTTTTACAAAAAAATTATTTTACAAAAAATTCGAGGCCAGCTGACTACCAACACAGCGCATCGCCGCTGACAAGACGCGGCAATAAATGGTTGTGACCAGCGCGACAGCACCGAGCCATTTCGCCGAACGACGCCACGTCGTCCCGTCTGTCTGAGAGCAGCGCGGTAGCCAGTGCGTGCCCGAACGCGACTGCGTCGCTCGTTCCGGATCAAACGGCACACGCGCGCGCCGAGCCAGGCAAGGAAATCCGCGAGACACGCGCCGAAACGCGACCGGGAGATAATGCCCGCCGAACGCAGGGAGGCCAGCAATCTCTAGCGCTATAATAAGAGGTGTGTATGTATGCCCGCTGTCTAAACTGTCATGGCAGACGGTTCGTAAGGAATTAATTGGGTGTCAAGATACCCACACTCCATCCGGTGAGGATGCAGCGGCAATTATCTGCGGCATGTACTCGCTCGATTAGAGGTCTCCTTGATGATACTTGTGATCTGATACCAAAACAGGTGAAAGCCAAACAGGTGGAAGGACACGAGGAGCTCGCAATACAAACAATAAAACGAGCCTGACACTCAGTGCGTTAGCCGCTTCTCCAATCGGTGCTTGTGGGATTTTTCCATTGTTCTTGCAAAAAGCCTTGACGGATTGGAATCGGGACGTGACTAAATTGTATGTGGTGATATTTTCTCCTCTCAGCTTTTCAGTATTTGTTACCTGCTCGCTAGCAGCGTTGCCGTTCAGCTTGCTAAGTTGCTACGAGCACATTTATGTATTTTAGTGGATTTCTTGCTGTTAATTGTTCTATACTTCTATTGTAGCATCCAGGCCCAGGTTCTTGCTCACTTTGCTGATTTTGCATTCAGTTCAAACTTCAAAAGAAGCAAAGCAATAGCAAGAGCCGAGAGGGGAGGAGAGGGAGAAGCATCGAGGGCCAGGTTCACATTTCCATATGTTTGATTCTATTGCATAGGTTGCTTCCCAGATGAACAGTCAAGTATACTTTTTCATTCAAACAAGAGAGTCAAGGAAACGGGAATGATTCCCCCTCACCTTTGTTAATCAAAGCTACTATTCCAGGTCCGAAAACCATTCAGTGCATCAAATGACAACTACGAAATGAAAAGAAGACATCCAAGGACAGCTCGCCCAATTCAGCTTAGGCAGCTGTTACAAAAACATTCAGAACGATAACTTCAGCATCTGACACTCAGTGGCTTGTCCCCTTCCTCTTCTTTCCACAAATCTTCCACCCCATCAGAAAGTAGGGCCAGCTTGCAATGCATCGAACAGCGGCCCCCCTCCTTGTGCTCGGGTGAACGCATTTCTTGCCCTTCCTCCTGCAAAGTTGCCCAGCAACTGAACCAATCCAATTGCAAACATTATACATCACAGCAGTGAGATCATCTGGTAATTTAAAAACGAAAACAAGCATAGTACCTGGTCCTCCAGTAACAACTTTTGAGTTTTCCAGTTAACTTCACCAAGCCAAGTACTTACCAAATGATCAAAATCAACAGGTGCTGCAAAACATACCACATTCCACATGTACTTTAGCTAAGAGCATTGGAGAAGAGCCATAGCTGCAAAGTTGCCTAGCAGCTTGCCTAATTCAAGGTTACCATACTATCAAGAGTTAAAGACAGTTGCAGAACACAAAGAGAACAAACTTCAGGCAGCGAAACAACAACCAACCTGAAACTAGGGACATATCATACTGGCGGAAATTTTATTGGCCACCACGCTGGCTAGGTGTTATTAACAATCAACAACATGAGGGCATTTATTCATCAAAGTACAATGCTATGGCTGACATGACCAATTTTAACATGAGCACTAGCTCGACTCATTTGTCCAAACAATGCCAGAAATCTGTAGAATACAATGCCCGACATGATGCAACACACGTGTGTGGAATTTGCAAAGAGGCCAAAAATCAGTACAGAACCCAATGCAATCCTGGAACCAAATTAAGGGATTCACGAACACAGATACAGAATTACAAACCAAATCAACTGTTCGAGTCACAGATGAACAATGAAGGCCTGAATTTCTTGAAATCCCCGACGCAAGAACACTATTGGATCATGCACGGCCGGATCACAAGAAGACACAAGAACTAATCAAGAGACAGATCAAACAAGGAGCGGATCACGCAGAATGGTTCGCGATTCGGTTGAGGGGCCCCGTCACATCTTGGCGAAGGAGGCGGAGGACCCGGATCGGTCGTAGTAGTACTCGGGGAGGGCCTGGGGGCGGGAGAGCATGAGGGGGCGGTCCTTGGCCTCCTCGGGGTCCTCGTCGCCGTCGTCGTCCGCGGTGTGGAGGTGGATGCAGGAGCACCGCTCCATGGACGCGAAGAATGCCGACGCAACGCTCGCGCCCACCCAGATCGCGTACCCCTCCAGCTTCTCGTAGGACAGGATCCCGCCGCCGTTGCCGCCACCGTCCATGGCTGCCGTAAAGACTGGAATGAAAGAGGGGGAAATGAGGTGAGTCGGTGGTTATTCCTTGCGCTCGCCTTCGTTTTTTCGGGCAATTGTGGTTGTTCCAAAATTGGACAAGGGGGAGGAAAGAAGTGTTGAGTTCAAACCGATCGATCATCTTGTATATAAAAATAGAATTATAAATACAGTTACAGAAAGTAAATAAACACAAAGATATAGAGGGATAACTCTTTATCTTTATTTCTCTTCTCATATCAGTCCTTTACAATAATTGAGATCCCCTATTTATAAACTAAATGGATGAGTAGTCCACTCATGGGTCAAGACTGTAAGCCCAAACCTAAGTTTTCCAACACTCCCTCTTAGCACTCATCCAACATGGTCATGCCTCGTCAAAACTCCACAAAAACTCAATCGGAATTTTTTTAAAGGAGTACATAATACATGTTCTGCTGCATTGCATGAATTGCTTCATTAAAAACCTTAGCCGAGATACTTTAGAAAATCTCATCACAGAAAAAGAGTACAATGCACCCAATTTCATGTAATCTCCGGTATTTATTTTTTGGGTACTCGATCTTTATGATCAAGTTTCAATAATGAGTTCGTGAAGATTCTCTTCCAGAGTTCTGCACTTCGCTAAGTCTCATCCTTCCAATTCCACGTATGCACCTTTCAAAGCTAGATGCTAAAGGTGATTTAGTGAATAAATCTGCAAGATTTTCACATGACTTAGTATGCAATACTTTAATTTTGTCAATCTTTTGCAATTCATGAGCATAGAAGAACTTAGTGAATAAATCTGCAAGGATTTCACATGACTTAGTATGCAGCACTTTAATTTTATCAATCTTTTGCAATTCATGAGCATAGAAGAACTTGGGGTTGATATGCTTTATGGGATGAATCTTCATATAACACATCTGCACTTGTACAACACAAGCTGCATTATCTTCATAGATAATAGTGAGAGTTTGTGGGGTATTCAATCCACACGACTGCTGGATGTGGTGAATCATCTGCCGAAGCCAAGCACATTCTTGTGAGGCTTCGTACAGTGCTATAATTTCTGAGTGGTTCGTTGAAGTCGATACAAGACTTTGCTGAGATGATTTCCATGAAATTATAGTTCCACAACACAGGAATACATAGCATGTTTGTGACTTGGCTGTCGACAACTGCCCAATCTACCAGAAACTATGCATTGCTAAGCATGACATCGCATAAGCATAATTGGATCATATAATATCCACCCTACCCTAATTCACCAGTGGATTATTAACTTAGGCTAGTGGCAGGGGATGAACAATTTTAAAGAATTCATGCAATAGGATTTACTACCTCTAATAGCAAAAATAACTTGATGAATTTTAGAGAATTCATGCAATAGGACATGTAGAGTTACAGGCAAGACTACGATAGCACAAAAAAATTACTGCGCAACCAAGAAACCCCCGCTAGTAATAGATCACAAGATTACTGCTAGACGCGACTGACTCGTAGTGGAAGTAGAGTTGTTGTAGCGAGTTGATGTAGTCGTAGTCGTACGCACGACGCGTCTCCTCCTTCGAGTGGTCGTACTCGCCGCGCGTCTGCTCCTCCGAGTGGTCGTACTCGCCGCTCGACTTCTCCTCTGGCTCCGGTGATCGTCACGAGTTGCGGATCGTCCTAGTGCTGATGCTTCGCAACAATACCTCCAAGGTATCCACACATACGGGGCAGGAACACCACGCGCTGGAGTGCTAACACCGACAGCAAGGTTGAGTAAAGCGTGGCTATTAGGGTTTCGGGAGTTCTTCCAAAGATCATCGTCGCTTCGACCAGTCGCGACACTTTCAACAGGCGCCTCTTCCAGGATTATCTGTCATCACTTAATCTACTTAAGGAAGAACGTGAGCGGCAGAAGACAATCCAATCCAATTCAGAAGATCAAGAGACGATTAGATTTTATCTGAAGCATTAGCGTAGCAAGCACTACGCTTAGTGCAATTAGGATTAGTCCATTGCCTTGTCAAGAGCACCCCCTGTAAAGGATCCAGTTTATAGCAATAAAGAGTAGTCACATTCTCTCACAAGAACTCTTTGTCATTTTTCTCTGTTTTGTTTCGTAAAATCGGTGACTCGATCGTCGACAGTAAGCATAAAAGAAGGCTATATGGACAATTATGAGCATGGGACAAGACTGTAGATCAAGAAGGCTAAGAACTAAGTCACGAGCCCACCGTCGATTGCCGGTGGGTATATCGTGGGGGTTCCACGCGTTATACTTGATTTCTACTTCTACTGCTGATCTCTGAAAGTATTAGGTCTATCCATCCATTCTGCAAATCAAAAGTCATAAGGTACATTTACGCTTTGTTTAATATTATGCAATAACTTTGTATTTTTGTAATATGTGTCTGAACCAACAATGTAACTGTGTGTACTATCTACTAATCTAGGGAATGATACAAATTAACACAGTAGATCCCAAGTTACAAATTTAGGGTCTGACATGTATATCGTAAATATTAAAACAATAATGTACCACATTTCTATAATCTAAACTTGTACAAGTAACCAAATACCACATACACAGAAGGAAGAGTTGTGCTTCCCACATATATATACTTCACAAATCACAATTCAGTAATAACATTACTAATGATACATTGCCTCGATGCATGCATGGTTTATTCCACACCACTAGTAACCACACCCTAGAATACTTTATGCGCTTACTTGCCAACATTATTGCCTGCTTCGCTCCTGCCATGGCTGCGCATTCTAGTATGCTGGCTCCTACAAGGGCCGATGCTACTCACGGATAGTGCTATTATATATAGATAGTAGGCTATAGCAATACCTAGATGCACCATCTAAATGGCCGGCCCGACGACGGGCACCTGCCGGTAAAGTGTTTGTCTTTGGCTGGGAATGCGGCGTTTTACGACAGATTATTTGATTCATTCGGCGACGTTGACGTTGACGTCGTTGCCATTGCTGCCAGTGTCGACGACGCAGGTCTCGACGCCGCCGTTCATCCAGAGGAACCACGCGTAGCTACTCCGGTGGTGGTTGCTCTCTGGCTCCTCGTCGATGGCCCCGGTGAACATGTCCTCCGCGCCGACGAGGTTGCCGCGGGCGTGCCAGAGGAACATGGCGTACCTTCTCATCGCCTCGCCGTCCACCGGCTCGGTGCCCACCGCCCGCTTGAAGTACTCCTCCGCCCTGTCACCGAGATCGAGATGATCGTTAGGGACACGTACAGGTGCATTCAGGCATGCATGCGAATCAAGATTTTAACAAGCAAGCCCATGTGATTGTAAGGGTGCAACCATGGCGGTAATGCGGCATGTACCTGTCAAGATCCTTGTCCAACTGGTACAGGAGCTGCCCGTAGTTGGACAGGATGAGCGAGTTCGCCTCGGCGGTGGCAATGATCCTCTCGTACGCCGCCTTGCGCCGATGCGCACGGGCGATGTCGATAGCCTCCTGCTCGTCCTCGTCGACGACCACCGATACGTCGCTCTCGCCATGCAGAACGCCGTGCAGGATGCCGATCCTGGCCCACAGCTCCTTCTCCACGTCCAGTTCCACCAGCTCCGGCAGGTCGTCGGCGTCCTCCGTGTCCCCGCCGTCGTCGGGCTCCCCCTTGCTGGCCGACGCCTCGGCCTCCTTCGCCCCCATCCGCTCCATCTCCATCTCCACGGCCGTGCCGAGGCAGGACGCGACCAGACCGAGCAACCCGACGGCGAGGTCCGGCGACTCGAAGTGCACCTTGCGGAAGACCCACGCCACGGCGTCCCGGCTCAGCAGCGCCTCGGCGGCGCCCGGCCGCCGCGCCCTGCACCGCATCCACCGCCGCGACCAGCGCCGCCACGCGCACTGGGCGCGCTCGTGGTGGTCGCCAGCGGCACCCGCGCCCGCCGCCACCAGCTTCCTCTTGGCTCGGATGGCGCGCAGCGACGCCGGCACCGCGACCATCGACGGCGGCGGCTGCCCGTCCTCGCCGCACGCCGCGGTCTTGCAGAACCGGACCTTCCTCCTCTCCCCCACCCGCGTGACCGCCGTGAACGCCACCGCCGGCGGGCTCTTGGGCATCCCGACCATGCTCGACGGCGTCATCCTGGCCACCAACCAGTAAACGGAACGAACCCAAGAAACTCTCCCAAACACGAACGGTGTTCGTTTGTTAGGATCCAATCCTAGAACCTCTCACCAAAGGCGGTGCGGAATGGAGATCTTGCGGGGAGGAGGGCGCGGCAATGGCGGGGCATATATAGCCCCGGCCGTTGGCTGACTTGGCTCCGTGCCAAGTTGGGAAAGCCGGGGGCGTGGCCCGCACGCCTCTGCCGGGGGAGGGGTCCGGTTCTCGATGCGTGTATCGCGCCAGTTCAGCTTGGTTAATTTTGTCGGGGAAAGGCTCGGCCGCGCGGTGCTCTCGGCGTTAGCTCCCAGCTAACAAGGGGGAGTTTTGCTAGATAATCTGCTGCCTATTTTTGCTTTCAGTTTGTCTCTTTCTATGTTTTTTCTCTACGCCATGTTTTCGGATGGAAACAGTGCGAATCAGAATTAGTTTGCTATGTTTAGAACTTGCTATGTTTAGAACTTACTATGTTTAGGACATGGTTTCACTATAAATAAGAGAATCAAAGGCTGCAAAGTTGCATCGCAGCACAAAACCAATCTTCTGTGTTCTTCTTTTCTCTGTGTGTTGTGAGCGTGAGCGATTGGAGGTAGCCATTGCCTACAGTTTTGGCCGCGCGGTCAACGTTAGCTCCCAGCTACGCACCACCGGGTGCTCACGGCAGATGTGGCAGTGCGCCGTGGGTTCCAACCTGGAGGGCGCCCTTTGCCGATGCGTGCGGGGGGAGCGGCCAGAGTGGAGACCGGAGGCGCGGGCACACCATTTGAGAAGGCAACAAAAGTGAAGGGGAAAAAGGTTAGGCAAAACAAACAAGCCATTGCGTTGTCCATGAGCACCTTTGCTTTGCAAACTGGCGTGTCTTGTCTATTGTAACATGCGCAACAAATCAACAATGGGGTAGAAAGAAAATCAATGAGCTTATCACAAATCACAATAGAAATATTACTCAAAATGCATACATAGGCTACAGTGTTCCATATATGTACACATAGATAAGTAGGTAGAATATCTAGTGCAAAATTGCAACTTACAGATGTAGCATTAGCATGATTTTTTTTTGAAGTAACTAGTTTAATGCCTGTGCTTTACTACGGATTAAAAATATCATATCTCGTCAACCGTTGTCGTGCTCAGCTTACAATGCAAGTGATCCGTCGGCAGCCCATTCTTGAAAAGATCGATGGAATCTTTGGGTTTCTTACGCACCAGCTTTGGCAGTTGGGTGTGGGGAGTAGAGAAGAGGTTATGGGTGATCAACCATACGCACGGGAGGAACTGAGAACGAACGAGATCTAACGGTTCACATCTCACGAATAAAGATAGATCTAACGACTCACATCGCATGAGAGAGGACAGACCGTCACCAATTCTTTCTTTTAAGTAGTAAAGATACTTTACAAAGTGAACTGCCAATTGACATTTTTTAAATTCCAAGTTATTGTGTTTTTATGGTTCTTGTGCAAGTTAAAGAGAAAAAGAGAGACGTGGGAAAGTTGGAGTACATCATGTGCGCATGTACAATCTTTTCTGAAATAATACTCTACAAAGTGGCATATCAATTCACGTTTTAAAATTCCAAGTTTTTTTTTTTTGTTCCTTATGCGTTGTACATTCAATTCAGTATGCAAGATTAAGATGCGTTACACATTAAAGGAAGAGACAGAGAGACGGATGGTGCACCCTAGGTTTCCACGTGAGGGGATTGAGGATAAACCATGAGTTGGCATCTACGCCGCAACTAAATATAAGGGAATTGCTATATGACTTTCGACAGTTTTTTGAAATCAAAACTGACATTTTTTTTTTCGTTAGATGTGTTATAAGATTCGGGTTGGTGATATGCTGAAAGAAAAAAAAATCATAGTAATCAAATTTTCATTATTCATTTTCCTCTTTCCTGTCTCCGACAGCAGTAGTTGTCGAATCCGTCACCGTCTCCTACCACCTCGTAATATTATCCTGTTCCTGTCTTCTCCACCGCCCACCGCACCCCGCACCCCGCAGTCCCACTCCAGGACACTTGCACGCTGCGCACACAAAGGCACAGACGCGTCACGCCGTGGAAGTGTGCTATCTCCTCTTTTCCTCCACCTCTCTGTTGCTCCCACCTCTCCTTGAGGTTGGCTATGTCCCGCCACTTCCTCCCCGTCGACGGATCCCGCTCGGGGTTGGAGCGCGTTATCCAGGACTGACTGGAGCGCATCATCAGAGACCGATACTGTGCGGGAGCCGGAAGACATTGGCGCCTACTATGCACCCCGTCTGTTCGATGAATTGCCACAGCAAGCAGGGCCCACCTCGATTAGCGCCATCAACCGCCTCCTCGCCGTCGCAGCTCGCGATGGTCCCGCGCTCGCCATATCCCTCTTCAACCGCATCGCGCGAGCCGGCGCCGAGAAGGTGGCTCCCGACATATGCACCTGCAACATCCTCATCGGCTGCTGCCTGCTGCAGTCGCGTGGGCCGCCTGGACCTCGGTTTCGCCACCTTCGGCCACATCCTTCGGACGGGCTTGGAGGTGGATACCTGGACCTTCCATCATCTGCTGAAGGGCCTCTGCGCCGAGAAGAGGGTGGGCAAGGCCATGGACGTATTGATCTGCAGTATGCCCAAGCTCGGCTGCACTCCCGATGTCGTCTCTTACAACACTTTTCTCAAGGGGCTCAGCGATGAGAAGAGAAGTGAAGATGCTGTCGAGCTGATTTGCATGACGGCTGGTGATGGAGGTTGCTGCCCACCTGATTTGGTGTCATATAACACCGTCATCGATGGCTTCTTGAAAGAGGGGGAGATGGACAGAGCTTACATCCTATTTAAAGAACTGGATGGGGGGATTTCACCAAATGTTGTGACTTACAGCTCAATGATTGATGGCCTGTGCAAAGCTCAAGCAGTGGACAAGGCCGAGGGTGTTCTTCAACAGATGTTTGACAGATGTGTTATGCCGAATAATGCCACATATAATATTCTGCTCCATGGATGTTGCTCTTAAGGACAATGGAAAGAGGCGGTTAGAATTATGAAGAAAATGTGCACAGATGGTCCTGCACCAACTGTTGTTACTTATACCTCGCTGATGGACCATCTTTGCAAGAACGGAAGATGTGCAGAAGCTAGAAAGATTTTTGATTCCATACGCAAGAGGGTCCAAACACCAAATGTTTTCCCGTAAGGCCTTCTGCTTCACGCGTATGCCACCGAAGGAGCTCTCACTGATATGCATGATCTCCTTGCTTTGCTGATAGCAGATGGTATTGCACCGAATCATCATGTCTTCAACATATTGATATGTGCATATGGTAAATATGAAATGGTTGATGAATCAGTGCTTCTGCTTAACAAAATGAGGCAGCAAGGACTGAGCCCTGATATAGTCAGCTATGGATCGGTAATAGAATCACTTTGCAAGATAGGCAGTGTTGATGATGCCATGTCCCAATTGAATCAGATGATTGATGAAGGATTAATTCCCAATATCATCATTTATTCCACCCTCATTCATGGTCTGTATACCTGTGGCAAATGGGACAAGGCTGAAGAATTACCTCTTGAAATGATGAATTGAGGCATCCGTCCCAAGCTTGTGATCTTCAGAAAAATAATGGGAAACCTATGCAAAGAAGGAAGGGTTATGGAAGCCCAAAATCTCTTTGACTTGATGGTAGATATAGGTGTGAAGCCTGATGTCATTACATACAATACACTGATACATGGATATTGCTTAGCTGGTAGGATGGATGAAGCGATGAAGTTACGTTCTGTTATGGTCTCAATTGGCTTGAAGCCTGATGATATTACCTATGGCACAATGATTAATGGTTAACGTAAGAATGGTAGGATATAGGATGCATTAGCTCTTTTCGAAGAAATGTTGAGCAAGGGTGTTAAGCCAGGTGTTAACACTTATAGTACAATACTGCAAGGGTTGTTTCAAACTGGAAGGACTGTTGCTGCAAAGGAACTATATCTCAGGATGATCGACAGTGGAATACACCTGAACATTGAGATGTCCAACATGATTCTAGGAGGGCTCTGTAAAAAATAACTGTGTTGATGAAGGACTGAGAATGTTTCAGAGCCTGTGTTCGACAAATTTTCCATTAGAGATTAGGACTTTTATGATTGATGCATTGCTTAAAGAAGGAAGAAGCCATGGATTTGTTTGCTGGTATCTCGGCCAAAGGATTAGTGCCCAATGCTGTATCCTACAGCTTAATGGCAGAAAATCTCGTAGAAGAAGGGTCGCTACAAATGTAACACCCTAGCCCTGAGCCTGGAATACCACCAAACTACTCTTAAACGTCTAATAATTATCAACACACTAGAAAATTTAAGCAAACAAAACAATAATCGAACCCGTCCACGAGTCTCAACAAAACCTGAGTAAAGATTGATCAAGTATGAACAACTAAGCAAAGGAAACATAACTAGGCAAGTAGTCCAAAACAGGACACAACTAAGGAGTCTGAAGCACTGAAACAAATAGACTAATCCAAAGCATTGATCTAAATTTTATTCAATGTCCAACAAGTCCTAGATAATCCAGCAATAAGGAATAAAAAGGTTCTCATGGCAATTAATCATGTGTCTGATGTATGAAACTATCCCATGTGCTCTATTCGCTCTCAAATGTGGCGCCCTCGAAGATCACCTAAAGACAACAAAAGAGCAAGGGTGAGTCTACGACTCAGCAAACACATGAATATACAACGAACAATAATAAATCAACAGTATTCAATAACTTCATTATCATCACAAGCACTTCTATTAATATTCTTATGTTGTTATCTTCACTTTGTTTTCACATCCATTTATCTCATATCAATGCAACCATACTCTACATGTCCATATGCACTTCTTTCGCGTATACCGGTATAGCATGAGTGAATGCTCGCGACAACATTCACTCTCAAGCCCGTTCCTCCACAAGGATCGGGGACCTCCTCCACTCCCGTGGAGTTGTGATCATTCATGATCACCTGCTCATATGCAAAGATGCTTATGTATGAAAAATGCAAACTCCATCATATTTATCATATCCAACTTTTCCTCATGATTATCAACAAAGATATAACCATGTCATTCCATTGTTTGCAATTAAATAAAATAAAAGCACAACAATAATGGTAATAGAAGATAAAGAAAACAGTGATCAATCATTGATCGCTGTCTACCATGCACTTGCCTTTACTAGTTGCGACGCACGATTTGGCTAGAAGATAGCACCAAGTACGACGCCTCTCCTACATCAAATATTCAAATTTCAATACAAGCTACAGCATCAAGAATAGCAATCAATCAACATCGCTCCTACCCGTCCCTAAACCTACCACGCTTCCCCGGTACCGAACAGTCATCCCTTACTGTCCTGGTACTAAAAGAGCGTAACTTTCGACTCAAAAGTCCGATCACGATAAACCACCCAGTTCTGGAATTTACACAAAATTCCCCACTTTTTCTTAGATTACCATGACTTCTAATTAAATCATCTAATCCTCTGTTTTTATCCCAGAAGACCGATCTATCAGCTCCGGGACAGCGGGTCTTACTAAATTCATAACTTTTGTTTTACCTGACCAAAATTCGAGTTCTTGGATTCTACAGAACCCTTGAACAATTATCTACATCTTTCATGTAGATCAAAAACTT
Source organism: Hsuehochloa calcarea (assembly GCA_036346395.1). NCBI lineage: Eukaryota > Viridiplantae > Streptophyta > Magnoliopsida > Poales > Poaceae > Hsuehochloa > Hsuehochloa calcarea. The sequence goes on along the minus strand of CM070611.1, from coordinate 9,703,213 downwards.
TAATTAGTCTATTTACTATTTTTAATCTACAGTATACGAAAACAGTGCCGAAAGATGACAACTACAAAGACAGCAGTCTTCCAAAATTCATAACCCGAATTATACTTGTCCGATCGACATGATTAAATATTCTATAGAAAGATATCGAAATTATCTACAATTAACTAGTAGATGACACTACCAAAATTCGTCATTAAGGTACCCAAATAAATCGTACAACAAAACATCAAACTAAACCCTTCCACTATTCGATTTCTCCCCCGACTAGAACATCCTAATATATTCTCTTACTGTTCCAACAAGACATGCTAGCTCCTCTCTCTCCTTTTCTAATCCAGGGAAGCACATTTGTCTTGCATTGCTTGTTAAAGCCTGGCACTAGCAGCCGCATGCCTCCTACCATGCAAAGTTGCACTCCTAGATTATTTGCTAGCACTAATTGCTGCATGCATACGTAGCCACATGCTAAAAATAGTTAACTACTGAATTCCAACCGATTGCATTACTAGATTATTTACTACAACTAGTTGTTGCATGCATACATAGCTATGTGCCAAAAAAATAACTACTAATGCCAACCGAGGCATGCAGAATCCATTAAAGTAATCCTAGCAGTGCACCAATAGTTAATCAACTACTAATCACAGCCCTATTAATTAACTGCTAACACTAGCATTAGCAGCTGAAAAAAGAAAAGAAAGGTGAGCTAACCTCCACGCGCTCGGGTGTTGCAGCCGGGAAAGGAAAGATTTAGCCGCGGTAGTAGGCGCTCGGCTGCTGGCTTTCACGCGGGCGGCCAACGACTCGGCAGGTGGCGATGCGCCGAGCCAGTCAAGCGGCGTGGCCAGCCAGGCGACTCCCTCGAGCACAGGTAGGCGGCCTCACCTGCGCGGCAGATGGCTTCACGCGACGGACAGGCGGCTTCACGCGCGACAGCCAATGCGCAGGCGAACGAGGCTGCGAGGGCGTGCGGTCGGCGTGGCTCTGCGCCATAGATAGGGCAGCGGCGCGGCGGAGAGTGCACGGGAAAAAAATAAAACAATCTGGCTAGGGTTTCTAGAATTCCCACGGTCTATTTATACCTCGCACAATCTAGTCCCTCTGTAAAAACTTCAAAACAAATTTCTTTTGCTTAATTACGCACAAGTTCTTAAGGCGTTATTATTATTATTATTATATTTATTTTCGGAATATTACAACAAAAGTTCAAGATCTGTTTTTAGCCATGTCCCATGGAGAAAAGTTGTTGTGCTCTGGACTCTCTTATGCTAAATGCTATAGTTAGGAGGTTACTGTAGAGAGGTGAGGTAAGAGGGTGGATGCTTACCTCAGTAAAATTGAAGAGAAGAACTTCTCCTTTGAAGCTTCCACGGCCGCCTTGCTGATATAACTTTTCTCAGGAGGGAAATATAAGCAACATGTAAAGTTACTTCCCCAAAAATATCACTCTTTTGGAATCCAGGGATGATTGAAAGGTTTTTGCAGCTACTCAATTCTAAGTAGACACTCTGGCCTGTTAGTTGAAGGGAGATCTTTCGTTTCTGTTTTTAGCGTAGGTTGCATGTAGGGGTGAAAACGGAGTGGATAATTCCCGCCCGATCCATTGACGTATCCGGGAAAAATCTGGCCGGTGTACCATTTTTTAGTCCCGATCCACACCCGATATTATCTGCATTCAGAAAATCTCATGGAATATGGGATAGGATATGAGAAGAACAATATCTTATTTGTACTTTATAGGATATCCGAAAGATATCCGATAAATCAACAAAATAGATATCTAATAAACATCAATATCCTTTAAAATCATCTATAGTTTTCTAGTCATAGACTAATATATAATATGAATTTACATTTAATTATGTTTATGTTGTTAAGTAGGATAAATAATTCTCTAATAGGTAGTAAAATTCGACACTTTTGTTCATGTAGTTATCTTTTCTTTATGTGTACACTATCCGTCAAGTTATCCGTGACCGATTTGAATCCGATCCGCATCCGCCCAGTGCCTGTATCTCAAAAAAATATGTATTCGTATCCGACCCGAATCCGGGGGTTAGGATACGGGAAGAGCAATATCCGTCTGTATCCGACCCGTTTCACCCCTAGTGCATGGTACGTAGTTTCTCTCCTGCAACTTTTTGAGTAATATCTCATTTGAATTGCAGAGAAGCGATTAATATTTTTAGATGTTTATTTAATCTTTTCCTAGGTATGTTTGATGATTAATATTCCGATGGGTTGAAGAGTGCCAAATGGCCCAATTCAAGCTGTATTTCAACATTTGTACTTTTGATGATGACAACTTTGTTACGCAAGTATCTGTAACTAGAGCTTTCAAAGCTTAATGCTTGTTTTTTCTATTCCAATGGGTTGAAGAGTGCCAAATGACCCAAATCAAGGTGTGCAAGCTTGAAGCATCCACTGCTTCCATGCCTATATCTCTGTTATCACTGGGAAAGTGTCAGCAAAGATAAGAAGTTCCTCCCTGAAAAATACAATTTTCTTATGGAAACCATAAATGGTTGAAACATTTGGCTGCATGATTTGGTACCTAATTCTCACACAGGGGTGTTAAACGAGGCTTCTTATCTATTCCAACGCGCCAAACGGACAATATATAACATGTACAGGGTTGCAAATATGCAAAGAACACCTTAGACTATATACATATCTAATACCCCCTCAAATTCATGGTGGATCAACAACACTAAGTTTGATGGACCCTGTTCCCAGCTCTTCTTCTCCATCCTTGTTGGGTTCTGCCCCGACTTCTCCTCCTAGATACAATTTTTGTGATCGTCACCCTGTCAGGCCTCCTGAGAGCTACGGCTTTGCAGCTGCTGCTCTTTCTGAGCCTACCACCTACTGTGAGACTGCCGCTCACCCTGAGTAGCAGCTCACGATGTATGAGGAGATTGTTGCTTTGGAGCGTATTGGTACTTGGGATCTTGTACCATTACCTACGCGTATCACTCTTATCACGTGCGAGTGGGTGTACAAGATCAAGACTAGCTCGAGTGGTCCCTTGAGCGCTATAAGCCTCTTCTTGTGGCGCGTGGTTTTCAGTAGGAGTATGGTCGTGACTACGTTGAGACCTTTGCTCCTGTCGCTCACATGACCACTGTTCGCACTCTACTTGTTGTAGCCTCTATTCAACAGTGGCCCATCTCTCAGCTGGACGTCAAGAATGCCTTTCTCAATGGCGAGCTGCGTGAGGAGGTCTACATGTAGCCGCGCCTTGGGTATTCTATCCCTGTTGATATGGTTTGTCGCATTCGTCTCTATGGGCTCAAACAAGCCCCTTTGTGCTTGGCTTGACCGCTTCTTTTCTATTATCACTACTACCGACTTGTTCGCTAGTGATCACAACCCTGCCCTCTTTGTATACACCTCTCCTAGGGGTCGGACGCTCCTCCTTCTATATGTGGATGATATGATCATTACTGGCGATGACTGTCAGTACATTGCCTCTGTGAAGGAGCATCTCACTGAGCAGTTCTTGATGTTCGATTTGGGTCCTATTCGCTACTTCCTTGGGATTGAGATAACTTCTATGCCTGACAGCTACTACCTCTCCTAGGAGAAGTTCATTTAGGATATTCTTGCTCACGCTTGTCTCACTGATCAGCGTTTGGTGGATACTCCTACGGAGCTTAATGTTCACCTTCGACCTACTGATGCTGAGCCTCTCGGGGACTCCACTCACTACCATCATCTTGTTAGGAGCCTCGTTTACCTTGGGATCACTTGACTTGGCATTTCTCACTCAGTTCACATCCTGAGTTAGTTCGTCTCTGCTCCTACTCAGCTCCACTAAAGTCACCTTCTTCGTGTTCTGCGATATCTTCGCGGGACTATCACTCGTCACATTTTCTTTCCTCACTCCAACTCTCTACAGCTTCAGACGTACTCTGATGCGACATGAGCTAGTGATCATTCTGATCTCCGATCTTTTTCTGCCTATTGTGTTTTCCTTGGTTCCTCCCTGATTTCCTGGAGGACCAATAAGCAAACTGTCATTTCCTGTTCGAATGCTGAGGCTGAGTTAAGAGCCATAATGTCATTTTCTGTTGGAGTGCTGAGGCTGAATTGGATCGCTGCTGATGGAACGTGAAAAAGTACCCTTTTTGTTTTTTTTAACTCTTTCTTTTTATAGAAACCAAATTCAGTTTCTAGAAAGAACAGAGGTACTGCTCGCTCGATCCAATCACGAGGATGGTGTCCGAGCGGCTTAGCGGCGCGACGACGGCGGCGTCGGCGAAAGCGGCAGCGTCGACAGCGGGCGTCGGGCGGCGGCGGCGTTCCGTGGCGGCGACGTCGGCGGCGAGCACAGGTGGCGACCGGGTGAGCGACGGCGGCCGGGCGAGCGATGGCGTCGGACGGCAGAGCGTCGGAATGGCAGTGGAAGGAGCTATGTTAGTGCCCTAGTGCTGATGATACCATGTTATGACTATTATGCATATATTCATAAGGTCAAATAGGCAATATATATAATGAATACAATGAGATATTACAAATGAATATGTCATACATATATAAGGAAATACAAAAGTCATATAAAAAAATACAAATAAATTCCTATTCTAGCACAAAGATTCAAACATCTGGTCTACTTATATAATTTAATTTTAATTATGCTTTTACACAAGTCTCTGCTGTTACTGTTGTCTCGACCTTCTGTGAAACTAAATTATCTTGCTTCGCAGATTCAGTAATGTAATTTTTTAGAGCGTACTATTGTTCCTAGAAATACCAATTATTTGCTTCCATATTCTAATGTATTTTTTTTAATGTCTTGCTGGTATTCCCAGGGAATATCAAATAGAGAAAAAGGAGGACAGCTAGACGAGCGATTTCTGTCAGAAGTTAATGCTCATTTGAGGCAAGTAAATGTTATTTCTGTTTTTTAAAAGGTTAATTCTGTTGTGTATTATTACTAGCGGATATTAATTTTGTTTTTCATGTTATTAGTATGTATTTACATGTGTTTAGGCTAAAGAAGATGGAGATAAGCGAGGGCTTGACTCTATTTTAACTTGTCAGGTCCTTTCCTGAGCATCCCCTCGCACTGTTTTCTCTTCCTTTCCTTTTTTTGCTTGACAGTAAGGTGGAGAATCAATTTTATGTGCTGTAACTTCTGAATCTATTTTATTTAATAAAGGGAGGAACGATTCAGTCTAGAGCTTGAATTGCTACTGCAATACTTTGTGTGATCAGATTACCCGAGTTTCAGCCCATGGAACTTTACTTACTACTCACTAGAGCAATTGATATCGTCCTAGGTTGAATCAAATATAACCAATCAAAACTCAAAATGGATTAAAATCGGTGTCTTCTTTTTGAAGAAATAAAATTAGAGAGTCGGATGATGCAGCCCTTGACCCGACGGCCGAGGACAAACCAAACACGACGTGCAGTGTGTGTTGGTTGATTGGTTCCGCCGTGGCAGTTGGACTTTACCCACCAAATTCCAATAATTTTTTTAAAAAATATTATCATTTAAAAGATATTTACAAAATTAAATAGTCAAAAAATAAAATTACAAAAGTAGATGTATGTCGTCATTCCTATCGCTATTCCAATTAGCGACAGGTAACCTGTTTACTATCTGTCTCCGGTCCACCTTCCTAATGTCATTTCAATTAGTGATTGGCAGATCTCCTATTTAAACCGTAAAAAACGGTGAAAATACCATTTTAATTCCTGAAAAAAAAAGAGAGATGAGGAGTAGGGACGTAGCGAAGCCCTGCCAGTTCGTAGCCTCGACGTTTGTTTATTTAAATTATTTTATAAAAAAGAAGATGTGGTTTACTTCGGTAAAATGATAAAAAAGTTTATTTCGAAAAACATTTTTTGGTGGGTGGGGGGGGGGGCGCTTGGCTATTGCAGTGATGCCATCTTATGTACACGCCGACAACAACCGCGGACGGTGGAGGAGGTTGCGTGAGGCGCCTGTTTCTATAGACGATGACAATACATTTGTGGAAGGCGGTGGAAATGGTGTGAGACGCCGCATAGATTACAGAGACGATGACAGTGTAACGAGAGAATGCGACGAAAATGGTGCGAAATGCTGGTTCTAGAGGCAATGGCAATATAGCATGTAGGACTGCTGATTGGAGGCAACGGAAGAAGGTGCGTTTTTATCCACACACATATGTCTACTCAATTGACATGTTTGCTCAAATATCACAGAAGACATCAAACACAACCGTTAGTTTCGACTTTTGAGGATCTTACGACACAGGAAATTTTTAATTTTTGTTAGAGATTGAGGGTTCTTTCTGCAACATAGCCAAAGCATCGGTTACTACTCCATCTGCCGGCCAATTCAAAATCTGACGGGCACAAATAAGCACGCACACTACGGTGCGTTCATATGCCACAATGCACGTAGTTTGATGATAGAGCAAGATGATAGCTGCCAATGGGTCCCACGGATCAGTGAAATTTTAATGTTGTCACGCACATACACACATATTAAAAAAAGGAATCGGCATAAAAGATCTACTAATCGACTGGAGAGTTTTGAGTGAGCAACGGGGTTTGAATTCAAATTTTGCGTGGTATGAAGTTTGAATCAGTCAAGGAGCGATGATTACCCAGTGCTGCTTCTTTCTCATAGGTCCAGACTGAAATCCACACAATCACGCCTTGCAGCTTCTTTCCTGGCTGAACAACGTACGCTGGAATGCTGCGCACCTAACGTGCTACTACTCGCCATCTAACCCCACCTCTCCAGGGTTAAGAACCTTAGTTCCTAACGGGACACACTGCCGGAAAAAAGATTGGATGGCGCGATAATAGATTATAGACTGATATGATAGAACTTTGGAAGGAAGAGATAGACTGATATGATAGAACTTTGGAAGGAAGACTAGATTAATTTATTTTTCTTGTTTGATATGCAGTGGCGGACTTAGGATTTTACCACAGGGTATGCCAAAAAAAAATTTCTTATACCATTCGGTAAAACCATATTCTAATTCTTGATCAATGACACCAATGTATACTTCTCTTCCAAATGGTCATCATTTGTTTGGTTTCGTGCACGGGCATACCTTGCTGATTTTCCATAAGGCACATAAGCCCCATCCATAGCAGAACTTCAACATCATGTGTAATGCAAAAGAAGTGACCTCTCAAGAAAATTATCCCAACCATTTGATTTGAAGCATACCATGGCGCTTGCAAGAAACCCCAACAATGTTCAACAAGATAGATACTTGATCAAAAAAGTCTTATGTAGTTGGAGTTGATGTGCATAATATAATACATGATTAATGTTTTCACTTTAATATCTCCTTTCATATTGCTAGCTCCATCATAACCTTGACCTCTAATCTGAGTCATACTCAATCTATGACTAACATGATAGCTTCCTTAAGTGACAAAGAGGTAGTATCATCTACATGAACAACTCCAATGAAGTGCTCACAAGGCCTTCCAAGTTTATCAACATAACGCAAGCAAAGAGCTAGTTGTTCTTTATGTGATATATCACTAGACTCATCGGCTAAAATTGCATAGGGCTCATCACCAAGTTCTTCAATTATTTTCTTTCTAGTTTCTATGGCACAACAATGAATAATTTGCTTTTGTATCTTTGGGCTAGTTAAAGTGCAATTACCGAGCATTGTTCAAGACATACTTGTTCACTTCATCACTATTTCTGCAAGAAACTTCAACAATTCAATGAAGTTGCCTCTGTTGCTAGACTCTTCACTTTCATCATGTCCACGGAATGCCAATCCTTGATGCAAAAGAAACTTGATACATCTAAGTGAATATGTCAACCTTTTCTTGTAACGACGAAGATCCTCATCACCCACTTCTCAATGTGATAATCAATTGCTACCTTGGGATTCATAAAACCAATGTATCTCTCCCGAAATGCATTGTGTGCCACATCCATGCTAAATTGAATCGACGAGGTTTGTCTCCAATATATCTTGATGGAAAATCATGTGTATAAGGTTTGCATGGACCTTTAATAATATATGCTCTTGGATTGCATCTTGATCATTAACATGATAACTTATAATGGGTTGCCTTTCACCGGATCATGTGGAAGGCGATTGATGTCATAAACCGGCGGCTTTGATGCGGCGGTGGCGGTGGCAGGCGAGAACACGTGATCTTCAACCACCACTCTATCTTGCTCTTGATTTTGCTCTTCAACCGAGGTGGGGCAATGTTTGAAGCCGCATTCTTTGCCTTCTTTCTTTGTGTGTTTTTGAAAAGAGACGCAATGTCTCCACTTCTCTTCATAATTGAACAATTACGAAAAAAATTATGTAATGTAAGTATGACAACTAGCTAGGCATTATATCAAAACTCGCATGCGATGATGGAATCATGTTACTATTAAAAACTCACATGCTAAATTGCGTAGTTGACTTGCTTAGCTACCAACGAACCACTCACGGTGACAAACCTTATGGAAAGAAATCGTATCTTTGATCTGCGAGCAAAGCAAACAAGTAACAATTGGCATTTCCATCCAATGACAGTTCTTGCATTGTGTTATTCTTTTTCATTTTCTTTATGATTCACCGATTTAACGTTCTTTGATAGGTTGGTCGGGATGAGTCTGCAGCCGAAAGTAAAGGCGAATGAGTTTCGATCCGGGAGATTGAACCAGATTCTTGCCTTTTTCATATGCCCCACCATTTTTTGGTGTGAAGCGCTCTAGACAATTAGGTATGTCCGGTATTCGTATGACAATCTAGAATGCTAGATAGTGATTTTCTTCAAATCACCATGGTAACCGCAAGTATGGGGTAAACCTAGTAAAGGCCTTCCCTTAATTTAAATGCTTTATATATAGAATACTTTGGTTGTTACCCGCTTCGATACTTTTATGTTCTTTTACGTGACGTAATATACCATGTTTCTTAGAATTTCACAAACAAGTAACAATTGGCATTTGGGGCTTCATGACTCGACTTAAGCCCTAAGAAATAAAGAATTTTTTTATGCCTATGCAAATATTCCAAATCCCTGATCTGCCATTGGAAAGTAACATCTCTCTCACATGCTACTACAAAATCAAAATCATACCTTTTTATTCCATTGTTGACTAAAAGCCGTGAATTGGTTGTGCAAATACTATTTTGTCCTTGTTGTATTATTCTTTATCTCACTCCCTCCTCACTACTCCTTAGGATCTCGTTGATGCGCACCTAGTGGCGGCGATGACGGGCTTGCCCTTCTAGCCAAGCACGAAGCAGCCATTCTCCTCGGCCACTATGTACCCGCCGCCAGCGTTCTGCTCCAGCCACTCCCCGTCGAACTACCAAGGGTCGAAGTCAACCTCAGCATCCAAGGCCAGTGGGAGCATGCGCTAGCTGCACTCGTCGCCGCGGAAAGAGGTGACCTAGAGGCGCACATACCCGTCGTCGATGCTGATGCAGACAGCCTCGAAGCAGAGCCTACTCGGGTGCACGCAGGAGAGCAGTGCGGCACCGACGAAGTGCATGCTGCTACACCAGCGGTCGCACGGCAACGTTACCAAGGAGCAACGCGCTACGGTGGAAGTCCGGGTCGAGGACAAGGAGGCTCGGGAGCAGCGTCTTGGGGCCTGTCTCTGAGATGATGAGCAGGAGGCCAAGGTGGACATTGTAGAAGGAGAAGTGCCTTTTGTCGAAGGCGAGGGGAGGAGGCGTTGATGGGGTAGCCATAGGTCGGGATGGGAAACGACATGGGAGGCGGGGTGGGGTGTCGTGGGCTAGAAGAAGTAGCCGAGGAGGGGAGGTTAGCGGGGGATGCAACGCGCTGGCCCGAGCGACGAGGCCGTCAAGTAGGCTGGGCCACTGGTGCAACGGTGGTGGCCTAGATCCGGCGGTTACGGTACAGCATCGAGCCTCGGCGACGGCTCCAAACGGCGATGGCAACAGGAGCGTGGGGACAAGGGAAAGAGACGGCCACGGGGGCGGCGGGCGCAGGGGAGGAGGAGGTGGCCGGGGGAGGGAGGAGGAGGATGACAAGGGTAATTTGGGCATTTTGGAAAATAAATTGACGGTAAAAATCTAACAAAGTTGACGACAGTGACAAAAAAGGTAACATTTGTGAAAAATAATGGCATAAAAGGGAAATATCTTTTTATAATGGCAGATCAGGAACTTAGAAACTTTGTAGTGGTATATAAAAAATTGCCCAAGATATCTCCACTAGATGGAAAAATATCTCGAAGTACTAGATAGAAAATATCTCTAAGGAAGTAAATCCAAATAATAAAGAAACTAACTATTATTGTCTCTATCTCCGAAATACAAATGCACCCGCGGGCCCAGCATGAACAATACATGTGTGCTACATTACCTCTGGTACTACTTGATGAGGACATGACCCATAAGGATACAACTATATTTAATATATTTGTTGTTCCAATTACAAGAGCCCATATATTTCACTTAAATTATCGTATGAGCTCATTTTTAGAAGTGTCTTTATATTATATGAAATATATGATATTTTCTAATACATATGTTGTTATTTTTTGGAATTCAATTCGACATCCGGAGACAACACCGACTTCAAACGTGGATAACTTTCACATACAGAGCCTGTTGGAGGTCTAGGGTACTTGATGGAAAGCTTATCTTGTCCTCTTTCCAATGGATTTGACCCCACCTCTAAGTTCATTCGAAGCACTTTGGAATCATCAAAAAGGTGCTATGTCACCTGTTTGGACCATGGGCCTTGTTATCCGGATAGAAACCCTAGCCTTTTACTGTTCATGCATGAACAGTACCACCACCCCCTTCTCCTCTTCCTCCTTTAAATAGTGGTCGCCGCCCTTAGGGTTTGGTGGGTTTTGTTAGATTGAAGTTTAGCTTTGCTACTTTATACATTGCCCTCTTGTTCGACGAGTACAACAACGATATTATTTTTCAGAACCTCACTTATCAATACAATATTAATTCCTATTCGTAATTTCAGATTGCTTATTATCCTATTCTTGCTTGTTCTTCAATTGCATGTAGGAATTGAACCTCGTGTTCAGGTCAACCATATTCTTGGCACAGTTGATAACGACTCGGAGTGTGGTTTAGCGATTGCTTGATATTCTAATCGTGATCGGTTAGAAGCTTGCAAAGCCAAAGTCGTTCTCCTCCAAATCGACGTATCATCCTATTGGAAAATCGGGATACCCATTGTCTCATCACTACTCACACGCGTGAAAAATAATTCATACACACGATAACTTCTCCCTTCCTTTGCGACAGATCATCCTCGAGCTGTGGTGGCAAACACGGTTGCAATCCTTGGAAGCCCTACTTCGACGAGAGATTGCTATGCCGACGTGATTCCTTGGAGACTGTTGCCTCCTCACGTGGTTGCGACAAACCCACTGGTCATTGTGACAAGCATGGCAGACAGTAGTGCCTTAGCAAGTTTTGGTCGCACCTCGGCAGGCTGCGATAGCCTCGACAGCACCGCAACAGGTTTTTCCATGTTGAGGTGGGCCCTGGCAATGCCACAATGGTGACAGGAGGCTTTGGCAGGACTGTGGTTGCCATGGCAGGATGGAGCAGTGCCATGACAAGTTCCGACAGCATCGTGTTGGCTACTGGGAACAACACCGTCGTCGCCTCCTTTTGCATCTTCTTCTCCTTCTGATCCATGACCATCTTCTCTAAAGTACCATGCATGTCGAGGAAGATGATTGCCATCTTCTTGTCGTTGTCATTGGTACTAATGGCAATCTTGCTATCGTTAGCCTTTATCATGGCCAACAACTTGGCAACAGGTCATATGGTCGGATCGGAAGCCATATCCTTGGTAGCATAAGTCGTGGGAATGGATCGACTGCTCTGATGCCAAATGTTACGAACCTTAGTTCATAACGGAGTAAACACCGTCGGGAAGAAGGTTGGGCAGTGTCAGCTTGGTGGGATGAGTGATTAGACTATAGACTGAGATGATAAAATCTTAGGAAGGAGACTAGATTAGTTCATCTTTCTTGCTTGATTAATAATGCATATATGATATCACTTTTATAGGGATGAATCGGCTTGCCTTAAGAAACAGTCTATATTTCTAAGAAAATCTATCTCTACTAGATTGAATATATCTGTAAGAAAGTAAATCCAAATAACAATAAAACTAACTATTCAAAGGAAACAATAATTCATGCACATGACACCCAGATAAACAAATTTTATTTCGGTCGCGCGTGCTGGTTTAATTAAGTGCTGAGGAGCGGCAAGGAACTAGGGGAGGTGCGAAATATGGCGCACGCCACGACATTTTACGAGATGGGAACGTGACACACGACGCCGACCGAGACGTGGCAGCTCCAACCGCGACACGCCCACCTGCCGCGTGCACGTCTAACTACGAAACTCCCACTTGGGGGGTCGTCGTCGCGCACGAGCCCACCCCACCAAGTCCACGACTCATCAGCACAGTGCGTCGGGTTTTATGCCATGAGAGTCTAAGCTAGAAACTTCCTAAGCTTGTTTTCTTTTGAAAATTTGGTGAGTCGATTTCGGAAATAGATCATCTGCATTGGTACGGACCAATACAGAGAAGCATAGTGTTGTGCATTAGAATGCACCTCAATTGTTCAGTCAAGAGCACACCATTACTACTGTAAAAACCACCAATGTGCATTTAAACATTGTAGCAGACTCAGTTTCCTGTAACATTGAATGAACACAGCTGGTGTGCTTGTATGACAACGATTCCATATTTCCAGTACGAAGTGTTGGTGTGCATCTCTGCATTATTGCAGAGAATTAAGATCCGTCGCTTTCTCCGTGAACACAGCTAGTGTGCCTGTATGACAACGATTTCCAGATTTCCAGTACCAAGTGTTGTGTCAACCACTAGTATGAATTTTTCATGGAAGAGGAAACGAGTTCCTGACAAGTAAACCACAGCTAGCAATGGGCGGTCACGAGGGAAAGGTATCAACCCCAGATACCCCACCAACCCTCTGGGGATGACATAGGCCAAACGATCAGCAAGAAAGGACAGGCAAAACGAGCACTCTCATCGGCCGAATGCGGCGTGAACTTTTTATTTTTATTAATTAACCTTTTTAAAATTTATTTTAAAGTCAATCACTCACGAATTTTATTTCCAATTCTAATCTCTTTAATCATGCCACCACCCGTGGCGTGACAAAATAACGTTGTCACGCCATAAGATAAATCCGTTAAAATAACACTTTTTGTCACGCCACTGGTTGTGGTGTTACCAAACAACACTGTCACGGCACGGATGATGGCATGACAAGAGTTACAGATACAGGCTGGCGTGACAGTATTATTTTATCACGCTATGGGTAGTGACGTGATCAAAAGGTTAGAATTGGAAATAAAGTTTGCGATATTAACTTTAAAATAAAATTTAAAAAATAATAACTAATAAAAAAATCATGCTGCGTAGCCGTTGATGTCTTTTTCATCTTTTGAGGAAAAACCAAGTGGGGAAAAAAAGTACTATGGATTATGTATTTAAGTCCCTGGAGAAAAATGCACACCCATCTGTTTTATTCCTTGCAAAAACGTCATTTGAACTGCTTAAAATGCTAGTCCAATTGGATCACAATTGCTGAGTTATTATTATTATTATTTGTTGACTGGGCACACAGGAAAAGCTATTCACATTATACACGTCCCTTCTCACGTTCCCTAATATCTAGTTATATAAAGCAAGTGGGGTCTCTGGTTTGTAGTCGGTATGTACTACGCTATCTTTTTCTACATCAATTTATCAATTGCACTTGCAGTCTTGCACCCATTAGGCCATCACGACATGTTATCTTAGGCTCCATGTTTCAAGCTTAAATCTCTCCAATGAGTATGCTTTGCATCCGCACATCGGAACGGCGCATGAAGCAGCCCAGCAAAATGGGCATAAAAAATCGAAAAGAACAGATCAGTGACAACGGCAGTAAGAATGGCAATGGTCGCAGGGGCTCTGAGCCTGGAGAGCCGGCAGGCCACAGGCTCGCCGGAGCTCATCGTATCGGCGGAGATCAAAATCCCGGGCCTGCATCAGGCGCTTCTGCTTCGCCGCGAACCTGCTCTCGAAGAAACCCTCGAACGACGGCTCCTTCTTGGTCCGGAGGAAGAAAGCGTAGCCGGCCATGAAGTACATGGACGTCACGTAGAAGCAGATGGGCTCCATGACGTCCCACGAGAGCTCCCAGAATGTGAGCCTCATGAACCCGGCAGTCTGGACGACCAGGTAGGCCAGACCGCACCACAGCTCCCGGCGCACCTGGAACGCGGCGGTGCGGTCAATGTCCGCCTTCTGCGCCTCCATGGCCTTCACCTCTTCCCTTGCCGGGCCATTTTCAGTGGCAGGAAGTGCTCGCGGTATGGCCTTCTCGATTGCTTTGACAACCTGCAAATGTGAAGAAAAAGAACAAAACATTTCGACAATTTACTTGGTTGCTCTCCTTTTCAAGGAAGATCCATCAAAGAAAGAGCAAGGCTGATAGGAGAAGATTGCATCCACGGAAACCAAATTAAATGCCAAAAACGATTATATTTTCAAAAGAAGTGAAGGAGCTTTGAGTTGTCAAAAGAAATTCGAACGTTTTTGTATTTTCAACATGAATGAAATGTGTTTTCATAAGGCAAATGTTGTGGTCTTGAAAAGATTAAAAAAAATGTTTGGTATTTTGTTACGATAGTATTGTTAGATTGCTTCAAGAAAAGAATCCCCTCAGCGAGGAGATTGGCTTGTGCAGGACAAGATTGTTTAATTGGACATGGAACATATCCTGGACACGCCTCAACCTCTATTTTAGACTTACATGATGCAGTTAACAGACTGCAAAAACTGAAGGATTCAGTTACAAGACTAAAAGCATGTAAAAGATTTTTTCAAAACCATCTTTGTCATGCCCCCACCACCACCACTTGCCATGGGCAAATTGTCTGACTGCAACCCCAATTGGACAAAGCAAAAACAAAAGAGTAAATAGTTCTATTTATGCTGCCTACTAGTGCATGTGATAGTGTTCCCTAAATAGTGTTCCCTAAACTTGTTCCCTAAACTTTGTTTAGGTCACCCAAAACATAAGAAAAGTAGATTTGTCATGACTTGTTAGCCCTCCGTTAGTCTCCTATTATTCAAATGGGATAGGGACGTGCTTATGTATTCAGCAAGAAAAAAAGCAGAATTTTTTAGTCACAAGAGTTTCTATCTCCACCAAAGAAAACAAATAGTAGTAACCAGTAACGAGATCTTCTTTGATGCAGTAAACATGTAAGAATGCCAAACACTAAGAAAATAAAAAGTAAGATCTTGCAAAAAAAAAAAAAGAGTAAGAGATAGCATTCTGAAAAATCTGCAACTATTCTAACTATCTACTGTAGAAATAGGATTCTCCTAGTTCTTTGACTTCACACCAAAGATTATTTTCTGTCTAAGAATATTCAATTAATTCACATCTTTTTATTGTGTACTACTGTACTATCCAACTTCAGGCAATTCTCATAAACTGGATCAAAATTAAAAATCCTTCCAAGTAAACAACTTTTACCCTAACAACCAACCAGCGACAAGGACACCACATGATGGGCCATTCCGGTGTCACGATTGCCAGAAAGGGCTGATCTCATGACCACAACAGACACCACCGGCAAATGTACTGAAAAAATTATTGAGCAAATTGGTAGTAGACACTACAACATTTTTCACTATGTAACTAACTTTCCATTTTGGCCCCCTAAATTTGTTGAGAGGCATCACAAGTTCAAAGGTATATCAATCCTCCACCACCACTGGCATGTGCTGGGGCATACGATGCCACCTTAGATTCGAATCTTCTACCATGCAATTCAACCGGCACATTGATACCATCAATTGTGCAGCTATGCCTTTAAATGGAGGGCTAGAAAACCAACTATCACAACAGCAGTCCAAATGGTGCTTTACTCATGTGCCTCTTGAATTGTACGGCAGAAAATCCAGGGAAATAACATCACTATGAACATGTATATAATTACGATAGGAAATATTAAAATCTGAAGCATTTGCTAAAATAATATGGATCAAGGCCATTAATTTGAATTCCCAAAATAATGGAGCTATTATTCTCTTCACGCGATCTAGACGCCAGCCAATATGTATAACGTGTCGTGCACGGAGTGGAGAGAATAATATGCATGTTTCTTTCCAAAATTTTGGGTGCCCAAAAAGGGGCAGGTGAATTCTCCTCATGTTCATTCATCGGAGAACGAGATTGAAACTATCAGCTAGTGTTACTAAGATATTCATTATGTTTCTTCACCCCTCAGATTTAGAAAGAGGGGCTTTTTTTTTCTTCTGGTTTTGTGAGAAGAAAAGAAACTCCCATCTTGGAGCGGAGTAAAAATCCCGAAACTTTGGGTGTCAACTTCTCATACTATCATTTTAGAACAGCGCCCTTTGTTTCTTTCTTTTCCTGTTGGGAAAAACATACAAAAAAACGCGAAAAATCTCATCAGATCTCTACACTTATCAAATCTCTACCCGGTCACCGGGAGAAGCATTAACAGCAAGAGAGCAGAAAAGAGAAACCAACGTGTCTTTCTCTTTAAGACATCCTAACTGCAAAGCAAAACTAGACCAAAGTTGGGAAAGAGACGGATCAAGCAACATTAAGCTGATGGATTTGAAGCAGAGAAGAGCGGAGGAGAGGGGAGGGGAGGATCGTACCATCTCGGGCCTGAGGAAGACGGTCTTGCCGAGCACGATGACGGATCCGGACTCATCGAGCGCGCGCGCGAGGGAGGGGCCGACGTCCGGCCCGGCGGCGTCGCAGCAGATCCGGAGGAACTCGCCGTACGGCACCGCGCCCGCGCCGGACGCCCGCAGCCGCGCGCGCGCCGCCTCCATCTGCGTGACCCGCAGCACCTTCCGCGCCTCCTCCACCGTCAGGGTCGCCTCCGCCCGCACCTCCACCTCCCGCGCTGGAGCCAGCGGCGCCGGCGGAACTAGCCCGTCGAGGTTGATGCGCGGGAACGCGACGCTGAGGTCCCGGATCCGGTCGGTCAGGGGCATGAAGCCGCGGTCGGGTGGCACCGCGGACCGGAACGCCGGCCGCTCCTGCAGGAAGCGCCGCAGCCCGTACGCTGGCGCCGGCGCCGCCGCCAAGCGCTGCGCCACGGCTCTCCTCAGCGCGGCCGCCATTGCTGCTGCTGCTCGAAGCTCCGAATTCGAGAAGACGGAGAAATCGAGCGGACGGATTAATCAATCAGCTGGAATCGGGTGGATTTGTGGAGGAAGGAAGTGTGAGCCGCGGAGGTTATTTATACCGCGTTTGCTTCTGCGACGACACGGCTCGTCCACGCGACCCAGTCGGCTTCGCTTTCCAACTCGGGCGTTCTCGGGCGGATCAGCACGAAAATTTGGAATTGTTCTTAAACAAAATATTGGTAAGTCTTTTGACTCTTTGTAGGTGTCGCCGTTAAAAGTGTCCTTTTTTAGGAGTTTTTCTTATTTGAAATATCTTTGTTTGCAAGGGTTGAAATATCGTTTTTACGAGTAAACTTGCTTCAATATGCACATTTATTTAGAGAGCACAAGGCAGAAGTAAACACACTACACTCACAAGCGCGTGTACATGCATGGTGTGTGGGTCTCTTATGCATGCTTAGACCTAGGATTTGAGCCGTGTTAGCCTAGGCACGGCCTTTTTACACCGTGGCGGAGTGAATTAAAAAGATTAGAGGGAGCGAGATGGTGGGTACCTGGGCATGGCTGCCATCGCCGTGGACATCGTCGTGGCCACCAACGTGGAGGAGCCTTATGAGTTGCGCGGTGGTGGACGCGAAGGGGAAGCTCCAATCACGTGAGATTTGGACGTCGCCAATGACGGTGGCACCTTCACTTGGGATGGTGGGGGACGAGTCGCCCATCATCGTTGCGCGACTCATGGGGTTCGAGGGCTTGATCTTGCGCCATTTGGAGGTGGGATTGGGTTGGCCTTGGATTGACTTGGTGTGGAAGAAGGGCCTCTGTTTCTCAGTGCTTCCTCTGTTGGTTCTTGTGCAACATTCCCTATACCTCGATTTTGCAATTTGGTGTATCCCGAAATGTAAATCGGCATTGTATCTCTGATAATCTCGTCCGTCCAAATGCAGCACAGCAGAGCGATTGGTTTTCTTAGTCAGCGCCTTCGGCGTGCCTTGCTCGATTTACTGCTCGGTGGCTTTGAGTGTCATCGCATCGTGAGTATTATTGTTTTCCTTTTTCACATTACTTTGCATATGTGATGTGCTAGTTGAAGTCCCAAATTGATTTTATTTGATTGAAACTATTACTGGGAGATATTGCTTAGTAATATTTGTGGGATCGGTATAATGCTCAATGAGGAGTTGGGTCAGTGTTAAAATTGAATGCAACAATTGGATATAAATTGGTCTTGAGCTTATAGATTACTTGTTGTCCTTTTATTATGTCATACATGTTTGTATGTTCATTGTGATTATTTTACGGTCTCTGTTCACTACGATCTTTGTTCAGTTTCTTTCACTGTGAATCTTAGATCAACTCTGTTCACTGTGATGCCTTTCGGTTACTGTTATACTTTATTGTTAATTGATTTGTTGAGTGGTAGAATCAATTACATGCAGTCCAGTGAATTCAGATTTGATGATCTGCATTAAGTGACTAATTAGACTACCAAGATTTTATTTGAATTCAAAGTCTAATTTATTTTAGAGAATTGTTATATTTAACTTGTGATGTTATCTTGACGTAAGTGGCGATGAGGCCAAGATTATATCTTGAGCATTCGGCATCCGAGAGCAATAAACAATTAAATTAAATCTAAGCATTATGCTGATTTCTTTTGTTGTCAAGTTCTATCTTTTGAGCATTTTATCATGTTTAAATGATATAAAGATATTACATGCTTTTATGGTAATTTTGTTGTTGAAATGATGCTGGAAATATGCTTTTATTATCATAATTGCTACTAGAATTAATTCTAAATTTTGGCTAAAAATTGCTAATTTTACAACAATTTAGAAAACTAATAATAGAAGAAATGACTTCATCATCTGATGTCGTTTAGCCGGAAGTATTTGACGGTGCCAACGTTAAACGTTGGTAGACTAAAACAAAACTATGATTGACTGGCCTCAAACTTTTTTAGGTCATTTCAAATCCTCCAATGTTCCCATTGGAAACCGTTGTTATAATGCGGTGGGAGGATGCGAATAATTTAGTCTTTGCTCGTTTGTTAGCCATCCTATCCAACCGACTGTTCGACGTGTACGTTAACTTCAAAGATGCTAAGCAACTCTGGGACGAACTTGATGAGAAATATTATGAATGGGGTAATAGGAATGAGTCATTCATAACTACTACCTACTTGAACTTTAAGATGGTAGAGGGGTGGTCGGTGATGGAGCAACCCCGTGAGCTACAACTCCATATACGTGACTTAAGTCAATACAACTGCGTCCTACTAGAAATGTTTCAAGTGAATGCTATCCTACCTAAGTAACCGCCCTCATGGTGTGACTTTATGACTGCTCGCAGACATATAAAGGAGCGCTTGGTTCTCAATGCGCTATCAGCTACTATTAATATCGAAGAGCGTGCAAGAGCTGGTGACGGTACAGGAAAGACTCAAGTTCATGCTCATCAGGTGGAGGTCAAGAGTGCTGGAGGCTTTGGGAAACAGAAGTTCAAGAATCAGCCCCAGAACAAGCTCCAAGAAAAGAAAATAAAGGAGGAGATTGTTTGGTTTGTTTGTAGAGTGGTTGGTCATAAAGCCAACAATTATCGCAATCGTAAAGGCAAGGGTCATTCTCCATGTCAGCATAAAGGCCGTAAGCCTGAAGTGAATGTCGCACTGGCTAGTTCCAGTTCAGAAGGGTGTGTACCTCGGACCTTTATGGTAAGTCCATCTATTGATTGGTGGATTGATACAGGTGCTACTAAACATATATGTGCTGATCAATCTTGTTTCCCTTGATTTTAGGATGAAGGTGGTGGATTCGTCCTAACGAGGAATAGAGTTGCTGCTACAGTACGTGTGATTGGACAGGTTTGTTTGAAGCTCACTTTAGGTAAAACACTCATCCTCAAAGACATGCTGCACGTGCTTGCAATGACTCGCAATTTGAAGAGTAGGTCAATGCCGTGTAGACAAGGAATAAAACTTGTGTTTGAGTTCAATAAGGTCGTGTTGACTAAATTTAGTAATTTTATAGGCAAAGGCTATGATAGAAGAGGCATGTTCCGCTTATCCATTCTTAATTTCAATAATGTAAACATATTTAATATTTCTCATTGCAACAAAATTCATGTTGTTTGGCATTCTTGTTTATGTCATGTTAACTTTGAAGCCATTGCACGTTTAAGCAAAATGAGTTTAATTCCCAGCTATAATTATGAGAATGGTTCAAAGTGTGAAGTGTGTGTACAAGCAAAGTAACCCTGAAAACCTTTTCATATCGTTGAAGGGCGAATCACCTCTCCACTTGAGCTAATCCGCTCTGATCTTTGTGGGATGAATAGAATATTAACTAAATGTAGCAAATATTATTTTCTAACTCTCATAGATGATGCGACTAAGTATTGCTACATTTACTTACTTGAGTCAAAAGATAAAGCACTAGAACACTTTAAAATCTTTAAAGCCGAAGTGAAAAATCAACTAGAAAATAACATCAAACGGGTAAGGTCGGACCGATGCGGTGAATATGTCCCAAATGAATTCTCTCAATTCTGTGAAGAGAGTGGAATAATTCATGAAATTACTCCACCATACTCACCTTAATCAAATGGAATAGCCAAAAGGAAGAACCAAACTCTTTGTGACATGGTTAATGTTATATTACGAAGTTTCGGTCTGTCGGACTATTGGTGGGGTGAAGCAGTTCTCACAACTAACTATGCCCTTAATAGGGTTCTGCCTTGCAATCTGTATGAAGGATGTAAGGAGAGAAAACCTTATTTATCATATCTTCAAACTTGGTGATGTCTTGCAAAAGTGCATGCACCATTACCGAAGAAAAGAAAGCTTGGTCCCAACATTGTTGACTGTGTCTTTCTAGGGTATGCTAAAAACAGCACGGCTTATAGATTTCTAGTGGTCAAGTCCGAGTTCTAGTGGTCAAGTCCGAGTTCTAGTGGTCAAGTCCGAGGTAAGTGACATCGCTACAAATGTAATGATGGAATCTCATGATACGATGTTCTTTGAATGTGTTCCCTATGAGACCAAAGGAAGTCATTGATCCTAATGGTTCAGATGAACACTCTATTCTTCCTATAGTGGGTAACACCGCTCCAGAATTGGAGTTGAGGAGGAGTAAGAGACAAAGGAATAAAAAATCTCTTGACGATTACTATGTCACCTATGTCATGGATGATAAACCACGAACCTTTTCAAATGCATACGCATCCCCGTATGTGAATTACTGGAAGGAGGCAGTCTGTAGCGAGATGGATTCCATCATAGCTAACAGAACGTGGAAGGTTACGAACCTCCCATATGGTTACAAGCCGTTGGATGCAAATGGATCTTTAAAAGGAAGTGTGGACCTGATGGTACTATAGAAAAATACAAGGTCCATTTAGTGGCTAAGGGTTTCACATAAAAAGAGGGTGAAGAAGACTACTCTGACATATACTCTCTTGTGGCTTGTTTACCCACAATTCGGGTGCTTTTAGCACTAGCTACCGCATACAAACTCCAAGTACATCAAATGGATGTAAAGAACACTTTCCTAAATGGAGAGTTAGATGAGGAGATTTATATGCAACAGCCAGATAGTTTTGTGGTTGAAGTGCAAGAGAAGAAAGTATGTCGATTGATTAAATCATTGTATGGCCTAAAGCAAGCTCCCAAGCAATGGTATGAGAAATTTGATTGTACTATGACCTCGGTCGACTTTTGTGTAAACAAAGCTGATAAATATGTCTACTATCGGTTTAGTGGGGGCGAAGGTGTCAATCTGTGTCTTTACGTGGATGACATATTGCCTTTTGGGACCAACATGGATACAATCAATAAAACAAAGTCTTTCCTCTCCCGGAATTTTGATATAAAAGATCAGGGTGAAGATGATGTTATCTTAAATATCAAACTGATAAAGGGTGAGAATGGAATTATTCTATCATAATCTCATTATGTGGACAAAGTTCTAACCAGAGTTGCATTCATGGACTGTAAGTCAGTAGCCACACCCTATGATCCTAATGTTAAGCTACATAAAAACACTAGACATGAAAACACCAGCTTAAATATTCTTGAATAATTGGATCATTAATGTATCTAACTAGTGCAACGAGACCGGACATCTCATATGTTGTAAGTAGATTGAGTCGTTATATAGCCAATTCAAGATATGATCATTGAGTCGTTATATAGCCAATTCAAGATATGATCATTGGACAGCACTAGAGAGAGTACTTATGTACCTAAAGGGGGGCACAAATTTGGGAATACTTTATTCTGGCCATCCGACAGTCTTGAAAGGATTAAGTGATTCTAACTGGATTAGTGACTCAGATGACATGAAGACTACGAGTGGCTATGTTTTCACTCAAGCAGGTAGGGTTGTTTCGTGGAAGTCTTCTAAACAAACTATCCTTACACGGTCCACTATAGAGACTAAGTTGATAGCACTTGACTCGGCGGCTGTAGATACAAAATGGATTAGAGAACTCCTTTATGACCTACTTGTGTTGGAAAAGCCAATTCCAGCTGTATTAACCTACTGCAATAACCAAACCGTTCTGATCAAGGTGAAGAGTAGGAAGGACAATATGAAATCCTCAAAATATATAAAAAGATGACTTAAGTCGGTAAGGCATGCCAAAACGATGGGTGTTATTTCTGTGGAATACATCCAGTCTGAAAGGAACTTGGTAGATCTTTTCACCAAAGGATTAGCGCGGAAGGCCATCTTTGCAGTGTAAGGGAATAGGGCTCATACCCGTGTAAAGACTCACATTGGTGGTAACCTATCCTAGTATATCAGAGATCCCGTGAAGTAGGCTCTAGGACAACAAACTGTGTAGGATTAGAGAGCACAACTAAGGGTCTCATTAGCTGCAATGCTATTTCTGTATGTGAGGTTGCGCAATAGCTTTTAATGAATTCAATACATATCTGGTATCGAGAATCATCCTACAGGATTCCCTGAAGAATTTACCTACTTGAGTATGATCGTATGGTCACGATCAAAGGAAGATAAATGTATACTTTCTTAAGAACTCATGAGATTGATACGGGGACATGACCGTAACGTCCCAACCCGGGAGGAAAAATGGCAAGTTGCCCAGTACATAATGTAACTTGGGATAAAAGTCACACCAAGGCATTGGATCAAGACGAAATCCTCCTTTGTCTATGTAGAGTTGTAGTCCTTGTTGCTAGGCTTTGAATTCAAACTTGTAAGGTACAAATCGTCGAACAATTATATATTAGACAACACTTTGAGCATCTTTTATCAAATTGATAAATGATTGGGGACTGCTTGTTATTTGAGGGCTATTTTATAATTTCTCAATTAGAGAAAAAAAAGAAGAAGAAAATGGAAAATAAAAAGAAAATAAAACTGGCGGGGACCACCTGTCGGTGTGAGCAGAAGGAGAAGATAAGGCTAGAGGCTCCGTTCTAGTCCTATCCACTCGCGCACGATGGGCCTTTCCCCTCTCTGGTGCTTGTGCGGGCAGAGCGGGAGACCCGGGCGGTGGCGGCTCTGGAGGAGCGAGCGGCCCGGGCGCCTTGCGCGCCTATCATTCGCAGTAGTCGGGCGGTTCACACCTAGTCTTCCTCCTCTACAAAAGCAGTGGCTCCTTTCCCTCTTTCTGCATCCCGAAAAGTTGTGTAAGCAATCTTTAATCTTTAGTTCTTCTTCTTCTCGATGTGATCGTGATTCTTCTGGCTTTCGGAGCCGTCACGTCTCCGTGGCTGAGCTCGGTGTCGTCGGCGGTGAGGACCGAATCACTCCTCTATTTTGCGCATCTTGGTTCTTGCTCCCCTCTTCTCGGTTGAGGTGAGGAGAGGGCTTAATCTTGCGCCATTTGGAGGTGGGATTGGGTTGGCCTTGGATTGACTTGGTGTGGAAGAAGGGCCTCGGTTTCTCGGTGCTTCCTCGGTTGGTTCTTGCGTAGCATTCCCTGTACCTCGACTTTGCAATTTGTTGTGAATTCAGATTTGATGATCTGCATTAAGTGACTAATTAGACTAGAAAGATTTTATTTGAGCTCAAAGCCTAATTTATTTCAGAGAATTGTTATATTTAACTTGTGATATTATCTTGACGTAAGTGGCGATGAGGCCAAGATTACATCTTGAGCAGCCCGACATCTGAGAGTAATAAACAATCAAATTAAATCTGAGCATTATGCTGATTTATTTTATTGTCAAGTTCTATCTTTTGAGCATTTTATCATGTTTAAATGACATGAAGATATTTCATGTTTAAATGACATTAATTTTATGCTAATTTCGTTATTTAAATGCTGCTGGAAATATGCTTTTATTATCATAATTACTGCTGGAATTAATTCTGAATTTTAGCTAAAATTACTAATTTTACAACAGTTGCTTCTTCCGTGAGAAACAAAAGTCTTAGCCACACAGCTAACATATTTTTTTTTTTTAAAAAAAGATAAGTCTAAGGAAAACTTGATTCTATCTTATTTGACCATGGGCACATACAATCTGAAAATCTTCAACCGCTGGCGAGATTAATTACACGAATCAAAACTCCATCTACATCAAGACACAATCATATTGATATATCTCATGATGCCTCTCAATCTCAACTAGGACACTCCATAACGTCTTGACCATGTTATCTTGCAGTTGTGTGAAACTGGATCGATTCTTCTGTGCTATATATATATATATATACACACACACACACACTACTTAAAAGAAGAAATTGATGGTGGTTCGTCCTCCCTCATGCGATGTGAGTCGTTAGATCTATCTTTCTTTGTGAGATGTGAGCCGTTGGATCTCGTTCTTTCTCGGTTCCTCTCGTGCGTACGGTTGGCCACCATAACCTCATTTCCACTCCCCTCACACCCCAACTGCCCAAGCTGATGCATAAAAAGCCCAAAGATTTCATCGATCTTTCCAAGAACGGGTTGCCCGTGGATCACTTACATTGTAGGCTGAGCACGACGACGGTTGACGAGATATAATTTTTTTAATCCGTAGCAAAGCATGGGCATTAGACTAGTGTGTGTGTGTATACTACTTAAAAGAAGGAATTGGTGGCGGTCCGTCCTCCCTCATGCGATGTGAGCCGTTATTAGATCTATCTTTCTTCGTGAGATGTGAGCCGTTGGATCTCGTTCTTTCTCGGTTACTCCCGTGTGTACGGTTGGCCACCCATAGCCTCCTCTCCACTCCTCCACACCCCAACTGCCCAAGTTGGTGCGTAAGAAGCTCAAAGATTCCATCGATCTTTCCAAGAATGGGTTACCGGCGGATCATTTGCATTATAGGCTGAGCACGACGACGATTGACGAGATATGATTTTTTAATAATCCGTAGCAATGCACGGACATTGAACTAGTATACTACTTAAAAGAAGGAATTGGTGGCGGTCCGTCCTCCCTCATGCGATGTGAGCCGTTAGATCTATCTTTCTTCGTGAGATGTGAGCCATTGGATCTCGTTCTTTCTCGGTTCCTCCTGTGCATACGGTTGGCCACCCATAACCTCCTCTCCACTCCCCCCACACTCCAACTGCCCAAACTGGTGCGCAAGAAGCCCAAAGATTTCTTCGATCTTTCCAAGAACGGGTTGTCGGCGGATCACTTGCATTGTAGGCTGAGCACGACGACGATTGACGAGATATAATTTTTTTAATCTGTAGCAAAGCACGGGTATTAGACTAGTATGTGTGTGTGTATAGATCATTTCTCGGCGTATGTAAGATCGATTGGAGAGAGGAGCAACTCAATCTCATTGTCCGTGCGATGCGATCTCTAAGGAATACTTAGCTGCAGTGTCTGGCGCGTAAAAGCTAGACATCCTTCGCGTATGCGTAGGACTAACAAGACATGCACGCAGGAACATCATCTATATTCTAGTTAAGTGTTTGTGTGTTACTACGAAATAACACATGGATATAATTATTTATCAATTAAATAGATATAATATATCTCAATTCGTCAAGATGCGTGAAGCAAAACGGAAGTGGAGGTGAGGGCGAAGAGGAGGAGGAATCGCAGACAGCATCGCAAGCGATGCTGGAGAAGGAGAAGTAGAAATTGCACGATGCAAGACGATAGTTTGTTGATAATGTAGCTTACAGATGTGGTGGAGATGCTAAATCTAATATCAAACTCAACCACAAGATCTAGCCGGCCGGTTGCATCCCCATGCGGTTTGCGCGCATCTGTGTCCTGTCCTTCTCCACCGCACAATTTGTCCAATGTCAACCGTCAGTCGATCCAACTCGTCAACTTGCAGACCGCTCGTGCGGGCGGCTGGGCTCACGCGTGCGCGGCGGTTGAGCTCACGCGCGGCGGGCGGATGGCATTGTACCATTTACGGCGGCGGCGATCGTGGCGTCGCGCCCAAATGGTTTTTTTTGCACATGTATTAAGACGCTAGGCCTGAGGATTTTTTTATTTAATCCTTTTTTAATAATATTTTAAAGTTAACCACTCGCTAACTCTACTTTCAATTCTGACCTCTCAGGTCACGCTATGACTCCTAGCTTGGCAAAAGCAAACTGTCACGTCACTGTTCTCGGCGTGGCAAAACCTGTCACGTAAGCCCTCGTTTGCGCATCGTGCCAGCGTGGAGTGCTTACGTGACCGTTGTCACGCCCACACTCTTGGTGTGACAAGTCTACCTTGTGACACCCACACTCTTAGTGTGACAAGTCTACCTTATCACGCCACGCGAGTTGGCATGACAGTGCCAGCTATTTTTTGAAGGCGTTCCCAAACGAAGAAATCTTACGATTGTTGCGTAAGATACGTTGACTATTTTGTAGGAAAGATGATATTTTTAATGCACAAGTTCACTGTTTCATGCGGTCATGTATTCTTAGCATTTGATTTTGCATGGACATCTGTTCCAAATATTTTAAACCTGATTTGAGATAGCAAGAATTGGACGTTGCTAACTGAATGCATAATTATAGGAAGTAGATCTTAGTTCGAACCTGCAATATTGTTATTTTGAATGAACAGATGGATGAATAGGCAGGGACATCCCGTCCTATTTGCAATGATATGGAGTTCTCGTCGTCACTTAGTTGTCGAAGACCATTTAGTGCCTACTTCAGAATACACCTCTTGGACCTTTATTATTATGTTGTTCCCTGTCTTGCTACGCCAAGACTTGAATACAAAAAGAGAATGAGATTTGAAGTTGGCTTTACAACGCAGTTGCGAATTGATTTGAAATTGGTTTTACAATGCAGTTGCGAATTGAAATACACTTTATAATAAAGTTGCAAATTACATGGCGCGCAGTGTTTGGTTACATGCATAAGAAATGACATCATGCATGATGCAACAAACCGAAATACACCTACGATACATATGCACCTTTTTGTAATAGAAATAAAGTCGATTGGAACAAAGATCATTAATTTCGGCAGCTCGTCACTACCTTCCCCTTGTCTCCTTGCTGCCCGCGGTGGTGGTGGCCAGTCTCAAAGTCAGTCATGTCCTGCGAGACAGACTGGATGCTTGAATGATCAGTCATGTCCTGCGAGACAGACTGGACGCTTGAATGATGTTAGGATAAAACAACGTCGGACCAAATTAATAATTATGATGCATATTGAACATAACTTACCTCTTTGATCCGGAGTGCGCCCGGTTGATGGGGAGCGTTAGTACGGCCGAAGTCTCACTTGCAGGAGTCTTCCCCTTGTTCGCAACCCTCTTGTCCCTGTCATACTCATCTGCTTTCTTGGACTCGTCTGATACCTTTTCAGTTTGGTCGGGGTTGGGTACGTATGGTGTCTAGCGCTTGAAGGACCCGGCTCGCATCGCATAGTTCAACTTGTACTTCTACTAGATGAACGCCCTATCGTACATCTCCGGCGGCCATTATGCGCGGGTGTACTTAGGAATTTGTTGAATGGAATGTATGATGTGAAAAATATTTATTTGTGTAAGATACGCATACGAGGTGATATTCGCACGTGTAGTACGCCTGAGCGGTCGTCACCGGGTGTGTGCACTGGATGATCTTAGCTGGTAGTTCGGACACACATTGCGGGCGTGGGAACTCCGGTGGTACCGGGGCATCCTTTATAGAATTATCCGGGTAGCGTTTAGCCCTCTCGGCAAGCCACTTGCGCTTCTGAAGTATCATCGCGCAGAAGTTTGCCGAGTCCTCCATCTCCTTCGTCTCAGTTGTGTGAACCAAGCTTTGGTATAGTGTTGGGTGTGGTTGTATACTATTCTCCCCCATATCTCTTCTACCTCTTTTTATAACCGGATAGGATGTAATACTCATGGTGGAGGGAGAACACACAAGAAACCGATGTGTGGAGTGTGTTCAATTCGAAAAAGTTCGCGTCGCAGTGTATTGTTACTTTCGTCCGAAAAGGAAGCGTGGGATAGTGTGTTCATTTATGTTTGGCCAGTTTGATTCTAAGTGTGTTGTCTTTTCGGTTTGAAAAGCTGCATAATGTTGTCATGTTCCTCTGAAAAGTTTGCGCGGCAGAGTTTGGTTTTTTTGGTCTAAAAAGTTGGTGTGGCAGAGTGTTGCTATGACTCTCTAGAAACTTTTCGCGGCAGAGTTTGGTCTTATCAGTCTGAAAAGCTGGCGAGACAGAGTGTTGTCATGTCAATCTGAAAAACTAGCGATAGAGTGTGGTTCTGGTGCTAAGTAACTGGTACTGTCACGCCATGACTCCTTGCATGATAGTACCACTTTGTCACATCAAGCGTAACTGGCGTGGCCAAACCATGCCGCCACGTCAGCACTCGGCAATTACAAAGGTGTTGCAGGGCCAGTCCCTGCTTTTGGTTGTAAGTACTGTCACGTCATGTGTCCTGGCATGTCTTAAGTACTGTCACGCCACCGCTCGGGCAATTACAAAGGCCTTGCAAGTCGGTTCCCCACTTCTGGTGCTAAGTACTATCACGCCATGTCTCCTGGCGTGGCTTAAGTACTATCACACCATGGCTCCTAGCGTGACAGTAGCACTCTATCACGCCACCGCTCGGGCAATTACAGATGTGTTGCAGGCCCGGTCCCCGCTTCTGGTGTTAAGTACTATCACGCCTTGTCTTCTAGCGTGGCTTAAGTATTGTCATGCCATGACTCCTGGAGTGATAGTAGCATTCTGTCACGCCAATACTATGAAATGATGAACTTCAACTTATGCTTTATTGAAACTATAACGTAGACTCAATGTCAGTCATATATACATCCTTGATTCATAAGAGTCCATCACTTTCCTGATTTATATGCTTATTCTGCTAAAAATGCTAAAGAAAAAGCTATCAGATGAATTCAATTATATGCCATCCAGATTGTACTTGAAAAATACTTCAAACAGGGATACCTCAGTGAAGTTCCTCATGCGGTTGTAGCCCCCTCAACCCTCTGGTGGCATGAGCACCTCACCAGCCTCGTTGCTTATGTGTGCCAACTGTCTTCCCTGTGAACGGGTACACAATGCAAATTAGTTCACCGGTCGTGACATGGGAAATTGGCAGGGGACTAAAAAATAGTCACGCAGTAGGCATTGATGGGGGCCCTCTCCGGCTGAGTACCCATCCATGTGAAGTCGTCATACTCATCTACGATATCCTCCTAAGACGAGTTACCCTCCCCTATGTCCGTCTGGGTCATGGCTGGTCGAAGTTGCAGGTGTGCAGCGTCGTGGAGCCACCGGAGGTAGTTGATGAACTGAGGCTCCAATGGATTTGCGGCACGTCCCTGGACCGATTGGACTGGTCAGCCAGTCCAACAAGTAAACACGGTGATAATGGGCCCAATCGGTGTGCCGGTACCTCCACCTTCATTAATCCTGCCACACAAATAAGCAAACTGAACGAGCTGCAGTATAAGGAAAAATTACATTACTTTAACTATGAAAATTCAGTTTGAGTATAAAGATGAATAAGATGTTACCATCTTCAGGGACATCAAAATTGTAAGATAGTATTTCTTTCTTCTGAAGGGAGAAGATTTTGTTCTTGAAGAAGTCGTGGACAATCTTGCGTCCAGTTAGACCTCCCTCTACCAGGTAGCTGATCACCAGGACCACTCTCTTCTCATCCTCTGAGAGCTTAATTTCCTTGTCAGCGGCTCGGTTTTGGTGGACCACTCCAGTGGTGCATTGCGATAGTAAGAAATTCTACTTTTTCGGAACTTCGGAATAAAATCATTCCTTGCTCCATGTCTGGTTGGCATCTTTGGTAGCCTAGAAGGGGAACATGATCTTATTGGCATCTTGAAATTTGAAATAAAAGAGCTTAAAGCACCAACACCTTTCTTGTTGTAGATGATTTGGTAGTAAAACCTAAATAGACACAGACTATGGGCTATCCCTAAAAACACCTCAAACATGTGGGCAAAAACACTAAGTACCATAACTGAATTCAGTACAAGGTGAGCCAATTCAATTCCATAATGATTAAGAACTTTGATCAGGAAATCACTCTCGGACAAGCAGAGACCTGCCTGGAGATAAGGCACAAAAAGTATTGCGAAACCGGCCGGAGGGTTTGGTTCAATCTCCCTCCCCGGTGCACGCCACTCGATGAGAACATTCTCTGGTAGATGCCTGTCTTGTTCCAGTCATTTGAGCTCCACTGCTGTCAACATTGATGATTTCGATCCCACCATTGCTTCGGTTCAATGGCTGACTGAAGGATCCTTCTCTTCGAAGGTCCATGGAGGACGAAAGGTACTCGGTGAAAAGCGAAAAGCAAGGGGTAAAAACGTGCCTAAGGAGAGGTAAAAGATCCGTATATATACTCTTGGTGCATTAAAAACCCACTACCTCAAGGATGTAACAACTACGCCTCGATTAACGATAACACGACAACTCATGTTCAGTCAAGGAGGTTGTTCCGCGCGTCAGAGATGTGTAAGAAAAAGTAGTTGGAAAGTTTGTTCCTTTTTTTCAAAAGTTATCTTCATCCCATATCCATTAACATAGAAGTTATCTTGATATACGTTTCAAGAGAAGACCATCGAGATTTTCCTTCAACTAATTTCTTGAAGATTTCGCAGAATGAAATAACTTCTTAAACACCTTGGATGAATAAAATCCAGAGATTATAACATCAAGGTGTTCAAAAAGTCAAATTTATTCTATAAAGTCTGTCTTTTTCATGATCTCTACTATTATGATACATTATCTACTCAAATTAATAGAGTTTGAGAATAATTATTCTACGATAAAGTGGAAACAGGAAAGATAGAAAGTTTATAGAGGAATTTCTCTTAGGTTCCACTCTTCCAGACGATTACTTATAGACCAATAATATGCGGTAGAGTTAAATAAACCAGATGGAGGTTCAACGGATAAGATTTTATTAGAGTGTGTTCCTAATAAATCGCTGAAGAATAAAGCATGATCGTCCCTTCGGGAATTACTTTCATAAATATATACGGCTGACGCTCATGTTCCTTAAGGGATAGTTATTTGCAACTCAAGTAAAACTATCTTCTTAACCAAGTCTAGTTCTGATCAAAAACCTCTTCAAGTAAGTTATTTCCACTTGAAGTTGAGAGGCTAGCTGGCGAGGATTGTTGACTAGTCAATTATCCAAGTATATCTTTATTCACTTATTAATAAGCATGGTTTTGCTGGGCCCAAGTCAACTTTCTAGGCCTAAGACCAATTAAACATTCAGAATGTGGGCATACTAGCCTTTTCTTTGACCATTCCCAACTCCTTCCAGAGGTCTAGTTGGACCTCCTCTATGGGTTCCTCCAGGACCTCTCCCTTGCAGGGGAGGTCGTAGAAGGTGGTTATCCACGTGTGATTAATAACAGTTGCATATGAAGATATTGGCTATAACGGTGATCACAAAGGGACGCGGCGATTGGTGTGAAGAGACGCAAGCATTGGCGCGAAGAGACACCACTGCAACTAACTGCCGACACTTGTAAAACTATAAATAGCCCAGCCTATGTTCTTTTGTAACATAGATTGACATCCAAGCCCTAATCCGCGTGTATTCACAGTCTTTTCCCTGTAATCAAAGCATACTCTTTGCAATATACATTACCATTTTGGAATCCATCGGCGAATAGATAGTAATCTCTATTTTTTCCTTTATATTCTTGTTTGTCCGTTCTGTGACGAGAGTCCCAGACATCGACGCTCCACTTTTCCTTTTTTTGTTACTGTTTATCTGATACTGTTCATGGAAATCCACCGATCGGCTTGGCCGACGATTTCAAATCGGCTCGCGGTAGATTAGAACGGATTTGTAATTTTCAATCTACGGTACAATCGACATCCACTTTTCCATACAATCTACCGATCAACGTTGTGTCGGCGACTTCAAATCGGCTCGTGGTATATTAGAGCGGATTTGCATCATAGAAAAAACAATCTAAAAAGCCAAATTTGCATAATTGAAAATAATCTAGAAAAACGATTAAATCTATGATCGTCGTTCTTCGACGGTTACCTTTCGATCCGAGGAGAGTCGGTCGTGCTGATAACGTGTTGAGGAACCGTCGCTGACGAGTCCAGTCCGAGCGATTACCTTGTGACAAACTGAGAATCTTAAGAACAATGCAAGAATACAAGAACAGAATAGTATATTAAACACATAGATGTATGAGACTTTTTGCTTCTCTTTATTGCTCTTCATACGATTAATCTTTTACAATGACTAACATCATTTATATATAATGTACAGACTCTACTCTACTGGAGTTTAGAATAGAACGTGTCCATAATTTCCTAACAGTGACCTTCCCCAGTTGGCGATTTCCCCTGTACGTTGGAGAGCTGGAGTCCGGTGAAACGGCATGTGAATGCGGTTCCAACTTTTGCCGAAACGACTGGACACGTCGAGTGCACCGCTTTGCCCCGTATCGGCCAAATCAAAAGGCAAAACGAGCCCGGAACACCAGCCCGATTGTCGCTGGCTTGACGATGCTATCTTTCACCGGTTTGCAGTGGAAGCCTCGCGGCAGTCGGCTGGGCACAAGTTTGTGGTTCTCCACATGCTACACCGTCCGGTATGTCCAAAGCGGCTTGATGGGAAGATTCCTGTAAGATCTGTGCATAATTGTCGCATTTTTTCCCTCGGTGGAATATTCCTTGTCCCATGAATATGCTTGGGCATACCGAACTATAACAGTGAGTCTTTAAAAAAAAAACTGTAAGATGGCACCTTTTCTTTTCTAAATTTATTGCTTTGCGAGAACTTTTCCAAATGATTGCACGTAAATGGTTGAAATCCCATTAATCTTTCATTGTCGGTAGAACTTTACTAGTACTATCCTTACACTTTTGTTATGTATAAAAGTATAAAACCCTATTGAATTACACTAGTGGGCGTTGGTTCGACGAAAGCATTGAAAATTTGGAACGTGGACAGGACCGGATAATCCTAATCACGCTTAAGTACTAAGTTTCCCTAAACTAGTAGTAACAACCTTTTGCTTTAAGATTCGTGAGTGCTGCTTAGGTTACCGAATGAAAACCCAATCCATTGTTCGTTGGGCCGTGCAGTGTATCAGCACAGCATTTTGTTTCCTTCAAAATATAACTGTTTCTGGGGAAGAACTCAGGTAATCTTTTCAGAACATTTTCTGGGAGGATGGACATCCTCGATGGTGGTCATCTTAGCCGTCTTTTACCCGTCACATCATCCAAAATTCTAATCGGAGAAAAAAGGATGTGAAGAGAGAGAATGTGTCATCTCTTATAAAAGAGATAAGCTGGGCACGCAAACCATCGTAAATAAATGAATGAGTAAGGAGAGAAGTTACGTTGAAATGAATGATTTTATAGGTGAATTGTTGGAGATATTGTCTCTAAAGTTGTCTATACATGAGTTGAAACCTTTAGAGATAAACTTAACAAATAAACTGTTGTACGTGCCCTCACCACCAGAAACATTACATTGGTTTTGGTACCAGAAAGAAGAAGAAAAAAAAAGAGAGGAAAAATGCAAGCTCAAACCCCACGCAAGATTGATTAGACAAGATGAATGCATTCTCCCATTTCAAGGGGGGTTATCATCTGTCTCACTCGTTGCCAGTTGCCAACTATTAGCCTGATTTGGTTCAGCCGGTAAGCTCGCCGATTTGGCATATCGAAAGCTAACAAAGTTGGACTGCTCACCTCGTAGCATCGATCGCACCGGACGACAGGTTCCTCCCGCAAGTTTGAGCCACGGAAATTTACGTCAGTTCCGCGCAAGTTTTGAGCCAAACATTGCACGCTACTCCGCGCCGCAAAATGCTAAACATACATTCTTTTTCGTCTCAGAAATAAGACAAATATACGTTCTTTCACTTGTACATGTGTAGATCGATGCAGACCGGTACCGAACGTGTACGGGTGATTTTGCTCAGTTTCGCCAACTGCAACTGGTAGTAGGTAGTACTAGGTGCTAACCAAAGGTCAGTTCCGTGCCGAGACTCCAGTAGTGTTTTGTCCCCCAAAACGGAAACATGAGTCTGAGGAGCAGTACGTGTGTACACTGCCGATTGATATCGACGTCTCCTCCGCATGCCCGAGCGGAGCGGAGCGTCCAAGGCGGGGTAGGAAAATAATCCAAACATACCGGGGCCTTTGTTAGTACATACGGAAAAGCCGAGCTTTACGGATCTCCACGGAATTTTGTTGAAATTCGGAATGCCCGTACATCGATGGCGTACGAAATATTTTGAAGAACCAAGGCCGGTAGGGCAAGGATCCTAAAAATATCGGGTTCGTCAGTACATATGAGAAAGCTGAGCTTTACGGATTTCCACAGCGTTGCGACTTGTGGCAACGAAATTTTGTGAATGTGAGATCCGGAATGTCCGTACATTCGTGATGAACGAGGTATTTTTAGGAACCAAGTGAAAAGACCCCAAATTTCAAACTTTTCAAAACTCATTTGAAGTTTGGTTTGAATTTGGGATTTATTGTCCAACTCGAAAAGTTTTCACTCTAGCTTTTCCTCTTTCCTCTTTCCTCTTTCGGAATTCCGCTTCTCCCGCCCGAAAGCACAAATCTCAGGGGACTCCTCAAGAAGGTCATGGAGACGATCCGCGAGCTGGTGATCCATGCCAACTTCGACTGCTTCGTCACCTTCATGTTCGAGTCCCCCAGTAAGTGATCAATCGCTTGTCGCCTCCCCCTGCCTTATTGCTTTTGATGGCTCTGAGTGGTGACTATGGTTTTCTTGTGAATGAATAGATCAAGATAAGATTACGGATTTTGAGATGAAACTCATGGACATCAACAGTGAGCACCTCGGTATCCCAGAGTCCAAGTCCACCTCTTTGTCTCTGACTCATTTTCCTCACCGGCCACAAATCCGAACAGATTTCGGTTTCGCGCATTGTCCGGTAAAACAGCCATAACTTCTGTATACGAACTCAGATTACGACATTTTTTGGCTCATTGGAAAGCTAACAAAAAGTTCAATCCAAAAATCCATAAGTCAAGCTTAGATTCTCTTTGCAAGGCCCCGAAAAAGTGAAAATCCCCGCAAAAAAGGGTGTTTAGGGTCTCAAAACGACATTCGAAGTTTCATTTCAGATTGTGTAATTAGCTATTTTCAGATGGCATGGCTAGCATTTCCTGATGCTGGCTGAAAAATAGAAAAATATATATCACATACAGTTTTGTGGTATAAATCGTCTGTGAAAGCCAACTATCATAAATGTTTCGTATAAATAATCGTATGTCAAAGCCAACTATTAAAAACGATTATTGTTAAGAACCGTCTGTGTTGTGACTTATCACATACGGTTATTTATACGAACCTTCTATGTTGTGACTTATCACAAATAGCTCAAAAACTACCTGTGATAATCGCATGTTATCACAGACACATAAATTCAGACGGTTCAGAAACCGTCTATGATGACCCTTTGTTAGTAGTGACCCGAGAAACGCCCGAAAAGCCCCCTTCTTCAATTTGCCACCACTGTCCACGCATTCGTCAAATTAACCCCACCACCAGCTTCACCAGCCATCGCAAACCCAACCCCCACCTCCATGTCCAACCCCGCCGCCTCTAGCTCATCGGCGCCGAGCCCCTCCACCGCGTCGCCCATGGCTCACGCCACCACGCCACTACAGGCCACCCCAAACTCCACCAACCCCACCGCCGGACTCCCCTCGCTCCACTAATGCACAAGCCCCAGCCAATATGTCCAGAGCATTGTCGGATTGAGCACCGCCGCCTCGTTCCCCTGTTTCGGTCGTGCGCCGCCACTGCCGCTCGCCCCTCACCGGACCTCTTCCAGACATGCAAAACTCTAAAAATGGGTTGCCCACACTCAAAGGATGCTTACCCCACCACCCGGCACTGCCGCCGACCACCATTGCTGTCGAAAATCGCTGATGTTGCCAAATTTCCTGCCCAGGCACCATGGGAGCGAGCTGAAGCTTGCTTAAGCACGAGCTGGGCCACCGAAGCGGGCTAGCAAAGCCAGCCTGATTCTCTTTTAGGTCTGGCAAGCCAAGTGGGCTGGCCCAATGCAATTTTCCACTGTGCAACCCATTACTATTTAAAGCCAACCCAATACATGCCCAACACTATTCACCAAAGCCCATTACTGTGCAACCCAACAGTAAACAGCCCAAACCCACTATTGTTCATCAAACCCAACCCGTCATGAATAGTATGATCTGACACTATTCACTAAGCTTGTTCCTATTCAAACCAAACCCAATAATAAATAGTACTAAACCCAATAATAAATGTATTGACCTTGAACCTACCGGGTAAATGCTAGAAAGATTGAGCAATGGAAATACCTTGTTATCCCAACTCAGTCGCACGCTACCATGTTGCGTGTATATTGCATGACAATATGAGTATGATGTATCTTGTGGGTAAAGTTCGGCAACTTAGAAGAGTATAATTAATGGTATTCGGATACGCCATGCTTCCAGTTAATGAAGTTGTGTTCATGGGTGATTCCAATATATGAGGTATAAGTATAGATTTTGAGATGTTAAGATGATAATTACATTTGTTGAGTAAACACTGATATTATATTAGTACGATTTGACTATTTAAAGGACACTTTGAAGATCGTGTTAGGGTTGTGGCCGCACTCAACCTTTTCTGTGGAGGCTATTTTGTTCTTCTGAATGTAAGTTAAAGCTTGGGCTTGAGATGCCTATTTTGTTACGGCAAAATAGTAGTTAGGCCATAATTCAATCAAATTAAATATTTTTTTAAATGTCCGTAATCAGGTTTGGTATCATTGTGGTCTGCAATCGAAATCCTAGATGATTGCGCAAACCGAATACACCATGTCTAAAAATGGGATCGTTTCACCAAGGCTGCTAGGCAAAGAATCCAAACATACCGGCTTTGTCAGTACTTACGGATTTCCACGCGTGGCTATTTATAGCAAAGGAATTTCGGGCAGGTGAAATTCAGCGTTCGTACACCGATGACGTAGAAATATTTTTAGGGACAATTTCTTATTTGTCATCGGTGATATGATCATAGATTTTGACAATTTCTAATGGCATATATATATATTGAAAATTTTCAGAGGTATATAAGAAACTAACTCATATTTTAAAGGTACCGATGTGAGAGCCACGCAGATTATTCCATATTTCAAGTTCATCAATGAGGTTACACTAGTTCGGCACTTCCATCAAGTGTTGGGGGAGGGCACCGAATGCGTGCCTAGACTGCATGTGATCCGTTCCAATGGCAATTTCATGCTTCGCATAGACTGCATGTGTCAATGACAGGTGCGACCAGGGTGACATGGACCCCACCTGTCACATGACGTTGTACTGTGGGGTGTGTGTGTGTGTGTGTAGAGCAAAGGAACCAAAGCCTTTGTGGTGTACTGGTGTGGCGTGACAACGCCCACGAAATTTGGTCAATAGAAAGATGGGGTGGTGGCCCACGAATCTCTGATGTCGTCCGCGTCTTTCTCACTAATCTTTCCACTGCATAGTGCATATAGGTCATAGGAATCCTTGGAAACTTGCTGATGAGGTAGACAAAGATGACTGACTCTAAATGCAATCATCTGTCAATCTCTTCCCAACTCAGCCACACATATCTCAATCATCTGACGCAGGACTTCAGTGCATGAAATTCGTGCTCTGATTTCAGAAAGGGAAAAAATGCACTACGTATCTTCATTTCTTTACACAAGCACCGTTTATTTGTAGGTGAATGGAGAAAGTGATTTTAGACCTAAATTAGAAAGGTAGACAAACAAGTACTTCCAAAAAGAAAAGAAAAAAAAGAGAAGGAAATACTATTACAAAACAGACTATAGAAGATATCTCATCACAGACGGTTTGATTTTAGATCTAAATTAGAAAGGTAGACAAACAAGTACTTCCAAAAAGAAAAGAAAAGAAGAAGGGAATACTACTATAAAACA
This sequence comes from Hsuehochloa calcarea, assembly GCA_036346395.1. Taxonomy (NCBI): domain Eukaryota; kingdom Viridiplantae; phylum Streptophyta; class Magnoliopsida; order Poales; family Poaceae; genus Hsuehochloa; species Hsuehochloa calcarea. The sequence continues at coordinate 9,664,722 of CM070611.1, read as the reverse complement.
GACTATAGAAGATGTCTCATCACAGACGGTTCTTTAAAACCGTCTGTGATAAAATAATCACAGACAGTTCCAAAACGAACCGTCTGTGATATGTAACTATCACAGACGGTTCTAATCGTCTGTGATATGTAGATATCACAGACGGTTCACACATGGTTCTAACCACGAACCGTCTGTGATACTGAGAATATCACAGACGGTTCTCTAGAACCGTATGTGATTTTAGAATGGTTTGGAATTTTTCCAAACCATTCTAAAACCCTAAAATCACAGACGATTTTATACAAAAATCGCTCGTGATGAGTATCTCATCACGCACTTACCACATTCATATTAAGAACGATGCAAAAGATGAGACGCTATCACGCACGAAGTTCCTTACGCTTTTTGTATAAAAGGTATAGGCGCGTGTGTCAGTGATGACTTTGTTTCGTTTTATCACGAAAACGAAAATTTGCACTTAATGGGTGGGCTGTCGAAAATTTCTCTATATTAACAGAGTCCTTCATCTCCTCCTTTGCCATCTCCATCTCCTCCTCTGTCATTTCTCCTCTGCTATCTCCGTCTCGCCCTGACCTTGCGTTCCGACCTCTCCCGAGCTCGTCGCCCACGGCCTCCTCCACTCGCCTGACCTTGTCGTCGCCGGCCTCCCACGACGTCGCCGCCTCTCCTCTACTACTGTCGCCTGCCCTCCCCTCGGTTCCGCGCTCGCCCTCCTCCACCTCGCCTGGCCTCATCGTCGCGGCCTCCATGACCTCACACCCTAGCCTCCCACGACCTCACTCTCTCTACTCCCCCCTTTTGCTCTGTGATGTGGATTACTACTGTGATGTGGGTGATGCATGCTGTGTTATTTTTAGTGCTCTGTAAATGGATTGAGTTGATGCTACTGTGATGCTATGGCTATTGTGGGAAAGCTAGCGAAAAGTTCAATCCGAAAATCAATATCAGATTCATTCGCGAGGCTCGGGAGGCTCCAAACGAAGTGAAAATCCGCTTTGTTTTTTTTGCCATAGAAAAACTATCACGCATGATTCTTGTTTAGAACCGCTGCAGTAAAATAGACTATCATGACGGTTCTATTCACGAACCGCTGTGAAATTCATGACTATCACATACGGTTCGTGAATAGAACCGTCTGTGATAGCCTTTTTCACAGACGGTTGAAAAACCGTCTGTGATGATGGTTTAGAACCGTCTATGATGATGGTTTAGAACCGTCTGTGATGAGCTTTTGTGCAGTAGTGGAAAGAAAATGGCCAAACACGGAGGTGGCCATGTTTGAGTGGCGTGCTACAGGATCTCATAATTTTCGTGCGATCATCCAACTAACTCGGCAGATTGGTGTACGAAGGCGCTACAGTGCTGTATGGCTATATGCCAAGATTCTTTTAGGCGGCAACCTAGTGGTTGAATGGTAGCTGTTGTTGTCCGTGGGAGATTGTTTTCTATGTGGCAGATTCTGCTGTCCCGTATGCCAAGTGAATACTGTTAAGAAATAATCTACGAACGGCAATACAATCACACAAGCAATCAATAGACGCCAGTGAGAGAGAGAACACATGGGAACTTTATTAATGAATCTGGAGTCATTACAATGCAGGATCATCTCTCTATTTATAGACTAAGCCCATCAGGGGCGGTTCTGGTATTTGCCCATACCGGAACTTTCTAGGTTTCGTAACACTCCCCCTTGTGCGAATACCATAGCATACACATGCCTCATTAAAAACTCCTCCCAAAACCCAGTGGGAAAAAAGGGATGAAGAAAAGAGTGCATCACATCCATTTCTTGGATCGCACTTGTTGCCTCATTAAAAATCTTTACGTGAGAAAACTTCAAGAAAACTCACAAAGGGAAAAGAGTGCAACATTTGGATCTTCGGGATCATGTAAGTCTTACGGTATTACATATGGGCTATGGTTCAGGGATTCACCCCCCCCTGAACTTTATAACTCACTAAGCTGTCTCATCCCTATGCCTCGAACACATTTGTGGAAGCTCAAGGTTGGGAGAGATTTTATGAATAAATCTGCTAGATTATCACAAGACTTAGCCTTTAAAACTTTTATCTCTGCGTTCTTCTGAAGCTCATGAGGATAAAAGAATTTAGGAGCAATTTGTAGGTGAATTGAGAAAGTGATTTCAGACCTAAATTAGAAAGGTAGACAAACAAGTCCTTCCAAAAAGAAAAGAACAAGAAAAGAAAAGAAGAAGGGAAAGAAAATGGCCAAACACGGAGGTGGCCATGTTTGAGTTGCGTGCTACAGGATCTCATAATTTTGGTGCGATCATCCAACAAACTCGGCAGATTGGTGTACGAAGGCGCTACAGTGTTGTATGGCTATATGCCAAGATTCTTTTAGGCGGCAGCCTAGTGGTCGATGGTAGCTGTTGTTGTCCGTGGGAGATTGTTTTCTACATGGCAGATTCTGCTGTCCCTTATGCTAAGTAAACACGTCTCCCGTTGGAGGAATGACAAACGAGTCAAGTGAGAGTGAGGAGTCGAGAAATGACAATATCAACATCGGTGCATGCGTGGTGGAATTTTTTGGCTTTTTTTTACGTTTTTTTCTAATGTATTTATAGAAATAGTTGTTTTATTACATTTTTAGTGTATTTACAGAAATAGTTGTCTTCTGAGTGTATTTATTATAAAAATAGCACGTGCAGCAACCCCTATCTACTCGTCACGTCGCCTGTTGCCGCACGGCCGCTACGTCAGTTTTTTTCTTTTTAAAAAAATCATTTATGCATATTTTTTGTAGGATATTTTCAATATAGCAAATGCACAATGCACTCCAAAAATTATGAATTTTTTTGGTAGAGCCTCTTGACCTAGTGTAATTTTTTCAAAATTAACCCACTCTAAATTTTTCTCAAAAAAGGAAAAAAAAAAAAGCTACAGTTACAATTACTACAGTGTAACGGTAGCAAATTTTTTTAGACACTCACTTGTGCATAATTTTTGTATGAATTTTTAAATATAGCAAATGAGCTCTAAAAATTATTTTTTTTTGTGGAGCCGCCTAACAAAGTGTACTTACTTGTGTAATTTTTTAAAAAAAATTATACATTTTAAAATCTTCCAAAACATTATTTAAATATATTGTTTGTAGGAATATTGTAATATAGAAAATGAGATCCAAACATTATGAATTTTTTAAAGGCTCCTTACACAGTGGACTTGATTGTGTAATATTTTTCATAATTTCATATGTTCTGAAAACATCTCAAAAATTAAGGGTTTAGCTCTCGAAAATTAGAGTTTTAGGTTTCAAAAATTAGGGTTTTATGATTTCATGTGATTTAGAATGTGTGAAGTTTAGTACCACATGTATCACTCTAGGTGCAGCAGGATTGCTATAGTAGTAGTGACAGAATTTGAACTCCCACTATTATTTAGATTTTCAGTACCATACTATTTTCATTTACTCCGAGTAGTACTAATCATACTACTATTATTGGCAGCATGATTAGTACTACTATGAGAGTTCAAATTCTACTCGGAGTGAAAAAATTGTATGGTACCGAAAATCTAAATAATAGTAGTATGTCAACATGGTTGCACCTTCATGGCAAACTTGTGACTTTTATCAGGTGTGTACAAAATAATAGTATGGTACCGACAATGTTTGCATTATGGCTTTTAACAGGTGTGTATGAAATTACAGTAAAGAATCAGGTGTGTCTCATTGTGGCTTTTATTATCAGATGCATTGTGGCTTTTAAGCAACATTGTCTGAAAACAAATTCACAGAGATGTTTCAGATTACAGTCAAATATAGTTTGCCATGAAGGTGCAGCCTAATTTTTAAAATCTAAAACCCTAATTTTCGAAACCTAAAACCCTAATTTTTGAGACCTAAACCTGTAATTTTCGAGACGTTTTCAGAACATATGAAATTCTGAAAAATATTACACAGTTAAGTTCATTGTGTAAGGAGCCTTAAAAAAATCATAATGTTTGGACCTCATTTTCTATATTACAATATTTCTACAAACAATATACTTAAATGAATTTTTGAGAAAAAAAAGAAGTTATAATTTTTTTTAAAAAAAATTACACAAGCAAATACACTTTATCAGGAGGCTCCACAATTTTTTTTTAATTTTTGGAGCCCATTTGCTATATTTAAAAATTCATACAAAAATTATGCATAAATAATTTTTTTAAAAAAAATTGCTACAGTATGGTTACCGCACGGTGGTCATGCGGCAACAACATTGTAGCACATGGTTGCTGTCGTGCGACAACCACACTATAGTATTTTTTTCTTCCTTTTTTTGAGAAACATTTAGAACAGGTTAAATTTTTTTGAATTAAATTTTGAGAAAATTACACAAGTACACTAGGTCAAGAGGCTTCATAAAAAAATTATAATTTTAGAGTCTATTTGCTATATTTAAAAATTCATACAAAAATTATGCATAAATAATTTTTTTTATTAAAAAAGAAAAAGAAAAATCGACGTGGCGGCGGGTTGGCTGGGGGAGGCCACGTGACGGCGGCGGTGGCGTTGCCGCAACGGGTGACGTGGCGGGCGAGGAGAGGTTGCCGCACGGCAACGGTGCTATTTTTGTAAATATACTCCGAAGACGGCTGTTTCTATAAATACACGCTGAAAATGTGCTAAAACGGTCGAAAACTCGTGCGTGGTGGAGTATTAGAAGAAACGGCTTTTCTGAAGCAAGGGTTGATGCGGTTAAGCCGGGACCTTGTTGTTGCGTCTTGCAGTTGCATCAGGGGCAGTATACCCTTCCCTATACGGCGGCCATACCACGCAGCACAGTTTTCTGAAATAAAGCCAACTCTCTGCGTGAAGACAGTAGAGGGTTTTCACATGATATGGTGTGGTAAACTCAGTTTTCCCCTGGGAATTCTTCGTGTCTATTCGATGGCTAAACCATCTTGTGTCAAGCGGTTCGTATCGTACGTAATAGATGCCCTCCCCTAATGTAATAAGATCAACTGTACCATGTGATGCCGAACCCGGAGGCGGCGTAGTACCATTGGTTCGGTGGATACGGCAGTTCTAGATGCACCGAAGGCGCATCAGGGCACAAAACATAACCCCACAACTCATTTCAGGATGTAGTATCACATGGTGTTCATGGTCGGAAGGGAAGATGGGTGATGATTCGTTGTCTTTTTGTTGATTTGTGGACAACAAATCAACAAAAAGATTAACATGGATTTGAATCGAAGGAGGCGTAGAGAGAAAAAAGATTAGGAATCTGTACCTGCTGCTTGAAAAAACAAAGAATTTAGCCGGCATGGCCCCATCAGGTCAGCTCAGTATCATGTCTTTTTTCCTCTTCTTTTCACAGGACAGTAAAGATAGATACGGACTGGAACATCAGTAAAAGGACAGCAGTGACTTGGGTCTGACTAGAAGAAAGGGGCCCAAAAGTATATTCTGACAAGGCGCTTGTTTGCAAGATTGTTTTGTTAGGGATTTTTTTCCCCATCAAACAGATGAGTAGAAGATTCAGGTTAATAGCAGAATAGCGTGAATCTGCTGGCTAGCTTTCCAACAGCTAGGTTCGAATCTAAACGGCGGCGCGAGAAGGTAATTCTGTAGTGACAACATGTTCTTGCCTGATTGTCCACTTGAAATACGAAACGTTGCAGGAATTGCATTCAGTTTTCAAAAGTGCAAATGTACAACAGCTCCTTACTGTTCACTTTCATGACAAATGAACTAAATTCAACTCAAAATTTCCAAAAAAACTCAAATTCAAGAGTTAACGAGTGCCCACACAATGGCACGTTTGGAACAGAAAAAATTCATATGAATTTTGAGGAACTGTGCTCCTGGAAATTTCATGCGTACCAAACAGGGCTTAGAATTGTTATTACCACACTTTGCTAGTTTCCCAGAAATGATCTGAATCATTATTCCACCCAGCTAGCTTAAACCTTTTTTTTGTTGAGAAAAACTAGCTTGAACTGATTGTGGGCTTGTGGCATTACATTAGCCTGATGAAGTGGTCAAGACAAAGCTGAGGACGCCAGCCCAACAAAAAACAAGCCATTTTATGCACAACTCGAGCACAACGTCCCAAGTAAAATCCAACATATGCCTAGGCCTTACCCTGGCACCACGGCTCTCTCATCCCCTATTATCGATGCAAAACTACTATAGAAAACCGAAAAAAAACCCTAAAAAGAACAAAAGTACTTGTGCTATGTATTTCCATAAGATGCCTTTCATGAAATTTGCATCTCTCTTAAGAATCCACATCTCTCGTTCATTTTACAGGGCACTATCATGCTATCAGCTTTTGTCAGACAGTCCTGATAGGAACCTGGGATGCCATAAAAGCAGAAATAGGAGCAATTAGTCAGATTTTGATGACAAAATCAAGAAGATGAAATTTAAGTCAGATGAACATCTTGAGAGGGAAAAAAATGATCTGAATTCAACATGTGGAAGATGGAGTCATGGAGATTGGCTTCAAAGAAAGATTTGTGAGACAACTGAACAGTTCATCATATCTGATCCTAACAACAGTGTATAAATTCACATCAGCATATGCTAATGGCATCCCCACTGCCCGATGACTATGAGGCCATCACATGGAAGAATAATGCATTGCAATGTCATATATAAGCAGTGGACTAGAGTCAAATTAATGAGCAGAGGCCAGATGGGTTTGCATTAACTTGCCATTGAAAATAATCAAGAAAAAGAGATTGTTTAGTGATGGGCAGCGGTGTGTATCTAGTGGCATTCTCCAACAAGGATTCTATCTGTTTCTTGATCAACCTGAAGACCATCTTTCTTCATACGATCAAGCAAGCCTGACACTGGCTTTCCTGCATGGACATATGTCTTGAGTAAACTATGGTAAACATCCCTCGTCAAAGGAACTAAAACCTGTAACAGGCTTGCCATCTCCTCAGCTGCTTCTACATTCTTTTGCTCCACGAAATGCTCTAGGCTCATTAGCACATTTGTCAGATCAGGTTTCCATCCAGAACTTGCGGAAGCAAGAGCCTTCCTTGTCAGATCCACCGCCTTCGACACCTGACCATCCTTGAAAAATCCACCAGCCAACTTATACCAAGTATTAGCATAAGGTGTCCTCCCTTTCTTGATGGCCTCATCCACAAGAGCTTCTGCCTTCTCCATAAGACCCTCTTTGCAGTAAGCATCCACCAGTAAGTTGGTTAACCGGACATCATGGTAAACACACCTACTTTCCCACTCTTTAAAGGCCTTTTCAGCCCCATCAATGTCATTCATCTTAATTAGCACACTCATCCTGCACATGTACATTGAGTTGCATGCCGGTACTTTGGACCTGTAGACATCCCAAATCCGGTCCACCTCACTATGCATCCCCAGATCAGCATACATGGAGAGCAAGAACCCATATGCGACCCTACCATTCTTGGGATCAATCCGCTTTTCTGATTCCTGAAGAGTCTGCCAGGCCCTTTCTTGCAGCCCGGCATTCATGAAAACCCTGGCTACGGTGGCATATGCGTGCCAACTCACAAGGTTCTCACGCCAATTGTCCTTCTCAAGAACCTCCTCAATCCCTCAACATCTTCAGCAGCTACGTACGCTGTCATCAGAATGTCGATACTGAACCTATCAGGCTTGACTCCCCCCACTTCCATAGCCCGGTACATGGTGTGCACCCTATCAACCTGCCCGATCTCCAGATAAAGCTTCATCATTGCATTGTAAGCATAAGAACTTATCATCCCCATCTCCTGAATCTTCGCGAAGAGCTCCTCGGCCTTCTCGACGGACTTGGCCTCCGCGTAGCATTTCAGGAGGGAGCCATAGCACTGTGACTTCCTCAGCTGCTTTGGCACGCTCCCGAAGTACTCCACGGCGCTCTCGAGGCCGTGCACCTTGCTGATCAGCTCCAGCCGGTACGCGACGTCGCCGGCGGACAGGTGGAAGTGCCTCCGGTCAGTCATCCACATGGACAGCTGCAAGAAACCAAAGAATCGGTGCGTGAGGTGCGCGTCGGGAGTGGCGGCAAGAACCCAAAGAACTCGCTTCGGGAGGGTGCTTGTTTGCGTGGGACCTCGAGCGCGTGGGAGAAGCGGCGGAGGCTGACCAACTTCTTGATGATGGCCTGGAGATTGTGCTTCTCGACTGGGCGGCCCTCGACGAGGGCCCATTGCTCCAGGACGGGGGCCAGCGGGAGGCGCGGGACCGCGACGGCCGAGACGCGGAAGTAGAGGGAGTCTTCCTGCGGGCGCGGAGGTGGAGGGGACGGGGTGGAGGCGGCATCGGTAGCCGTGGAGAGGCGACGGAGGAGGCTGCGGCGAGGGAGGAGCCGGTGCATGGTGGCGCGGGCGGCGGGCGCTCCGGCGGTTTGGTGCGCGGCGGATTAGTTTGAGGGTTTGGGGGGAGACCGAGAGAGGAAGGGTAGTGGGCTGAAAATGGTGCGCGGCGGATTAGTGTGAGTGGGCTGTAATGGTCGATTCAGTTGAAGTTTCACTGAGAGGAGAAAGAGAGGCAGATTCAATTTTCAGAGTACGAAAGGCTGAAATTCCGCTCTATTTTTCTGTTCTTCAAAGGAAAACCGGCAATAATCTTGTGAACATATTTTTTTAGCAATATATCATCATGTAAATTAATCATATCAAATTTTTCAAAAATAGCCGATATAATGTATAAGTTAGCTGGAATTTTCAACCAGGAACTCTAACATAATATATGTTAGATTAATTCCTTATTTGTCACCGTAATTTGACTGGGTCCCTAAAACATCATCGTGAAACTGCTCCTCCCTTTATTGCCATCGGATCTCAACTTTTATCCCGTTTTTACCGCTCCCGTCGGTCAAATATGAGTTGAGTGTCAAATATTGTGTACGAAAAGACTTATTTACCCTTCTTACTCTTCATCTTGTTCTTCATCCCTCCCCTCTCTCTGTCAAATTGTGTGCAATATTTGTCGGTACTGAGCACTTTGTAGAATCCTAGTTCATGCATCAACTGGAGTGCAAAAAGAACAGTTTGCTATCAGAGGTGAAATGTCCTATGAACCCGACTCCCCGAGTCTCCTGACTAATCTTCAGAGTTCAAACTGATACGTGGTTGAAGCAGTATACCGTTGCCGTGGTCGCCCGGGGAGATGAATGGATTGCGCAAGCGGCACGACATGTGCAGTCAGGCCAAATGTGGAAGTTCAGATCTCATCAAATTGGAGGCTTTATTTGTTGAAGTGGCCGTAGACAAGTGTAAAAATCTCCGGCATGTGGGCAACTGAAATTGAAAGTACGTGACCAGTTGAGAACAATGGAATTGTCTCCGGTCCATATCGACATTTGTTTCTCTTCCAAATTTGTGGCTCACAACACAACACCGGTCATAATTTTCACTCTGTTCACACGGCTCAGCCTTCGTGGTGTTGTAGGTTCTTAAGCGTGTTTCCAGTCACCTTCATTGCAGAAAAAGTTAAGACTTTAGCTTTGTAGGGGTTCAAGCATAAGATGCAGTCCATTTTTTTTGTGGTGGTCAAAATATATAATATTGGATTATTGGCCATATGATATTAGGCTAAACTAATGTTTCTACAGTGGTACTAACATCAACTTAATTTCAGAAAAAAATTGGGGTTCAATTGAACAGCCATGCATGTGGGCATGGATCAACTGGTCTTGGCATTCCATTCTAATGGTATGGTGCCATTTACTTCTTGGGCCATTTTCAACAAAGACTGCGGTCCTTCAACAGCCGGGTGTAGTTGGCCGGCTGTAACATCCTGTTTTTGCAAAGAAGTTTCAAAATCAAAAATTTCGATTTAAATTTCAAAATCGAGTTTTGTAAATGTTTCAAAAGCTTCAAATCGCAAAACCCTAAGCTCAATTTGGCTCGCCTGTTCTCGGCCGCTTCCACCGGCTGCTGCCGTTCCGCCTTGCCCGTGGCGTCCGCCGCTCGCTTCGCCGCCGCTCTCGCTTGCGCCTCGCCTCGGTTGCTGCCGCCCCACACAGATGCGACACACGCCGCCAGGCCGACCCCTTTTTCCCTCCTTCACGCCAGACGCTGCTTCCGCCGCCAGCCCTCCGCCTCGCCTCCGTCGCGCTTGCTTCCTCGCCTCGGCTATAAAGCCGAGCCTTAGCCTCCTCCTCTTTTCCCTCCCCACTCGCTCCCTTCCTCCAGCCTCCAGCCACGCCTCTCGCGCCTTTCCTCCGGCGTCTGCCGCCGGCCTTGGTTGCCGTCACCGCCGTCGCCCGTCGCCGCCGCCTCGGCTGGCTCAGCCCACGCCTCGAGCTTTCTCCTCCGCCTCCGTGGCCTCCCGGCCGCTTCCTTACTCGCCATCGCCATGCGCCCTCTCTCTCCTCCTCGCTCGCCTGCGGAAGCGAGGCAACGCGTTGGCCAACGTCGCCGCTTTTAATCGCCGCGCCGCGCCGACAAAGTGGGCCCCACCTGTGTTGTCAGCTGGCGGCGGGTGGGCGCCATCGTGGCCGTCTTGTTGGCGTGTGGACTCGGTCCACGAGCACATTACCCGTGGACCGCGCACAGTGCCGCCACGTGTCAGCTCCAGGATTAATCCGATTATCTGATTTAATTTTTATTTGAAAAATCTGTTAAAAAGCTTCAAAAATTCTTATCTTTTTCGTTTTAGCTCAAAAAATTATGAAACCAGTTTCTAAAATTTTCTAAAATCAAGATCTTGCTAATGGCACTGATCTTGTTCATTTTGGAGTTCATTTAGATGAGTTGGTATTTATTTGCTCTCTCTGCTGTTGTGTCTTTTTCTGGTACTTTCGTCCGATAAGGGTTCGAAGACGCGAGAGACCTCAACTTCAATCAAGCTCAAGAATACCAAGACCCCGCTACCCTTAACCAAGGCGAGTTAATACTTTGATCATTCTGAGCCTACATTTTACACAAACTATGTTTATTTAAAATATTAAAGTTGCATGATTTAGTTTTGTAATCAATGATATGTTAAAGCTTAAGGTAGTTAAATACACATTTACTGATTAATTACTTATTAAGCCATCCTTTGATAATTGAATCCAGTATTCTTTGTCACCCTAGTAAATATATGGTAAATATTAGCATAGGTTGTACTTAAGCGACATGTTAGTCTTGCTTAAGTACCGGGACAAGAAATGTCCCGATTATCATTATTTAAGCATGAAAAATGGTTTTGGGCAGTCATTGGATGTAGATGACTGATGTGTTGCGTTAATTGGTTTTCCTTCTCAAAACCCTAAACAACTTGCTAGTACCACATCTGAACGGATGGGAAGAGTTGTGGGTGCGGACGTAGCACGAGAATTGTTGGTGTGTGGTATGAACCGTCCAGATGAATTAAGAACTTAATCTTGTCATGACCCCCTGTGTAAAACAAGTACAACCGTAAGTCTGCAAATTGCAACTTGGCTTAGTAAAATTATTGAACCCTGAATGTCATCCCACAACTGGTGTTTAGAAGTGTGCAAGCGGCAGGACGTATGCTAGCTTGAATGGGACACCGAAAACGGTGAAGTTATCAGCTGCGCTAGTCGTTGTGGCCGAGGCCAGCTGCGTTAGTCGTTGTGGTAAGTATCCCGCACAACTATGGAATTGGACATAGGGGTGATATGACGAAAGGGGCAAGGTAGTTTGAAACGTTACTGTGACGATTGCTCAACTATATGACTAAGGAATCATGTGGGGTAACGAGTATGATTATCTCTTGTGGGTACAGTGTACAACCTCTGCAGAGTCTAAACTATTTAAACAGCCGTGCCTACGGTCAAAGGCGGACATGAGAACTTAACCTGAGTTAGTTATATTTCAAAAATCTTTGTGGGTGGAACGAAAATGTGTTGGGCTCATCTACCCCCTGTTTTGGATTTTTTTTGAGTAGCCTTACCCAGTGTGGATAATCGGTGGAAGTAACTGCTATCAAAATTTAAGCATGAGGTGGAGGTAACCTCTACTGTTATTTAATATTGTACTTATTCTCTTTAATGAAAATGTAATTTGTTTAAAATACTAAGTCGTAGAGATTTGTAATTACGATAATTGAAAATGTCGCTTTAGCAAATAAAAGAACATGAGCCATCCTTGTTAAGCTTTGTATGTATACTATTGTATTCTGTGTGTTGGCTCGCGAGCACGGTGGTTGTGTTCATTCTCGCTCTTTCCCCCAAACCCTCAGAAGCAGAAAATATTTGAGATTACGACTACTACGAGAACCAGATGTCTGAAGACTCAGGAGTTCTTGAAGCGTAGTTTAGTCCTTAGTTGTTCTAGTCTGGCCCAGTCTAGCTGACTCCGCTGGTACCTAGGTGCATTTCATATTATCTGAGTTTTTGGTAATATCGGATGTACACAGGTTTCCCCAATCGCTTGCCTGAGGAGAGATGTGCCATCACCTTTTTTGCTTCCGTTGTTGCTTTCGCTACTTTTGTGATGTCATTTGGCCTGTTTGGCCCTTATTGTAAAACTTGACCTGATGCGGTATATGTAAACTCTGATGTGTTAAATTAATGAATGGTATGGTTTTGAACTATGTATGAGATGATTCAGTGATGTATCTGTGAATGCTATCTACTGATTTAGGGAATAGTACAATACTTTTACAGAGAATTCGGAATTAAAAAATCCGAGTCTGACACCGACACCGTGACACCCACAACCTCCGACTCGAGCACCGGCAGGTACGAGTACCGGAGTACGTACACCCGCCGGCCGGTCGGGATCACCGGCGGACTGTCCCGGTCGTTGCTCCCGGTCGTTGCTCCCGCCCAGGTACGCGTACGTAGCAGTACTACAGTTGGAGGTGACCATGTGGACATAACCGCGCGGCTCCGTCCCGTTTCAGTTGGAGAGGAAGCACACGATGCGGCTAACCTTGAAGGCTAGTTGAAGACTTGCCGTCGGCGCAGCACTTGCCGTCGGTGCCATCGGGGCGACCCTAGATTCCTGGAGTGGGAGGCAAACGAAGGAGCTGCTGGTATAGTCGATGCGGAGGACGCGGATGGCCGAGCCCTTCAAGGAAGCCAAGCTGCCGTCGACGCCACACGCGACCTGGAAGTCCCGATGACCACAGGAGGGAGTTGATGATGAGTGGTTGTTGCCGCCGAGCCAGAATGGGTACTTGACGGTGAGGTTCCCGCATGTCGCCGGCGCGTGCGCGACGTACGTTGTGGCCATGAAAGACTGCGCGGAGAGGAAAGAGCGGTAAGGTCGGGAGCATGTTGTCAACCGAAGAGGGAACCGGCTGCTGGGCTGGGAATGGCAGGGGGGCTGGACTTTGCAGTAGATGTGAGATCATCTATAAAGGGAGAAGAAAGCAGCGTACTACTGCTAAAGAAGAGTGAGGAAGACGAGAAAAAAGAAAAGGGTAAGTTGGCAGTCCAATAAGTTTTCAGTGATTAACGAAAGTGTTAAGAATGGAATGAAAGTTGACATCTAATGATAATGAAAAGATAAGTAAACAATTTCGTGGTGATATTTTAGGGATCCAGTCAACTTACAATGGCAAATAATGAATATATATATATATATATATATATATATATATATATATATATAGCTAATGGGTAATTGAGTGTTAAGATGCTAATGTCAATCTTGATCGTTGGATCTGAATTGAACGGCGAGATTAATGCGGGCACCCACTTCCAAACCATTTAACCACCCTATATGCTTCCACCTCCAATGCGTCTGCATTAAACACTTTACATACTCCCACCTCCAATGCCTTGTATTAAACACCTTGCAGATCTAACGGTCAAGATTGATATTAACACCTTATTAAAAACATAGCATGAGAAATCGACTATCCGTTGAAAGTACAAATTGTCTCTCACCGTAAAATATTACACCGTCGAGTTAGACTTTTTAAACTTAAAATTATTATTATCATATAGTTTAGGCTCTTATTATATTTGTAATTTTGTTTGATAAGTTATCGTGCCTAAGACAAACCAGATTTTAGAAGGAAACATAACAAAATCGCCCTTGTTAAAGCAAGAATCAACCAAAAAATAAACCCAAGAGGCCCAAGAAAAACACCACAGTCTCCCCTGCGGCCCTGAGGCGACCACCACCACGCCATCGCCAATTCGCCATGGCCTCCTCTTCCCTCTACGTCGCCGAACTCCTTAATGTGGTAGCATAGGTATGAAGTAGCATGTTGCCGATTGCGGTGTTTGTCCTGTTCAGGATTTTGTAGCATGGTAGCAATTTTTGTCACGTCTTGGCATGACTATCTATCTGAAAGGGAAATTATCACATGATCATCGATGCAAAGAACGAGACTTAAGGCTTTGTTCCCTGCTTATCCACGTGGATAGATCAGAATTTTAGTTCAAATTCTTGACCCCTTCATATGAATCCCAATCGGGAAGGAACTTCCCAAATAAACCCTAAGTGTGTAAACCGTATCCCCAACTTCACTGTAAATCTGGATGGGAAGAACCTATCCTTTTCCTCCATTCGAACACCGTGGATGGAAAGCTTCCACAAAAACCAGCAACGTGTCCATGGCATCAGTTTAGTAGACATACACAAACAGTCCATAAACATTTTAAAGCACATCTATTAATTGTGATAATACGCAATTCTTTTGATTTAAAACTTCGGGCCAGAGCCAAGGCAGCAAAATGAACTGGTAATTTAAGCCCCAGCAGGTACTGAACAGGTCTTTTTAGTTATTCCTTCTACAGAAGTCACAGTTCAAGCGACGTGGCACTGGCCGATCTAGAGTTTAAAACATGGATCTATGAATACATCGGCATAAATGCCATCAACAGAGCAATTCGATAGTGGACAGATGCTAGAAACACCAGCAAGATGACGATATGATGCAAACATCCCCTACTCCGAAAGAGTGGACTTCAGTTCTCCACTCTTTTCCATCTCCAGAACAATATCACATCCCCCTATCAGTTCTGATTTGTAGTATAGTTGCGGAAAGGTAGGCCAGTTCGAGTATGTCTTCAAACCTTGCCTAACTTCTTCATCAGATAGAATGTCGAAGGACCCAAAGCTGATTCCTGCCTGCTTCAGTGCATTCACAACTTTCGAACTAAAGCCGCAACGAGGAGCATCTGGGGTGCCTTTCATGAACAGCATCACTGGGGTTGAGGACATTAGGGCCTTCAGTCGGTCCTCCAGGCTTTCTTTTGGAATAACCCCTTTCTCTGAGAGAACCTTCTTCAACTCCCCACTCTTATGCATCTCCATCACTATGTCTGAACCACCAACCAGTTCACCCTTTATGTACAGTTGAGGGTAACTAGGCCAGTTTGAGAGAACCTTTAGACCCTGCCTAACCTCATCATCCGAAAGAATGTCAAAACTTGAGAAAGGACTTTTCTCTTGCTTAAGAATATGAACAACCTTCCCACTGAATCCACACTTAGGCTCCTCAGGTGAACCTTTCATAAATACCATCACTGGGCTGGAATTAATGAGGCTTTCCAAACGTGCTTTCTGAGCAACGGTAAGACCAATTGGCTCAGGAACTGCACCACTCTTTTCAGTGACAGGCTCAGAGTTCACTGCCTCCTCATTTTTGCTTCCCTGTGCTTGGAGAGGAATGTTGTGCTCCTTAAACACATCCTTCAGTTCACCACTTTCATGCATAGCAACAACAATATCGCATCCACCAAGCAGCTCACCTTTGCAGTAGAGCTGAGGAAAAGTTGGCCAGTTGGAGAACTTCTTCATTCCTTCACGTACTTCGTTATCTGTAAGGATGTCAAAGCTCCCAAATTCAACTCCTTCCTGCTTCAAAATGTCAACTACTTTTCGGCTGAAACCACACCTTGGTTGTTCAGGAGTTCCCTTAATAAATAAAAATACAGGATGGGAATTGACAAGCTGCTCCAATCGCTTATTCAATGCATCTAGCATGCTGCCAGTGTGTGCACTCTCAGCAGAAGATCCATTTTGACGTGCCATCTCTTGGACCTTTTCGAGTACAGCAGGCCCAGCAGCCAATCCCAGGCTAGCAGGTGCAGCAGACTCAGCAACATTGGCAGGCCCAGCTAATTTTGCAACCTTATTGGCCAGGCTGGCTGGATTTGCACCTTCCAGAGTATCAACAGTTTTACCTTCCTGCAAACAGATAATGGATGCACAAATGACAACCTCTTATGAAGAAAGCATCATACGAATCTTACAAAGCATTCAGTAACAAAGATTTGGCACTGCGTTAAGGAAACTCGAGAAGTAAACCAAACAAGAAGACATTCTTCACAGGAAAGTTATGACAATCACTAATATGCAAATCACATATTGAGGATGTTACAGGAAAGTCAGTAAACTGTAGCTTGACATTATGCACAACCTACCCCACACAACAACAAAACAAACGAGACAGTTACCACACGATAGATCACATAATATCACCTATTTGCAGAGCAAATGTCATATGATGATCTCACAGTTGTGGAGCATGTACAGATTGGCGTTGTGAAGGAACTTCACAAGACTATCGAAGTCCCACAAGAAACCATGACCAACTAGCCTAGCAAAAAAGACACTATCCATGCAGACTTCATGAGATGCAATCACAATTCATAGTTCATAAAGCACTTCAAGACCACGAATTGCTGAGAGCCTACACGCTACAACATGTCACAACACACCTCACCAAAACGTACAAGAACATTGCACATCCATAAGGAATCTTTACTCTTTAGTGTAGACAGCTATGGTGAACTAAATTATAAATTCATGTCGAATCTTAAGTGTAGACAGACTAGAGTAAATTTGTGAAGTGTCTATCTAAAGTTGTTATTCCACAGTATATGGGCAAGCATAATTGAATACCATTGCTTGTAATTAACAAGATTGAGTGTGGATCCTAGCAATATTACACCTCTCATCACGTTGGCAGAGCACATGTCACTTATTCAAGATTATGGCCAAGATACCATCACTCAAGACGCTCATGCAATTCAACTTCAACAAGAAATGCAAGTACCAGATCCTATCAGAAGTAGTTGTGCAAAGAAATATCTAAACAAAGTGAAAGATTCATTAGCAAGACGAATTATATTATTTGGCCATTGTAAATACCTTGCAGAAAACAAAATATGGCACTGCTGTAACTCCATAAGTCTCTGAAATTTCCGGTTGTTCTTCAGCTTCAATCTGATAGAAGTTACAAATGTAACAGGAGACAAAAGCAAAGGATTTAGATATCCAAATTTCAGAATGTCATGTTGTTGACAGACAATGAACAATAATTACTTGATAGACTAAAGAACACAGAAGTAATGACGACTAAAGCACAATGGTTGCAAAGGAGAAATGTTGGATTGGATCAGTATTTACTGAAGCCTGATGGCATCATTCAGTCAAACTACTTTATAATGGGTTCAACAACGTTTATATTTTTGTTAAAAAAACAATGTTTATATTTTATCTAATGCTCTCAACTGAGTTCATAGATTCAGCCAGTTAGTCAACTGCATATATATCACAATTCACAAGTTAGCTCAACACTCAACAGATTAGCTTGCCGCATATCAACATTATACCGAATAAACACAGTACCAAAATTATTATTCAAACATACAAGCAGTCAAGCACAAAACTTAAATACAGAACCTAACATATAGAAACAGTAGTTTTATATGCCATGTCACAACTCCAAAGGAACACCGAATAGCACCACTTAACATGAATCTCAGCTTTGACTGTAAGGGCAAAAGGCTGACCAAAAAAAAAGTATCCGTCCGTTTATACAATTTGATATAAATCTGTCAACTCAGTGGAGTTCAATGGCAAGGAATGCCGGGCTGCTAGCATCAGGCACTTTGATTGATTACTCATGGTCTCAGCTACAATTGGCTTAACACTTTTTTTAGAGGAGGCTTAACATTTAATCGCCCAAACAATTTGAATAGCTATAGTTGAAAAGTAAGGTCGGTATGAGTTCAAAACTAACCTTAAGAACAGATAGGAACTATTTCCGTGACCAAAGTAAGTTTGTTTGTAATATATTTTAACGAACCAGGCTCCATAATTAGTTGTTCGAAAAACACTCGCTTCTCACCTTGTAATTATGCCTTCTTTATTAATAAAATCAGTAATATCATCAGACGCACTCGTAAATTTGCCAACTCAAAAGGGAGGAAATAAAGTACAAGAAGACAGCGCAACAAACAGCTACAGAAAACTCCCTCCTCCTCCGCCTTACCACACCAAAACCTAAACGCTAACCACGAATCTAATGTTCTAATCCCTAGAACGCCCCCGACGAATCCATCCATTGGAAACAGAACCGAACCGAACCGAACCGAACCAAATCTACCGCAATCAGAGAGGGGCGCGCGAAGGGGCAATAGCAACACGTACTCGGAGGAAGACCGCGTGGGGGAAGTCGACGGCGAGGTGGGCGAAGACCTCGTCCATCTGCTTGGAGGCCTCGCACCAGGCCGCCCAGAAGTGCACCACGGCCGCCCGCCCGCCGCCCACCGCCGCCTCCAGCTCCGCCCTCGACCCCACCTCCCTCACCTTCCCGCCGCTCGCCATCACCCCCTCTTCGCAGAAGACTCAGCCGCGGCAGCAGAACGAGAAGAGATGCTGTGGTGGCGAAGGAAGCGAATCCGGCGATTGGTTTGGAGGAGGCTACCTGGGGACGGGTGGGGTTGCGGCTTGGGGTTTTCCTTCTTTCGTGTGTGCGCATTTGTGCCGCGCGATCGGGAGCTAGCCTAGTCCTCGTCTCTTTTTTTTTCCTTTGTTTTTTGGCGTGGGGTTTTCCCGTGCGGTGCGACGGCGACGGAAGATTCCAGAAGGGGGCGCGTGGGAAAGCAAAGGACGGGAGGTGGGCCGCGTGCGCTCGGTCGGGCATCCGATCCGACCGCGCGACGGCACGGCACGGCGCGGTTAGGGAGACGTGCTGCTTGCCTGCTTCCTTCGGTTCTGGCGCGGCGCGGCTGTGACGACCGTGAGAGGGGCCGAAATATTAGTGTTTTGGGCTGTTTCGGCCTGCTCGGCACGGGCCGAGGGGCGTTTTTTTTTTCGGTGCTGACGTGTGACCACGCGGCCGGCCGGCCGGCGCGGTAGGGTCTAGCCCGCCGGAGTCCCGCTCGGCTCCCGGTTGATGAGCGACTGGGTCTATAAATTGGAGGATTTCCGCAGGTAGTGCGCTCGCGTGGTCGAAAAACCCTAGTCGCCAGGCGCCTCGATCCCACGCCGAAATCCGGTCTCCCTTTCTTCTCGCTTCTCTAAGCTCGCTCTACCAGTTTCCAGATCTATATGTGATCACGACTGATGCTTTCTTTTTTTCCCCTCTCTCGCATCAAAGTATGATTCGCTACAAGGTATCGTCATCCTTTGTTTTCTTTTGGTGCTTTTGATGTGTTTTTTTGTGTTGGATTTATTTGTGGCTTTGCTGAATCATTTGGATCGATGATGCTGTCCAAGAAATACTGTGTTATCTTCCTGATAATAGTGAGGCCGTCTCGATAATGGCTTCCTGATGACACAACTATCTTGTTGAGATCCAAATTGCGGCAACTTTCTTTTTCCCTAATATTGTCCGTTCTGCTTATTTTTCATCTGGATGTTGCGTTTCTCAAGAGATTTATTAAAATGCCCCTCGATGTCATCACGGGCAGAACGGTCTCTTAATGAAAGTATGCCACAAATAGAACGATAATGTATGTACCTCGGGCATGGTATTAGCACGTAGCGTATGCAAATCTGATTAGTACGTAACCGCGTAGGGTTAAACAAACGTGATAGGGGTGGCCACAACGCTCATGTGAAGCACCTCAAAGCCCCGGTGAGGCTCGAAGAAGTAAGATCTTCGGGCCCCGAAGCCCCGCAAGGCTCGGAGTAGCAACACCTCCGGGCCACCCTCAGGGCGGTGCCGAAGCACCCCGGAGGGCTTCGGCCCGCGAGGTCCGGAGCGGCAAGACCTCTGGGCCACCTCCGGGGCGGGGTCGGAGCACCCTAGAGGGCCTCGGAGCCCCGCGAGGCCGGAGCGGCAAGACCTCTGGCCCACCCTAGGGGCAGGGCCGAGGCATGCCCGGAGGGCTCCGAAGCCCCTCGAATCCCGGAGCAGAGAGACCCTCAGGGCGAACCCAAGGCCCCTGCTACCACTCTTGGACCAGAGGCTCTATCAGGGAGAACCGAGTTCAGGAGCGTCTGCCATGGACCAAGGTCTAGACGTAGGGGTGGGAAATGTCCCTACAACCCTTACGAATACGATACCATTGTAGGGACAGAAGGGTAATGTACAAAACCCTCACAAGGGACTATAAATAGGGGGTCACCCCCCTCTTGTAATATGTGGATATCATGGAAATATACTCCAGATCTTAGGATGATGTGACAATTGGCAATGGTGTTTATGGTTTGTCGTTTCACGAGTTTTCGACAAAACTACAGGCATTCTGGTCAGGGGCGATCCGACCGGTCCTAGCACGGCGGTCCGACCGGTCCCAAATCGGTCGGACCGACCATGTGCGGCGGTCGGACCGGCGGTGACCTAAAAGTGGTCAAAACGAGCTGGGCCAAAAATAGGTATTGAAGGCAAGTGAGGGGATCCCAATGCACTTGGTCTCATGATTTTTGGAGTCTCCAGTAAGAAGTTCTATTCGTTTGAAATTTCCGAAGGTTTGAATTTCGTGGCTTGTATTTTGTTGTCCCTGACGCGCGTCCGACCGCCTTGAGGTGGCGATCCGACCGCAAGTCGGGCGGACCGCCCCGAGGGGCGATCGACGGTTTTACTAGATCGTCGGCCAACTTCGTGGCGATGTTGATTTGTTAGGTCAAAGTCATTGGTTTCATGGCATATGGTTTGCATGATGCATGTTTTGACTAACATGGGTCAAGTTATGAAGAACTTGTTCCGGATTCGTGTTTGCTTGTCTATGGTTGTGCAGTAGCTTGGTGGTCAACGACGGTCAACGGAGAAGGATCGGGACTAGACTTGGAGAGTTGAGGTCCGAACGATCGACGATGCCGCGAGGTCAATGACTCAAGCGTGACACAAGATGGACAAGGGTGACCTATTTGCAAATCCATGACGCATGGTGAAGCGGTTTAGGTCAAAAGGTTAAAGACGGCGCTTATGGCGTGCGTGTGTGACCCGCTTGTTAGTGGGTCTTAACGGAGCCCAATTGAGTCAAACCTAGAGAGTTCTAGGCCTTCACTATAAATAGGAGGAGGTGGTGGTGCACCCTCTCTCTCTCTGCTTTTCACCTCTTTTGTTGCTTGCAAAACCCTAATTGGCTTAGGGAGAGTTGAGGTGGAGGCTAGGGCTTTTCATGGTTTGAGGAGAATTTCGTGATCTTAGATTGACCACTGATCCATGATGGCGTGGGTGTAATCCAAAGAACGATCTCGTTATCAATCTATGCAAGGTTTGCTTGAGATAAGTCTCTTTCGTTCTTGCTTTCAATTTGGTGATTTTAGGCCTTTCTTTGATCCGCGAGTTTTTGATTGTTTCTTTCACGTGAATTAGCTTGCGTGATATGTGTGAATCTATCTAGCATCATCTTGATCATCAATCTCTCACGAACAAGCATTAGGATCAAGTTTTCGTTCTGCCCGGCTTTAGACCTTCGTTAATCAATTGGCAATTGCTCAAGATCGCTCCAAGAATTATCATAATATTCGATTGGAATAGGTCCTCAATAGCATATAGAAGGTGTGTGCAAAGTTTCATAAAGATTGGAGTTGAGAATCAAAAGTTTCATCTAATTGCAACTTCGTCATCGGCCGATTTTATCAAGCAGATCGGTTGAGTCGGCGGTCGGATCGCCCGTTATCACCGGTCGAGATCGATTTTGAGCGGTCCGACCGCCAAAGACAACGCCGGTCGATCGCCGACAATCGGTCCGACCGGTTGGGTACAGAGGTCAGACCGCCCGTGCTGTGAGTCTTTGCAATCTTAGTTGATTTTGTGTTTTTGCTTAGGGGTTTTATTTGGATTCAATACTAGTCTTCCGCTGTACTGGTATATTGATCTTCATAGTTTCATCATAGCTATTGGAGTGAAATTGTGTTGAATTCATTATTTGGGAAAAAGTGAGTGTGCTCCTATTCACCCACCCCCCTAGTCGCCTTTTCGGTCCAACATAATAAATGAAAGAAAAAGGAGCAAACGCGAATTCCTTAGCAATAACAATCTCCTCGTTCTTGTAACTGGCTAGTCCCCTTTCTCGAGGATCCCCGGAGCCTTCCCGGGCTTGTTCAAGGTCCCCTTTTTTACTGTATAGCTCGTTTTTGCTACGACAGTTGGCGCCGTCCGTGGGGACCGACAAGACGAGCGCATACCCAAATACAAGAATGGCACCTCGAAGAGCCGCCCCTCGCACACACGCGTCCGGGGCAGCAGTAGCGCCCGAGCCACCCAGCGCCCCGAGGACCAAGCGGAGTAGAACCTCCCAGGCCGCGGAGCCCGCAGCTCGCCCCGAAGAGGAGATTGAGCACTCCACGCAGGACATCGTGGCTGGCGAGGCGCCCCCCAGACTCGGGCGGTCGGCCAACCGCTCGCTCGGCCTCGCCGGGCGATCACAAGAAGCTCGCGATCTACACCAGAGCCGGCGATCTCCGCCGAACTACTCGATCTCCGACAATGGGGCGGCCCGCCGTAGCCACGGGCGCCACGCGCCGCCGAATCGAGCGCTGTCGCACGACCGGTCCTCCGC
Organism: Hsuehochloa calcarea; assembly: GCA_036346395.1. Lineage (NCBI taxonomy): Eukaryota > Viridiplantae > Streptophyta > Magnoliopsida > Poales > Poaceae > Hsuehochloa > Hsuehochloa calcarea. The sequence goes on along the minus strand of CM070611.1, from coordinate 9,642,119 downwards.
CGCCGCTCTTGAGCCGATACTTCGGGGAGATCCTAGCTCCCCATTGAGCGCGGGCTGGAGGCGGCCCACTGGCCTCCGGGCTTCAAGATGCCGGAGATCCGACCCTTCGAAGGATCAACGGACCCATCAAAGTTTCTCCGCGTCTACGAAACCACCATAGAGGCCGCCAGGGGGGTGACACCACGAAAGCAAAAAGCTTGACCCTAGCTCTGAGCGGGATAGCGTTAACATGGTTCTTTACCACCCCCCCCGGTGCGCTCCATGTATGCATGGGAGCAACTGCGGGACATGGTGCACAACAGCTTCCAAGGAAATTACGCCGAACTTAAGGACGCAGGAGACTTATTCGCCATGAAACAGACCCCGGACGAGCCCCTCTACAGCTTCTTCAGAAGGTTTGCGGAGGTCAACTGCCAAGTAAAGGGTGTCAACGAGACGACCGTGATCAATACCGCAACTTGCGGACTCTAGAAGGGGCCCCTGGCGGAGCACCTCGTGCGCAAACCCGTACGCTCAGTGGCAGAGCTCTTCGACAAAATGGAAGAGTACGCCAGGGCGGAGGAAGACAGCACACGGCGGGGAGGTGCCTCGAGCCACCTCGCGCCGGAAGCCGCGATGGCCAGGTCAGGCCCCCCCGAAAGAGCCCTCGATGGCCGCAGCAGTAGCCACCCCGCCGCGGAGCAACGACAGCCGCCCAAGGGGGCGGAACGTGTACAATGTTGAAGGACAGCAGCAGCCAGGACCCCGCGCGGGGTGCGGTCGGGGGCGCGGTCGCGGCAGACAAGACGGAAGACACACCGAAGCACGGTTGTTCTGCGACCTTCATGGCGAAGCGTCCCACACAATGCTACAATGCCAAACCCCCCAGGACGGCCAGGAGATGCCACTCTTGTTTTGTGACCTGCACGGCGAAGGCTCCCACACCACCCAGCGTTGTCGCACGATCGCTGCCATGCAAGAATACATGGGCCGCGATCGCTCTAAAGGGCCAAATGACGGGGGAGGCCACGGACCCAGTTGCCCGCCCCGCCCCCTAGGCCTCGCATTGAAGGAACACAGGCAGAGCAGCGACAAAGGATCATCAACATGATTGCGGGCGGCTCATCATCAGGCCTCTCGTCAAAAAGGCAACGCTGGGCTTACGCAAGCTAAATACACCATGTGGCGACGTGCGCAACTTCTAGCCCGCCACGCTACGCCGAAGTACCTATCACCTTCGGCCCCGAAGACGTCAAGGGCATGTACTTCCCTCACCAAGACCCCCTGGTCATCTCGGCAAACATCACGGACTTCGAGGTGCGTTGCGTCCTGGTGGATGGAGGAAGCTCCGCGAACCTATTGTTCGTGGAAGCCTTCGACAAGATGATGATCCCGAGGGACCGGCTGTCGCCACCCGGCACCCCCCTCGTAGGCTTCGACGGAAGGCCAGTAACAGCACTGGGCAGATCGACTTGGCCGTCACCTTCGGTGATGGCTACGCCATCCGCACGGAAGTCATCACGTTTGATGTGGTCCAAATGTCGTATCAATACAACGCTATTCTGGGACGGGCCACGCTAAATGCATTCGGTGTCATAGCGCACCATAACTTTCCTTTGCATGAAGATCCCTGCTCAGGAAGGGGTAGTCACGGTGAGGGGAGATCAAGATCTAGCAAGGCAGACGAGCTCGAAGCACTATCCCCCGCCCGCCATGTCCACACAGTGGGAACAGGCATCACACAGCCAAGTGGTACCCCGGCAAGATGGGCGTCGAAGGCCAAGCCCGAAGGCCAGCTCCTACGGGTGCCCATCGCTGAAGATGAACCAGACAAGACGGTGGCCCTCGGCGCCGAGCTATCAACCGAGGCCTGCGAAGACATACGTACGGTGCTCCGCCGCAACAAGGATATCTTCGCTTGGGGCCCCGAGGACATTCCGGGGGTCCCACGGGAAGTTGTTGAGTACCGATTGACATTACGAAGCAACGCTGTGCCCAAGAAGCAGAAGTTGCGCCGCATGTCAGTGAGCGCCTGGAGGCCGCAAAAAAGAGGTCGCCAGGCTCTTGAAGGCCGGGGTAATCAGGGAGCCCAAACTAAAAAGAATGGGGGACGGCGCAGGCTTCGCCTCCCCCTCGTTCTAATCGCAAGGGGCTCCCCCGGAGCCCAAACTAAAAAGAATGGGGGACGGCGCAGGCTTCGCCTCCCCCTCGCTCCAATCGCAAGGGGCTCCCCCCGGAGCGCAAACTAAAAAGAATGGGGGAAGGCGCAGGCTTCACCTCCCCCTCGTTCCAATCGTAATGGGCTCTCCCGGAGCCCAAACTAAAAAGAATGGGGGATGGCGCAGGCTTCGCCTCCCCCTCGCTCCAATCTCAAGGGGCTCCCCCAGAGACCGCACTCCCTCGCTCCAATCGCAACGCCGCAAAGGCGAGACTCCGAAAAAATATACATTGTTACATCACAAAGGTACAACTCCAAAAAAACATACATTGTTACATCGCAAAGGTACAACTCTGAAAGATGCATTGGTACATCGCAAAGGTACAACTCCAAAAAACATACATCGTTACATCGCAAAGGTACAACTCCGAAAAACATAGTGTTACATCACAAAGGTACAACCCCAAAAGACATACATTGTTACACATCAAGGTCCCACTTTTCCACTTGAGCAACCCACGCAGCCAACTTCGATTTGGAAGAATCGGAGGTAACGAGACGATTGTACCGCTCCATCGCCCACGCAAACAACTCCCCGTCGGGGACACCAAGACGCACAAGACACGTGTACGCTTGATCCGCCTCCTGCCCAGCATCGGCCACGCCCAAGCAGTCGGGGCAAAACCAACGCCTCGCCGCACCCAATATGCGCGGATCTCAGCACGACCTCGGGCGGCCTTGCGCCCACGGAAGCGCTAGAAGCGCTCCATGACCCCTCCGGGTCACAGCGTTTCCAGCGCTGCCACCAGGCACCACGGTACACGACCCCACGGTAACAAAGTTGCAGGGGCCACCCGTGGCGCGCAGGGGGCTCAGGGCTCGCGGGGCGTTTGGATCACGCGACCCGCTCAAGATGAGCGAGGCGCTTAGCCTTCACACTGTGAGGCGGTACTATCACTTTCATTCCACCCTACGGCGGGGTGGGGCCCTCGTTCAGCGGTCCACTGAACCACCATCGGTCCGTCCTAGGAGAAACCAAAGTGATCGTACAAACCAACCATTTTCATTCAACAAAGACATGAATTATTACAAAACACGCCCTACCCGGCAAAGACAAGCCGAGCGGTATGACAAAAGAAATAAAACCTAGCCTAGGCTATGATCAGGCGAGGCCGGAGGGTCACACCTTATCGCCAGGAGCGGCCCCCCGACCATCGACAGCTTCAGGAGCCTCAGCCGCCTTGCCCTTTGTCTTCCGCTCCAGCACCCGTCGCAGCCTCGCGTCCTTGTGGCGCCCAGAAGGCCTGAGCAAAGGCCTGCGTCGCCCTCCGCACCAAACGCTCATCGGCGGCGATCTCTGACCCCGAAGCCACGGGCAAGGAGCGCACACTGAGGGCATCAACATGCCCACATCCGCCCTTCTGCAGTGACAGGAAGGCCGCAATCCAGGCGACCTTCGCGCAACGATCACCGTAGGCTTGGGCGGCAGACAGGAAGATCTCGCCACCTCGACGGAGGCAGTCCAGTGTCCGATCAACCTCTGAAATGCGATGTGTTCTCGGCGGCGGCACGGCGCCAAGCGCGGTAACGTTGGCCTCCACCGCTTCCATCGCTTGCCAGACAGCACGCGACACCGACTCGAACAGCTCCCGCTCCGAGGCAATCTCGACGTCCAGGTCCGCCTTAGCCCGGTGAAGCGTCTGCACCTCATCGCGAGGCCCTGCCGCTCCGCCTCTAGCGCGGAAACCCGCACCTCAAGAGCCTTCGCTTTTTCTGCGAACTCGTCGGGCTCCGCAGAGAGCGCCTCGCTACGCGCAAAGGACGAATCCACCTGACCTTGGATCTCCGCGTACTCCCGCGTAATATCTGCACCAAGAGCGCGGGAGAGCATCATTGTCTGCAAAACAATACGGTCAAGCACGTACAACCTCGTCAGGCAAAAAGTTGGGTTACTCACCCTAGCGGAGTTCGCTTCAATTAGCCTAAGCATCTCGCTCATTGGCATTTTCTCGAATAGCTGAGACACGACTGGCGGGGCGGCAAAACGAGACACCTCCTCGCACATGGTGGCCGCACCAGGGCTGATCTTAAAGTTGGCGCACAACGGCCCAAGATCGGCCGCGGGAGCAGCCCTGGAAGCACTGGCGACGTCGTGCCCCTGGCGCTAGACACCGCACCCGCATCAGATCCCCTGCCTTCCGAAGAGTCGTTGAGGGCTCCTTCAATTCCCCCACCTACGAAGTTTCCAACGGGTGCTCAAAAAAATTTATTACATACCCGGGGTCGGCAGAGCGGCCTATCGCACGAGCCGGTGGAGGCGACCCACTAGAGGCCACCCGATCGGCATGGCCCGAGGGAGCACGAGCGGCCTCCGAAAGGCGAACGGTCGACGCGGGGGCCAATGGTGGGGCTACGGGCTCCGCCGGCCCGCCGCACTGCAACGGCACATCGTCGATTGGCCCGGGTGCATTCAGCTCTTCGGGCAAGCGCCCCTTGCGCCGTTTGCCATCGTCGGGGTCCGACCATTCCGCAAGAACGGTGGCGGGTCCAAGTACGCGAGATTTAATCGCGCCTCGCGCATGACCAGCCCCCGTTTCGAGTGCTCCTCCCTGTGTATGGGCCGAGAAGCTGCTCAGCAGCACGGGCCGCCTCGTCAACAGGGAGAACTACAAAATCATAAGGTTAAGAAAGAGAAAACAGCCATACCAGAGTAGCATCATAGCAATTACCACTATGGCCCTCCGGCAAACCAAGCGCACGAACGCCGTGTGCTTTCGCGTCGAGGCGGACGTCCCAACCTCGCGCCAGCGGCCACACTCGAAGCGCACAAAATTCTTCAACTAGGTCGCGGGTGGAGAACCACCGTGTCACCGTCAGAAGAAGCTGAAGGAGTGACTCCTCCCTCGAGCTCAGCTCGATCTCGGGGGATGGGTTGATCCGAATAGGACCCCCCGACGACCGCAACCCATCCTCAGATGGGGACGTGTGGTAGAACCATCTCCGGTTCGGTCGCCTCCCACGGCTATGGGAGGCGAGAGCGCGAGTGCACCGGCGAAGCGCGCCGGTTGGAAGTTGACGCTCCCGAAGTTGAGCATCTCGCCGGTATCTTTCTTCTTCTTCGGCTAACAGCAGGCATCGTGAAGATAGGCAAAGAGCCTACCCTCTCCGGTTGCCCCGGCGGAGTGCAGAACCCACTCGAAGACCCCGAGTTTTACAAGAGAATTCGGGGTCAACTGGGCAAGCTCCACCCGGTAGAGCTGCAACACGCAGCTCACCAACCCCACGTAGGGAAGCCGGAGGCCCGCGTCGAGGTAAGAGCAGAAGATAACAGCCTCGTTCTCCCGGGGTGTGGGAACCGTCTCCACCCCGGGGGCCCGAACGAGGGAAAGGTCCGCAACTTTTTCATCCTTCGCAAGCACTCGGAGGACCGCAGGCGTCACAAAAGATCGGCCCAACTCGTCAGTAAGTATCGCCGGAGCCCCCTCGTCTCGCACGCGCTTCGTCATTTAGCAGCGGGATGCGGCAAGAAAGCGCAAGAAATAAAGGACGGCGAAAACTGAAGAGATGCAACTGAGCCAGGGGGCCGCAACCCCCGTATTTATACCCGCGCCAGGGCCACGAAACGACGGGGCACGGGAATCAAAGAGACGCGACTGTCCAGCAAGTGACGCGTGTGCCCTAAAACCCAACGGTCGCGCAACAAAAACGAAGCAGCGCGACTCATTAAGGAATCGGCGCGACGATCAAGGAAGCGCGGCCCCATTAACGACTAATCGCATCGCATTAAAGCAACCAGCTGCCGCCAGTCCAGACGGGACAAACAAAAGACCACAAGGAGAGATCGTGTCGCAGATAGCTTCGCCAGGACGAAGGGGACGGTGTGCCCAAGCTCTTTGGGGGAAAACGACGCGTTTTCAGCCATGGTGAAGCAGGACCTCGACCGCGAGGGGTTTGTCGTAGGGGTGGACCCACCGGCCACAATGCCCAGGCGAAGCACCCCGAAGCCCCGGCGAGGCCCGGAGCAGCAAGACCTCTGGCCACCCAGGCGGGCCGAGCACCGGAGGGCCCCGAGCCCGCGAGGCTCGAGCAAGAAGACCTCCGGCCACCCTGTGGGGGGCCGAGGCATGCCTAGAGGGCCCTGAAGCCCCGCGAGTCCCGGAGCAGAGAGACCCTTAGGGCGAACCCAAGGCACCTGCTACCGCTCTGGACCGGAGGCTCTGTCAGGGTGAACCGAGTCCAGGAGCGCCTGCCATGGACCAAGGCCTAGGCGTAGGGGCGGGAAATATCCCTGGAACCCCTACGAATACGGTACCATTGTAGGGTAAGAAGGGTATGTACAAAATCCTCATAGGGGACTATAAATAGGGGGGTCACCCCCCTCTTGTAAGAAAAGGAAGAAAGAAAAAGGAGCAAGCACGAATTCCTTAGCAATAACAATCTCCTCGTTCTTGTCACTGGCTAGTCCCCTCTCTCGAGGATCCCCGGAGCCTTCCCGGGCTTGTCCGGGCCCCTCTTTTACTGTATAGCTCGTTTTTGCTACGATAGTGATTAAGCAAATGAGTGTGGAAATGGCTAGTTACGAACTCAACTACAAAACCAAACTGAAAAAATTCACTGACCTGACTGACCAGCGCACCTAAGATTTCTAGGGCACCTCAACGCCTGTGTGAGATTGCACCTAACGCTATTTTTAGGCTTTCCTCGTTTCATGAATAGATCAATGAAATCATCCGGTAAGCAGCTTACGTTGGTGTCAGCTCGCGCTATACCGTTGGAATATATTTCTAATGGTATAGCAGTTTCATGAAATTTTGTTATGTCTCATGAAGTTTCAGATGCTTAAAAGTTTAGCTTTTAAGTATGAAGTTTCATATTTATATTTCAATCAAGTTTTATAAAGTTTCAACATAGTTTTAGGAGGTTTTAACGCGTTTGGGATTTCTAGAAGTTTCAAAAGAGTCCAAGAAAGTTTTATAAAGTTTCAACATAGTTTTAGGAGGTTTTAACGCGTTTTGGATTTCTAGAAGTTTCGAAAGAGTCCAAGAAAGTTTATTTTTCTGTGTTTTATAAAGTTTCAATATTGAAATCGTGTCTCATCAAGTTTCAAATAGTCTCATTCAGCTATTTTGGGACATGTTTCATTAAATTTTATCTAGTATCATTGTTTCTTCATATTTTATAAAACAAGTTTCTAAGTTATTCAGTTTCATTAAGTTCTGTGAAGTTTCATCCTTATTTTTTTTTGAAATTTCACTCGATTTTAGAGAGCTTGAAATAGTTTTCACAAAGTTTCTGTGAGTTTCATCCAGATATTTGGAATTAAAACTTCATAAAACTATATGAAACTTGATGAAATACGATGGAACTTGAGATGAAACTTCATAAAATTTCATGAGACTTGAGATAAAACTTCATCAAACTTAATAAAATTAAATAAAACTTGATGAAATACGTTGAAACATAGGATGCAACTTCATGAAATTTAATGAGATTTGGGATGAAATTTTATGAAATATGATGGAACTTGAGATGAAACTTCATTAGACTTGGGATGAAACTATATAAAACTTGATGAAACACGATAAAACTTTATAAGACTTTGGGATGAAACTTCATTAAACACGATGTCACTATTGAAAACTTGTATTATACAAAAAGATGAAACTTTATAAGACTTGGAATGAAACTTCATGAAACATATTATGAATTAGTCTCATCAGTTATTTAGGATTAAAACTTCCACAACCGAACTTCCAAAAAGTCAAACCACAAACTCATTAGAAAAACTTGTTATAAAAATTGAAAGGAAATTAGCAAAATTTCAACATCCAAGCATGCATATGTCATGGGATCTGATCTCTCAGAGCACAACGCGCGGCCGCCGCCGCGAAAGAAGATGATTTGTCGCCTCGCCTCAAAGACGCCTACTCCTGTTGCCTGCTCGCGATGGCTCGCCCACGTCCGTCTAACAGCGGCAGTTGGAGCTTGACGAGGGAGCCATCTATGCGGCCCATGGACCAGTGCGCCTCGCGCGCCCACGTGAGGAGTGGGTTGGTGATAGGCTCCAGCGGGTCGACGCGGTCGCCGGGGAAGAATCGGTGCCGCAGGAGGTTGCTACTGTAGAAATGGCCATGACCCAGCGCCGCCACCATGGTGATCCAAACTCACTCTCTGCCTATCTCTTTCTCTCTCTCTTCAAACCATGATAAGCTTCTAGAAATGAATCCAACCAACGAACCATCTCAAGTTCTCCAGAATCTCCAGGAATCCCTCGCCACCAACGTTCATCTCTTCAAACCACCAGAAGCTCGTAGAAATGAATCCAACCAACAAACCATAGTGTTTGTGTGTGTGTGGATTGCGGCAGACGGGATGGAGAAGAGAGGAAATTATGGGAGTTTAGGTGTGGAGTGGATATTGTTGTAATGAACATCAACATATATGGGGATGATTCAATGGTAGATAGCTATCCCGTTGGATCGGTTTCCACCGCTATAGCATTTTTTAGGTTTCCTCCCCAAAAAAAATGGAAGCACCAGTATGTGCAAAGCTAGAGCAAGTGCAGAAATACAATAGTAGCGATGAATATGGCCGAGTTGAACACAATAAAGAGCAGTGCATATATATGGTTACCAAACCCAGTCGATACAGTTTTGCTGGAAGTTCCAGTTACTGACCGTCATGGTAACTGGCGGACAGATAGGTTAACATTGGTACAATACAAACAGGCAAATAAGCAAACTACGGTGTCAGCATCTAACATCACTGTTCCCAGTATTGTCATGCATGCTTATTTACAGCTGCTCTAGTAAATTTACAGCGACTCAGGGAGAATTCCTCTCGTTTCTGGCAATAGCGAGGCGCAGTTCACGAGCTGATGTAAATATGTGCTTATCCATCAGCTGCGTAGAAAGGAAGCGACTTCAATGGCATCACCTGCTCCTACAGCAGAGGGATGTGGCATTAGTGATCCAATCCATTCATTTCAATTCACAAAATAGGAATTTAATTTGCCTTGGAAGCTACCTCGGAGCTTTCCAGATGTTCTGAAGGGAAATGAAGTCCAGTGGAACAGTTCTCAAGCACTTCAGGACTCTTCATCCATGCTTTATGTGCTTCAATGGCTTTCAGCTTATAGCGAAACATCTGTCAAAATAAATCCAATTATCAGGAGCACTGCATTTTACTCACCCAATAATGACTGAAAACAAGCACTCTGAAAGAAACATCGGTAGCTGGCAAGAAAGGAGTGACAATGCGCTCCAAACCTCGGATAAAGAAATAGTTGGCTTTTCAAGTTCATCTCCCTCAACATGGATTCCTGTACCCTGGCATTCTGGGCAAAGGATGGATGTTATTTTACTCTTAGGTGCTGTTTTTGCCTTTCTTCCTCGGTTGCTCTTCCCCTTGTTTGCAATTTGGTCAGCCAGCACCTCATATTGGCATAAGATAGTCCAGTGTGCAAGGCAGGAAGTGTGAAATAGATGATGAGCCTGCAAAAAACGTGTGTAGCCGTCACTGCAGCAGAAGACTTCGACTTTGAAAGAGGAAATTATCTACTTGCTACCTTTGGAGTGGGAAAAAAATAGAATTCCTCCAGCATATTTTTGTAAGAAGGCTTTATTTGATTCTGGATTCTATGGTTGATAAGAATTGAACTTACTTCCAACAGCGATGAAAGCTTGTATCTCTACTTGCAAAAGAAAATTTGTAGAAGATCTAACCTTTTCTTTTTGTTTATCTGTTAAAAAAAAGTAAGTGTGTCCTGTGTTACTATCTTCAATAAACAGAGCCAAGAATGTTTGAAATTACTCACCCCACTCAAGTTTCTACTGCTGCAAGCTAGGTTTCCTGTACTGCGGTTCAGTAAGGTAGCCACATCCTTTCCAGGAAGCATTGGTCTCCCACAAATATCACAAACTCTCTCAGCAGCAAGGCGCTTCTGCTTCCTCAACTCTCTCCTCATAGACTTGCTGGATAAGAGGCCGACTTGAAGATTGCGTGAGGTACCTGTTGGGAAACTAGTCACAATAGCTTGGCTTTTGCCATGGGCAGAGCTGCTCTGACCATTCGACTCTTCTGAATATGCTTCTTGATCAGAAAATGACTTCTTCCTTCTCTTTCCACGATGTCCAGCATCATCAATTACAAAGAAAGATCCAGCAAAGATAGGAAGGTCCTGATCATCAGTAGACCACTTCCTGCCCAACTCATATGTATAAGAGAAGTTGACTATGGCAAAACCAGATTGCTCATAAATGTTACACCCCTCAGAACCATGGGAGCCTTCTTGTCCTACCCAAGCACACCAGATCCTGCTAATCTTCTTACAGCCTTGGCTAGTTTCGCAGATCCTGTATGCAATGTTTCCATACCCCAAAAGATGCACAGGCAAATTTGAAACAACATCCTTGAGCAATACACCAGGAATAACAAAAGAAACATCAGTTCCACTGTGGTTTGACAACGCATGATCTTCAGATACAGCAGTTCTACCATTAGCACGACCATTTGCACCATTGGCTGCACCTTTCACGCCATTACGAAAGCAGGAAACATCTCTCAACCTCGAAGTCACTTCAGTGTCATTCCCTGACATCTCAGGCTGGGGAACCAGAGCCAATTCTCTGGTGTTCTGCGAGCTTGAGTCCAGCAAGAGTGGATCCTTCTCGCGTGAGTTGTTGAAGAAAAGCACACCATCATTGAATGGCCATGGCATGGGCCCAAACAGCGTGACCTTAGCCTCGGCGTACCGCCGCGAGTGCAGGTTCCCCTTCAGGTGGTCAAACAGCACATTGTCGCTGAAGCACTCAGTGAGGCAGATGGTGCAGAAGAAGATGACGCGCTTCCCAACACGCCGGAGCTCCACATAGGTGTGCCCGTTCTGCCGTACCTCCCGAAGCGTCGCCTTCGCAGCAACCTCACGGATGTCTACAGGGCCATTCCTTTGCAGCACCAATTCCTTCCCCACCATGGTGAAATCCCCTCAGGTTACCACCAACACCAAGCCCCTTCTTTTCTGCTTCTCTTACTTACAAATCCCTCAAATTACCCTTCAAAACTACCTACTTGAGATTTTTTTTTCCTTCCGAGCCTTAAAGATTACAAACTTAAGCAGCGATTATATCTACTACACAACTAAAACCTAACAGACACGGTCGTATTCGTACATTTCCAGCCATGGGAATGGAAGCAAGCACGAGGAACCTCCCCAACAGCGCGAACTCCTCACCGATTCCACCACCCCTAATCATCAAATCGAGCCAGGACGACGGAAACCCTAGACTCCTGATTCCTGAACACACACACCGAATTGACGAGAGGGAGGGAGGCCGGGCGAGAGACCTAGCAGAGGGCGGGTCGAGGTTGCTGGTGCAGTTGCTGCGGCGGCGGCGGAGGCTGGTATCGGCAGCGCACGGTGTTCGGCGAGGCGGCGAAGGAGCGGAGGCGGCCGGCTGTCAGATCCCTTCGAGATGGATTTGAAGGTGGGGGAAAGTCGCAAGAACGGAAGCTACAAGCTACAGCTACGAAAGACTAACCAGATATTTGGCGTAATATTCTTCTTTTCGTTCCATTTTCCAGGCTTAAAACGGTTACACCACATCCAAACCAAAAAAAAAAGGTGAATTACAGCTCAGTGAATTACGTATTTACCCCCCCTAATAACTGTTTATAATAAATAAAAACATAAATAGTAACTACTTAGACACACCAGCATAGATCTCCGAGCTAAGGGGTATGGAGTGATTCCAACCGTCCACTTTTCATAACGGTTTAAGCGTTATTTGAAAAGAGTTGTACAAAATATTTGAAATGTTTGAACTTCTTTGAATTCTAAGACTTTAGTTTTGACATTTCCCCTGCCTTAACTTTGCACTTGTCCTCAAGTGTCAGAATCTGGAAACCAAGAATTAATAGTTTGTGAATATAACTCCGGGAAGGTACCATTGATGAAGTTGACGTCCTCCCACGATGCATTTTCTAGCGGCAGATTAACCTATTGTATCAACCATTGAGTCACTAAAACATTGGTTCTAGGCAAAGTCCTTGTCTCAAGAACTTGCAATGCTTCAATTCTTATCTTCCCATCCTCACCAGCTAGTGGTAAATCAGAGCTAGGAGCAACATTTGGCCTATAGTGTTTCTTGAGTTGGCTGACATGAAAAACAAGATGCATCCCAACACCATCAGGGAGTTGCAACTTGTATGCCACTTTGCCAACTTTCTGCAAGACCCTGAAAGGTCCATAGAATTTACTAGCAAGTTTCAATGCTTGTTTAAGCCCAAAAGTTGTTATTCGGTAAGATTGCATTTTCATTTTCAGATAAACCATATCCCCCATAGCCAATTGCCTCTTAGTTCGATTATGATCAGCATACTTCTTCATTCTAGCTTGGGCCTGAGCTAAATTCTCCATCAGCATGTTCAACATGATCCTTTTCTCCTCCAAGAAGTCTTTAGCTTCCTCATCATTAGGACCCGGTAAAGCTACCTCATTTATGAGATGGGGGATCCATATAGTGCTTGGAAAGGGGAAATCTTCAACGATGTGTGAAAAGTGGTGTTATACTACCATTCAGCTAAAGGCAACCAGGACAACCACTTCCTAGGTTCAAGGAATGCCATGCATCTCAAATATGATTCCACACACTGGTTTACTCTTTCTGTCTGACCGTCAGATTGTGGGTGATAAGCAGTGCTAAACCTTAACTGTAGTGCTAGACCTTAACTGCACTCTCACAGCCTTGAACAATTCTTGCCATAATTTACTAGTAAATATATTGTCCCTATATGACACAATAGCCACTGGAAACCCATGTAACTTGAAGATATTATCAATGAATGTCTGAGCAACATATTGAACTGAATATGGATGTGATAATGATACAAAGTGAGCATACTTGGTGAAGCTGTCCACAACCACAAAGATGACATCCTTTCCCCTTGAATTTGGCATTCCTTCAACGAAATCCACAGTGATATGGGGTCCAGGTCATATCTGGGATGGGTAGAGGTTCCAAAAGCCCTGGATAATGATAATGTTCAGATTTGGAACGTTGGCAAACAACACATTCCTGAACAAAAGTGTGGATTTCTTTCTTCATTCCAGACCAATAGAACAAGTTTTTTACTCTGTGATAAGTGGCCACTCGGCCTAAATGCCCTCCTACAGCTGAGGTATGCAGTAAGCTAATAAGGTTTTGCCTTAATTCTAAATCCCTCCCCACATAAATCCTCCCCTTAGACCTAAGTACACCAGAACGGTAGGTGTATCTAGAATCAGGATTGGGAGCTAGTGCCAGTTGCTCCATCAGTTCCTTATAGTGATCATCATTTTGATAGCTGCTCTCTACTGTCTCCATCCAAGTGGGTACTGCCATGGTTATTGCCATTACTTGAGTTCCTTTTGTTGACAAGGCATCGACTACCTTGTTTTCTTTCCCCTTTTATACTCAATGACATAGTTGAATTCTAGAAGCCTCAACATCAACTTGTGTTGGATTCCCTCCGAAACCTTGTGCTCAGTCATAAATTTCAAACTCTGCTGGTCTGTCTTGATCACAAGTTGAGTTCCCAGGAAATAATGCCTCCATCTTGTTAGTGCTTCAATAATGGCCATTGCTTCCCTGTCATATGTAGATAATGTCGCTGAACTCACTCCCATTGTCTTGCTAAAGTAAGCAATAGGCCTCCCTTTTTGCATTAATACTCCTCCAATCCTAGTTCCACTAGCATCAGTCTCTAGTGTGAACACCTCTGAGAAATCTGGCAAAGCCATTACTGGTGTTGTAATCTGACTATGTTTTAGCTTCTCAAATGCTTTATCATGTGCTTCCTTCCAATCAAACCCCCTTTCTTTAGCATGTCATGTAATGTTCTGCAAATGACCCTATAATTCTGAACAAATCTTCCATAGTACCCAGCCATATCCAGAAAGCTCCTTAACCGAGACACATCTTGAGGTGTAGGCCAATCCTTAATAGCACTAATTTTACTAGAGTTTGTGGCTACCCCTTGGCTGCTAATGATATGGCCAAGATATTCCACTTGTGGTGCAGCAATCACACACTTGCTAAACTTTGCAAAAACCGATATTGTCTCAAATCTCCAATATTGTGGTCAGGTGCAACTGGTGCTCCTTTTCTCCTTTGCTATAGATGGGGATGTCATCGAAGAAGACCAAAATAAATTTCCTCAAGTAATGGGCAAATAGGTTGTTTATTAGTGATTGGAAGGTGGCAGGGCCATTAGTGAGCCCAAATGGCATGACAAGGTACTCATAGTGCCCTAGGTAAGTACTGAATGCAGTCTTGCTAATATCCTCTTTGCTCATTCTGATCTGGTGGTAACCCGATCTTAAGTCCAGTTTGCTAAAAACAGAAGCTCCATGCAATTCATCAAGGAGGTCTTCAATGACATGTATATGATATTTATTCTTGATGGTCGGAGCATTGAGTTTCTTGTAATCAATACAAAGTCTCCAAGATCCATCTTTCTTCTTGACCAAGATAGCTGGTGAAGCATATGAACTAGCACTAGGCTTGATGATAGAAGTTTCCAATAGTTAGTGTATTTGTTTCTCCATTTCATTCTTTTGCTGGTGTGGAACCCTATATGGTCTAACATTGGGTGGCTCTGCACCTTCTTTGATAGGAATGTTGTGATCACAACTCCTCTCTAGAGGTAGTTCTTGTGGCTCATGGAACACATCCTGATAAGCTGCAATGATACATTGATAGTGAGGTTGCACCTTTCTAACATCCTCTTCCCCCTTCATTGTCTATAATTCAATTGTACAACTAGAAATTCCCTTCACTTCCATTTTATCCAAGTCATGCGAATGCATTAGCCTCATTTAATCAGACTGCGAATGATCCTTCAATGTCACTTCCACAACTCCCCTTTTCATAATGGTCAAACTTCATGTTTTCAAATCTAAGCTAATAGGGTTGTGTTGGTACATCCAATCACATCCAAACACAATATCATAACCCTACAAATTAAGTATCTTAAATGAGTTGGAGAATGCTTCACCATTGATGCGGTAGTCCATATCTGATACATGGGATCCAGTCAAAATAGTCACACCTCCCGCCATAGTAACTTTCTGCAAAGGATTACCTTGGATTTTGCAAGAGGTTTCAAGGGCAAACTTTAAGTCCATAAAGGTATGGGTATTGCCACTATCCAATAATGCAATCCCTCTTCTTCCACCCACACTGACTGATAGTGTATATGTAGAAATCTGGGACAAACCCTGGACTACCTGGATTGATATCTGCATGAGCTGCTCTTCTAGTTTAGGACTAGAAGGAAGATCTTCCTTGTCTTCAGGAGGAGAATCACCCATCTCAGGTTCTTGTGTTAAAGCTTCCCCAGCCTCCTCTGAAACCATGAGGTTTACACTCTGGTATTGTTTATATCTATGTCCCAAGAACCATTTGCCTCCACAATATTTTACATACGCCAGGAGTGAAAGGGGTGATTGGCTTGTTGGCCATCTCTTTTTTTCGAACATTCTGGCTCACTTGAGTCTTGCCCTTGTTCACATAAGTACTGAATCCAGTCCTTTACTGTCCAACATTGGAACCATGTAACCCACTCTTGGCTATGGCTCCTGCTCCTTTTTCCATGTCTTTTACCATCCAGTAAGCTTCACATAAGACCCGAGGCTTCAAAGGTTTGAGGTAGTGCTTAATCTCATGCCTCAACCCATTCACAAAACACTTGACAAAGAAATGTTCATTTTGCATAGGGTTTTCAGTCTTATACACAGCCATCAACTTTTCAAACTTGTCGATATATTTAGAAATGCTCATGTTATATTGTTTGACTGGATGAAAGTTTTCTAATACTTCATACCCACTGTATTGAGCAAACCTATCACAACAGATCATCCTAGAAAATGTTTGCCAGGGTGGTGGATTCCACAACAGTCTTGTACTTTTGATCCAGTTGTCTGCCCTACCCACCATATACATTTGAGCCAAATCAAACTTAGCTTCATTAGGGACATTAGCCATAACAAAATATGTTTCTTCTTGTCTAATCCACCCCAAAGGGTTACTACCATCAAATCTAGGAAAATCTATCTTGGGCCCTCTAGCAATTAATTTGTAGAAACAGTTGACCCTCTCATTACTGGGATTTTGGTTCCTTTGTCTAGCATAGTAAGGTTCCTTATCTTGATTCATGTGATTCAAAGTAGGAGAAATCAGAGTAGCTAGGGGAGATGCATTCTGACCCTTGTGAACTGGTGCTGCAGAATGTCTAGTGGGTGGGTGGAAGTGATTTACCAGTGGGTTGTCGTTGAAGTTGATCCCGTCTGTACTATTTACTTGGACAAGGCTCAAGGCCTTCATTCTCGTCATCACCTCTATCTCAATCTCAGTACCTTGGGGCGGATCTGCATGGATTCTTGCTACATCTTCATTCCTTACTTGGTGCATGCTGACCCCAGCCAGTGGATCAATAGTACAGCTATGCACCCCAGTAAATCCTTACAACATTGACTCCATCTTATTCATTTGTGTCTGGATACTATTGACCCGCGTCTGCAAGTCCTTGATCTGTTGTTGTACTGTCTTCGCCTTGTTCTTGGCATCCGTAGCTTCCTGCCTCACCACCACTTCTATGACTTCGCCATCGTGTCGTGAAGCTGCCTTTGTCATCACACTCTCTCACACAAATCTAGAACATGGCTAAAAATTTTTACCCAGGAACCAGTCCTGAACCCTCACTGTGTTCCGATCTCCACCGCCGCCTAGTTCCAAGTTGACTAGGGATTTTGCGGCGATACTAGACCACCAATCCAGATAACATCATATCTATTCGCCTCCAAGGATTGATCAGCTCTTATACCAATTTGTCATATCCCTTCGAGATGGATCTGAAGGTGGGGAAAGTTGCAAGAACGAAAGCTACATCTACGAGAGACTAACTAGATATTTGGCATAATATTCTTGATGCCCTTTTCATTCCATTTTCCAGGTTTATAATGGTTACAACTCAGTCCAAAGCAAAAAGGTGAATTACAGCTCAGTGAATCGTGTATTTACCCGCGCTGATGACTGTTCACAGTAATTGAAAATGCAATAATGTAAATAGTAACTACTTAGACACACTGGCTCCATAGATCTCCGAGCGAATGTGTATGGAGCGATCCCAGCCGTCCACTCTTCATAACGGTTCAAGCGTTATTTGGACAGAGTTGCCAAATCTCTTAAATGTCTGAACTTCTCTGAATCTTAAGACTTCAGTCTTGACACCGGCGGCGAGGAGGGAGGCAAACGCCGACCAAGACGCCGACAAGGCCATGGGATCCCAACGCGGTGGTAAGGATTTTTCTCCCCTTTTTTTGAATTTTGTTTTATTGGGAATTTGGAGGGGAGAGGAAGGTGCTTAGTTGCGAGACGAAAGGGGAAAAGGAGACACATGTTTTTTTTTTTTGCTTTTGCTTCTCGAGTGAGAAAATGATTGGTTTGGATTTCAGAGATTGTGGGATGGGGGCTTTGGGGGTGGGCAGAAGGGATGAGCGAGGTGTCCAAACGGCGGCACGGTACCATGGCAAGTTAAAACTTAAAAGTGTTGTTTCATGTCGGTCCAAACACAGTTAGTTTGACGGGTCAGAGTCAACCTATTTAACCATCTAGAAAAATGGGTGTCGTGCCCGTCGTCGCCGCACACCGTCTCCTCCTTCGCCGCCACCGCGGGAGCCGTCGCCTCCTCCTCCGCCACCGACACACGTCGAGCCGTGTCTGGGTTGGGACGAGCAAGGCATGATACCGTGTATGCTAGACCGGCCCAGCCCGCTCGGTTGAGGTCGCGACCAAAGCACAACACAATGTGTCGGCCCGGGCTTGCACGACCTATTTAGGTGTTGGGCCGTGTCGTACTGTGACTGAACCAGACCAACAGTATCGTGCTTCGGCTTCGGTTCGGTCCGGCAAACACCCATTTGGACAGGCCTGGAATGCAGCTTCCCTGTGCCTGTTCCTATCTGTGCTTCCTCTTGACACTTCCTCTAAAGAAAAAGCATTTCCATTTGAGAACTCCAAAAAAAAAAAAAAAAAGAATGGCGTTCGCCGGCGTCGGCCGTCATCAACGCAATGCAGAAATTATACGCTCGTACTCAGGGGAAAAGGAAGGGCGTGGGTGGTTTGATTTCTCTCTCTTCTGGTATGTTTGCATCAGAAGCAAATGGCGGATTAATACGAGGGCATCCTTTTGTTCTTGGACTAAATTGGACTACATGCAGTAAGACTGTCAATTCCCGTTTCTTCAACTGTAGCTCGATTAGATATACGTCCGTAAGGGCATCCATTCAAGAGTTCAAAATTCTCTTTTGCACAGGGCCGTAAGGCGCTTTCTTTTCGTTTTGAATCCCGATAGATAGAAATTCTCCATCACCTCCATAATCTCCCTTGCAAGAGGTACACTGTAATTCTTCGCAACAAACAAACAAACAAAAGGTGGTACTCTGTAATTGGAACGGAACGGAACGGAACGGAAACACCTAATCTTCTTGTGCGGGGACAAAGGCTGTGGGCACACGGCCACAGGAAGCCGCATCCGGGAAGAAGGCGTGAGAAGAGGAGGTTTGTGTTGGGTTCCGGGTTCGGGTCTTTTTGCGTCCGGGTCGGGGTTGAGAAGGTAGTATTCCAATGGTGCGAGTTAGGGCTGTAATTGGAGCGAAAACGGATGCATGTCACTCGTTATGTAATTTAGTTTTTTTTTGGTGTTAGAGTCGGACATAGGTAATATTGGATACTTATTTATATTTTTCGTATTTGTTTCGTAAGTCTTAAATCAGTTGATCGGACGAAAATTATCCGCTCCGTTTGCACCCCTACACGTGATATTGGATGGTACAGATGCAATCAGAGCTGGTACAGACAGATATCATTCATCCTATATCACATTCTGTATTTTTTCTTAGAGTCAAAGTTGCATACAAATAGTATTGGATACACATTTCTCGCTTATATATTCACTCCGTAAACCTTCGATTGATCGGTCAGATAAAAATTATTCACTTTGTCTACGTCCTTAGCGTGAGGTGAACGAGTAACGCAATATCAATGGCAATTTACTTTGTCACATCAAAAAAAGTGTTGAATTTGTCTATAATAACGTAGAGTTTTGTAACCTTAACATTCTATGTTTAGCGATGTGCGAAGTACATCAGAATACTGCAAATGATATCGAAAGCTTCTTCTCCCACCGACAAAGTGGCTGTCGAGCCCTCCGCCACCCGCCTACGTTCCACTCCGTTTGGCACGGGTGCTCACTCCCTCTTTCAGGCAGCCAGCGATCTTAGCAACGAAAAAAAGTTAGGAGGAATGCCACTGCTAGTTGACGAATTTTTTTAAAAAATATTTTAGTTTTTATTTCAAAATACATTAATAATACTATTTTTTACATGAATAATCGTCTGTCGCTCAACCGTTGGGCGACTAGTTTAAGTTGCTCAACGGTTGAGCAACTTGGACACTTATCGCTTAACGGTTGATTCTAGTATGCAAGTCGCTCAGCTAGCAGGGTATGCATGTACACCATTGAGCGACAAGTGTCAAGTCGCTCAACTGTTAAGCGACTTGGGCTAGACGCTCAACGGTTGAGCGCTAAATGATTATTTTTTGTAAATTAAAAAAAAGTGGTATTACTGTATTTCAGAATAAAAACTAGATTATTTTTATATAAAAAATCGGTAGATGACCCCATGCTTTCTTCTGGCCACACATCGGTGATTGAAACTTGTACGCGCTCACACCGGCGAGAGTATGCTTTGAGCTGTGGCCTTGCTCGGACATCGCGGCAGCGAGAAGGAGCGGATTCGAGATGGATTAGTATTTATTAGGAAATTATGGGTTTGGCCCAGCAGTCAGTCCATGTAGGGCGCTTTATCTGAAACCCTAGCACCATCTTTAGCCTAAAAATAGGGGTACTAGTCATTATAAAAGTTCGATCACTTGAAAAGCAATAAAGAGAAGCAATAAGTCCCTACATGTCTGTATTCAATATACTATTTTGTTCTTGTGTTCTTGCATTGTTTGATATGATTCTATATTTGTTTACGAGGTGATCGTTCGGACTGAACTCGCCAGCGACGGTTCCTCAACACGTTATAAGCACGATCGACTCTAACCTATCTCTAGGCCTACTCTACCCGAATCGAAAGGTAACCGTCGTAGCACGACGCTCTTAGATCAAATCGTATTTTCTAGGTCGCTTTCAATTCTGTAAATTTGGCTTTCTAGAGCTTTTCTACGGTGCAAATCCACACTAACCTACCGCGAGTCGACTTGAAGCCGACACAATGTCGATCGGCGGGTTATATGAAAGAGTAGAAGATGATTGAACTATAGTTTGTAAATTGCATATTTTTTCTCTAATCTTCGCGAGCCGACTTGTAGTCACCGGCACAATACCGATCGGATGATTAATTCGAAGGAGGGATCATAGATTGCACTACATCGGATGAACAGTAACAAAAAAGGGGGTGCAGCCCCGTACTGCTGCACCACCCCTCGCTAGCCGCCACACGGCCACCTGCACATGGTCGCACCACCCCTCGATAGCCCTGCACAGCCGCCGAGCCACCGGCCGCTGCACGGCCATGGCGTCGCGTGAAACAAATAAAGAAATAAAGGGAGGGAAGGGAGTGGGTAGCGCTGGCGCCGCACGGGCGCGTCGTGACGCCTCCAGCCTCGCCCGCCTCCGACGACAAGCCCCGCACGGCCACGCACACGCTTGAAGCCGGCCTGGAGTCGCGCGCATGCGCGCCGACCGCACGGTTGTCCCAACGCCCAAAGCCACCAAGTCATCGCCACCCATGTTGCCTTGCTCGCAACCACCCCACCCATCCAACACGCGCCGACGGAGCCCGCGCCCGCCGCCTAGAGCCGCAACACCGCTACCGACCCAACACGCTGAAGCCGCCGCCACGCAAGAGCTCCGCGACCACCGGCCGCCTCGACACCGCCGCTCGGCCGTGCGCCCACAAAGACGTTCCATCGTTGGCCTTGCGGATGCCGCACGTAGTGCTCCGCACCATCGCCCTCCTGCGCGTGCGCCTCATGTGCCGCCGGCCACCGCCATCGCCGCCGCGCTCGCCGCCTCATGCCGCCGCAATACCGCCTTGCGCTGCGCTGGCGAAGCTTTTGCGCCGCCACACGCGGCCGGCCTCACGCCGCTCCGGTCCCTCGCACACACGCCGACCACCTCACGCCGCATCGGCTGCCCCGCGTTGTGTCCGCCGCGTGCGCCTCCTGGCGTGGAGCCGTCGTCACCATGAGGAGTGAGGGCAAGGGAAACCCTACTACCTCCCATGCCCATCTTGAACTTTTGACATGGGCTGAATGGGCCAAAGAAGGAATCGGCGGAAAGAAAAATAATGGGCCCAAAAAAAAAAAAAAAGGAAAATGAAAAGAAAATACTAGATTTTTGCAAAAAGGCCCTCGTGTTTTTCTGAAATTACACAAAATTCTCTCAAAACTAAAAATTTACAAATAAACCCTCAAAGTTATGACAATTATGAGAAAATATTTCAGGAAATATATTCTCGCAGAATAACCTCTCAGAAATTTAAAAATTTGCGCAAAAATTTATCAGAATTGAAATTTAGCGCTTTAGCCCCTGAAAAGACTTCTCCAAAAATTCATATTCTAGGAGAAAAGAGCATCGGGAATTCAATTTTTGAATAAGTTTTAGCATTTGAAGCATGTTTAACTTTGTTATTATTATTTCTATGCGATTTATATATTGTATTTACTGTTTTGATTATCTATGATTGTTTATATTGCTTTTAATCACTGAAAATAGCAGTAAATCATAAAAATACATAAAAAATACGGGATCACGAACCAGGAGTTCGGAGAGCATCATGAGAATTTTTGCAAGTATTTTATGCAAATTACCTGCAATAATCTTATGAACTTTCTGAATGAATATGTAGATGCTTGGCATTACGAACCAGAAGTTCGAAGAGCTGGCCTCAGCATTGGCAGAATTTGTACATAATTTGTACCAGAAGATTGAGAAGACTCTCTTTACCTTTCACCCGAATGTGGTGCAATCCACACGCAACTATCGTCAAGACGTCTACAGAGAGCATGCCGAATTGATTGACATCATGCAAGTTGCGGAAGCTCAAGATGATGTTTTGAGGAAGAACTAAATCTCACAGCCGCCTAGTAGCAATGTTGGCTATGAAGGCAATGCTAGCAGCTACAAGGTAAGAAAGCCTCCCACAAAGGAGAGGGGCAAAAAGGGTAAGGTCGTGGATCGCACGTTATTGATGTTTTCCAGTCTAAGAAGAAGGGCAAAGGACAACATAAGGCACACCTCGCCATTGCAGGCACGATGGATCTACAACCATTAGTTGCACTCATGGATGTGGACAATACAGTACCAGCCCCTATCACCCCTCCTGGTTCTTATTATTTCAAGTCATTCTTCAAATTTTTGACTTTGGCATTGAGCTCATTATTTTCCTCTACAATGTTAGTATTGCAAGATATGGAGGAAATGAGAGCATCTACTTTAGAGCAACCAGACATACCAATTAAATCCTCACATGAGGTGGATATACTAACCTTAGATGAAATGCAAGAGCTAGGAGCTATGCATGACATATCATCTAATAAATTATATTCAATGCCTATATCCACCTTAGAGCTATTTAGATTATTTAGGATGAGAGCTTCATGTTCATCTTTTAAAACATCATAATCATTTTGAAGCGATACATATTGTTTCTTCAAAACTTTGAATTTTAATTTCTCTTTTCCTAAATATTCATTGAGCTCTTCTAGCATATCCATCAACTCATCCTATGAAGGCTCATCGTTATCATTTACCTCATTTTTACCTTTAGCCATAAAGCATTGAGTTGATGAAGATGGAGTTGAGGACTTGTCATTGTCGGAGCTAGAAGTTGAGCATTCTTCATCCGACATCCATTCTTGTGTGCAATCATCGCTTGTAGTGGTGGACATTTCATAATTGTCTTGAATTTTTGTCCATATTTCATTAGCGCTCTTGAGATTGCACACTTCATCAAACACCTCTACACTCAAAGTACTAAATAAACCGTTAATTTCTTGAGCGTCGAGATGTAAGCATTTCTCTTTCTCAATTGTTGGAGCAAGATGATCCATTGGAGGAGAAAAGCCAACATCTACAATCCGCCATATTTTTGGACTCATGTCCCTAAAATAACATGACATGCGGATTTTCCAATGTGCATAATTTGTGCCATCAAAATGTGGTGCTTCACCTAGGTGTACAATTTCTCTAGTCGCCATCCTTTACTCTCTAGACGGTTAAGTCTAATCAATGAGAGACTAAGCTCTGATACCACTTGTAAGATCGAGGTGGCCGACTAGAGGGGGCGAATAGGCGATTTTAAAAATTCTTTCGGCTCTAAACCAATATATAATGCGAAAGCTAATAACAATTGATTTTGCACAATTAAAACCTAAATCAACTAGGCTTCCCTAAGTGCACCAACGATACAAGAGAGCAATCACACAATAATATATAAGCAATTAAAGTATGTAATGTAAATTGCTCAAAGTAAAGCACAAGAAAAAACAAGATGACACGATTATGTTTTACCGTGGTGTTCGGAGACTTGCCGGTCTTCCCTAATCCACGTTGAGGTAAGCCCAACCACGTTGGACCGGCTCCACTAATTAAGCCAACACCTCCGAGGTAAGTCTAACACTTAGACCGGTTCCAAACTGAATCAACACCTCGCTCCACTAGGGTTGCTCTTCCTCCACTCCGAGATGGCGAGCACCAAACCACTCACAAACACGCCGGGCCTTCTCACAAGCTTCTTGAGAAGATCACCGTGCACGACGCCTCCACACCGTCTAGGTGTCGGCAAACACCAAGAGTAACAAATCCAAACTTTCACTTGAACTAATTAAGTGTCAACACTCACGTGGATACACAATCCACTACCTAAGGCAACAAATGCACTTAGGGTTTACTCTCCAAGCTCACCAAGTGCAACACATGCACATAAGAGAGGAGAGACTTGCTCTTAGCTCAAGAGGCTCAAAGGATGTTCACAATATCACCAGCAACCTCTTCCAACCGGTCAAGGTGGCTATATATATCACACACACAAAAACTAGCCGTTGGGAGAAGATTCTCACAAATCAGCATAGGGCGGTCTGACCGCCAACCAATGGTCGGTCGGACCGCCCCATGCACCAACGGCTAGAAAACTAGCCATTGGGCCTTCGGCCGGTCGGACCGCCACCAAATCGATCAGACCGCCGCAGCTGGCCGGTCCGACCGCCCGATAGAAATTTGGCTAAGTCCCAAAACGGGTGCTCTCTGGAATAATAGTTCCGCACGAACCCCGAAACTTCCTCACATCGGAAGTTCCGTTTTCACAAGGGCGGAACTTCCGGACAGAGATTCCAAGTCAAAGGAAATCGGTCGGACCGCCAACACATGGTCGGTTCGACTGATTGGCCACCGGTCAGACCGGTACACACCGGCGGTCTGACCGGCAAACCACAGAAGCAAAACACATTTGCTTCTCATCAAATGGCGAAACACATTCGCCCATTTGAGTACAATTCCAACAAGGTTAAAAGAAGATATTCTCAGCTAGTTGCAAAACACATTTGCCAACATTTTAGAATAAGCATCACAAGGAATAAGGTATATTGACTTACACCATTTGCAAAACACATTTGCAAACTTAAGTCACATGCTATAAGGGTTACGCATGAGCCTCAACTATTTGCAAAACACATTCGCAAATAAATAGCATCATACCTAGATGAGCTAGAGCAACTATATTGAGCTATCAACATATGACTAACTCAAACTACTAGTTAAGACCCCTCTTAATAGTACGGCAACCTATACTAGCAATCCGGTCTTCCAACCAAACACCAAGACCGGTAAAAGACTAGGAACACATCCTTAGCCCTAGCTAGTCATACCTTTGCCTTGCATCTTCTTGAAGCTTGATGGCGCACATCATCACTTCGAGTCCGGGTCATTAACTCGATAATCATCAATGTATGATGATCCTTTGCTTGACCTCCATCAACACATGATGGATCTTCTCTTGTCTTGATGATCAACTCATGATCATCTCTTCTTGATAAGCATCAACTCATGATGCATCCTTTACACCAAGCTCTTGACTTGATGATCAACTCATGATCATCCGAAGTCTTCATCATCCTGAAACATAACATATTCATCCAACTCATGGAAAATGTTAGTTCCACAATATGATTATCATTAATTACCACACTATACCATTAACTCATAATGGTCGGACAAGACACTCAATCTTTCCCTCTTTGGTAATTGATGATAATCACTTCACTCGCATAAATTTGATTTAAATAAAAGTAACATGTTATGAGTATATATATATACTACACAAGACATATATATACTCACAACATGAGTATACGAGAACTACACAAGTTCTTGATACTCAAAACATGAATATACAAAACTACACAAGTTTTATATATTCGAACGGATATGTTTCAAAGTAAAGATCCCAAATATATGTGGAAAATAGAATATGGATCAATACTAATGAAACCACAAAATATAGAATGAGCTCCCCTAAATGTGTGCATACACATATGTGTAAAGAAAACATATGCGCATATTCAAGATATACTAATGGTGGAGTTCTTCTATATTTTGGATCCGAGGAATGCAACATTATATAAGAGTGTAAGTTCAATGCATATCTCGTTGAATTTCACCTTTATATCCAAATGAGACTACATAAGATGATACTTGACAAGAGAGTTAGTCTCACAATTAGATTTATCATTAATCACCAAAACGCTCCATTAACTCATAATGACGGGTATAGATCTTTCAAGCATTCGTATGACGTTCGGGCGTACGGTGATTACATGGAGTGGTACATTCTACGGACACACGCAAGACTCACCCTTCCTCCACCGGAGCACCTAGAGCAGGTCACGCACCAGCAGAGCCTCCGCCGCTCGTTCGATCGTCACAGCGCTTCGCGGCGTGACGACGTCATAAGACACTTACAACCTTTGGTCATTTTATTGATATTTGTACTCTTCATTAATAAACCTGTTATGTATGTCACTACAGTTGGAGCGGACACAGTGCATCGCAAACGCATCGGAGTCCGCCTTCCGCGGGCCAGATGTTAGCACCCGGGATTAACACTCCCAAATCCTATGTGTATTACTGAACTAGTCCCATGATCAGTGGCTAGCTCACACAGTAAACAAATATGGTAACATCCATAATACGCAAAACTTTATTAATAGTCAGAGTTTAATTACCAAAAAGACTTAAGAACCAACAAAAAATAACGCAGCAAAAAACGAAGAAGAAGTAGTAGAGGCTAGCTAATCTTCCACAGGCAATCGACTGGGGTAGCGGCCTAGTCGTCGAGATCTTCAGCAGCGCGAAGTCCTTCTTCTCTAAATAATATTTTATTAAGTAAGAGTGAGCACAAACAACCATGCTCCGCAAATTACACCCAATAACAGAATTATAATGCATGTAGTGGTATACCAAAGGAAGGCATATAAGGTTGAATTTGCGTAAAGCAATGTTTTCTTTAAATACTTGTACTAAGTTCCAAGGTAGATATTCTATAACTAAAATTTATTTTCAAAACTCTCAAGCTTTATAGTGAGATAACATTCACACAAGAGTGGTAAACGATACCCTCCTATCACATGGCTAACCGCCCAATTTTTCAGTTGAATAAATATCCAAAATTATTTGATAAATTCTTTTGAAAATAAAATCTAAATCTAACTTTACTTTGGATTTGCTAAGCATGTCCATGATCGTGGGCATGACTATTTCAAATAGTTTTACACTTTGTAGAGGTTGTACAGCTTTACCAAGACAACACGATATCTCTAGTTTGTTTGGCATCCGTCGATACCACTCCTCAATACCTTAGGTAAGTAGTCTAGAGCATGCGTCAAGGCCTTTACAATGTACCATCCCAACGTAGTCCCGCCTCGCTAAGGTTCCGCTTTCTTTGGATAGAAACCTGTCGAATTTAAGCCCCCTCTTGCGTCATATGAGAATACATAAAAGTAGGTCATAAAGACACCCACGCAACCGAATGACACAACCACGGTGAAATATTGTAACTTATTTAGTCTAGTCCTGCCCATTCAGGACATATGGTAGTACGATGAGGCTTAGCAAGATTCAGCTTGAAGATCGGTCCTTAATTGACTTAGGCGACTTCCAATAAAACCCTGACCTCGATCATATATATGAATCGATCATGTGCATAAATATGTACCCATCCAAACATCCATTTCACACAAATCCAAACTAAATTTTATTTTATTTTCCAAGTTAAATTATTGTTCAAAATTTCTATGGTAAATGCAATATTATAACATCAAGTTAAATCATAGTTGAACGTTTGGCTAAATTTTCTCAATTTAAACAATTTTGGTCTATGCTTGTCTAAGCATCAAGTTTTTAAGCAAACCATATTTTCAATACTATTGTATTAACCACAGTTTCATCTAGAGCGACATGGGGTGAGAGGTTCGATGTCTAAGAATTGTCAATTCTAAGATCATCCAATAATCTAATATCCGTCAATAATCAATTTCTCTAATCCAACATCCATCAATAATCCATGTCTAGAATCCAATATCCAACAATCCGATATCTAACAATAATCTAGCTCTAGAATCCAACATCAATAATAATCTACTTCTATAATCCAATATCAACAATAATATAATCCTGTAATCTAATCTCCAATAATCCATTATCAACAACAATAATATAATTCAATCTTCAACAATTATATATCTATAATCTGATATCCATCAATTCAATCACCAACAATTATGTATCCATAATCCAATATCCGATAATTTTATATTTATATAATCCAACTCCAGCAAGGGAATAACTATGAAGTTAAAAACAAGTATTTAAAGTACTAGAATTTAATTACGCATGCAATAATAATTTAAATAGAATTTAAATAATTTAAAATATTGGGATTCAAAAATGATCAAAGATGTAACCTTCCTTGCTCAATTAGTTGTTGTTCAGAAACGCGTTGAAAATTGACTCTCCAAAGTTGTCAAAATCCGACTTTTCGAAGTCGTCGAAATCTACACACGAAAAATGAGATGAATTCAAATAATATCCAAATAGATTCAAACAAACTCTAAATTGAATAATTCCAGTATAGATATCTAGATCTTGATTAAAGATGAATTTAAAATTTTGAATCACTCGAATCAGAGCTCGAACGAAGGAGAACGGCCTCACATAAGTTTTGAAATCACATGATTGAAAGGGTGTTCGACAGGTCGAAAGATTTTGACTACCTGGTCGAAGGAGATTCAACTAGTCGGAAGGTGGTCGTAGATGGTTGCAAGGCCGAAGCGCGTAGCCGGCGGAGGTCTGGTCTGGTGGCGACGCGCAAAACAGTGCCAGGGTGCAATTAAGCGAAAGCAAGGGGAGCACGACGTAGAACGCTGTGAGGAGAATCAAACGGCAGTGACGACGTCGTCGGGGGAACAACGACGGCGACGGAACGCGAGGAGGAAAGAGCTTCAACCAGCGGCGGTAAAACTTCGATTGTGGAGAAATGAAAGCAAGAGAGGATGACAAATTCAAGGAGGTGAAAGAGGAAGCCAAGGGGCTTATCGGGACTCGGTTGGTGCAGCAAGGCGAAGGCTGGACAGGGAGAATGGAGGGGGAGTTGCTTACGACTGAACTGAAGAAGAAAATGGAGCTGCTGGTGGTGGCTGCGGTTTGGGGGAAGAAAAGAGAAGAGGAGGGCGGAGGGCTCCTAGGGGCTCCATTTATAGCGGCCGAGGAGGAGGGAGGAATTCGACGGCATGGGCGCATGAGCAAGCTTTGGTTGGCACAGGGCATGGCGCGGCCGGCGGGATTCGCGGAGAGAGAAGGGAAGGTGCGGGATTGACAGCGGTGGGACGGGCCTTCAATGCGCGCAGAAAATAGGAAGGAAAACGCTCCAGTGACGATGACTTTTTCGGTGGCAGTGATGCAGCGAGGATGCGGACGGGACGAGGCGGAGTAGAGGGCAGGTGAGGGAGGAGACGGGGCAGAGACAGAGAGGACGGGGTGACGAGCGCTGACGCGGTGGCATCAGCAGTCAATGGGAGGGAAGCAAGGAGTAAGAAGGCTGTGGCGTGGGCAGCCAACGAGAGGGAGGCGAGCTGGCGCGCTGGCCCTACTCGTTAGGGAGCTAGAGATGGGAAAGGGACGGAAAAATGGGCCGGGGAGGAAGATTCGGTCTAAAGCGATTTTTTGGATTTTTAATACTTTTCCAATTACATAAATACAAGAAAACCAAAAAAGGCTTTTAGAAAATAGATAATAGAGCTCAAAAATTATGAAAAAATTCACAAAAATTTTCTAACTTATTTTGAACTTAATAAAATTATTTCCAACATAAAGTTGGCTTTTAATTTTGCACATAACTATTTTTAATTTTTAAAAGATATGATTTTTTTTAATACCGAAAGATTCTAGAAATTAAATAAGTTTTTATTTTTAACTTTAAATCCAAAGAAAACCCAGAAACTCAATAAACTTTATTTTTTTACTTTTAAAATATAGGAAATTGAGAAAAGCAATACAACTCTATTAAAACTCAGGAAATTTAATAAAATAATAATTTTATAATTTTAATTTTGGTAACAGAACTTTGGGATGTTACACCAGACAACACCAGCGGGGATACTAAAAACTTTGAAATACATCTTCGCGGAGTTGAAGAAGATAATAAAGAACTTGAGCTGTGGTTGTTCGGCAGACGACGTCGAGCGCATCGGGCACCAAGTGGGGCGTGCTCACCCGCTAGGTCACCATGACCTAGCGAGTACGGCCGGCGTTGTAGCGTTCCCGTCGGTCGTCCGCGGGCCAGATCGGCGGGGAGGTAAGTTATGTACAAATCTACGTTATATTTTTTTGTTATGTCTTACATTCTGCTACCATCATGTCGTTCTCCCGCCGCAGGTCCGTCGGGATGAATCACTTCTACCGTCCGCATTTGGTACACAGACTAGCGCTCCCCCTCGGTCATCTGCACTGCACATTCGGGAGGTACGATATTCTCAGTTTACGTCCAGAGTGTTTATCTATACTAACATCGTTCCATCTTGCAGCCTTCAGTTGACCGTGGGGGGTCACGACCAGTTCACGTCAGCTGATGATGACGATACGGGCCTCCCAACTCCTACCAGGGAGCAGTACACGCAGTCAGAGTTTGGACCATGGTAGGGGTTTAGAGCGTACGCAGGGCAGAGCTCCTCCAGGTGGGCTGGCACACCGTATGTCCAAGGACAGAGCTCCTCCGAGTTGACTGGCACAACGTGCGTCCAAAGCCAGAGCTCATCCGCACAACTGGAGTTGCAGGCATCGTACTCCGGGAGTGAATTTATGGAGTCTGTTGTTCATGAATTCTTCGAGGGTGGCCCCCAGGTCGGCATGCCTCTTTAGGACGACATGTACACCAGACTCTGCTGAGCCAGACTCAGCCTACTGGTGCACCTCCGCCCACTCAACGGTCTTCGTATCCCCCTCCGATCCGACATGCGCTCTCCGGACCAGCTCACGTATCTCACGGGATATGCTCGACGTAAAACATCCAGGCACACGGGGAGGCAGTCGCAATGAGCAGATAGCAGTGGCTCACACGAGTGAGCCATATTGTATCCTGTGTTATGCGATTATGTTTTGCTATATTTATATTCATATTTTATTTTACTATATTTATACGCGTATTTTGGTTGTTGCGTGTGTACTCCTGCGCCATATTGTATATCTCCTTCTCTAAAGGATGTGCAATGTAGTTTTTTTTCTATACATTCTAAGTCATATGAAATCATGAAACCCAAAATCCAAATTTCTGCAACCTAAATCTTGAATTTTTTAGACAATTCCAGAACACATATAAAATTACCAAAATATTACACAATCAAGTCCACTATGTGAGGAGCATTCAAAATAAAATTCATAATTTTTGGCGCTCTTTCTCTACATTTACAAATTCGTACCAACACTACACTTATTTGAAATTGCAAAAAAAATCTGAACGAATAAAATTATAAAAAATTTTACACAAGCAAGTACACTGTGTCAGAAGGCTTCACATAAAATCTCATAATTTTTTGAACACATTTGCTATATTTCAAAATTCCTACAAAAAGTGTCGAAACCCTAATCGACTTAAACCCTAATTTCGGCCTAAACCCTAATCCCAGGACACGTGGCACGCGGCGGGGACACCGCACGACGGTCATGCGGCAATAGGGCACGTGGCGTTCGAGGAGGGGCTGCCGCACGGTGGCTATACGACAACGAGCTATTTTTGCAAATAATTTTCAAGAATGGTTATTCCTGTAAATACAAGACGAAAAGATGCCAATACGGCAAAAAAAAAACATGTACCTTCCAGTTAATCTTACGCATGAGAAATTGATGTCCCTATCAGGAAAAGTTCAACATGTGAGCTCATAGATTTCATAGTATAAAAACTTCTTTAAAAAAAAAATTGGATTACAATTCACAAGCTTCACCTTGTGCCTGATTTGAATTAACTTTTGTTTTTTTAGAGCTTAACTTTTTTTTTTTGCGTGTGTACAGAGGTTGGAAAATTTCACATTCATTGAAAAGAGATTTTATCGATACTACAAAGTGATCATGGTAAGACTTCCGACTCTATGACCTGGCGTAGAAATTCTACAAGAAACAAACCAATTCTTACGAGACGAAAAGGTTCCCGTTAATCTAAATGAGGCTTAAATTGTTCCTTGCATGCGAATATGCCACAAGGCTCTATGCCGATGCCGATTTCCGAATTGACCCTGGCTGTGCAATCAACACCAAACCAAAAAGAAGGAAATAAATAACAACAGTGCATGCTTCGTTGTGTTTTTACCCGCACCGTGCTTGTGCGAGTAGACACCTCGGCGCAGTATTGGGAATCAAATCGAGCAATGAGCATATACACCAGGATTCCAGAGCATAAATCCTTATGAAGACAGAGAGATGCATGAGCATATACTTGCATTCTTTCGGAGACAGGGCAATGAATCAAATCTTCTAAGAGCTATTAAAATAAGGGATGATTTATACTATACCACCCCAAACGTTACAACCACTGGAATACTACTAAAAAAAATGTATTCAGAGATTATCACTCCAAAGATATTTACATTCACACAATTTCTCCCATTTTAACTCATTTTGCCACATTTTAGCCATACGGAAGGACATCAATACAGAATTATGTGTGCACTTGTGAAACTGATCCTGAGCGAAACAGGAAGGTACTCTCTAGAGGTAATAGTTAAACAAGATACCACACAAAATACTGCATTGACAGTTGACAAAGAGAGATGATGCTATATGTGGCACCTTAATTACAAAATTATGTTGCTTTAGAATTAAGCATGATAGGACCCACATTCAACAAGAATCAACAAAAGCACCTCAACAGCGTCATCTGCAAGGGGGAACATTGAAAACAAAGCATGATCTCCATTTCTGTAACAGTACATTTAGAACATTGCAAACTATGCACGTGAGGATGAGGTCATCTATTGAAGGACAGTAGCTATTTAAACTCTGGCACTCCTTTATTGGAGAGATGCCATTCAGCTCTGAATATGCCTGATTAGCAAATATCTAACAAAACATTATCTGAATGTCTATTATATATCAGGTCAAAATTTCCTCTCTTATATAAAAGCGGGCAAAGTATCTTATTACCTGACTCCTCTTGATGATAATGTCAGCTTCTGTAAGAAAATTAGAGAGGAATCTAACGTTATGCAAGAACAATTACAAGTGGTCAAAAACTAGTAATAATCCATGATATACAGATCAAAGCTGGAGTCTTTGCATATATATATATATATATATATATATATATATATATATATATATATATATATATATATATACCTAATGGGTAATATATATAGGGTATACAAACGGTGCATGCCATATACAGATAAAGCAATACAAAAAACACATAAGGAATACAAAATGATTCATATCTCTAATATATCTCTAACACCCCCCTCAAATGCAAGACGTATGCAATAGTATTGCATTTGGAAAGGGTTGACAATAAAATATGAAAAATCCAAAATCCGGGTCTTGATAATGTCGTCGTAGCATGCAGCTCTTCGAAAATATATCGATAAAAGATCTCCCATCCGAGGTCGGGCAACAGCCCATAAAGCACAAGATGCGGGAGCAAAGTCGACCATGACAACACGACGAAGAAAACGATGAAACCGACAAATAGAGAAATCTATCAAATCAAACCGAATAGGAATAGATAGAAGCATGACGACGCAAATCGAAGCCAAAGACAGCGGCGGCATAGTGCACAAGAAGCGCGACAGAGGCGCAATGCACAAGAAGCGCAACGGCCTTAAAAGCTCGGGGCGACGGCTAAGAGAGAGCTATGGCATCATAACGACGATCTGCAGCAGCTCGAAGAAAAGAGCGGCGGCTGCTGTTATGTAAAAAGAATTCCTATACTTCTATGACTGACAATAAATTTATGAACTTGCATGGCTTAGACGAACTAAAAGATAAAGTAGTACGGACTTGGATGGACACAACGGAAGAAAAAGACACAAAATACTACCAGCAGATTAATTAGCAGCAACGTGTAACCGTGTAATCAGAACTAGCAGCAGCACAGTATGTAACCGGATGCCACAACCACAAACGATCAGAATCGCCCTCGCATCCATCGCTACCAATCCAATCGGATCAGAGAAAAATTTCGCGGCGCGGATTTTAGGTGTGGTCGCCATGGACCCGTGCCCGTTCGTTCAGGGCCCTGGCTGCCGCGTTCCACTTGCCCAAAGCCGACCTGGAGTAGTTCGCTCGTGCGTCGCTTTTCTCCCTCCACGGGCAATAACTTGAAGGTGGCGGTCTACGCAGGCCGTAAGGGGACCACCTGCGGCGTCAGCTCCGGTCGGCTGCTCGGCAAGGCCACCATCTCGCTCGACCTCAAGGGCGCTGAGGCCAAGCCCGCAGTGCTGCACAACGGTTGGATCTCCATTGGCAGGCGCAACGGCAAGGAGCACGGAGATCGCAAGGAGGCTCAGGGGCCAGCGAGCCCCCAACATGGTGCACTGCACTGCTCGAAGAAGCCACCGAGTGAAGGCCACGGAAGAAGACGCCGATGAAGATGACGCTTACTAAGAAGCCAAAGAGGCCGCCCCCGGGAGCGGAGATTGCTCCTCCCAGGGGCGGCGGCGACGGCGGCCTGAGGCTAGGAAGCAGCGACGGCGGTAAGAAACCCTAACCTTAACCTTACTCTAATACCATGTTATGAATATTGTATGTATATTGAAGAGGCCCAATAGGCAATATATATGGTGTACAAAGGGTGCATACCATATACAGATAAAGCAATACAAAAGACAGATAAGGAATACAAAATGATTCCTATCTCTAGTATATCTCTAACAGTGTCTAACTGTAGTTAATTATTGGCAGCATTTTACACATGAAACTATGGTTTTTTTGAGCATGTAGAAGTGTATATTTTCAAAATGTACATGCACGTTGTACATGTTGAAACTTGAAATACATGCGTACATAATATCTAATAATTTCCACTTTTGACTCTTATTGTGCTCCAATATTTGCATCTAAACATCATCTTAGAATAATGTCAGGCAATAACTCGAATGAGTAGGTTTACAAGCAACATATCAGCTCAGTAAAATGAAGTATTTAATAATCACTAAATTCAAATACTGAATACAACAACAGGAAGTATCATGAGAAAATGTCAGCATCTCATAGCTTTAGGGGAGTGGTACAACAAGATGATATTTGGGTAAATTTGCATGTGCGTAATAAATTTCTAGGGTAGATAGTACACTGCATGCTATCACATCTAGGTTATGACTTGCTCCGCGGCCCTCTGCCCAGTCACAAAAAAACGTCATTTTGGGGGCATTAGTGTAGTCTCATTGTGTTCCTGAACTTCATGTTGGTTAAAAGTTCTATAATTTATAAGGTGCCAAAGTACTTCAAAATCTAAAAATCAATTTTAAACAAAAAAAAATGTATCCGATTTACATAGGTTGCCAATCTGATGTACTCACCCTAAAATCAGCTTTCCTCAAAACCTCCTTTGTAGTTATTTCAAACCACGGTCTAGGAGGGTTCTTTGGGGCTGCAGGTCTTGTAAGGTCAAGGTCCTGCATGAAGTAGAGTTGAATAATCTGGAAGAGCCATTCCACTACACTTGGATGAATAAATAAAATATGTAAATTAGAAACTTAAAATACTAAAAGAGCACTAGCAATTTAAGCATCTTCTCGTGGTTTTCAATTGTTTAGGTAATAGTGGATCACAATAGCCAAAAAAAAAAAAATCTGTTTTGACAAACATCTATATAGCAAAAAGTAATTTATGAATTCCACTACAGTAACAGGATAAAATCAAGATTGCAAAAGATTTGTGATCTCTCGAGTACTTTAACCAATGAAGTGATGAACAGAAATCCAAAGTTACCCGAACATTATAAGTCGAGCCTTGCATGTAAGTCACATCTGGCCTGAAATCCTAGTTATCATCATCGACATCCTCCGTCACATGAAAGGTGTGAGCCACATTATCCAACTCCTCGTCCATGCCATCGTTCAAGGAATCGAAATCCTCCAAGATCCTGTAATTACTCCTATCACTATACCCAGAGTTACTCCTGTCACCGTACCGATCGCAAACACCCATCCCAGAGCCCATATCGTATCTTCCACGGGGATTCCCAATCGCGTCGAGCTTCCGAAAGATGGGCATCTCATCCGAGCCCTTGCTGTCGAACAACCGCTCTTCAAAATCGTCCACTCTCGCCCTCGCCCTCCCCTGCGCAGCAATAATTAGACTAACCAAGCATATGAACAGCAGCACTATTGAAACATTTTAGACATTAATTCACCAAACATCACGCATAACGCATGCTGTCATTAAAAATGATGGGTCTTAGCATGGGGGAGCTAGACAACGAATTCGCGTTAAACATAGATCTCTCCAGCCACTCGATTCGACTCGATTTTTGTTGCAGCAGAATGGGAAAGGGTGAGCAAGCATGAGAGCTTCAACTAAGTCAGGACGCGGCACAAGGGTGTAGGAAACACTGCATGGCTGGGTTGGGGAGAGGCGAGGATCACCCGGGAGGTGCTCACTGGACTGGAAGGAGCGCAAGAGAGGATGAATCCGCGGCGGCGGAGGATGGTGGGACGGAAGGGAGGAGGCGGCAGAACGAACCGCGACGCGGGAGAGATCGTCTCAGCGCCGAGCTCGCCATCGCGCTCGGTGGCTCGTTGGCGGCGCAACCCGACACCAGCGGGAGGGGAGGGAAGATAGGAAGATGGTTGTGGGAACTAGGGGTTTGGCCGTTAGACCCTGGTCCGGGGTAGAGGTGTCGGATGGGTTTGCCATTCGGATCAGTTCAAAGCATAACATTGTTGATTCAGTTTAGGTACAACACAGCTCATTATGTTTATAGGTCGAGTTGCTCGGGTCGTGCTTAGATTTGCACTCCGGCACGACACGAACCGTATCGGTCCGTACCAAGCACGATATAGCACGTGAACCCAGCTGCGAAGAGGGCGAGGAGGAGAGGGTCGGGTAGGCGAGGCCGGCGCCGAGGCGAGGAGGAGGCCAGTGTGGGCGCCCGGCCAGGGCGAAGGAGGAGGAGACCAACACGAGGAGGGAGAAGAGGGGACAGGGCCGGAGGGAAAGAGGCATCGGGGCGAAGGTGGCGGCCAAGGATGTGTTGGCAGCATGCGTGGACGCCAAGGCAGAGGGCGACAGCGACGGCGGTGGCAGAGCTGAGGCCAAGCGGGGATGCTGAGGCGGCACTAGCACAGCGCGCGGGCGGCGAGCGGCAGTGGCACTAAGACGAGGGAGGCGGCAGCTGAGGGCACGACGACAGTTGAGGAGGTAACGCGTGCGGCGGCGAGGCCGAGT
Source organism: Hsuehochloa calcarea (assembly GCA_036346395.1). Classification (NCBI taxonomy): domain Eukaryota; kingdom Viridiplantae; phylum Streptophyta; class Magnoliopsida; order Poales; family Poaceae; genus Hsuehochloa; species Hsuehochloa calcarea. Next base: position 9,604,948 of record CM070611.1, on the reverse strand, counting down.
GCGACAGCGGTGGAGGTGACCAGATCAGACGGCCTCTAGCCGGATCTGGGCTCGCTTGGGCGAAGGAAGAAGGAAGAGGGAGGTGTTGCTGGTGGAGGGAAGAAGAGAGGAAGAGAAAGAGATAAGAAGAAAAGGGTGAGAGGAGAGTGAAGGCAGTTGTGTAGGAGAAAGAAGAAAAAAGGAGAAGGAAATGTATTTTCTATTTTTTTTTTATTTTCGAGTCTAAACAGGCTACACGGGCCGTCCTCAGCCCGTCGGCCCAACTGTGCCCGGTCTAGCACGAAGTGTCAGCGGGTCGTGCCTGGATTGGCCCCCCTAGTCCATGGGCCGACACGACACGGTCCGATTACTTTGTAGACCTTATCGAGTCGTGCCTAAATGGGTTGTGTCTTCCGTTTGGCCACCACTAGGTCAGGGTTTCTTTTTGTGTGTTTGGACCCATAAATGCTTCATTTTTGTGTTTTATAGACCACACCTATTATCTTATGCCTCCTCTGACATGTCCAAATGGGGGGCCAGCACGACTCGGCCGGCCTGTTTTGTTGAATGGGTTGCGCCGTGTTGGGCTAGACATGATTAGTCCAATGGGACATGATTGTCCCGTTTAACCCATCTTGGCTTGAAAATTTTGAAAAATGTTAAAATTTCAGAAAAAATATAGAATTCAAACATACAAATTGAAAATTGAAAAAATTTATATACCCATAAGATACAAATATATATTAAAAAATTAAACTGTTACCGTGGCTAATGTGTCTAATCGTACCTAACGGGTTGATCGTTGCTAAATAGGCCTAATCGTGACTAACGGACCGTGTCATGTTGTGCTTACCGGGATGCCCGATGCTAAACAAGTCGTGTTAAGCATGGCACGGTGCGTCGGGTTATGCCGGTCCGTTCCGTTTAGGTGTCGAGTCATGCCGTGTTTAGACCTGATCAACAGTGTCAAGCTCGTGTTGGCCCAGCAGACACCACCTATTTGGAAGGTCTCCTCGGTCCTCGCTAGTCGACCTGATCTTTTTTATATTATTTTATTCGCAGTTCCGAACTGAATTCATAAATTTAGCTCTTGGAAAAATTCGGTTGAATCCATGCAGTTATATTTCTTTGACTCAATTTGAGGATATACAAAGTATCCCGTACAATATGACACTTGAATAACAATGGTGAAACCGATGTTGTTCCGCATTATTTTTGTTGCCTATAGGAACTTCAGAAACAACATTATATTCAACTACATTTGAGTACTAATAGAATCAATATGTCATGAATCTCTTTGCCGCATCTGAAACTCATAATTTTGTGGCCGCCTATATAGCCAGAGCGTTAAGCAAGGTTGTGAACTTGTTTATTATTGATGTCATGAGTTTTGAGACCTTACAGGAATATATAGTTTCTCTTGCATACTCTTATTTTTTTATAAAAAAAGAGTGAAAAGTTGGGTATACTTGACGAAAAAATCCACACAATGCGTATTTATATTCCTTTTTTTTAAGGCCAACACGATATTTGCAGCTTCATTCACAGGAATTGAAGCAATTGCGGGGGCAAACCGCAAAACGGAGCTCGCTCGTTCTCCGCCGCACGAGCTATGGCGGCGGCCGCGGCGACAATAGTTGAGCTGGACCCATCGCACGAGCGAGCCGGCCGCGTCATCGACGACATCGTGCGGCTGGAGAAGAGGATCTTCCCGAAGCACGAGTCGCTGGCGCGGACCTTCCACGACGAGCTCAAGCGCCGGAACTCCGGCCTGATCTACTCAACACTCAGCGCCGGAGACGGCGACGGCGAGGTCGTCGGGTACGCCATGTACACCTGCGCCACCTCCCTCTGCGCCTCCATCACCAAGCTCGCCGGTGAGACACCCACAGCAACACACATACTCCTCTCTTCTCGACGCTTTCGGCTCAAATTGTACTGAAAGCTGCAACTCTGGTTGCAGTGAAGGAGAGCTGCAGGAGGCAGGGCCACGGCGAGGCGCTGCTGAAGACCGCCGTCGAGAGGTGCCGGAGGAGGCGACTCCAGCGGGTGTCCCTCCACGTCGACCCGGAGAGGACGGCGGCGGTTGCTCTGTACCAGAAGGTCGGGTTCCAGGTCGATACCACCGTCGAGGGCTACTACTCTCCACAGAGGAATGCTTACCGAATGTACATGGATCTTTAGGAATCATCAATAAAATACATTCACAGATTGTTGCTGTTACAGGCTCAGTTTCAGACTATCAGTTAGAGCCAACTCAGTTCTAAGTTGCTGTTACATCAATTTCTCAACCAGAAGGTAAGATTAATGGAACTTCTTGGATGATTTAAAGCTTCTAAGTTGCTGTTACATCAATTTCTCAACCAGAAGGTAAGATTAATGGAACTTCTTGGATGATTTAAAGCCTCCTGTTATCCTTGAAAAAAGCCTCTTCTAACAGGTCCTGAGTAACAGCTGCTGGCTAATTTCACTGGCATTAACCAGTGACCTGATGCAAATGATAAGAATTGTCCTATTGTGTGAACCATTTTAGGAAGCAAGTACCAACTATTTCTGTGCTCTGACCTGCAGGCAGCTTACACAACGGGAAAACATGCAATAGTAACAAACGGCACTGCCTCCATTTGGGGCAAGCACAAGTTCTCTATTAACAGAGCCATGTCAGATATATACAAACTGGCAGGATACGCTTAAGCATGCACGTGGGCACTAAATAAGTTCTAAAACACAAGCGAAAGGCTTGTGGCTCCACGACAGTTCAGGCATTTCCAAGGGCTCGAGTACAAGCATGGAAATGGAGAACTTGGGGCATAGATTAATCGGAACTGGGCGCTGGCTGAGGGCCTCGATGAGGCGGCATCACCAGTCATTTTATGTGGGAATCATAAACACTGAAGATGACATCCGGAACAATCAGAGGCAGCTTGTTTATGTACATGAACAGCCGTCTGAGGTTCTCTCTTGACACCGTCTCCATGTCGACCACGTCTTGGTCCCCAACATAGATCCACAAGTCACCAGGGTCAGTCTTCTTCAAGTTGTCACGGCAGAATGGGCAGGACTGTGATCTTGAATTCCTGCAAGAAGACAATACTTGTGTTAAAGCATGGTTTTTGGAACACAAATAATAACACTTCTAATTATGATAACTATAGGCTATAAGGCAGCTCCACAATATAAGAGCTTGCTCCAAGTTATGCTCACAGAAAAGGTGTGCATTGGTTACAAGAATACAGACAGATCAGAAATACTATAGGTACACCTAATGCTCGTGATTGCAAATGAGGTTGTTCAGGAAAAAAAAAATCTTATACACATTGCCCATGAGGTTGTTCAGCAAAAAAAATCTTAATACGCATAAATAAGTAACTTGCAGATATCCATTGTCGGTTTGCTAACACATGAAACTAGGTTGATCTGCATGACCCACATGTTTAATTAGTGGAACGGTTAGCTATAGTAAACCAAAGAGCGCTATGTTTTCATAATCTGGAATCAATGGACTACATGCAAACAGAGTGCCTGGATTACACGAAGGATGCATAAGCATGCTCATGAACTGGACCAAAAATAAGGTGAATACTCAATAGAATGCCGCACTCAAGTTCTTGGAGTAGAGAATAGCAGAACACGATTCAGAATATTTATAAGTTACTAAGCACTGCACTTTGCAGACTTTCTACAGTTTGCAAAATACCTGAATATTGTACTGCCACTCCGCATTGTTTATTCATTTCAAGAATGCCGCAACCACTGGAAAAGTGGAAATGGGATAAAATGAATAGAAGATACTCCCCGCATCACTTACAAAAGACCATGTCCAGTTCAGTTTAGCTACTGGACAAGTGGTCATTCATTTAAACTAAGGCCTTGTATAGAAGGGCTGAAGCTTTTTTAAAGCCTATAAGCACACAAGCTGGGGGACAACCTGAAAATAAGGGTTAAGCTTATCTACAAAGTCACTATGTCAACACCTCCCACATTTGGCAGGGCCTAAGTTTCCATATTCTCAAGAGACATCCATGGAAGAATAATACAGAACGCAACATCCAACCAAAATTAGTTAATCAATCACATGCATAACAAGAACCTATGTGAGAGAAGGTTGCACAGCACTAAATACATGTGCAGAAACTGAAAGTTTGCGCGTACCAGTCCTGGTAGCATCTGAGGCACATAGCGTGGGTGCAGTTGGGCAACACAACTTTGCTGTTCATCTCCATGCAAATCCCACACTCTTCTTCCCTCTCAGCATCAATATCAGATAAGCTGCTCCTTTCGTCTTCATCTCTCCTCTTGTACCTCTCCATGCACACGGCCTTCTGCTTCTTGTCCTCCATGTCAGTGATCCCTCTTTGCAGTTGCAGCAAAGAAGGAAATATCACAGCTGCTCGTGCCGACCATGTAACAATTCCGATCAATAAAACAGTACAAAAAGGAGAAAAGCAACATAATCAAACCCTCATCTAAAGTAGCATGGAACACATCACATACCATAGAACTCTTTGATGCTGCCTTTCCTCTCATGAGTCGACATGGTCGTTGTCCCATCGACATAAACCTGCACAATGCGCTACAATTTCAGCAAGACAACCCCAAAATGTGAGCACCAAAGCAACAACTACGCAGCAGAACAAACCACAGAACCTTGTATATGAGGATCCTCAGCAGGCCGAGAGCCCCGGCGAGGCTGCAGTCCGTCCACTGCACCAGGAAGAGGAATATATGCGCAGCGGGGCTGTACGACAGCCGCATCTGCAGGCACGCGCCATCGTACTCCCGGGGAAATTCAGACGCCCTGCTCACCAAGCACCCACAAAAAAAGCAAGCAGCTAGCATCATTCATCGGACAGATCACATGCTGTAAAAGATCCCCCCCCCCCTGAATCACACCACCTTCTCCTCCCCACTTTTATTTTAAGCAATCAGAATTTAGAGTGCTGAAACACATGGGGGGCAGTGTTTTTAATATATGCCGCACGCACACGCGCGATCTCCTCCCGATCTACCGCCATTTCGCCCCTCGTGCGCTCAGGAATAATAACGTAATCAAACAACCGGACCACCCCCCACGGGGAAGCGCAATCCCACCTCACCAACCGGATGCGCCGACGCGCGGTGAATCGATCGATCGGCCGACCTCCCAGGCCGCATTGCGCAGCCTCGGCAGCGGCCGCAGCAGCTCGAGGCGCCCTCCCAGCCCCGCCAGAACTAAAAACCGCTCCCACCGACGCGATCGAGGAGGAGAACAGGAGTGAATTGGAGCGAAATCGAGAGGGGAAGCGTCGGAATTGGGGGAACGAGGGGGAGGAGGAGGCTTACAGGGCGTTGGCGTGCTGGATGTCAGCTTCGAGCACCTTCAGGGAGTCCTTGTACGCCTTCCGCATCCTCCTCCTCCTCCGCCGCCGCCCTCCTTCTCATCCAACCCCGGGAACCCCCACCTCACCACCACGGCGCCGAATCTCCTGGACCCGCAAGGCTCTCCTCGACTGCTCTCGTCTATCGCTAAAAGCTGGCTACGCGGCTGGGGTTTGCGATTGCATTTGGGATTCTTGGTCTCGGGGCCGTGCGGTGGGAGGAGAGGAGGTGTTAGTAGGTGTGGGGGAGTGGTCTTTGAAGGGAAGGGGAGGGGAGGGGCAGGACGCGAGGGTGCGTGCCAGATGCGCGGACTGGGGAGCGGAGAGCGCGCCCCGACCGGCGCCACGTATGCCGCGGTAGGCGTGGCTGCGTCGGGAAGCGTGAGAGCCCGGTGCGGGTGCGGGTGCGGGTGCGGGTGCGTGACCCTGTGCTTCTCTGATTCTCTCCCTCCCCGCGGTAAAAACCGACGACAAAAACTGCTGAAATCAACGTGAGTCGTGAGGTGCTGGAGCCGATGGGTTTGAATTTTTTTTAAAAAAATTAGTCTAATATTTGTGTTTTACTACGGATTAAAAAAATTGTATCTCATCAACCGTCGTTGTGCTCAGTCTACAATATAAGTGATCCATCGATAACCCATTTTGGAAAGATCGATGGAATCTTTGTGCTTCTTGCGCACCAGCTTGGGCAGTTGGGGTGCGAGAAGTTTATGGGTGGCCAACCGTATGCACAGGAGAAACCGAGAAAGAACGAGATCCAACGGCTCACATCTCACGAAGAAAGATAGATCTAACTGCTCACATCGCATGAGGAGGGACAGACCACCACCAATTCATTCTTTTAAGTAGTAGAGATAATATATTTTAGAAAAGAATTACATAAATAAATAGTTATTTTTTTCAAATCTAGACATCTATCGTCAATTGAATTGACAATAGAGAGTTCTCGTCATTTCAATTAGCTACAGAGATCTTGTCGTCTATAGAACAGGGTGACAGCTTCTTGCCACCAAGAATCGGCGAGAGGGACTGAATCCCTAAATTATTTTTGTTTTGTAACTTTTTTTACTATTTATTTTTGTATTTTTTTTAAAAATATATTGTTTTTAAAATCCCGATGTGTTAACCTCCTCCGATTCTCTCTTTTTATGTGTTCTATCTTTTTATGTAACGGGATAAAATTTATTCCTCTACGTTAAATAAGGTAGAAGGAGACTCAAACTTTAAGTGAGTGGGTTTACAACTCTACGTGTCTACTATTGCACTTCAAGAGAGATTTCCTCCGAACCGATTTGCTATGTGCAATTTTTTCTCCCTAAGCTTGTCTCTAACCCCGCAATTAAGTAACTTTACTCGTCTCTCACCGTCTAATTAGCTGCGGGAAACACTGACCCAATATAGTATGTTGTAGCACGCGAACAGTTTTGCACCAGTGAATTCAAATAAAAGTCCTCGATAAACCAAATGCACTTAGTAGTAAGCTTTGTGTGGGAAGATTTCGTTCTAGACTTCCTGTTTATATAACCGAAGCAACGGTCTGATTGTTTCTTTTTTTAGGAATGAGTTATCCTGTGCTACTTCAGCAAAATAACTTGAAATGTTAACGTAGGCAGGACCAGCATGTAGCCTTCGATAGGCTCGAGCCTACCCTCCGCTGATGTCGTAAACTCCCCCTTCCCCCTCCGACGGCAGCGGCCGCCATGGCCATAGACATAGTTGCGAGCTGAGGGAGGAAGATATTAGAAGATGAGTTTTTTTCTCACCAATCAGCCCACAAGCATCAGTCCACAAGGCACAACTAGCAACTAATCCTCACATCCACATCACCCCATTAGACTAGATGTAATCAAGTGGAAAGAGGATTGAGGGGATTATGCGCATTTGAAGTGGTTGAGCGTCTGAGCCCAAGAAACCGTAGCGGCAGGCGCTGGTGGATGGGAAGAGGTCGCGCGCCCACATGGGAAGCTCGAACCTGGCCGCCTAGGGGCTGGGGCGGGCAACGGCGGGGGGCAACACGATGAGATGGAGAAGAGCTGAGGAGGGGAAGCCACCGGAGGGCGGAGCTGCAGGGGTCTCCATCTACCGACTACCGGATGTCGGCTGCGGGCTTCTTTTCTCTGGCCAAGGAGGAGGAGGCGAGGAGACCGAGGGGACCGAGATCGAGGGCGAGGCTGCGCGTGGGGTTGTCGGACTCGGATTTTCTAATACCAAATACTCTGTGAAAGACACTGTGCTATTCCCTGGATCAGTAGTTAGCACTCACAGATACATCACTGAATCATTTCATACACGACGTAAAACCATATCATTCATTAATTTAACACATCAGAGTTCACATAGACCGTACCATGTCAAGTTTTACAATAAAGGCCGAACATGCCAAATGGTTACATTACCAAAGTAGCGGAAGCGACAACAAGAGCAACAGGGGTGAGAGCACATATCTCCACAGACAAGCCACTGGGGAAACATGTGCACATCCGATATTACCTAAAACTCAGATAATATAGGATGCACATATGTACCAGCAGAGTCAGTTGGACTGAGGCGAGACGGAACAGCTAAGGGCTAAACTACGCTTCAATAACTCCTGGGCCTTCAGACTTCTGGTTCCTCGTAGTAGTCGTAATCTCCTAGATTTTCTGCTTCTGAGGGTTTTGGGGAAAGAGCGATGATGAGCACAACTTCCGTGCTCGTGAGCCAATGCACAAAATGCAATATTATATATGTAAGGCTGAACAAGGATGGCTCAGGTTCTTTTATTTGCTAAGGCAATATTTTTAAATATCATAATTACAAATTCCTAACACTTAGCATTTTAACCAAATTGTATTTTATTAAAGAGAGAAATTGTGCAATATTTCATGACAGTAGAGTTCCTCCACCTTTATGCTTATTTTGACTGGGGCTACCCCCATACATTAATAACACTGGATACGACGATCCAGAAAAATTCAATTCCCAGGCTAGGTGAGCTGACCTGGTTTTCATACCACCCACAAAGGTTTTTTGAAATAGAACTATCTCTAGTAAAGTTCCTATGTCCGTCTTTGACCATAGGCAAGGTTGTTTAAAATAGTTTAGACTCTGCAGAGGTTGTACACTTTGCCTACAAGAAATATCTGTCTTGATATGTACCCATGTTTCCGTAGACATGTGAATGAAGGGGAGATCATAACAAGGCTTTTACAATGCATCCCTCAGTATTAGTTACACTCGCTAAGGTTTCGTCTGCGAAGGGTTACGTCTGTATCAATCTGTTAACCCTTACTCAGACCCCCTCTTGCGCCATCGAAACGACTTACGTCGTGCACCCCGACTGATGAACCCTAAGGTTTGATTTGTTGGCCCGATCATTCGATGAGAACGATAAGTTCGGTAGTCGTCGCTCAACTCTCACGATCCTGGCTACGAACACGCAAGGCTCGAAACCACGCAATCGCTGAACTGCTTGACAAGTCGTTATCAACTGTGCACGAATACTCGGATGACCTGATCACGAAGATCAATTCCTGCATACACCAAAGAAGCACGCAAGAACAAGGTAAAACGCAATCTCATGTATTGCAAATAGGATTGAAATATTTGATAAAGTTGGGATTCCGAAGCGGTATTCAGGGTTGGTCTAGTCGACACAAGCCAATACACGAAGTTGCAATGTAGCTAACTTTTAACTAAACGAAATCCAAGGAAACTAGAGGGGTGCGTCCTCCTTAAATAGGGAATGAGGAGCCACAAATCTAAAATAAATAGAGGGGTGGGACTAAAGGCATGAATTACTATTCATATGAACAGTAATCACACCCCCAGGTGGGCCGGCGGCATATGGGCCAATTCCGGTACGATTACAAGGCCCAAATCGGCCTAAATTGGTAACATAGCACCTTCTTTTGATGATTACGAAGTCTACATAAGGAATTTGGAGGTGAGGCTAGATCTGTTGGAAATATATCGTTGTTAGCTTTCCAACAAGCCCAAGAACACCCGAATCGGACTCCATTTGCAAAAGTTATATCTGTTTTAAGTTGGTGCTGTCAGGCTGATTCCGTAGGCCGAACTGGATTTCAGAACGGGTCCAGCTCGAACTGCTCGCTTGTCTTGGACCAAAAGTGACATGGTGTTTCACATATATATATTTCATCATTAGGTAGCATTATATAGTTCATATAATATAAAGACACTCCTAAAAACAAGCTCACCTGATAATTTAAGTGAAGCGTACGAGCTCCTCTACTTGGAACAACAAGCATAACAAATATGGTTGTATCCATAGGGGTCATGTCTTCATCACCGACTCCCTTTGCCACGAAGGCTTCCCGACGTCGCGGGTCATCTACCTGATGCAATTCGTACTGGTGGCCAGGTTGTACTTTACAGACTTGTGATTGCACTTGTTTTACACGGGAGATCATGACAAGATTAAGTCCTTAGAGTTATCTGGGCGGTTCATTCCGCATACCAACCACATATTAACATTCCTTGGGCTACATTAGCACCCACCATAATATCATCCATCCTACCTTCCGCCCAGATGGTAAAAGCAGTTTAGGGTTTTGAGGAGCAAAAATACATTAACTCAGTCAACCCAGTCATTTACCCACAATGACGCCCAAAACCACATTTATGTTTAAAAGATGATGATTAGGACATTTAATGTCCCGATACTTAAGCAAGACTAACATGTTACTTAAGTACAACCTATACTAGTATTACCATATAGTTACTAGGGTGACAAGGAATAATGGGTTCAATTATCAATGGATGGCGTATTAATTAAGTAATCATCAAATGGGTATTTAACTAACGTAAGCTTTAACATACATTTGATTAAAGAATTAAAGTATGCAATTTTGATAATTTAAATAAATATAATTAGCATAAAATGTAGGCTCAAAATGATCAAAGTATTGACTCGCCTTGGTTAAAGGCAAGAGGGTCTTGGTATTCTTGTTCTTGATCAAGTTGGAGGTCTTCCGCGCCTTCGAATTCTAATCGGACGAATATACCGGGAAAAGGCACAACAAACAAAGAGAGCAAATAAATACCAAATCAATAATAAATAAACTTCAAATTAAACAAGACCAGTGCCATTACTAAGATCTTGAATTTAGAAAATTTTAGAAACAAGTTTCACAATTTTTGGAGTTAGAACGGAAGAGAACGAAGCTTCCGAAGTTTGAATTGGAATTAAATCGGGAAAAAGAAAACGGTTCACGGCACAATGCTTTGGTTCATAGCACAATGCATTGCCGGGTCTACGGGGTGTGCACCCGGTCCATGGGGGGCGACACTGTGCATGGGCCCCCTGTCACCGAGAGTGAGAGAGATAAAGGGAGGAGGAGAGAGAGACACGGGGGAGAGAGAAAGCCACGAGAGGAGGGGAGAAGGCAGAGGGCGGTGGTTGGAGGAGGCGCCGGTGCAGGGAAGGGCAAGGAGGCCGACGGAGGAGCGAAACGAGGCGTCCAGAAAGCGGTGGTTCCACTGGCGGCGGCGACGGCTGGCGGGGCGGAGGAGGGCCGAGGCGACCTAGCGGCGGCGACCAGAGGTAGGAGGGAAGGAGGCTCGGCGGGGAGGCCTTCCGCGGCAATGAGGGGAAATTGAGGGGTGGAGGAGGCTCCAGGTGGCGAGGGGAAGTTGGCGGCGTGGTCGGCCAGGACGGGGGCTCACTGGTGTGGCGAGTCGACAGCGAGGTGGCGCGGCGGGAGGAAATGGGCCGGCGGCGCTCGTCGGGTGGAGGAGGAGGAAGGAGGGTGGCAGAGCGATGGTGGGGCGAGGCAAGGAGGGTGCCGCCTTCTTATAGGCTGAGAGGGGAGGCCGGCGGGAGCGGGGGGAGGCGATGGGGAGCTTGGGCGGTGGAAGCCGCGGCGGCGGGCGTGGGAGGAGGAGAAAAGGGGAATGGTGTGCGGCGCAGTTCAGCCTTGGCGCGGGGCGACGACCGAGGCGAGCGCGTGGCACGAGGCAGGACGACGCAGCAGAGGGGGCGTCACGGTCGGCGTGCGGCGCGGCGAGCACGGGTCGCCTGTTGGGGAGCAGGGAGGAGACGGGGGCGGAACTACTGGGCCGAAGGGGGAGTGGGCCCCCAATCGAGGTGATTGAAGTTCAAGTTTTGAAATTGCGAAATCAAAACTCAATCTCTTCTTTGAATTTTGAGAATGTTACAGGGGTCAACTGTGGAGGGGATATGTCGGCGTCGACCTAATTGGCTAGGCTAGTTGGTATTTATGTTTTCTAATTTTCTTGATTAATCTTGGTACAATGCATAAATGGTGTATTGCATATTGATGTTGTAATCCCGGCTGTTGATGTCGTATTGCATATTTTCATAGACAATTAGACCGCAAATATCTAGATTATATTGTATTTTTTCGTAGTGATGAATTCGACAATTTGTTCGTAGATTTGCAATAATGGTGAAACGAACTTTGCACAACAATTTCACAAGCAATTCAAGTAATACTCCCTCAACCGACGAGAGAGCACACCTTAGTGGTATGTTTCATTTATTTGTTACTCACTGGAAGCATGTTTATTTATTTATGGATGATTATTTACAATTTAGTGAGATGCATTAATTATATTTCTCTCTTTTGTTGCTTTGCTTCTCTTCTATTCATGTATGAATTTATACCGCACATGAGTAAAAGACTATGTTTGTATCAATTTAACTTAGTCCTTTGAGTCTATCCTTCATTTTCATCCTAACTTCGCCACTGAATGTAGAAAGATGGTATAACCAGCATACTAACTTGATAAACTGCCCAAAAGCTCTCTTTTCTTTCTTGGGAGATGGAGCATACTAATTTACCTTTCAGTTTATCCCCGAGGTCTAAGGGCATGTACAATAGTACAGACAGCTGTTGTATATAACAACTCTATATGTCACCTATAGACAGCACTAAAGACAACTCATATAATGGGTTATGGTGATACAGTCGGCTACAGAATTGTAGACAACACACAATCTTTTAATACTTTGTTTGGTTCTGGTGATACAGTCGACTACATGATTATAGATAATACATTTATATCTCTTTATTTTTTTTATCTACATCAATTTAAATTCTAGATGATAAAAATTATAAACAGTTGATCTAAACCCATCCTACGGAACCTACTTGGTTTTCCTCTTAAAACACTGAGTGGGAGAAGTAGAATACTAAAAGCAGATTGACAGATCGGGTCTCTCTGGTTATGCAATCGCTTTCAGCCTTTTTCACGAGGTACATCGGCTCCAAGACTCCTACTCTGCAACTCACTGCTACACTCACCCCCAAGCTTTTGTTTCCAAGGATACCGTTTTGTGAAGTGTGAATGTATCTTGCACTTGTGATATACTCCTGCATGTATACATCAGCTATTTATTTGTACTAGAGGCTGAAGCATAATGTTATTTCCCTAAGGTACTTATTTGATAAAAATTCTCATAGGAGTACAATTTACCACAAATGGAATAGATTTGTGACAAATTTATTAATTAAGCATTACTAAACTATTTTCTTATAGAGGACTATAACATTATGTAGTGTCACTTTTTAGTCAATGGATTGCATACTACACCTGAGGTCCCATTTGGAACGTGGGCTTTTTTCTTTATTCTTGTGGTAATTGGATTGTTTCCTATGAAATTTCTTCAAAACTCTCAATGAATTCCCGCACTCCAGACAAGGCTTAAAAGTGTCAACTGCGATACAACATTGTTGTATCATAAACGATATCCACACTAAATAGATTAGATGAATACATCTAAAGCATGTTTAGAACACATGAATTTTCATAAGAAACAATTCATTTCTTGTAGGAGTTTGGGAAAAAATATCGTGTTCTAAATGAGCCTTACAAAGGATGAATTTACTTTGTTTTTTATTCGATCCCCAAGGTTTCTTAAAAGCATTATAGCTCATACGTGTCTACATTTGATCGGAACGGCAATAGACTATGCATCAAAATAGAATAAAAATGGTACCTAATGCATATATTATAGTCTAGACATCACAAAGGATAAAAGAAGAGTATCATAGAGCAACATCAGATGGGATACAAAAATCAGGAGATGAGCTAAATACGAATGCTAATGTGTTTATCCACTAAATAAGAGTAAGAGATACCAATATGCAAAATTAAGTAGAACCCTAACATGAGCCTACCAATTCCCCCCCTAGCGGGACCCACCAAGTAGATGGGCCTAAAAGAATTATGAGGACGGCCGTGGATTCTTCCTGTAAGAATTAATTATTAAGACCCGATAACTGTGGATAGAACTTAAAGAGCAATAATGCGACAAGGCACGGACAGAGGTTCAGGAAACTCACCAGCTGCATGTCGGGACCCAAATATGCAAATCTGGACCCTCTGTGTATTCTGCACTAGTCCAGGATCACGCTAATGCACACAGTGTCAACATTGATGAAATATCACATCCATACAACGAATATAAGAATAAACGAGTACTTTAAATAACAAATAACTTTTGGGACCTTATGGTCGAGTTTTACATTTATTAAGCCATGCAAGGCTGACAATAAAGAAATAAAGCTGCAATGAAACGAAATAAACTCGGTGGCTCCCATCAATTTACCACAGCAACCGATGGGATCAAGACCCTAACGTTCAACCTTCGTAGAACTCTTCTTCAAAAGCGGTGACGACTCCCCACTTCGTTGATTTGTTTAGCAAGAGTGAGTACACACCGTACTGCAAGTCATACCACGAATGCATTTATACATGATGGCTTATTCCAAAGGAATGGCTTCGTGGTTATTTTGCGAAATGCAACATTTGCAATTGAATACAAATAATAGATTGAAAGCGTAATTCAAAACAAATAGACAATAATAAGTTAACAATTGATTTCACAAAGGACACACAGTCTAATCAAGTTCTTTCACACAAATGAACAAGTTATCTCACACACCGACCCTTCCCAATTGTTTTATGAAAATCTACCCTCGTGTGAAATTCCGAGCATGTCCATAACCGAGGACGCGGCTATTCGAATAGATTGGTTTAAACACTCTGCAGAGGTTGTACACTTTACCCACACGATGAAACCAACCGGATCAGAGTTGATCACAACAAAACCTTTCAGAGACTTCATCTCAAACAATGACACTCCTGGTGTGCTTTACTGCAGTCCAATTTGTACACACAGCCCTTGGAACGACACACACCATTGGACGGGGATGCAATGACTGCGAGTCCGCGATGTGACATATCACACCTCCAAATTTCATCACACGCCTTAAATACAACCCGAGTTGTCAATGTCAAGACTCCATAACTTACTAAGTTAGGCCCGGCCCATACTAGGCATGTGGTCGCATGAAAGGCCCAGTTCAATGGCGCACAAAGTTAAGTCCTTAATTGACCAAGGCAAGACTTCCGATTTTAACCCAAATCACAAAGTTTAATAAGCACACAGCTCCACCATTCACAGAATCCACCACTTGCCTCGGTCTAAATCTTTTCCCACCTGTTGATTAAGTGCAACACATGCCATCAACGAGTAATAGCACACAAGACACACAGATTCATCACACGGTTCCATAATCACTTAGTCAAGTTTATAATTGCAACTCTCATGGAATGATGACTCGTGGCATGGCTAAGCGATCTAATCGTATCTAACCAACCCACGTTGGTGCTACGATAATACCAACTAATAGTGAACCAACCTAGGGTGACAAAAGATCATGACATACAATAGACAAGGTGGCATAACAATTTGGATTAATAACTACACCCAAAAGCATTTAAATAAATACTTGAAAATAGAATGCAATACATTGAAACAAAGTATTTTGAAAACTGGGTTCAAAATGATCAAAGGTATAACTTGCCTTGGAATAGATCTAGATATTGGTCTTGGTCTTGAGGTGCTCCTTCTTCTGCAAAATTCCCCGAAGTATCGACGTCTACTCGCAAACGAGACAAAAGAAACAAAACAAATAAATAACAGAGGCAAAACAAACTCCAAAAATCAAATAAAATTCATAAATAAATAGATCTAAATTTTATATGAATTTACAAATTTGAATGGGCTCAATCGGAGTTTGGATGCAAAAGATATGGGCTTTGGAAGATTGGAAAAATCAATTAAACCCTAAATTGGATTTTCTCGAATTTCCCGAATTAATTTTATAAAGGAAAATCGGATTATTGCGCAATGCTTGCGTCGGTACCGATAAAAGAAAATAATTAAAATCCGTCGACAGTGGGCCCCACTGTCGACCTCTCGCTCACGGTGGACCAAATCCACCGAGCCGAGGCGTAGTGGCGGTGGGATCGCGCCACATGGCGCTTGACGCGCACACGCAGCGAGCGACACGGAGGCGAGGCGCCGAGGTGGCGGTGATGTGGCAAAACCATGTCACCGGGGCAACAGCGCGCGGCGAGTGCCTCTGGATCGGCCGGCAACGGCGAACGGCGGTGAGTCGGCGGCGCGAGTGGCAAAATGGATAGCCGAGGTGTGGGCATTCTTTGGTGGAGGCGGCGAGACCCGGCGGCGACGGCTTCTGCGTGATGGCGAAGGAGCGGTGGCGGTGACGGGAGGCTTTGTCGGACGAGTCGGCAGAGGGAAGGCACCGAGGGCGACGGTGAGCAAGACCAAAACGCCGGGGCTATTGCGATCCCAAATGTGGCGATTCTTGCGGCCAGAAGGAGCTCGATGACAGCAGAAGGCGGCGGCGACTAAGTTCTGGCCGCAGCGGTCTTCGAACAATCTTGTCATGCGAGGAGACCGAGGAGGCGGCGCCTTAGGGTTTTAGTGGAGAACGGAGGGGCGAAGGGTCAGTGCAAGGCTTGGGCCTTAAATAGCCGAGGCGGGCGAATCCACGGAGAAAACGGCGGCGGTTGCTTGACGCTTGAGGAGCTCGGACTCAGAGTCGGGTTGAAGACGATGCCGGCGTGGTCGCAGGCGGGCGAGATCGTGCAATGACGATCCAATGGCGAGGAAAGGCGGCGTTGTCTTCGCGAGTGTGGCGAGAGAGCGCACGATCTGGATCCAAGGGTCAAGCGAAGGAGGCGGCGGCGCATGAAGTCGCGATCACGCGAAGGGACACGCGGAGATCCAGTGGGGCAAGGCGGGAATGGGTGCGGAGTGGGCGAGGCGAGGAATAGTCTTTGGCTTCTTGCCCGATCTTGTTCAAGGATTTAAAATAGGTTTTTCTTTTAAATAAATCCAGAAAATGCAAATAGCAATTAGAAAATAGCAAATGACTTTGGAAAAATTCCAGAAAATTCTATAAAATATATCCAAGCATATAGAATCTAAATAAAATAGTTTTGACAATTGTTGATGTTGGGATTAAGCACATTAAATCAATTTGTTCTAAAAGTCCATATTAAGCTTTTTAATTTAATATTCAAATAAATCCAAATGATGAATTTTCTTGCTACCATTATTTAAAAGATTTTTAAAGCTCTGAAATTTGGGATGTTACACTGCACCTGCTGCCTTTATTTAAACAGCCTGCCTTATCCTCCACGGCCTGGGCCCGATTTGAAAATACGTTCGTGTTAGATATACCAGAGTGTCCAATGTGGATTTTTTGTGTGCTGGTTTCGGAGAGGTTCAAGAGGTTAGCGATTATGATTATAATTACGGAGTTGCGATCTATTGATGTGTAAAGAGGTTGTTATGATCGTCAATACGCGCGAAGACATGAGGAGAATGAATTGATGAGTGTTGAAAGCGGGAGATGAATCATGAGGAGATCAAAACTACGAGAAATGCTGAGGAAGAAACTGTGCGAAAAGCTGCGGAGAAGAGTACCGTGACCATGGATGGGGGAAGTGGAGAATCTTCTTTGATCACAAAAGGTGAGATGAGAGGTGAGATGAGAGGTATATTGTAGGACCTTATCGCGATAGATTTGATAGATCCTATAGCTGAAACGAGATCATTAGAGTTGAAGCTGGAATTGATGTTAAATGATATGAAGCTAGAAGGAAGCAGGAATTACCCAAGTTAGTCCAAGAGGGCTCAGTTAATTCTGAAGACGAATGGAGTAGATGACTATCTGCAGGAGGCCTGTGTCGAGCCTGCATGCAAGGGGAGTACTAATTGTAGGGTGTGGAACACCACCAACTCTGTAGTAGTGGTATGGTTGTTGACTTCGATGCCCCCGTCCATTACTAGGATGATAGAGGCGATCCTAAGAGCAACGGTGATGTGGAAGATGCCGGGGAACATGTACTCCGGGGCTGGCAATGTGACGATGATGGCGGAGATTCAGGGTAAGGTAGATACCCTAAAACAGGGGAAGGAGAACGTTCAAGAATATACCAGTGAGCTACAACAGTTGTGGGTAGATTTGGATCAATATGATCCACTGCAGCTAATGTGTGTTAGTGATATTGAGTTTGGTAAGACATAACTGCAACGCAGGAGGGTCACTCACTTCTTGTATGGTTTGAACCTTGAGTTTGAGAGTAGGAGGGTTTCAATATGTCATCAGGTGTTTTGCCATCTATGGAGGATGCTATTTCAGCTATGGTTGTCTAGGAAACTCGACAAAGAGTGACGATAAGTAGCAACCCTATAAGATCAGTTTACGCCATAACTGATGACAGAGAGTGTTACAACTGTAAGCAAACAGGACACCTGAGTTGTACGTGTCCTCTCTCATGAACTGGAGGTCGCGGGAGTGATTGAATTTGCCGTGATGCGAGATGCAGCAACTCGAACTTTGCAAGGAGAACCGAGTGTTATAAGTGTGGGACATCTCGCCCTAGTAGAGGTGGTGGTGGGAATAATCGATCTGCTGAAGGAGGTCAAGGTGGAGTTAGAGGAAGAGGTGACCCTAAGGCAATGCAGCCATAACAGAGGAGAAGACAATACAATCAGAGAGGTGGTAAAAGGGGTGAAGAGGATTGAGACTGGAGTTGAGTGTAATGTGCTATGGTAGAGGTAGAGATGGTGGAGGCCGAGACTGGGGGAGTGTGGGCAAAGTGGTGGAGACCGGGGGTGGCTGGGGGCATTAGGTAGAGAAAGATAAGGTTGAGGTCGGGCAGCTAGTAGATGGTGGAGATAGATTTCGTAACGTCTCTGGTAGTATTGGTGGTTAGCAACTTTTGATTTTTGTGATGATATTAGTTATAGAGTCGATGGTAGGTTTATTATATTCTAGTAATGATATTGTAATATGTAACAAGATGGATATGATTGTTATCTCATGCCCATCTTGAGAGGGTGTGTTAGAGATGTTAGATTTAAGTAAGAGTCTAAGTCATGTGCGAGTTAGACTCAAGTCGTGTACAAGTCAAACTGTAATATTTCCAAAATACTACGGCTCGAATCTGATCTTATTCGCTGTCAATACGAACATATTCATCCTCTCATTGTCCTTCATTTCCATAGCCTTTTACACGTTCGTTGGACAAAGGCTTGAAAACAAAGCCTTGACTCTCAGCGTCTCTGGGAGCTTGACTGGCTTCACATTCCTTCCGCTGCCACCATCACCGCCAGTCTCTCCGCTTCTGCCGCTCCGTCTACCAACTCTTTCCAGCAGTGGCACCACCGTCTTTGTCATCTGTGTGGATCTCGTCTGTCATCCTTAGTTCGTCGTGGTCTTTTGGGGTCTGTCTCAGGAGACGTATCTTTAGATTGTCAAGGCTGTAAGTTAGGAAAACAAATTCAGCTTCCCTATTCTCATATTGAGTCAGTATCTCAGCGTCCTTTTGATCTTGTTCATTCAGATGTTTGGGTCCGACTCCCTTCCTTTTGAAAGGGGGCCATCGATATTATATCATTTTTATAGATGACTTCTCTCGTCACACTTGGATATACTTTATGTCTTCTCGTAGTGAGGCTTTGTCTATCTATAAACAATTTGCCACTATGCTTCGCACACAGTTCTCTACTCTTATTCGAGTCTTCCGTGCTGACTCTGCTGGAGAGTACCTCTCTCGTTACCTGCGCAGCTTCCTTGCTGAGCAGGGCACTCTCACTCAGTTCTCTTGTCCTGGTGCTCATGCTCAGAATGGTGTCGCTAAGCGCAAGTATCGTCACCTCTTGAGACGGCTCGTACACTGATGATTGCCACCTCTATTCCACCTCACTTTTGGGCCGAGCCTGTTTCCACTGCCACCTATCTCGTCAACATCCAGCCCTCTTCTGCTCTTCAGGGTGAGATCCCGGTTGAGCGTCTATGTGATCTTTCTCCGGACTACTCTGCCATTCGTCTGTTTGGTTGCGTTTGCTACGTTCTCCTTGCACCTCGATAACACACCAAACTGACTGCTCAGTCTGTTGAGTGTGTTTTTATGGGATACAATGCCGGGCACAAGGGCTATCGGTACTGGGATCCTGTTGGTCGACGGATGCAGATTTCTCGGGATGTGACTTTTGATGAGTCTCGTCCCTTCTACCCACGTCCTGCCTCTCCTTCGGTTTCCTCTGTGGAGTCCCTGTCTTTTTTGACCTTTCCAAATACACCCATCTCTGTCTTGCCCTCGTCCACCCGTCCCACTGAGTCTCCGCATATACCTCCCGAGGCCTCTCCGCCGTTGTCGCCGCCTGTCTCGTCGCTCATCGTTCATCTCCAGCCCTCTGATGGCGAGCTTCTTTCTGATCCGACTCGTTATCTTCATCTTGTTGGGAGTCTTGTCTACCTTACTGTTACTCGTTCGGATATCACTTATCCAGTTCATGTTCTGAGTCAGTTCGTTTCTGCTTCCACTCAGGTCCACTACAGCCACCTTCTTCGAGTTCTGCGATACCTTCGCGGGATTATCTCTCGCCGTCTCTTCTTTCCACGCTCCAGCTCGTTACAGCTTCAGGCTTATTCAGATGCTACTTGGGCCAGCGATCCCTCTGATCGCCGGTCTATCTTTGCTTACTGTGTTTTTCTTGGTAGTTCTCTCATTGCCTGGAAGACGAAGAAACAGACTGCAGTGTCCCGTTCGAGTGCAAAGGCTGAGTTGCGAGCTATGGCTCTCTTGACAGCGGAGATTACTTGGCTACGGTGGTTACTTGAGGATTTTGGTGTTTCTGTCACTACACCGACTCCTCTCTTGTCAGACAGTACATGTGCTATCAGTATTGCCCGTGATCATGTGAAGCATGAGCTCACCAAGCATATTGGTGTTGATGCTTCTTTCATGAGGTCTTGTGTGCATGATCAGGTGATTGCTCTTCAGTATGTGCCTTCCGAGCTTCAGATAACGAATTTCTTCACGAAGGTCTAGACTCGAGCACAGCACGGCTTCTACATCTCCAAACTCAGTGTTGTTGATCCACCATGAGTTTGAGGGGGGGTGTTAGATATATATATGTTAGAATAGGATTCTAGATATTATTTAGTTTTCTTATCTGTAATCTGTACTTGTATATATATATAGACCCTTTGACCTTATAATAATATAAGTTGCTATTTCTAACAAAAATCACATCTCGAAGATCATAAAAAGTAAAAAAAGAATGGAGTGAGTAACATTACGAAGTACTGTTTGCCGATACATTTTCAAGTATCCTCAAGTATGGGCGTTGCTGATTAACACTGACAAGCTTGTCATGCTTTCGTAATAAAACAGCATTGCGCTTTTAATGCTGTAGTATGCCGTCCTCCGATTTAGGATGGCTGAGGAGTTTTAGATCCGTAGCATGGTGCAATGTTCTGGTTCTATATGTGAAGTTATTTTTTCTGAACCATGACTACAAGTAAAGCAGACAGATCTACAAGTAAAGCAGACAGATCAGCGTGATTGTGCTGCCTTTGGGGGAGATAAACTAGAAAAGAACAACTCTACAGCTTGGATTGAAGTCGAGAAGTCCTCAACTAGACGGAGAGCCGGAGACTGACATCTCCCACCACCACCCACGAACTGCTTGCACGGCGGAGGCAGTTTGAGTTCGCCACAAAAACCCCGGCCCCAACACACACACACACACACACACACACCCACCACCACCATTCTTTCATCCCCTGCCCCAGCTCGAGCTGCTGCTCTGGGCCCGCCGGACATGTCGCGCCTGGTGATCGCCGGGCGCCACTCGTGCTCGGTGTTGGAGCAGATCATCAGAGACCGTGCCCGCTCGGGAAACCTCCGCCCCGAGGACGCACTCCACCTGTTCGACGAATTGCTCCCGCAGGCCAGGCCTGCCTCGGTCTACGCCTTCAACCAGCTCCTCACTGCCGTCTGCCGCGCCCCGGCCTCCTGCTCCGTGCGCGATGGCCCCGCGCTCGCCGTTTCCCTCTTCAACCGCATGGCCCGAGCCGGCACCATGGTGGTGGCTCCCAACATATGCACCTACAGCGTCCTCATCGGCTGCTGCTGCCGCGTGGGCCGCTTGGACCTCGGTTTTGCAGCGTTCGGCCATATCCTTAAGACGGGATGGAAGGTGGATGCCATCGCCTTCAATCAACTGCTCAAGGGTCTCTGTGCCCAGAAGAAGGTGGGCGAGGCCATGGACATAGTGGTCCGCGGAATGCCTGAGCTCGGCTGCGCGCCCGATGTCTTTTCCTATAGTACTCTTCTCAAGGGGCTCTGCGATGAGAAGAGGAGCCAAGAAGCTCTCCAGCTGCTCCACATGATGGCTGATGATGGAGGCAGCTGCCCACTAAATGTGGTGTCGTACAACACGGTCATTGATGGTTTCGTTAAAGAAGGTGAGTTGGACAAGGCTAACAGCCTATTTCGTGAAATGCTGGATAGAGGGATTTGTCCAAATGTTGTTACTTGCAACTCGATCATTTCTGGACTGTGCAAGGCTCAAGCAACGGACAAGGCCGAGGAGGTCCTTCAACAGATGTTTGATAGAGGTGTTCTGCCGAATAATACCACATATAATAGTCTGCTCCATGGATATTGCTCTTCAGGACAGTGGAAAGAGGCGGTTAGAATTTTAAAGAGAATGTGCAGTGATGGTCCTGCACCAGACATTGTTACTTATAACTTGCTGATGGGCTATCTTTGCAAGAACGGTAGGTGTGCAGAAGCTAGAAAGATTTTTGATTCTCTGGTTGAGAAGGGCCAAAAACCCAATGTTACTACCTATTGTATTCTGCTTCATGGGTACGCTACCAAAGGAACTCTTGTTGAAATGCATGATCTCATTGATTTGATGGTAGGAAATGGTATTCCACCTGACCATCATGTCTTCAACATACAGATATGTGCATACGCTAAACGTGAAATGGTAGATGAGGCAATGCTTGTATTTACCAAAATGAGGCAGCAAGGATTGAACCCTAATATAGTCAGCTATGGAACGGTAATAGATGCACTTTGCATGATGGGCAGAATGCATGACGCTATCTCCCAATTCAATCAGATGATTGATGAAGGATTTACTCCTAACATCATTGTTTTTACATCCCTAATTCATGGTTTTTGTACATGTGGCCAATGGAAGAAGGCGGAGGAACTATTTTACGAAATGATGAATAGAGGCATCCATCCCAACACTGTGTTGTTCAATGCAATAATAGGCAACCTATGCAAAGAAAGAAGGGTTATGGAAGCCCAAAAGCTCTTTGACTTGATGGTACGTACAGGTGTAAATCCTGATGTTATTTCATATAATACACTAATAGATGGGTATCGCTTAGCTGGTAAGATGGATGAAGTGATGAAGTTACTTGACTCTATGGTCTTGGTTGGCTTGAAACCTGATGGTGTTACCTATAATACTTTGCTTGATGCCTACTGCAAAGATGGCAGAGTAGAGGATGCATTTAGTATATTCAGAGAAATGTTGAGCAAGGGGGTTAAGCCTGGAGTTACTACGTATAGCATAATACTGCAAGGGTTATTTCAGACTGGGAGGACTGCTGCTGCAAAGGAACTCTATCTCAGGGTGATCGACAGTGGAACACGGTTGGATATTATCACATACACAATAATTCTAGAAGGACTTTGTAAAAATAATTGTGTCAATGATGCATTCAGAATGTTTCAGAGCCTATGCTCTAAGGACTTTCAACTTGAGATTAGGACTTTCAATATTATGATTGGTGCCTTGCTTAAAGTTGGCAGAAAGGATGAAGCCATGGATTTGTTTGGTGTTATCTCAGCGCATGGTTTAGTGCCGGATGTTGTGACCTACAGCTTGATGATAGAAAATCTTATAAAAGAAGAATTGCTAGAAGAGTCCAACGATCTGTTTTTAGCCATGGAGAAAAGTGGCTGTGCTCCGGACTCCCGTATGCTAAATGCTATAGTTAGGAGATTATTGCAGCGTGGTGATGTAAGTAGGGCTGGGGCTTACCTATCCAAAATTGATGAAAACAACTTCTCCCTCGAAGCTTCTACTGCTTCCTTGCTAATATCTCTTTTCCCACGGGGAAAATACGAGCAGCATGGGAAGCCGCTCCCTGAAAAATACCATTTTCTCGGGGAAGCCAGCAATTGATGAATCATTTCCCAGCAATGGCTTCGTGCCTGATAATAACATCCTGGAGGTAAGCAAAATGTAAATATCTTTGTATCGATCTACTTGTCCTTTTTTTGTATGCTTGGGCATAATTTCTTGCAGTAATATTGTGCTGGAGTTGTAGAGAAGCTATTAATATGTTACAGTTTATTTTCTCATGTTGTCTAACAGTAAATTTATGATATTCCAATGGGCTGAAGGTGGTTACCTGACCCAATTCAAGGAGTATTTCACCAAAGGATGTACATTTGAAGATGATGACTTTATTGTGAAAGGTTAGGTATGTATTAGTATTCTCAGAGGGGAATCACAAATTGTTTGTCATCTGCCGAGATGAATCACATATGTTACTAGAGCCTTGTATTTTTATCTTTTTTCCTGCTAATATGTGCTTGACTATTTATGTTTTGCATGCATTTGGTTGATTCAACAGATTCCAGCAATGGTGGAAGAATCATTTGTTCTTTTTGATCAGTCACAAACTACAGATAGACATAACAGCCCATATCTGGAACAACTTTATGTAGTTAAATTTTCAAATTGACATCGGGACTTTTACTATTATGATTGATGCATTGCTTAAAGGTGGCAGAAAGGAAGATGCCATGAACTTGTTTCCTGCTATCTCGGCCAATGGTCTAGCAGCTTAGCGCCTAATGTTGTGACCTACAACTTAATGATAGAAAATCTTATAAAAGATGGATGGCTAGACAAGTCCGGCGATCTGTTTTTAGCCATGGAGAACAGTGGCTGTACTCCTACTCCCGTGTGCTCTAACTTCATATTTGGACTTTCAATAGTATGGTTGATGCGTTGCTTAAAGTTGGCAGAAAGGAAGAAGCCATGAATTTGATTGCTGCTATCTAGGCAAATGGTTTGGTCCCAAATGTTGTGACCTACAGCTCAATGATAGGAAACTTCATAGAAGAAGGGCTGCTAGAAGAGTCAGACGATCTGTTTTTAGCCATGGAAAAGAGTGGCTGTGCTCCGGACTCCTGCATGTTTAATGCTATGGTTATGCGAATATTGCGGTTAGGCATGTGAAGTTGCTCCCTGAAAAATATCATTTTCTTGTGGAAGCCAGCAATTGATGAATCGTTTCCCAGTATTGTTTTTGTGGCTGATAATAACAGCATGGCCATTTTCTCGACAAGCAAAGTGTAAATATCTTTGTATAAAAGTACTTGTCCTTTTTTCTATGCTTGGTTTATAATTTCTTGAAAATATATTATGTTCGAATTGCAGAGAATCAATTATTATCTTATAACTTATTATGTTTTCTAACTGTGAAGGTATTAAACTGTGATATTCCAATGGGTTGAAGAAGGTAATGTGACCCAATTGAGGCAGTATTATGCCAGAGGCTGTACATTTGAAGATGGTGATTTTATTGTGAAAGGTTAAATAGGCATTAGTATTTTCAAACAGGAATCAGAAATTCTGTGTCTTCTTTTGGGGTGAAGCATTAAGGTATTTGTTACTAGAGCCGTCTTTGTTTATCTTTTCTGCTAATAGTGAAAGGTTAAATATGCATTAGTATTCTCAAAGGGGAATCACAAATTCTGTGTCTTCTTTCGAGGTGAAGCATGAATGTATTTGTTATAGAGCCTTTTATGTTCATCTATTCTTTTTCCTGATAAAATTTGCTTGGCCATGTCTGTTTTGCAGGCATTTGGTTTTCTTTGAAAGATGGCACTAATGGTGCATGAATCCTTTAGTTTTTGAGTGGGCCGTCTTGGTCGTAGCCACTTCACACATTTGATCAAGAGGCTCTGTGCCAAGAAGAGGGTGCGTGAGTTGAAGCCATGAACCTGTTGCTCTGGAGAATGCCCAAGCTTGGCTGCATGTCACCTCACACAACGCTCCTCTCAAGGATGGTCAGATATGAAGGTAGCTGCCCCTCTCCCCGTCCCTCTCCAAACACACACAAACAACCTACGTGGTGTCTTACAGCACAGTTATCTACAGATGCTTCTTTAAGGAGGGTGAAGGTGGACGATACTGATGACCTGTTCTGCAGTTGCTCCCAGTAAATCTAAGTATTTTTATGTAATCCTGCAGCATTTGAAACATTTATCCAGCTATAAGAATTCTAATTTGGCATCTTGTACTTCCTACCAAAACAAGGATATTTTATTTCTATAGTAAGTTCAAATTGCATTATATAAAGACTATCTCCCCATCAGTTCTCTGTTTGCACAGATGAAAACTTTTTTACTAATAACTGTTGGTATTGCAGACAAGCCATGGTTATATTGCATTTGTGGGTCTTCTGTACCTGCTGTAAAAAAAATTACAAAAAAGTTAGCAGCTTGTTTTCTACTTATAATAGAAGGAAACCAGTTTTAAGTCCCATTTGCATGAAATTAAAGATCTGTTTTTTCTACTGATCACAGAAGGACAAGCTTTTAGTCTCACTTGCATGGAATTTAGATCTGATTTTTCTGAAGCTAGTTTTGGTTGTGCTTATTTTATACTAATCGTCTCTTGTTCCATTCCACCTGGGACTCATGCTTTGAAAACATTTCTATCGTTTGTACATTATAATTTGCTACATATTTACAGATGCAAACTAAGCAATTCTGTTACTATATGGTAGAAGAATGTCGGAAGTTGGATGTATCAACTTTCACTTTATTCTGATTTACGCTTCTTGAGATGATACCCAAGACATTTATGTTATGATCCTTTTTCGTGCATAATCTGCTGGGCTATCCGCATTCTATTGGTTAGTCTTGTCCAATTTTTGCTGACCAGGTTTTGACGTTGGTGGATAGCTATAATAATGTCTTGGTACCCATTGGAAATTGGTACTCCTTTCACTGGAATTATGTTTGAAAAATTTATTATCAGTCACTTTTTCTTATTTTCCATATAGATATGTGTATACTGCCTAACCCATTAACACAATATTTCTGGTTATTTTTTGGGTGATATTTTCTCATGAGTTAACTAATGTTGATAGGTGTGCCTATGGTGTCTGCGCTTCCTGCTTCTGGGACTAGTCGCGTTGTCTCTCCCAAGATCTTTTGCATCTATTACTGCCTGCATTAGACTATCATCCTTCATGGGTCATTCCGTCCTTAGGTTTAATTAGCCTTTATCTGTATTAATGGGCCAATATGCCCCCTTTTCGTGTTGATAATTTGATATTGCTAAAAGTGGCCTGGTAATTCACAGGAATTTTAACAGTTGAGTTTGATGAGGTCATTAGGAAGACCTGTTGAAGCATGAAGATTAGCAATTTGCTATGACCCTATGATGAACTAATCACTCATGCTTTTGAGCCTTTGAGGACGAACAGTAATACATCAGTGACGAACAGTAATAAATATATCAGTGATGACATACGCTGATATGCATTTCCCTGATGCCATTTTTTTACTCTTTTACCTGTACACTCTCATCATGGGGAGGAATCGTTTGTCAATTTCTTTCTCTTTTACCCTTTCCTTTCGTTTCATTTCATTTCATCCCTTTTTTCTTTACTCTTTTTTTTTTAGAATAAGGAATCGTTGGTTTTAATATAAGACAAGCCAATAAAACGACAAGAGGCAGAGATATTACCGCGTAGTAAAATAGACAAATAAATCATAATCACGTATTAGGTATTTCTCCGTACAAGCACTAGTATTTATAAGTTAAGGCCTTGTCTCTCATTTGAGTTTGATGAGGTCATTAGGAAGATCTGTTGAAGCCTGAAGATTAGCAATTTGCTATGACCCAACTAATCACTCATGCTTTTGAGCCTTTGAGGACGAACAGCAATACATCAGTGACGATGTTGGCTAAAGACGTATCATACGCTGATATACATTTCCCTGATGCCATTTTTTTACTCTTTTACCTCTACAGTCTCATCATGTGGAGGAATCGTTCATCAATCTCTCTCTTTTACCCTTCCCTTTCGTTTCATTTCATTTCATCCCTTTTTCTTTACTCTTTTTTGTAGAGTAAGGAATGGTTGGTTTTAATATAAGACAAGCCAATAAAACGACAAGAGCCAGAGATATTACCGCGTAGTAAAATAGACAAATTAATCATCATCACGCATTAGATATTTCTCCGTACAAGCACTAGTATTTATAAGTCAAGTCCTTGTGTCTCATTTGAATTCTTGAGCCCTTGTTGGAGACAAGCAAAAGCTTTGTCCAATAAAGAAAGAGTTTAGTACTAAAAGGGGAGCATGAAGAAGGGAAAATGGTCCAAGGAGGAGGATAATTTGATCAAAAACCACATTGAGAAATATGGCATTGGCCGTAGTTGGCAGGCACTGTCTAATACTTTAGGTTTGTTTTTTCACCCCTCACCATGCATACACATCGTTTTGATAAATTGATTTATTATCGTACTTCTATTTAAAAAAGAAAAGAAAATTGGGCACTAAAATATAATATCATTGTTTGTTTGACTTGCAAATGATCTATGTAGTTCCTTGAGAGTTGTTGTTCTCTACATTGGTTATCCTTCTGTTTAGACTTTAGATTAACATAAGTGCTACTAGATATGTAGCATTGTTTCACTTTCCATGAATGTCATTTACTGCAGAAATTACAAGTATGTGCAATTACTTGGCTAGTTGGCTTAAATGGTCTCATTAGTTAGTTTAATCTTAGTCACAGAAATAAATAGTTGGATTTGTTTCCTAGTATTCACACTATTTGATCGAGCATTCAAGCCCTGACAGAGTTACTTGGAAAGTTTCACTGTCAATTTTTGACAAGCAGTGTTCCTGTTAGAAGTTAAGACCGAAAAGATCTTCGTGTTGTTCTTTGACAGTAAATTCATATTTGACATGATCATGACAATGCACGCGTAATCTAAACCATCAGCCATCACTGTGGCTGAATTACTTTGCATCACTTCTGTGAAGTTTCTTGATGGATCGCAGGGCTGCAGCGGTGCGGCCGGAGTTGCCGTTCGCGGTGGCTGAACTACCTCCGTCCGGGGCTGAAGCACGGCAACTTCACGCCGGCTGAAGAGAAGATCATCTGCGAGATGTACAGCAAGAGGGGAAGCTGGTAAGTCTGTCTCACATGAACACATGTCCAGGAATCAAAATCCCGCCGGTTACCAATTCTGGCTGGAAAATTTCAAATTGAGATTTAAATTCAAAATCCCGACAGTTAGACCCCAAATTCAAATTTATTCAGACAAAATTCGACCAAGTTTTTCTCAGGATTTCCGGTTACCGGTCGGTAACGAGATGATAGCCTCCGAGCGGGATTTTGCCCTATACCCATTTCTTGATCCTTGCCCATGTCTACTGCCATTGACAAACTAGGCTGCTGCACATATGGCAGCTTCTTTCGCTTTTGCCCAACCAACGACACAAGCACTGATTCCCAATGCTGTTCTTCAGAAGTTAAATTAAATCAGAGCTAAATATTGCTTCCTTGATGAGTGCTTCTCCTTGTGCTTCGTTAATTTGACCCAGCAAGAACTGCGCTCTCTTACTGCTTTGATTGAATACATCGATTAAACTGCTGTTTTATTGCATTGAGATTTCAGTCAGATCAAATGTATTGTAACTTGATCTTGTACTAATGCAAATACATCAATCACTGCTTGCTCTTGTTCCATGATCACTGACATGCTGCGAACTTCACTTGGCATGTTGATCAATCAGCTGGTCTATCATTGCCGCGCAGCTCCCCGGGAGAACGGACCTCGCCATCAAGAATTACTGGAACAGCACGCTCAAGAAGAGGTTCCCCGCGGCGAGAGGCACCGCCGCCCGCCGCAGGCACCGCCCGGCTGCGAGCACGTCGTCCGACGCCGCGACGCCGGACCTTGCACTGGTCGTCTACAGCGAGGAGAGCACCACGACAGGATCGCCGAGCCATGCCGGCGTGGACAAGCCCGTCTTGACCGGCTCGCCGTCGGTGCAAGTGCAATCACCACCGGCCGGCGCCGGTGGCAATGCGCTGAACGAAGAGCCGATCGCGGCGGTTCCGATCAGTGGGCCGGTGAGGATTGAGCAGAAGCCGGCCGTGGCGAGCCTGCCTCTGGAGAAGACACCGCCACCGCCGCCGCCACCTGGTGAGCAAACCGGCGAGATGGACATCGCCTGCGCTCCCATGTTTCCGCCCCCTCTGGCGTTCATGGAGCCGGAGCTGGCCTGCATTACCGATTTCGACGACATTGATAGCTTCTTGCCGTGGTTTGATGACTGATCTGATAGTGTAGCATGCATGGTTGTTTAGAATCGTAGAATTGACAAAATCTGATTCAGGAGTAGCTGCAGGATTGCCATTTGCGTGTGCCGTTTTCTGACGTGTCTGTGTTAGTGTGTTACTGTGGAACACTGTCTGTTGTTTAGGGTTGGATATTGGTGTAATGTACTGTGTATTAGTGTGGCACGGCCACGGCCACGAGTGACTTGGGTTAGTCTGAAACCTGAAGACTTTCTGTTGATCTAATCATTTCCTTTTCTTTTGTTACCAGACATCGAACTAGTTTTCTTCAACCATGTTCATCTTTTCTGACAAAGTATTTGGGAGCTCAAAGCTTTTATGTCAGTGTCCGGTGTTCTTGTTCTGCTTTAATCTGTTTTTATATTGAATCGCGCATAGGCATAACTGCAAGTCTTGTGCAGTTATAGGAGTATATCTGTTTCCAATAGAAACCAAACTATTTCCAAATTCAATTCAGCAAGAAGTTTGCACATCCAACAAAACTTTTCTTGCATCCACAACAAACAATGAAAGAACTGGCGAGGGAGAAAAAGCAACAACTAGAAACTGTGCATGAACTCATCAAGCAACCAGGCCAAGCGTGGTCAAAACTCCCAGTTTCTGAACCATGGTGTGTAGCTCCCATCAGATTCAGGTACTGGAGTATCCGACTTCCTTCTTCTTGGACTGTGGAACGACGATTTTCGGAGCATCAACGTGCATTCGCAGGGAGTTGAACTCCAGAGTCAAGATGGGCCTAGATAACAAGACCAAAATACTTTGGTTTTGCGGATCCGATTCAGCTAATACTTCGGATCCTGTGCTGCCAATCTTGCCAGCCGAACCCTCTTGTGATTCGGCAGTTCTTGGACTCCAGATCCTAGCAGGCCTTACTGGGCGCACCCTGTACAAGAGAAGGCTTGGTTAGAAAGGCTATTACAAGGTGAAGACTAGGACAGAAATGGCGGATTTGCTCCAGTCGTTTACAACAAGATGATATATTCAGAAGATCATTTGTTCATACAATCTTATGGTAATGAAACAATGAGATAGAAATTAACGCTTCATTTTTGGCATGTTGATGGTGTACAATATAACCAATATAATAGTGTCTCAGAACGTCTAGAGGAGTTTTATTTAGGTATGTCATCACCTGCATTCTACTTGGCAAGAATACTTGAGAAGATCAGGATGGTCTAGTGTCTGGCCACTGAAATTCACAACGCAAGTGAGTCATGTTCAAGTTTTGCGCCATTTTAGAGTAAGGATATACAATTTTGAGGAGCATTCTTATGATTTCTCAAAAGAAAACTGCACATGGCTACTTAAGCATCTAATTTTGCTTTGTTTGCACAGATGTAGGGACTTTGGCAGTTTTCTTTTGGAAAAGCATGGAGGCCCTCCACTTTTGTTTTACCTAACCTGAAGCTTGGAAGTGACATTCTGATTGCTGGGCCCATCCACTTGTTGTGCTTATGTGATCCTGTTGCCACTTTGCATGATCAGAAAGTGAAATAAAGCATTGAATCAAGCTTTAGAAGTTCCATTTTTTAGAGAAAATGATAAGGTTAGGAAGTTGTCATTCTGACGACATTTTGGAAGTCGACATGTATGACATTCATTGGTCGCCAGTGATGAAGTAAGACAAATGCCATTTGATGAATTTCAGTATGGATTAGGCAAACAAAAATAGCTTTATGTACCAACTCAATATAGCAAATTAAGATACAATATCATTTCTATTGAGCCTAAATGCCTTACTAATGCCGAAAAAATCAGACTTTTCCAAGTTCAGAATGTAACTGAAAACCTTGGGCAAGTTAACTGTAAAGGGCTAAGGCAAGTAATTAGACCTTTCAGTAAAATAGATCATACAAAATCGATGCATTAAGCAGATAAGAAGTTTCAAATTACCGGTAAGCGGCAGACTGATGTTGCACAAATGCCTTGTAGATAAGCCCTTGGTCTCTGAAATCTCTATCTCACGTCGTTTCTCTTGCTTGGAGATGGTTGAACCCGTTCGGAGCATGCTCAGGAAGCTGTTTGGTATCACCAACGGTTTATTTCTGAGTGCAGCAGCTTCATTCTATCTCATGTGAGCAAAGTTCATGTGATAGGTTAACAATCTCATATAGACAAAATATTTGTCAAGCCTACCAAATCATACAAGTGCTCTGAATACCCTGGAACATCTACAACGGTCATGCAGTCCTTTCTCAAGTACCTGTGAGAATGTTGCAACATGGCTTGGGAGGCCTACTTCCTACAAGAATGAGAATTGACTTCAATTAGGAAAAGAGTAGCAGTGTGGATTATCATAAAATTGCCAACAAATCAGAGAGGAATTCCGGTGGCACCTTGCGTCCGTGCCGGCAGGCTTCGACGCTGTTTACTAGCACCCTGGCAGCCCACCTGTTAACAGGTTCAGACCAAAGCAGCAGAGAACACAACTATAAGCACTTTTTTTAAAATGAAACTATAAGTACTTTTGATCAAAGAATTAAAGAAAGATCACAGTCCTGTCAAGTACCAAGCAAGCCATCTTAGGCATCTTCGGTTATCGATTAATTAAAGCGGATTTCAGGAAAGTTAGCTTCTCAATTCGCTTTCATTACAAGAGCTGTGTGCAAAACCAACACCGTTCAGGTTCTACATTGCCACTGTGCTTCAGTGCTTGTCACATGTATATACTCCATCCCATTGAGTAATGGAAAAGAACACCCTTGTGAGTAAAACGTAAGCTCCTGCAGAGCAGCTCAACTCAGCAAGTTGGCCACACCATACGGAGCAAGTACAGCGCATCAATCGAGTAATTAATAGCCGCGGCAAAAGGGGAAGAACGCAAAGCCTGTGCTCAAGTACAATCAACTAATCAAGTAGGCGTTTTTTATTGCCTTGTGCAGGGACTCGAACCTGGCACAGGCAAGCTTTCAGTTTTTTCTAATGCAAGTTGTGCCTGTAGTACTGACGTCCCATAACCCCAAGCAGACAAGGCAAGCACAAGTGGGCTACAAGGGATTAAACTACGCCAAAGAGGCAATAAACAAGAGCGACTCACGCGCAAGAAGTCGGCGGGTTCCACACAATGCCGGCAATCACCACGAGCTGCAAAGAAAAGGAAACAGCATCAACAAACTCTTCAACCGGCCAATCAAGAAATGGAATGGATGGAGAGGTCAGCGGAGAAGAGAGATGGGATCATGGAGCACCTCGTCGAACTTGCCGGCGGGGCTGTCGTCGTAGCGCGCGAGGAACATGCCGCCGAGCGTGTACCCGAACGCCTCCACCAGCCGCAGCTCCTTGGGCACGAACGCCCGCGCCGTCGCCGCCTTCACCAAATGCAGCTGGCAGAATGCGCTGCAAACCGGAAACCGCACAAAGAAAAGAATCAATCACTCGCCCGCACTCTGCACACGGTCGATCAAGATTCAAGAGCGAGGAGCAAGAAAGGGATCTCGAGTTTCTTTGCCTGCCCCTGAACACCCAGGGAGGCCCATGCTGGTACCCTGCCGAAGTCCCCCCATCCTTGCCAGCCTCCATCTCCATGGACGGCATCTCAATGCACTGGCTCTGCAAGAATGCGAGAAGCCAATCCAAGCACTCTCAAGGCAGTGGCCTGGATTTATCATTAAATGTGAGGAAGGAGGGGGGGGCTGGTGATGGATTGGACGCAGAGGAAGCAAGGGGTGATGAATGATGATGCACCGACTGATGCTGGGATGCTGCAGGTTCAGGGTGTCATTATTTATTAAAACAAGCTGCGGTTGAAAGTGCTTCAAAAGAGGCATGGATGTGTGCGTGGGATCCCAAGCCTTATCCAGTGTGTACAGAGGGCACTAGTTTAGAGGGCGGGGGTGGGATTTTGCGGGTGATGTCATCAGTGCCACAGGCGTAGGAGGGATCCATGAGGGGCCCATCCCTACCTCTGCCTGATAGACTGATACCAGGGGTGTGGCTGGCTGTTTGCTGCTGCTGTTTTTGTGCATCGGGGTTTTATTAGTCAATGGTGACGAGAGCGAAGACGTGCGTGCAGGTGCAGGTCGGAAAGGGAGGAGACGACAGGGATGCTAGTTTTTTTTTTCTCTCTATTCATGCCGGGGTTACGGACCCCCCGTTTACCAGGATAGCACAGGGTGGTCAGGCCTTAGAGCAGATCTACGCAGCAGCACATACCCGGTACCAGTAGGGTGCTAGGGTAACAGAACTCATAATTTGCATTAAATAATTTTAAGGTAAACAGATAAAAGGTTAAATGAACATTTCGTTAACATAATACGCTACAATTCTAACAGCTTTATGAACGGACACATCTAGAGCTCCCAACCTTCCACTGAAAATTATCATCACAATCAAAAGATCAATTATGTATGATAGTGACATGTAAGATAGCTGAATGCAAAATGCTCTGTTTTCCTCAGGTCAATATCTAGCATTGGGAACATCATCAAGCAAGTTGGATCTACATTGAAACCACCTTTGGATAACTATGTTAGAATAGAAGTTATTTTGTATTTCTTTATCTATATATGGTATCATTGTCTGTTTATGGCATACTCCCTTGTACTCCAAATATATATTGCTCATTGGGTCTCTTGAATATACACACAGTATTCATAACATGGTATCAGAGCTAGGGCACTAACCTAGCTCTCACGCTCTTCCGCTGCCACGTCGTCGTCGAAAGCCGCCGCCGCACCTCTTCCGCCCAACGCCTCCCGAGCCCGATGTTGCCCGCTAACGCCGCCCTAACGTCGCCCGAGCTCGACGCCGCCCCGGCGCCTCTGCCATCGGTCCAGCCGCTGCCACCGTCGCCATTTCTCTTCCCCGGTCCACTGACCCGGTTTTGCCCGAGCGATTGGGGCCGCCGCCCACGCTCGTCCTTGCGATTGGTGGGGCCACCGCCTGCGCTCGTCGAAGCTGCTGTCGGATTCACACCTCTGTCCCCGGCCGCCGCCGCTCGGTAGGGGGAACCCTAAGTCCCCCTGTGTGCTCATCTAGGCTGTTCGTTTCTACGGCTGCACTGGGTTGTTCGGTTTAGTGTGAGCCGGAGCAGCTCGGGAAAAAAAGTAACAAAAATAGTATGTCGATCTAACCGTTGTGCCGTCCAACGTCGCCTGTTAGACTTTGTTGTCTTGGTCGCCGCGCCGTCCAGTGCCACCTACCAATAGCTTCCGTTCCATCAGCTGCGATCCCATTTATCGGGAACAAATCTTAATGGGACGAACTACAGGTTTTGATCGTCACTCATGAAGATCACATTCGATGGTCTCTGCCTCTGGAAATATGTTACTGGTGCCCGACCTTGTCCGTCGTCGCTAGTTCAGCCTTCTCCCAGATAGCCTACTTCTGCACCTCCTGCAGAAGATGAGGCCGCTAAGAAGGAGGCAAAGACCGCTATTGGTGCTGTTGATGTTGCTAATCAGGTCTTTCAGTATGCCATAGACGCTTTTGAGCACTGGTGTGTTGATAAGGCCCGTGTTCGAGTCATCCTGGTGGTCAGCGTCAACGACTCCATCTAGGCAGACATTGTTGATCTGTGTGCCACTCGTCAGATTTGGGAGCACTTGTGCGAGCAATATCAGTAGAGCATCGATGCTCAGTTCTTTTCAACATGAGTTGGAGACGCTTCGCTAGGAGGAGTCCTCTGTCAACAACTTCTTCTGAGCCCTGGTCAGTCTCTGGCGCCAACTGGACGAGTTGGCTTCTCTGTTCTGCGAGGAGTGTCATAAAGTGCAGAAGGCAGATCGTGATTGTCTTCTCCTTTATAACTTCATATGCCATCTTTGCCCAGAGTTTGAGCCTATTAGGGCTCAACTGCTGATCCGCTCACCACGACCGACAGTCACCGAGGCTCTTTCGACGCTTCGTGCCGAGGAGCTTCGCCGGGGGTTAGCAACATAGTTTGTTCCATCTGTGCTTGATACCACTTCTTCTTCGACTACACCAACAGATTCTACTTCGACTACAGTCCCTCCTTAGGTATATGTTTTTGCTCCTGTTTTTGCACCAACTGGGGTTCAGTGCAATTATTATAAGAACTTCAGGCATGACTATCAGCATTTTGCTGTGCGCAAAAAGCAGAACAAGACGCGTGGAGGTAGACGATCCAAGGGGGGCAGGGAGGCCCTAACTCCTCAACGGGAGGACATACTAGCACGTCAGGACCTTCTCAGCGAGGTGACTCTATTTAGCAGGTCTGTCAGGCTCTACTTCAGCAGCTCTCTCACAGCTCAGTAGGTTCAGCTAGTCTAGCTCAGACGTCTCCTCCAAGTACTTCTTAGGTTCTAGATTCTGGTATCTCTTTCCACATGACACTAGACTCCACATCTCTCACTTCGGTAGGACCTCCTATTTTTCCTATCTCTGTTCAAACAGCTGACGGTACTCCTCTCTCTGTCAACTGTCAGGGCACTCTTTTGTTCACTGACTTTTATGTTCCAACTGTTTTTCATGTTCACCAACTTACCATGCAGTTTCTCTCAGTGGGTCAGCTCACCGATCTTGGATGTAGGGTTGGTTTTAACTCTCACACCTGTTTCATCCAGGATCGACAGACAGAGACAGTACTTGGGACTGGCCGGCGCCATAGGGATTGTGTAGGATCGGATACAACAATTAGAGGAGGGTGAATGATTGTAGTGCCTTCTTTTCAAATTACCAAAGAGGATTTGCGTTGGATTCAACCAGCAACCGAATACAACATACTTGTACAAGATATCTCCTCGTTGTCGTGGTTGAAATTGCACTGATCAACTCTGTCAATCGATGCTATTTTCGACAATCGAATGAACAGTACAACACGGGATCGAAGAGGGTGAAGTCGACCTGGTCGAAGAAGATTCGATCACCTAGTCGGAAGGATTCGACTCTCAGATTTCTTCCATGCACTAACTTGAGAGAATCACGCACTTCAAGGAACAAGAACAAGTCGAAGACAATGAACAAGAATAAGTCGAACACAATGCCCAGAAGCGCAGCCGCGTGACGACTAATCTTTCTTGGAATAGATTTGATCTGTTATTACTGAATCATGTTCTGCGGCTACAAAGTGCTTTGATGGCACCCCTCAAACCCTAACACAAAAACACAAAAAACTTTCTCTGAAAGCCGTCACCAAAAGCCTCAAAAACCTCCACCTCCTCTTAACCTCTTTGGTCTTTTTTATATGCTAGAGCCCTAAGCCGTATCCTTATTAACACGAACACATAATCCCATCTCTTCTGAAAATCAAGCGACCCAAAACCCCTCAAATCATGGGTTTTTCAATATCTCTAAATCTTCTAGTTATGAACGTCTTCCATAACTCCTCACGCTGAATCCTCCAGGATTTCGCCTCCCGTAGCTTCTTCACGCATCATGCATCCCCTTGATCTCCATGTGCCCTAGCGTAAGCACGACCAGCTCATGACATCCACGACCACCTAAACCTTGGATTTCCCCATCCTAGTTCGGTCCTCCTCGTCATCGACCATGACCGTCTCTACGCCCAACTTGCACATGTAAAGATCAAAGAACATTTTCCTAGCATAAGTTCTCCAACTTGACCAATATCAGTTCACACGCGCATATCACACTCTCATTTATCAATAAACATGAATCAAATCATCCACGACCTTAAATTCTAGCTTTCATAAAAATAATTCGAGACCACTCTGTAAAATTGGTCTTACCGCTGTGTACACGCCGGTCATACCGCTGGCCGACCAGACACGAGTGCTCGAGGTACTCGAAGATTACAAGAATTGAAGCACTCGAATCCTACGACCACCGATCAGAGGCCTATGACCCCTAATCTCAAATCCTACGACTACCGAACATGAAGTCAACAACTACCGATCACAAAATACACACCTACTGAACACAAAATCTACGACTACAGATCACAAAGCCTACGACTACCGACCATCGAACATGCACTGTAGCTTTCGACCATCGACCAGTCACTGTAGCTTTCGACCATCGACCAGTCACTGTAACTTCGACCTTTGATCAATCACTGTAGCTTCCGACCATCGACTCCGACTGTCCTTCGTACTCGGTACACACCTCAATTTACGACTGAGTACATACTTAGTACTCGGAGCTACAACACTCAGAGCTCTATCACTCAGTACTCGGAGCTACAGTACTTGTAGATACAATACTTTGAGTCTAGTCGAAAGGGATCATCGAGTATTACTGTTTGGACCACCCGATACAAGGCATGATCCGACCAACCACACTAAAAATTCCAACAACCGAAACTTTCACAAACGCAAATGTCAATGCAACCCAACCGTCAATTATTCATCATCACACAATCTACGATCAGTCCACACGGTCTTTTACGATCAATCCACATGGTCTAATAATGTCCCCCTTGATTAATACATTGACAATATTTAAAAAAACTTAAGTTTAATTTTAAAAGAAACAAAACAAAGAAAGTATCAAAGCTACAAAGCAAGGAATTTTGACAAATCACAGTAGCAGTCGAAGCAGAAGTTGTAAAGCAACAGTAAAAAAACTCATCCTTAACACACAATCACGGCAGAAAAACTCCTCAACACAAGAGGAGTAGATTGAAGTAGATTGATTTCTCCAATTCCCCCCCTGACAATGTAATCATCAAGAACTTTAGAGAAGGAAAAATTCTCAAACAAGGAGTGAGGAGAGTAAAAATCAAGAAGCTTTGTAGATTATCCAAGTCACTGCGCATTGATTTAATAGATTGACCAAGCCATCTTTTTTAGTAGAGCTATTTAGATCATAAAAAGTCATCTACCATATAGCAATATCAAAACAAGTCTTTTAGAATGATTAAATAATTTAAATTATTGACAGACATCTCAATAATGACCAAACCGATTATAAAGAGCACAATGAGATATCACAAAGAAAAGTTAAAGCCTAAAAGTGAGGCAAACTTTGATACTGAAAGTTTAACAACTCGAATAATTTTGCATACTAGATCGCAAGATGAATCTAAAATACAGCATGAATGCTTTTTTAAATCTCACCTTAAGAGTATCGTCTATCAACTGTGATACTGAAAGCAGATTATAGCTCAACT
This sequence comes from Hsuehochloa calcarea, assembly GCA_036346395.1. Lineage (NCBI taxonomy): Eukaryota > Viridiplantae > Streptophyta > Magnoliopsida > Poales > Poaceae > Hsuehochloa > Hsuehochloa calcarea. The sequence continues at coordinate 9,566,011 of CM070611.1, read as the reverse complement.
TACTAACAAGAGCAACAGCTTTTAAAATGAATTTGTCGTTGACGCGCACAGTACCTCTTACAAGAATTTGTCCTTGAGCATTGTCCCCAAACGTGATCATCACATCACCGGTGGCACGAGTGAGCGGGGAGAACCATCGTGAGTCTCTGGTCATGTGGCGATAGCAACCGGAGTCAATGAACCATATGTTCTCATTCCGCTTGCGACGAGCCTACAAAGCATGAACAATAGTTGGTATCTTAGTACTAAGATTAGAGAATAAAGCTTTAGGTAAAAAGTACTGAGATACGACACAAACAGAAGCGACAACAGGCATACTATTTTTTTTTGATATTTTGGGTATTGCCGGTCAGACCACAGTTTACGTGTCGGTCAGACCGCTGGCCGGTATGACCGCGTGACAGACGTCGATCTTACCGGTCCAGTCGCAGAAACTCCTAAACCTGCTGAAAATTGTTTAGAGGGAGCAAAGCAATGATAAGGAGCTTAATCAAACTCTACTCAGGTACTAAAAATCTCCCTTAATCCATCTTTCTTTGCTTTTCAAAAGCAAAAAATGAACCAAATGACCATCTCTACCACGATGAGTGCATTTATACTTATCTTGATGAGAAGTCGTATCTAGTGCCTTTACAACACTCACTTTGGTAGATGGATCCTTTACAATACCAACCGATTTAAAAATAATTTATGTTGGTTCAGATTCTATTTCAAATTTACTTGGTTCAAAAAGTTTAACAACCATAGGATGATTATTCCTGGCATGCTCAACAAAATTAAATCCTAGACCTTGATGTTTAGCACTCACTTTTGACTTGTGTAGGATCATATTCAAATTTTTCTTGTCAAAGGAAAATCTCTCTAAAGTGTCCTTGAGATACTTATTTTCTTTAGCTAGAGTGAGACAAGTTGTGCATTTAACAGATTCATTCACAAGTTTCTTAGAAGCACTAGACCGAGCCAATCTTTCTTTTTCAGCAAAATCATTAAGTTATCTAGTCAAAACTTCTATTTCTATGGTAAGTTTAAGACAATTAGAGCAAGAAGATATCTCATGATAAAGCATCTATTGAATTATTTCCTGAGATGAATTTGGTCTAGCTTCTAGCAATCTACAATTAGAGCAAGTTTTAGTTTGAGCATTTGATATAGTTGACTCTAAACATATAGGTGAACTGAACTTGAGTTTTTCAATTTCACTATTTACAAATTTTAACTTTTCATCACAAGAGTCATGTGCCAACATTAAATCATCAAATTTTGCATTTACATTCCTAAGGTGAATCAAGTTTGATGTATTCATTGACCTAGAAGTCTCCAATTCAGAATGTAAAACTTGACAAGACTCACATAATTCTTTATTAGGATTAGAAGCTCCAAGTCTACTGATTTCAGAGGTAAAGCTTTCAACAAGACAATTATTTTCTTTCAGTTTCTTTTTTTGTCTTTTTTTGTTCCATAGCAAATGTAATCAAACCATCTTCAAGCTCATCTTATGATGGTCTAACCTCATCGGGATCACTGCCATCATCGTCGTCGTTGTCGTTTTTCGCTATGAAGCACATGCCCGTGAAGCTATCATTGTTCTTATTTTTACCTTTAGCATCATCTTTGTCATGGTAGTCGTCGTCGTAACTTCCATATTCCACATCACTCAGATCAAGATGCTCGATAGCAGAAATAACCTTTTCAACAAATTTCTTATGGAAATTGCCACCCTTGGTGTTGTTGTTCTTGAATGACTGACGACGATAATTCTTGTCTTCCTTGACAACCTTTCCTTGAGCTTGGGACACTCCATCTTAATGTGGTCTGGCTCGTCGCACTCATAGCACTTGATCGAATTTGACATGCCACCGCTTCCTCATCCTCATATTGTTGAGTGCCTTGTTTGCTCGTGAGGAGATCAACACCAAATTCTCCTCAGGGAGTTGTTCGAATTGTTCCTCTAAAAAGAAAACAAAGTAGACACAGAAAAATAACCCAACGAAGCAGTCTGCACGGAGTTAGTCACAAGTGCTAAAGATGAAGTTTATCAATCTTAGATGGCAAAGCTTCCATCTCAAAGGTTTTCAATCTAGAGAAAAGATCATCCATGGTTCAAGTATCTAATAGATAGTTTGATTGATAGTTGTGACAACTATCAACCACTCGGAACCTAAAGATCTCAAAATTTTAGTTGTATTATCTTCATTAGTAGGAATAACATTGGCACCGCGTAAATTACTCAATAGTTTTTCAAACCAAATAAAAAGATCATCAATAGCTTCACCAGGCTTTATAGCAAAATTAGAATATTCTTTTTGATAAAGATTATTACATACTTTCTTAATTTTAGTGGTTCCTTCATGATAATCGTAAAGAGTTTCCATATTAAGTGGGCAGAATTAATGAGCTACACAATCAAATTATTTGCGAGAAATTTCTTGAAACAACAAGTTACGAGCTTAAGCGTTTGAATCAACATCTGTTTTTTTAGATAGTAACAGTAACCGGAACCTCATATGGTCTAGCAACCTTATTCCAAACATCAATACCTTGAGCCTCAATATAAGCTTGCATACGACACTTCCAGAAAGCAAAATTAGTACCATCTAGCTTGGAGGGACGATTCAAATACCTCTCTGATGCCATAGCAACCTGCCCTGATACCACTTGTAGGATGGGATACGATAATCAGTGGGGGTGAATGATTGTAGTGCATTCTTTTCTAATTACCGAAGATGTCATAATCTGGATTTTTCAATAGAAAAATAATTTGGATAATTCCAGAAATTCTAATTTTGATATTTTCTTAGGTTTAGAACTTCTGAAGGTCATATCTTCTTCATCTGAACTCCGATTGAGCACATTCAAATTTCTAAATTCATCTAAATTCGAGCTCTATTTTTTTTATGAATTTTTATTTAATTTTTGGAGTTTATTTTCCTCTCTGTTTTTATTTATTTACTTCGTTTGCGAGTAGACGTTGATACTTCAGGGAATTTCGAGGAAGAAGGAGTTCACCAAGACAAAACCAGTGCCAAGATCTATTCCAAGGCAAATTATACCTTTGATCATGTTGAACCCAGCTTTCAAAACTACTTTGATTCAAAGTACTACATTCTACTTTAAGTATTTATTTCAATACTTTTGGGCGTAGTTATTAATCCTAATTGCTTTTATCCACGTTGCTTATTGTAATGCCATGATCTTTTGTCACCCTAACTTGGTTAATTATTAGTTGGTATCATCATAGCACCAACGTGGGTTGGTTAGACGAATAGTATTTCTTAGTCATGCAACGAGTCACACATATCATTTAAGTTGTAACTATAAATTTGACTAAGTAACTATGGAACTTTGTGTAAAATTATATATGCTATGTGTTATTACTTTATGATAGCATGTGTTGCACTTAACCAACAGGGTGGAAAAGGATTTGGACTGAGGCAAGTGGTGGATACTAAGTGATATGGTGGAACTTTGTGAATGAGAATAATAATCTTTGTGGTATAGTTAGAAATTGGAAGTCTTGCCTTGGTCAATTAAGGACTTAACTTTATACGCCATTGAACTAGGCCTTTCGTACAACCACATGTCTGATGGGATATGCCTAACTTACTAAGTTATGGAGTCTTGACATTGACTACTCAGGCAGTAGGTTAGGCTAGGTGTTAGGATGAAGGTATGTTTCAGTCTCAGTGGAGACTCACATCGCGGGATGATTCACCGCTTCCCTGTTCAACGGTGTGTGATAGGCTAATTTCCTCAGTGGGCGTTAACTACTGTCAGTAATACACATCGGGAGTGTCATACTTGAGATGAAGTTTCTGACAGGTTTTGTTATGTTTAGTGCTAGCTACACTGATTGAATCGTGTGGGTAAAGTGTACAATCTCTGCAGAGTGTTAAACAATCTATTCGAATAACCGCGTCCACGGTCATGTATATGCTCGGGGATTTCATACGAGAGTTAGATTTTTAGAAAAAAAAATATTTGGGATGTGATAGCTGTGTGATCTAAGTCATATGGCTATGTGAAATAATTTGATTAAGCTTTGTATCTTTGTGAAAATAACTATTAAATTATTACTATTTATTTGTTTTAAATATATTTTTAATCTACTATTTGTATTCAATTGCAAATGTTGCTTTATGCAAAATAACCACAGAAGTCATTCCTTTGGAATAACCCATCATCTTTAAATTACATTATGTGGTGTGACTTGTGAGTACGCTTGTGCACTCATGCTTGCTATAATCAATCAACAGAAGTGGAAGAGTCTTCGCCTGCCTTCGAGGAGGAGTTATATGAAGGTGCTGATCGTTAGGTCTTGATCCCAGTGGTTGCCTGTGGTGAATTGATGGGATTCTGCTGGAGTTTATTTTGTTCCGCTGCTTATTTATTTATTGTCAACCCTGCGAAGCTTGATAAGTGTAAACTCGACCTTAAAGTCAAAACCCTTATTTGTTATTCAAACTAATCGTTTATGCTATTATTCGTCTTGTGTTGATCGATATTCATCTATGTTGATATTGTGTGCACTAACGTGATCCTGAACTAGTACATAATACACAAAGAATCTGTAATTACAATTTTTGATCCCGACAATGTACCACTGATTCTAAGTTATTGTAAATCAAACCAAATACCTATAACATAGACAAAGACAAGCAGATATTAGATACCTTCGTGCTTCATCACTATAAGTAACAAAATATTTGTCATTCCATTTTGAGGAATGCCTATTTATATCTGACCTTTCACAATGATGTCATCATCTTTAAAGGTACATCCTCTGGTGAAATATTCCTTGAACTGAGTCGTTTGGCTTTCTTTCATCCTATTGGAGTATTATACAAACTTCAATATTACAAAAAAAAAGAGAGAAGATAAACACTGTAAGATAATAATCGTTTCTCCGCAATTCCAACACAATACGGCATCAAGAACTTGCCAGAACCTTCGTACATGGCAATTCACTCTTTAGAGGCCTTCATTAACTAATCAGATCATTGGTGGAGTCAAGAAGACAATGGTATTTTTCAGGGAGAAGCTTCAATTGATGACAATATCAGCAAGGAAGCTGTTGAAGTTTCATCAGAGAATCCCTTCTCGTCAATTTTAGAGAGGTAGGAACCTGCCTTGTGTACCTTTCCTTTGCGAAGTAAGCTTCTAACTATAGCATTCAGCATAGGGGAGTTGGCACCGCAGCCATTCATCTCCATAGATAGAAACAGATCATCAGACTCCTGCAACAACCCTTCTATAAAATTTACTATTATTAATCTGTAGGTCACAACATCAGGCACTAAACCACTGGCCGATATAGAAGAAAACAAATTCATGGCTTCATCCTTTCTGCCACGTTTAAGCAAGGCATCAATCATAATAGTGAAAGTCCTAGTATCAAGTTGAAAACCCATCGAACACAGATTCTGAAACATTTGGAGTGCTTCATGAATGCAATTATTTTTACAAGGAAAATGTTCATTTGATCCTCTGAAGTATCGTGCTCTGGACATTTAACCCCGTGAACTAAAAAATTGTCCTTTTGACACCCTCACGTTGCAAAAATCAGTACACTTAACTCCTCATAGCTGTTTTGCTCAATAGTATTGCTTGTGTGGCACCGAGTCAACCTGGTTTCGCCACCGTGGCGACTATGTTGCGATTACTCACTCCCCATCACTATCTACACCATCCAAAATACATCGAGATTCGTGCGCCTCTCTCCCCACACACGACGCACCCGCCGCCGTCACTCATCATGTCTTGCTCTCGCATAGCTATCCCCTGCCGCCACTGCCTTCCGTGGCATGCACCACTCGCCTCGTCACTCCCCTTCGCAACAGCGCTGCTCGCCCCTCGCCTCCGCCTCCATCCTCCTCCACCACCGCCCTCCGCGTCGTAGTCCCTCGCCTCATCGCCACCGCACCGCGGTCCCTTCGCCTCCGCCTCCCTCTTCGGTACACCATGGAGCACACCTTACTGAGTTGTACAGGCAACATTGACGAGGGACACTGATGGAGAAGAAGGTCAAGCTGCGGTAGACGTGAATGCAAAATCATAGGTAAAAAGCCCTCAATTCGTGCTTGAAGTTGTGATTTCACCCAATTGAAAGCAAAATTTTCGTGTTGAAAACAAAAAATCCGAGTTGAAAGCTTCAATTTCTCCTCCTCGCCGCCACCAGCCCCGCTCGTGCCGCCTCAGACCAAGCCATTGCAGCCCAGAGCTTCCCTGCGCTCGCGCTCCCCCTAGCCAGTCAAAAGACCACCGGGTTTCACCACCGGTAAGTCCACCTTCCTCACGGTCGTCGTCCTTCTCCGCTCTGTTCTGGCCTGCTGTATCCCTCCTTGTCCATGAACGCCAACAAAAATGGGTTTGTCACGTCCTAGAACAATGCTTGTGCTCGCTGTTGTTGTCATCTGGCCACCGAGGCTCGTCGTCGCCCTCTCCCTCTGTTTCTCTCTCTTTCACATTGTTTGCGAGAGACACGGATCTGACGGGCGCGGCGGCGGGGACGGCTAGATCCGGCATCGGAGGATAGGAAGAAGGTAGGGAGGATGGCGGGGACATCTTTGATGCCGCACCTCATCTCCGGAAGCCATCGCTGTGTCCGCCTCCCTCCGGCTTGGTCGTCTCAAGATCCATGCCTCCACCGATCGATCTCGCCAATGGTGATGAGAAGGAAGATAGCATCGAGGAGGAGGATGAGGAGGACAATGATAAAGAAGAGGAGGATGGGGATGATGGCGAGGGGGCTGAGTCAGAGAGCAATGGGAGGGTTCCCATGGTGGTGAGGGACATTGGAGAGAAGAGATTGATGGGGATGATCAAGGAGAAGGGGAAGATGAGGACAAGAGCGGCTGAGTCATTGCCATCTCATAGCCACGTAATCATCATGTGGCGAAACCAGGCTGACTGGGTGCCACACAAGCAATACTACCAAGCAAAACAACCCTAAGGGGTTAAGTGCGCTGGCTTTGCAACGTGGGGGTGGCAAAGGGTCGGTTTTTTAGTTCACAGGATTAAGTGTCCGAATCGTGATACTTTAGGGGGTCAAATGGATATTTTCCTTTTTACAAAGTCATAAAACTATGTTGTACATGACAATTGTTAAGGGTATTTGTGATATTCCACTCATAGTCTAGGGTTTACTTTTGTGTCTGTCCTTGTAATATATATTGCCCCTTGGGCTATTGCAATACAACTTACAATTCACATTTGCACTCCCTCTCTCCTAACATGGAATTAGAGCCTAGATCCATAGTCTTGCCACTCCCACTTGTTTTCCGCCACCGCGCCCGGGAAGAGCAATCTCCACTCCTAGGGGTGGCCACCTTTTAGTGTCCAACACATCAAGCAGCAAGCAGCAGTCTTCATCGAAGTCGGCGTGCCTTCGCCTCCTTGGTCACGCCGTTGCCACCACCAACTTTCCTGCTAGATCTGGCTGGATCCATCGACGCCAAACACGGATCCAGGCTTCCTCTTCCTCGTCGTCATCGCGACCGCCGACTCAGCCCCATCCTCGCTGGATCCGGCACAGATCGTCACTGCTTGCTCATCTTCACCAGAACCGGCGCCACCAAGCTTGCTCTTCATCGCGTTGTCGTCCTCTTCCCGACTAGATCCACTCAGATCTGGCTGGATCTGGCCCAAGCCATGCCGTCGTGCCTAGCCGCTGGTCGTCGCCGACCTCTGGAGCTCGCCTTTGTTGTTGCCAGTTGTAACATCCCAATTTTTAGAGCTTTAAAAATCTTTTAAATGATGGTAGCAAGAAAATTCACTATTTGGATTTATTTGAATATTAATTTAAAAAGCTTAATATGGACTTAAAGGACAAATTGATTTAATGTGCTTAATCCCAACATCAACAATTGTCAAAATTATTTTATTTAGATTCTATATACTTGGATATATTTTATAGAATTCTCTGGAATTTTTCCAAAGCCATTTGCTATTTTCTAATTGCTATTTGCATTTTCTGGATTTATTTAAAAGAAAAATCAAAGAAAATCCTTGAACGAAGATCGGGCGAAGCCCGGACTATTCCATCGCCCCGGCCCACTCTCGCGCGTCGCCGCCTTCCCCGCTCAGATGGACGCTGCGTGTCTCCTCCCGCCGATCGCAGCCGCCCTCGCCTCGCTCGCTCCGGCCGGATTGAAATCGACCCTTCGCGCTCGCCGTGCTGCGCTTTCTCGCTCGCTGATTGGTGGGCTCGCCAATGCCGCGTCAGCATCATCGTCTCCACGGACTCCTCCCCGCGCCCGACTCCGCCCTACGCGCTGCCGCCGCCGTTTTCGCCTCGGATTCGCCCTCCTCCGTCTATAAAAGGCCCCGACCCCACCAATCTCTTCGCCCGACCTCCTCACTAAAACCCTAAGGCGCCCCAGCCGTCGCCGTTGCCATGATTGCGAAGACCGCCCACGGCCGAAGCCGCTCCGCCGCCGGATTCCGCCACCTCCAGACCCTCCGCGTCCGTGCCACCGCCGCCATTGTGAGCGCAATAGTCCCAGCTCCCTCCCGCCACCGTCGCCTACGCTCGAGAGCCTCCGAGTCACCGTTGCCGCGCCATCCGACAACGGGAGCTCGTCACCGCCGCCGCCTCCATTGCCGCCGGTGAGCCATCACCGTCCAGGCGCCGTCACCACCACCAGTAGCTGCGCATTCCACTCGGCAATCCATTTTGCCCCTCCGCCGTCGCCGACTCGCCGCCGATCGCCGGAGAGCCCTCGGTCCCAGAGCGCCGCTCCCTTCGGCCGTGCCGCGTCGGTCTTGTGTGTGTCGGACCGGTCGGCGCGGCGCTGGCATGTCACCTCGTGGCCGCCGCGATCGGCCACGCCTCCGGTTTGCGCGTCGGCTTTCCTCGGCTCGGTGGATTTGGTCCATCGTGGGTAGAATCAGCGACAGTGGGGCCCGCTGTCGATCGGTTTTTATTTATATTTCTTTTTACGAAAATTCTCGTCGGACGCAAGCATTGCGCAATAATTCGATTTTCCTTTATAAAAATAATTCGGGAAATTCAATAAAATCCAAATTAGGGTTTTATTTGATTTTTCAAACTTCCAAAGCCCATATCTTTTGCATCTGAACTCCGATTGAGCCCATTCAAATTTGTAAATTTATAAAAAATTAAGATATATTTAGTGGTGAATTTTATTTGAATTTTTGGAGTTGTTTTGCCTCTAATATTTATTTGTTTTTGTTTCTTTTGTCTCGTTTGCGAGTAGACATCGATACTTCGGGGAATTTTGCAGAAGAAGGAGCACCTCAAGACCAAGACCAATACCTAGATCTATTCCAAGGCAAGTTATACCTTTGATCATCTTGAACTCAGTTTTCAAAATACTTTGTTTCAATGTATTGCATTCTATTTCAAGTATTTATTTAAATGCTTTTGGGATAGTTATTAATCCAATTTGTTATATCCACCTTGTCTATTGTATGTCATGATCTTTTGTCACCCTAGGTTGGTTCATTATTAGTTGGTATTATCGTAGCACCAGCGGGGTTGGTTAGATCTGATTAGACCGCTTAACCATGCCACGAGTCATCATTTCATCCGAGTCGCAATTATAAACTTGACTAAGTGATTATGGGCGTGTGATGAAACTGTGTGTGTTGTGTCTTTCATTACTCGTTGATGGCATGCGTTGCACTTAATCAACAGGGTGGGAAAAGATTTAGACTAAGGCAAGTGGTGGATCTGTGTGAATGGTGGAGCTGTGTGCTTTAAACTTTGTGATTTGGGTTAAAACTGGAAGTCTTGCCTTGGTCAATTAAGGACTTAACTTTGTGCGCCATTGAACTGGGCCTTACTGTACGACCACATGCCTAGTATGGGCTGGGCCTGACTTAGTAAGTTATGGAGTCTTGATATTGACAACTCAGGTTGTATTTTAAGCTGTGTGATGGGCTGGAGGTGTGATATGTCACATCGCGGGGCGGTTTCTTTGCATCCACGTCCAGCGGTGTGTGTCGTTCCAAGGGTTTGTGTGTACAAATTGGACGGCAGGAAAGCACATCGGGAGTGTCATTGTTTGAGATGAAGTCTCTGAAAGGTTTTGTTATGGTTAGTGCTAGCTACACTGATTGTATCGTGTGGGTAAAGTGTACAGCCTCTGCAGAGTGTTTAAACCAATCTATTCAAATAGCCGCGTCCTCGGTTATGGACATGCTCGGGAATTTCACACGAGGGTAGATTTTCATAAAACATGCGGGAAGGGTCACCGTGTGAGATAACTTGTGCACTTGTGTGAATAACTTGATTAGGCTGTGTGTCCTTTGTGAAATCAATTGTTAACTTATTATTGTCTATTTGTTTTGAATTATGCTTTCAATCTATTATTTGTATTCAATTGCAAATGTTGCATTTCATAAAATAACCACGAAGCCATTCCTTTGGAATAAGCCATCATGTATAAATGCATTACGTGGTATGACTTGCAGTACGGTGTGTACTCACTCTTTCTAAACAAATCAATGAAGTGGAGGAGTCGCTTTGCTTTTGAAGAAGAGTTCTCACGAAGGTTGATCGTTAGGGTTTTGATCGATCGGTTGCACGTGGTAAATTGATGGGAGCCATTGGAGTTTATTTTGTTTCCACTGCGGTTTATTTACGTATTATCGACCTTGCATGGCTTAATAAATGTAAAACTTCGACCGTAAGGTCCCAGCGATTATTTGTTATTCAAAGTACTCGTTTATTCTTATATTCGTTGTATGGATGCGATATTTCATCGATGTTGATCTTGTGTGCACTAGCGTGATCTGAACTAGTGCGAGAATACGAGAGGTCAGATTGCATATTTGGGTCCCGACAGAGGTGGTATCGAGCCATCTTGTTGTAGGTCTTGACCTTAGCTAGATTGGCCGTTGTAGTGTGTCCAAAACTATTTTCTAAAGCAAATATTAACTTGCAAGATTAATTGAACTCTTTAACTCATCTCATGTCTCTCTTGACTCAACTATTCTTGAAATTCTTTCTCTCCCACTATTTTAAAATTGTTTTCATCTTGGCGGATGCCTCGTCTTGAGTTATGGAGAGCGCAAGGAGGACTTGCCACGAGCTTTGGAAGTTGTTACAAGTACTTGGAGGATTTGACCGTCCATTGTACCGTGGCAATGCTTGGATCGTGAGCGGCGAGACCGTGGAGTGATCGCCATTTGGCCGTCTCGCCGGGAAGAACACCAAGGCAAGCAAGCCCTTTGAACATCTCACTCGAAGGAGTGTTTGGATTGAAGCAATCCGAGTCTTCGCGCCTTGCCATCCCGAGGATCTGCAACATCTACTCGAGAGCTTCGTGACACGATTTTCGTTACCATCCCGCACTTCCGGCGTGGATCTTGCCGCACGTTTTCCATCTACGGAGGAGAAAACAGCGCCACCGTTGTGCATCTTGCCCGATTCGCCATTGCTCAAGAGGAGTCATTGGAGTTAGCCGCTCTGGTGGAGTGTGCCTCGAGACTCTTGAGAGCCGAGGAGAGGATCGCCATATTGGAAGAAACTCTTTATGGACGGCACGATCACGAAGAAGACACTGAAGAGGAAGACCCAGAAGAAGATGATGGACCGGCTGAACCAGAAGAGCCAGCAGAGGCAGCAGAGCCGGAGGAACCACCGCTTTGCACACGAGACACACTGCTCTGTTACACCACCCGGACATCAAGATCGGTTTGCGAGGATGCCACTCACTTCGTGTCTCAAAGAAAGGGAACACCGTCAAGGCTACGGAGGCTATTTAATCAAGTAGTCTATTCGAGTTGTTTCAGGCTTAGCCAGTATTAAGTCTTGAGTCGCCCTTTAGGCGGTAGTTTTGTGTGCTTAGGATTCGTCCTTATTTTTGTGTGCAAGTATGAGCTGCAGAGGCTCTTAGGCATTTGTTGCAAGCTATACTATTATCTTAATCAATATAAGAGTTTCAGTTGAGCTTTCTTAAAATATGTTATTGGGTTTTACCTACCCCGCTTAGTTCTACAACTTATCTCATGCTTGCTACCTTATCTAACCTTGGAGATTCGCCAGATGGTTCAGACTCGTCAAGCTGCTGCAAGTGGTTCCGATACTCCAGTGTCAGAAGGACAGGAGCAGACTCCCGGAGGAGCAGTTCCACCACAAGCACCTTCAATTGATCTGCAGAATTTTGGAGCATTCATGGCAGCTTAGACCCAGGTGATGTACACCATGATGAACCAGATGCAAGCTATGAATAACCAGAACCACAACAATCAGCATCACAATGGAGCCCCAGTTGCTCATGGTCACAATGGATCATCCAAGTTGGCCGAGTTTATGAGAACCCGTCCACCAACTTTCTCTAGACATGTCTCACCAGTAGAAGCTGATGATTGGCTTCGTGTCATTGAGAGGAAGCTGTTGATCACTCAATGCAGCGATCATGAGAAAGTGTTGTACGCCACTCACCAGATGGAAGCCATTGCTGCCGAATGGTGGGAGAATTTTTGTGCAGCACATGGAACGCCACAAGATATTACTTGGGAAGAGTTCTGGCGCTTTTAGCGATATCACGTGCGGAAGGAATTATGGATCTAAAGAAGGATGAATTCCGTGCTCTCAAGCAAGGAGGGATGTCAGTGACCGACTACCTCAACAAAATCTCTCAACTTGCTCGATATGCTGCAGAAGATGTCGCCACCGACAAGGCACGTCAGAGTCGTTTTCTGAAAGGATTAAACACTGGACTTCAAGTCAACTTGATCGCCCACACCTTTCCTGATTTCCAAGAATTGACCAACAAGGCTTTGATTCTTGAGGATAAGCGCAAGGAATTGGAGGATCACCGTAAGCGCAGAATGGCTCAGCAAGGAAGTCACCAACCCCAGCTGAAGGCAAGAATGATTCCACCGCAGTTTAGTCGTTTTCCACCACAGAATTCTGCCAGACCACCTGCACCAACTTCAACACCTCGCCTTGATTGCTCGAACTTCCGCAACCCCGCACTATCAACCCCAATCCATCAAGAACCCGCGAATGCACCTGAGTTTGCTTTACAGCCGTCGGCCGGGCATTTCGCCAACCGATGTCCGCAGAATGGGACTATCACTCCAGTACGCTTCAACCTTGGGAACACACCAGCCAAGACGCCAGTACAAGGCAACCATCAAGGAACTTCTCAAGCTACCGGTCAATCCGGAGGAGCACCGCAATCAGTGGTCAGAGGCCGTGTCAACCACGTCACTCTGGAAGGAGCCCAAGAAGCACCCGACGTTGTCTTGGGTAAGTTTACGTAAATTCGATACTGCATCGATTCTGTTTGATTACGGAGCTTCGCATTCGTTTGTTTCTGAAGTTTTTGCCACCAAGAATAATTTGAAAGTTATGCATCTTAAGCATACTCTGTTAGTCCAGTCGCCTGGAGCAGAGCTAAGTTCTAAAGTTGGATGTTTAGGAGCTAGGCTACTCATAGCTGGAGTTGAGTTTCTAGCCAACCTAATAGTTCTAGACACTCAGACCATAGATGTCATCCTTGGTATGGATTGGTTATCCAAACATAAAGCAGTGTTAGATTGTGGCCGAAGAGCCGTAACAATAGAGGATACCACAGGGAAGAAAGTGGAATTCCTAGCCACCTCAGTACGTGATGGACATTTGGTAGTCCACAGTCTGAAGACAGTTTCCTTGGAAGATGTATCTGTAGTCAGGGATTACCCAGACGTATTTCCGGAAGAATTACCAGGAATACCACCGGACCGTGACATTGAGTTTGTCATCGATCTAGTGCCAGGAACAGCACCAATTTCCAAGAGACCCTATCAGATGCCAGCCGATGAACTTGTGGAAATGAAGAAGCAGATAGAAGAACTACTGGAGAAAGGTTTTGTAAGACCTAGTTCGTCGCCATGGGGAGCACCAGTTTTGTTTGTCAAGAAGAAAGATGGAAGCATGTGGATGTGCATCGATTATCGCTCTCTCAATGAAGTAACCATCAAGAACAAATACCTTTTGCCCAGAATTGATGATTTGTTCGACCAGATGAAAGGAGCCGGAGTATTCTCCAAGATCGATCTGCGATCAGGTTACCATCAGTTGAAGATTTGTCCTAAGGATGTACCTAAGACCGCTTTCTCGACCCGGTATGGGCATTATGAGTTTCTAGTCATGTCTTTTGGATTGACTAATGCCCCTGCTTATTTCATGAACATGATGAACAAAGTATTCATGGAATATTTGGATAAGTTCGTAGTAGTATTCATTGATGATATTTTGGTTTACTCAAAGTCAGAGGAAGAGCATGCAGACCATTTGAGATTAATCCTAGAGAAGCTCAGAGAGCATCAGTTGTATGCCAAGTTTAGCAAGTGTGACTTTTGGAAGAAGAAAGTTGATTTCCTCGGTCATGTGATGACAGCCGAAGGAGTAGCAGTTGACCCCGGAAAGGTTAAAGCTGTAATGAATTGGGAGCGGGCCCAAGACGGTTACTCAAATTCGTAGTTTCTTGGGAATGGCGGGATACTATCGTCGTTTCATTGAAGGATTCTCAACGATTGCTAAGCCTCTTACGCAATTGTTGAAGAAAGAAAGAAGTTCATTTGGACCCGACTTGTGAAGAAAGTTTTCAAGAATTGAAGAAACGTTTGACTTCAGCCCCGGTACTAGTTTTGCCGGACATCAGTAAGGGTTTTGATATCTATTGTGATGCTTCGCGTCAAGGATTGGGATGCGTCCTTATGCAAGAAGGAAGAGCTGTTGCTTATGCGTCCAGGCAACTAAGGCCTCATGAAGAGAATTATCCTACCCATGATTTGGAATTAGCGGTAGTAGTGCATGCTTTGAAAATTTACGTCATTATCTCATCGTGTCGTTCGTGTGAAGTCTACACAGATCATAAAAGTCAGAAGTATATATCCACTCAGTCTGACCTAAACATGAGACAGAGAAGATGGCTGGAATTAATAAAGGATTATAATCTTGGAATCCATTACCATCTGGTAAGGCCAATGTAGTTGCAGATGCCTTTGAGTCGTAAGAGCTACCGCAATACTCGGAAGTAAAGAGTTGTGCTCGGAACTTGGGAGGAATTCCGAAGCTACTGACTAGAAATTGTTTCGAAGGATTTGTGGCGGTCTAGAAGTGCGATCTACTCGGAGAAGCAGTTCGTGAAGCTCAACCCAAGGATCTGAGTTTACCGACCTCAAGAAGAAGATGGCGTAAGGAAAATTTAAAGACTTTACCGTGGATGATCGGGATATCTTGTGGATCAATGGGCGTATCGTGTACCGGATATTGATGGATTAAGGCAATGATCTTGAAGGAAGCTCATGACTCAAAGTATTCGATTCACCACGAAAGTACTAAGATGTATCGGGATGTTAAGAATAAGTTTTGGTGGCCAAACTTAAAGCGAGGCGTCGCGAGTTCGTTGCCTTATCGCGACGTGTGTCGAAAAGTAAAGCGAGCATCGAGACCGACATGTTTGCTACAACCGTTGAAGATACGAGAATGGAAGTGGGAAGAGATCGGTATGGATTTTATTACCGGTTTACCTAAGACTCAATCGAGTTATGATTCGATTTGGGTAATAGTGGATCGTTTGACTAAGGTTGCCCATTTCTTGTGATCAAAACCACTTACTCGAGAGACCGCTTAGCGAGTTATATATGTCAAAAATCGTCGATGCATGGTGTGCCTAAGAAGATAGTGTCGGATCGAGGATCTCGGTTCACCTCTCGTTTACGCGAGTCTACATGAAGCCACAGGAACTCATCCGAATTTCGATCGCTTATCATCCACGATGGATGGACAGACTAAAAGAGTCAACGAGATATTAGAAGATATGTTAAGAGCCTGTGCCTTAGCAAATGCTACCAGTTGGGATAAGAGTTTACCATATGTAGAATTCTCGTACAACAACAGATTATCGAGCCGGTTGCACGAGATATCACTATTTGAAGCTTTATGCGGTGGTACTGCGAACTCCATTAAATTGGTTAGAGGCAATTTGAGCGTGTAGTGTTCGGGCGGATATCATTCGAAGCCAAGAACAAGTTGCTATGATCGAGAGAGAGGTTAAAGATAGCCCATCCGAGCAAAAGAGTTATGCCGATAATCGTCGTCGTGACCTCAGCTTCGAACCAGAGGATTTTGTGTATCTTCGAGTTACTCCGCTTAGAGGTGTTAAGAGATTCCACACCAAAGGGAAGCTTGCTCCAAGGATTTTGTGTATCTTCGAGTTACTCCGCTTAGAGGTGTATCTCAGACCAATTCAACGGGGTTCTGCACTTTCTCCCGTATAAGGCCTCGAAAGGTGCCATGCCGAGACTGGCCTGAAAGCTGTTGTTATAAGAAAACTCGGCGAATGGCAAGCATTTTTCCCAATGCTTGCCATAAGAAAGAACACAAGCACGAAGCATGTCTTCCAACACTTGGTTGACCCTCTCGGTTTGACCATCGGTTTGAGGATGATATGCGGTGCTAAAGTTAAGATGGGTTCCCATAGTCTCTTGCAAGCTATGCCAAAATCGAGAAGTGAACAGAGAACCACGATCCGAAATGATCGTCTTTGGTATCCCATGCAAACTTACAATTCTAGAGACATAGAGCTCGGCTAAGAGACCCACGCGAAGCTGAGTCTTGACAGGAAGGAAATGAGCTACTTTAGTCAATCGATCGATGATAACCCAAATAGCATCGTTTCCCCTGGGAGACCTGGGTAGACCGGTGATAAAATCCATCCGTCGAGTCCCACTTCCACTCTGGAATTGGCAAAGGTGGCGATCCTGGCCGGGCCGATGCTCGGCCTTGACACGACGACACACGTCGCACTCAGCAACGAACTTTGCAATTTCCCGCTTCATTCGAGTCCACCAAAATTCCTGACGAAGATCTTGATACATCTTTGTGGCACCGGGATGAATAGACAAGGGCGAATCATGGGCTTCACGGAGAATCAAATTCCGCAATTCCATGTCCTTTGGAACCACAAGGCGTTGCCCGAACCTTACAACGCCATGCTCATCCTCAGAGAAACACTTAGCTGTACCGTCCTTGACATTTTCCTTGATGCGGTTTATCCCAACATCCGATTGCTGAGCAATCTTGATCCGATCCACCAAGGTTGGTTGCACAACCAAGGCAGCGAGGGAACCATGCTCAACCAAACCCAAGTTGAGGCGCTGAAATTCCTGCAGAAGGGTGGGTTGACGTTCCTGGAGCAACAAGACATTGCAATGCGCTTTGCGACTGAGCGCATCGGCAACGACATTTGCCTTGCCCGGATGGTAGTGAATACCCATGTCATAGTCCTTGATCAACTCCAACCATCTCTTTTGCCTGAGGTTCAGATCCGGTTGGGTGAACAAATACTTTAGACTTTTGTGATCCGAATACACTTCGCAACGATTACCGATTAGGTAATGTCGCCAAATCTTAAGTGCATGAATCACGGTAGCCAATTCCAAGTCATGGGTAGGATAGTTGAGTTCATGAGGTCTCCATTGCCTTGATGCATAGGCTACTACCTTGCCTTCTTGCATAAGGACACAACCGAGTCCTCGCCGAGAAACATCGCAAAAGATATCGAAGCCTCGATGGATATCGGGAAGAACGAGGACGGGAGCATTGGTTAAGCCAAATGACATGACGGTGTACTCATACAAGCCGTAGCGAGTAGAAAAAGCCGTCTTTGGAATATCCTCAGGTCGTATCCGAACTTGATGATATCCCATTCTCAAATCAATCTTGGAGAATACTCGAGCTCCAGTTAATTGATCAAAGAGATCATCGATGCGGGGCAATGGATACTTGTTCTTTACCGTTACTTCATTAAGCGGACGGTAATCAACGCACATGCGCAAAGTATTGTCCTTCTTCTTTACAAAGATTGCAGGACAACCCCACGGAGATGAGCTAGGGCGAATGAAACCTTTTTCTTGCAGCTCACTCAGTTGCTTCTTCAATTCCACCAACTCGTTCGGTGGCATCCGATATTGCCTCTTTGAAATCGGGCGATGCAGGAACCAACTCAATGACAAACTCTAGGTCTCGAACTGGTGGCATCCCCGGAAGGTCTTCAGGAAAGACATCAATGAAGTCACAAACCGTTGGGACCTCACTAATATCTAGAGCGGGCTTCGCTTCGGTAGCGAAGAGATGCGGACCTAGCGACTTGGCGCGAACTTACCTCGTGGGAAAGACTAGATAGAGGCGCACTTCTTGGCACAATCGATGTGTCCCTTATGCCGAGACAGCCAATCCATGCCAAGAATTACATCTAGACTTGCTGAATGGAGGAGGATAAGATTCGCGAAGAATCTCACTCCCTCGATCTCGATCGGAACATCCCTACACTCAGATTCAGCTCTCAACTCCAACCCAGGAGAGCGAATGAGCAATGGGACCAACAATGGAGCAAAAAGGAGCTCACTACTAGCAGCAAAAGACTCAGAAACAAAAGAATGAGATGCTCCTGAATCAAACAAAACGGTAGCAGAACGAGAGTTAACAGAAAGCGTACCCAACACAACATCGGGTGCCTCCTGTGCTTCCTCTGCTGAGATGAGGTTGACGCGACCACTACCCACACCTTGGGTAGCAGGGACTATCTTCAGGTCCCGCGAAGAACCACCTCCTTGCCCGCGTCCTCCATTAGGACGAGGGGCTGCTCCTGTCTTCTTGGGGCAATTATTTGCATAATGCCCCTTGTCGTTGCAGAAGAAGCAGGTGACATCCGCAGCTGTGCGGAGGCCTCCTGGCTGACTCGTAGGTGCACGTGATTGGGGCACGGCCTGCGAAGGACAAGGGGCGGTCTTGACGACCTCGAGTGCCGAAGGTCAAGACGGGACCGGAGATCGCCAACACGAGGACGGAAAGAGCGGCTGTCTTGACTTGTGGGCCTCCCACTTGCGCTATGGAATCCACAAGTGCTCTCCCGCGTGCTTTCGGCGACGATGGCCTTGTCCACCAAGGTGCGGAAATCGTGAAGTCAACGATAGATAGCTTGTCCTGCGGCTCCTCGGACAAACCATCCTTGAACTTCTCTTGCTTGGCCTCGCTCAGGGCCACCTCTTCCGAGCATAACGAGCCAAATGGTTGAACTCGTATAAGTACTCAGAATCGAGAGCGCCCTTGTCCGGCGACAAGAACTCCTTCTTCTTGACCTCATCAGTGGAAGGAATGTGACTCGACGGAAGGCGGTGCGGAACTCCTCCCAAGTGACGGTGTGACCGTCGGTGCATGGCGAAAGCTCTCCCACCAAGACAAAGCCGCACCCTCCACCGGTGCGATGCGAACATCGCCTTCGTGCTCCCGCACCTGCGCTATGCTGGCTTTCGACGACACGGCCAATCGTCATGCGTCAGCGGTCCTCGAACTGAGAACGTGGGAGGTGGGTGCGAAGAAACTCGCAAGTCCCCACGCGGCCGGTGTCCACTCCCTTGCCGGATCCTGAAGCACCGGTAAGGGCGGAAGTCTTCTTGCGCGATGACGTCCAGAAGAACCCTCCTGTCCTCTGCACGGTTGCGCTCGATCTCAAGAAGGACCTCGGCCATGGTCGGAGGAGGAGGAAGATCCTCGTCCGACCGGTGGATCGCCTTGGCCGCTCTGAAAAGCGTCCGGCCATCTGTTACAAGAAACTTTGGTTAAAACTAGACTCAAAGATTCAAAGCCGAAGAAAGCGAAAAGCTAACGACTAGGGGAATGGAATATCACCCTAACCGAAAGCCAAAAACAGTATGTGTATTATCTTAAACCTGCTTATAAAAAGACTCCAAAAACGGCAAGGAATCATAAAACCAAAACTCAACTTCCCAATTCAACTAGCCCGTATTGAATGAACGAGTAATTGATTGAGAAGATAAAAATCAGAAGATTAAGGTAAGATCTATTACCACTAAAGAGCAAGGTTCAGTCAACGAAAATAGTGTTAGATACTTAGCTAACTAGTATCGCATCTTACCCTTTTTTAACCCCACAAGTTTTAGTTGAATCACCCTCTCATTTTCCACCCTATTAGGAACCATCGAGCTTCTTTGTCCGAAATTGAAGTTCTTTGTAGTGATTTTGCATCCAAGCTCCAGCCGAAGTCTTCCATCCTAGAAACTTCAAAATCTGGCACACTTCAACTTGCCAAGCTCAGTGGTCCCATCAGAAACCATTGAGCTCGCTGTCTGGAAATTGAAGCGTGCGGTCCAGATTCCGCATCCAAGCCTCTAGCCGAAATCTCCAGTCCAGAAACTTCAAAATCCTAAGCACTCCAATTTGCCAAACTCAGTGGTTCCCAAAACCAAATTAACAACTATTTTGGAAGAGAGGAGAGAAAAACAATTTCTAAACCACAAATTAGAGTAAGATGAGAGGAGAAAGCTAAGATAGGTAAGGAATAAAATCTGAGAACTTACTTAAGCTTTCAAAATCATTTGATACTTTGAAAATAAGGTTTTCCAAAATATCCTAAAGACGACCAAGCTTGGGTTACTATGGTCAGTATGGCTCTGATACCAAACCTTGTGAGACCCCGGTTTATCGGGCTTGTAATGCTTAGCCATCCATTCGGCCCTAGCATCACAAATCAGATAAGCCGAGACTCGAGACATGTATACTTCCTGAATGCAGATACACACCTCTTTACAAAGCTCATGCATCAATTCCATTCATCCACATAGAACCAAGCAAAGCAACAACTGAAGATAGCATAAATAAAAGATAGTTATTACAAAAGAGAGGCCGACTGCCAAACGACATATACATAGAAAAGTTTAACAGCGGAAGCAAAAGTGCCCTAAGATGGCCATAAATAAAAGAGCCAATCAGTGTGCCTTTAACCCACAAGGCAACCGACCGGACCGCCAAGCTAGTCGTCGAATCCACAACACATCTCACAAAAGTGAGGCCCTTAGGGCTCACCTTCCTCCCCTGCAAGCAAAAGCAGCCGGCAAAAGCCGGTGAGTACTTTGAATGTACTCGCAAGACTTACATGTGGAATAACAAACATGTACTTATACTACATGCAAGCTCATTGAAGTGGAGGCTGTATGGTTCATTTTAGCATAAAGCAAGTTTCTATTTGCAATAATGTAATAGATTGAAAGCAATTTGACAAATCTGTTTTTAATGTTCAAATAACCGAGAGAACAATAATAATAACAGTAGATAGAAAGACAACAACAACCTGGAAGTGACTAACCCAATAGTCACCACAACAATAGTATGAATTACCCATTCATACCAACCATGTCAAGTTTTAATTTTAAAAACAAATGTTGTAGTCTAACTCTTGGAAGACCTCCCCAAGTGTGTCCATAACCTAGGACGAGGCTATTCGAATAGTTTTATCCCTGCAGGGTGTACCAACTTACCCACATGTCAGACCGCCTTTTTGCCACATGATTAAGCACACTGCCTTTGGTATGCCGGCACAGCTAAGTCCTACGAGACGTTTCCAATATTATGTATTAACTTCGAGTCGCCCGTATGGATAGAAACCCATACGTTGTGTCGAGTCGTGGCCCAACCTCGGACAACTACCCGTCACGGGTAAAGCCTTGGACAATCATGACGCCCTCGAGGTGGAGAACCTTCCGACAATCCCCACCACCGCACACCCAACACAAACACAAGAACACACACTGTTTCACACAGACACACACAAAACTTTTCCTCCTGCGACTCGGAGATAACACACGCCAAAGTACTAAGTCAATAGGGTCCCATATATCCTCATGTGGTTAGTACGCAATAGTGCTTGGTTTAGTGTAACAAGATGTTCGGTCCTTGATGACTTGGGCACCATTCGATCACACCCAAAACACCACACCAACATACCATTATGCCCAAGTCCAAATCCGTTTTCATTTTTCGCTTTTGTTTTGCAAAATCAACAAAGCACAAAGTCTTTGGACATAATGGAAGAATAATAATTTTTGTGTGATCAAGACCATCGACTAAGTCGATGATCGCCCAAAGCTACCGAACTAAGCATGGCTAAGCATTTTCCAATCGAAAGCTACTAAGTGATCCAAGTCCCTCCCTCGGACTCCGACCACAGCAAATAACCTAAGCTCATGGTAGTAGAGGATAAACAAGTCCTACAGATTGTGCAACTATAGGACACTAACCATAATTTTGACAACAAAATAGCAATGCATACATACGAGTTGAAATCAATATAGTAGACTTGAAAAGTAATAGGATTAACATGATCAAACTGCTTGCCTGATTGTTGTGGGTCAAGATGTTGCTGGGGATCACTCTCGGTGTTAATGTGCTCTTCGGATCCTATCGAAAGAACCAAAAAGAACCAATAAGGCAAAAGAAACCGAAAAGGTCCAACAGTCAACTTCAACAAAAAGCTCTCAAATTTTTACAATAGGAAGAGCATGATTTTTATGAAATAATGCAACAAGAACCAATTGATTTGGATTCTTAATGCAAAAGATATGAGCAAATCAATTTTGCTCAGCTTTATAAATCAAAAATACTACTATTCATTAGCAAAATTTTCTAGAGCTATACTGGGGTTGGAAACATTTTTAGATTACAGTTTAGTTAAAAATACAACTAACAAAATTTGAATCAACCAAAAAGGAATTAAAATGAAATAGTTATGCATTTTACAAGTTACTACATTTTTCAGTTGACAAATAAATCCTTTCGGGAAAAACCAGAAATTAAATCGACGTGGACGAACTTGGATCGTTGATCTCGGATCCAACGGTCCAAGTCCACGGATAACGCGCGCACGCGATTCACAAACCCTAAACGCCACCGTTGGATCCGGATCCAACGGTTCACGTGATCGGGGCGTTGGCGGTCCGAACGTTCACACACACAGGGGTCGTTGATCTTGGATCCAACGATCCCTGTTGATCGAAGCGTTCGGACGGTCCGAACGTTCACTCGAATAGGGACCGTTGATCTTGGATCCAACGGTCCACGCGGATCGAACCGCTTTCGGACGGTCCGAACGTTCATTCAGAACTGGACCGTTGATCTCGGATCCAACGGTCCACGGTGAACGCCGCTCAAACGCTCGTCCTCGCTTTCATCCGACAAAACGACGGTGAAGGGATGGTCGCCGCCGGCGACTGCAGTCGCGGCGCGCGAGCAAGTGCCCAAAATGGGTTGCTAACAATCTTGCGCACCCAAAGAAACCAACATTTTCATTGCGGCGTTCGAGAACGCCGCAAGCGGAGGCGGCAGAGATGACCGAAAATGGTCAAAACGAAAATAGCAAATGAGCTCACTGCGGTCCAATTGAGCGAGTGCCAAGCAACTAGGGACTAAAGAGGAGTTACTCGAGCACGGAGAAAGCACCGAGAGGACTGAGTGCTCGATGAAGAAAAATAGGGTTTTCGGCGAAAAGGGAAATCCAAAATTAAGTCGCTCTCACGCCAAAACCCAAATTGAGTGAGGGTTAATGATCACCGAGGTGAGAGGAATTAGAGGGAGCAAGACTAAAAGGAATGAAGCCCAAGGGTACCGCCTTCACCGAAGAGCTTGAAGCTCTGGCAATGGCGGCAATGAAGGTTTCAAGTTTTGAGCTCAAGCAAACACCGAGAGGTTCTTTGGAGCTTGCGAGGTGTTTGAAAGGCTTCAATGGAAGGACCAGAGGGGCTTATATAGCGGGGAATGGCAGTGAGCAACGGCAATAACCCTCTCGGGTCAAACCTGCCATGAGAGCCTTTGAGAGCGACGGGAGCAGTTGAACCATGGACTTCTGAGGGAGGAGCACGACGTGCATTTAATGCGCGCAGAGCTAGCCGTTTAAAGGTGACCACAGAGGTGACTGCACACTGAGCGCTTCTCCTCTGCTCACGCCATTGCTTGACTCAGACGCGCGCTCCGACCCGAGGAAGGAGACGACTCATCCACCGTCGGATTGAAATCGGACGGTCCAAAAGCAACGGGGTGATTTGAACGGTTTGAGCGCCCATTTTAGCCCGAGCCGTTGATTTGGATCCTACGGTTCACATTGCGCGAGGCGTTCGGACGGTCCGAACGTTCCCGCGAATCTGAGCCCTCGATTTAGAATCCAACGGTTCACATGGATCGGCGCTTCGGATGGTCCGAACGTTCACGCGATCGTGAGCCGCTCGATCTCGATCCAACGACGCTGCGCCGCGCCCAAACGACCGAGCCGGTGCGGTTAGTTGGTTGGGCTGAGTCAATTGGCTTAAGCCCGAGCCTGACTCGGACCCAAGGAACAGTGAAATCAGTAAGTGTTTGAATTAAAGACTGATTTTTAAAGAATTTGTTTAAGGTAGCAAACAAGCTCCAAAAATCATGAAATTTTAACTGGAGGTTGCTTACTGGATGCTTAACCTTAAATAAATTTTCCAGAGGTTTTTATGCAGGGTATTTTTCTCCAAAAATTTCAGAAGGTGATGAATTAGGGTTTGACCAAGGTTTGATTGGCCTCAAAAATTATCAAATAATTTCTAAAAATTATGAAATAATTCTGAGGTGTCAAACATCAACCCTAGAC
Organism: Hsuehochloa calcarea; assembly: GCA_036346395.1. Lineage (NCBI taxonomy): Eukaryota > Viridiplantae > Streptophyta > Magnoliopsida > Poales > Poaceae > Hsuehochloa > Hsuehochloa calcarea. The sequence continues at coordinate 9,541,586 of CM070611.1, read as the reverse complement.
TCAGGGAAAATGTTTACACGAGTTTGGCACCAGATCTTTGTCAAGGAGGTTTTTGGTTGGAGTTAAATGAGGATTTGAATTTGATCTTCCACAATTCTTTTTAAAAGAATTACAAAAACGACCAGGGGTTTCAAGATGCAAGAAAAGTTTTAATTCCTCCTGATTTTCTTACCCTTGAAACTCAATTCCAGATTTGGGATGTTACATTGCAATTGTGTGTGTGGATGGGGATAGCGCGACTAGTGCTATTTTGTTGCTGTGGGGTCGAGGTGGTTATGTTGCTGCTAGTTATCCTATGAGTCTTTTATTTCTTATTGGCGTTGCTTCCGTTGTGTACATCCAAGTCTGTAACACTCTATCTTTAAGTTCATCTAAGCCGTGTGAGTCTACAAAGTCCTTATTAGTCAGTCGATTGCTTCCTGACCTACTCATTTCCTTCGCATGGCAGCAGCCGCCACTCTTCTCTGTGAGTTGTTGCAGATCGTAGAAGTCGTTATGATGTTGCCGCTTATCTCTAAGCTGCCGCCCCGAGCTTCCAAGGACGATGTGCTTCTTCCGCATTACGCCTCCGTTGCGCTTCTTGTGCACTGCATCACCGCCGTGTTGGGCTTCGATTTGCGTCACCATGCTTCTATCTATTCCTCTTCGGCTAGATTTGACAGCTCTCACCATTTCTATCGGTTTCATCATCTTCTTCATCGTGTTGCCACGGTCGCCTTTTCTTTCGCTTGCCTCGCTTTCTCAGCCCGGCACCTTGTGTTTTATAGGCTGTCGCACGACCCTAGATAGGAGATCTTTTGATACTCAATATATTTTTCAAGAGTTGCACGCTACGACGACATTATCAAGACCCGGACTTCGGATTTTCCCTTGTTAAGGGTATTTATGGTATTCCACTCCTAATCTAGAGTTTACTCTTTTGTGTGTTCTATATAGCCCTTTGGGCTATTGCAATACAACTTACAATTCACATTTGCACTCCCCCTTTCCATCTAACAACAATATCAAACCGCATTCCACTGTCGATCATCTTGAGATAGAGTTCCTTTGCATCAGCAGTTCTCCCGGTCTGAAACAAACCATGCAGTATTAGGTCTGAAACAAACCATGCAGTATTATGTTATACGTAATAACTCCAGGCTTAACTATGTTGCTCAGCATCTCTTAAAAGAGCTAATGCATCCTCTGTCCTACTATCTTTACAGTGGCCACCAAGCAAAGTATTATAGGTAACATCATTTGGTTTCAGGCCAAAAAGACCATACCAGCAAGTAACTTAATCGCTTCATCCATCTTACCAGCTAAGCAGTCTTAGCAGTGTCCATCTATTATTGTATTATATGAAACAACATCAGGCTACACACCTACACGTCCCATAAACTGAACGAGATTTTGGGCTTCCATAACCCTTCCTTCTCTGTATAGGTTGCCCATTATTGTGTTGAAGAACACGGTGTTGGGATGGATACCTCTATTCATCATTTCAAAAACTAATTCCTCAGCCTTCTCCCATTTGTCATAGGTACACAGACCATGAATTAGGGAGTTAAAAACAACGATGCTGGGAGTTAATCCTTCATTGATCATCTGATTGAAGTGGGACATAGCACCATCCACTCCGCCTATCCTGAAAAGTGCATCTATTACCGTTCCATAGTTGACTATATTAGGGCTCAATCACTGGTGCCGCATTTTGTTAAATATAAGCATTGCCTCATCCACCATTTCACGTTTAACGTATGCACATATCAATGTGTTGAAGACATGATGGTCAAGTGGAATACCATTTCCTACCATCAAATCTAGGAAATCATGCATATCAACAAGAGTTCCTTTGGTAGCGCACAAATGAAGCAGAATGTGATAGGTGGCAATATTGTTGGGTTTTGGGCTCCTCTGGATCATAGAGTCAAAAATTGTTCTAGCTTCTGCGCATCTTCTGTTCTTGCAAAGATAGCCCATCAGCAAGTTATAAGTAACATCTGGTTCAAAACCATATCTGGACATTTTCTTGAAAATTCTAACCGCCTCTGCCAACTGACCTGAAGAGCAATATCCATGCACAAGACTAGTATATGTGATGCAGTCCGGCAAAACACCATCCTCAATCATCCTATTAAGGATCTCCTCGGCCTTGTCCATTGCTTGAGCCTTGCACATGCCATCAATGACTGAGGTATAAGTCACAACATTTTGAGAAATACCACGATCCAGCATTTCACAAAATAGGCTGTAAGCTTTGTCCACATTGGACATTGCCCTCTTTAAATAAGCCATCAATGACGGTGCTATACTACACCACACCAGGCGTGCAGCTTCCTCCGTCATCAGTCATCAAGTGGAGAAGCCCTAGTGCCTCCTGGCTCTTCCTCTCATTGCAGAGTCCCTTGAGAAGGCTGTTGTAGGAGAAGACATCGGGCGTGCAGCCAGGCTCTGGCATTCGCCCGAGCACTATGTCCATTGCCTCGCCCGTCCTTTTCTCGACACAGAGGCCCTTGAGCGGAGGAGTGAATGTGACCACATCCGGCTTCCGTCCCGTCTTAATGACGCGGCCAAACGCTGCAAAACCGAGGTCCAAGCGGCCCGCGCGGTAGGAGCAACCGATGAGGATGCCGTAGGTGCATGTGCTTGGAGCCATCTTCTTGGCGCCGGCTCGGGCCATGCGGTTGAAGAGGGAGGCGGCGAGCGCGGGGCCATTGGCGACGGTGAGGAGGCAGTTGATGGCACGAATCGAGGCGCGCCCATCTTGCTGGAGCAATTGGTCGAACAGGCGGAGTGCGTCGTGGGCGCCAATGTCTCCCGCGCGGTATCGTTTTGGATAGTGCGGTCCAAACGGTAACCGCCGACGGGGCGGACGAGGCGGGACATACCCAGCCGGAAGGAGAGGCGGAAGCAATGGGGTCATGGAGGGGAAGACAAGAACCGTGATGGAATGGGATCTTGGCAAGGAAGACGGCACGCTGCCTGAGCCGCTTCAAGTGTCCTGGAGTGGGAGTGGGAGTGGGAGGGAGTGGTTGGGAGAAGAGAGCTGTTGAGTTGAGGAATCGGAATGCAGCGGTCGAGCCGCCGGTAGAGGGACTGTTTGGCAGTACGTAGCTTTTCTAATTCTAAAAAGCAGTTTTCGGTTACGTTAGAGGACTGCATGAACAGAGAGATTTGATATTTGGCTGTTAAATTTTTAGACCGGTTGGCTGAAGCTTGTAAGTTGAAAAATATTTGAAAAATGTTGCTGAATTAAATGATGACTTGTTTGATGTCGTTTAACCGCAATTAACGACAACTAATAATAATTAACGACGATTGACGACAACTAATAATAATTAACGACGATTGACGACAATTACCGATATTTAATGCAATAGACAATAATTAATGTAAATTAACAATAATTGACCACAATTAATGATAATTAACAAAATTAACAACCATTAACGATAAATAATTATTACAATAAACAATTAATACATAAATAATAGAAAAAATAAATTAAATTAAGAAAAAAAGGCCGACAGCGGCTAGGGTTGGGCCACCACCACACCCGGGCGAAGCGACAGGCGATGTCAGTCGGGAGGAGAAGAGTGGCGACACTCTGGAGGAGGAGAAGGAGAGCGGCGACAGCTCGGGAGTAGGGCGACATCGCATCAGGGAGGTGGTCGGGGCCGGAGGTGCAGGAGGGCGGAGACACAAGAGGAGGACAGAGAAGGGGGCAGCAACGGCAAGAGGAGGAGGAGGAGGGAAGCGGCGCAGGGGAGGGAGAGAAGGAGTGGTGGCAGCGCCAATGCGAGAGGATGGGCAACGGCGCCAGCGGAGGATGAGGAAGGAGGCGTGGGTGGGGCGAAGGGAGGAGACCGACGACGCTTAAGAGGAAGAGGGAGTCGAGGAAGGAGCGAGGGGGCAACGCGCTAGGGTTTTGTGCAAGGGGAGAGGTGTAGAAGGTTTTGTTGAGTGACAAATGCGGGTAATTACCCTCCAACTTTAGAGGTAAAAGTTGGAACAGGTCTGTGGAAAGTCACGAGAACTATCCCTCAGCGGCTTCTGGCTTTCTCATATTAAACGCACCTTTCGACTTTGGGAAAAGCCGGTGAAAAAGGTGTTCGTTTGGAAGAGCTTCTGGCTTTTCCGAGCGAAAAAAAAAAAGTTGCTCTTCTTTCACCCTCAAGCAGATCGAAAGAAGACCGAGTTGCACCAATCCCAGAGCACCTGCAGGGGGTAAGTAATCAGCCTCCACCCCTGAATCCTGCATTTAAAAGTTTTGCAATTCACCGTTGGGAGAAGCACAGAAGCACCACCCCGTTTGTTACATTGAACATGGCTTCTTCATTTCACAAAGTTTTAGGACAGCTATGGTAGCACAACTTGTAAGCGCATAACAGGCTGCGAAGACCTAAATGCTGGTTATCCCCATTAATACCATCACAGTATACAACCATATCTAGCTATCAAGTTTGTACAACATGTTCTGACATCTTTTCCGTCAACCAGTACTATCATTAGCAGACTTTCCATATTTAAACATTTCAATTATTAAAATATACAAAGAACATAAATTTTCTCAAAGCATCAATCTCGTGCAGAATAACAAGAAATCATTGAAGAAACAAACCTATAAATAAATATAAATATATACATATTTCAACAAAACAAGATCAACCCAGATTATTTCAGAAGTGGGATTCAAATTACAGTTTTCTCAGTTCCATATAAACTTCATCTCTTTTTTTCCTACTAACATGTTACATACAGACTTGCATATTTGTGTACTTATATTGCACGTATAGGACTCAAATGCCTGTCCACTGCCAAGAGAGTCAACTTCAGATAATTTTTAAAAACAATTAATATTCTGGTCTTGCTTCACAACAAAATTTCTAATAATCAAGTATTGCATTTGATAAAGGACACTGCTTCTGATCTTTTATCCAGAAAAAAAGCAAGCCAGACTAGTCAACAGTATCCATAATCCAATTTAATGAAACCCTCTTAATTTGATGTGGATCGCACAATTCAGCTGGTGCTGTAATGGTCAACTGCCTGGCTCCAATAATTTTTCTCACCAAACAGAAATGAACCACTCGACCAAATCTCAAAAATATGGAAGGAAAAGCTAAACTACATGTGCATATAGCCATAAACTACAATTACTTGTAGAAATTGCTTATCCAAGATTCCAAGTGAATATCTGAAGGAAATAAAGATTGGTAGCAGGCTCTCAGCCACATACAACCAGCATTTGCACAATGTATATCTAAGTCAAAAAGAGAAGATTAATTACAGGAGAAAAAAAATCAGTTAGACTGTCATCCAAAGAGGAGACTAATTCAAAAATTTAAATGATTCCTTCGCTATTGCCGGATTTGTGTCAAAATTGATGCCTCTAAAACACATAGCTAACCAGGCATTGAAAAAGGGTTTTAAGTTCTGAAACTCCAGTTACTAATCCCTGTATGTCTCGTTAGGAGAGATGACAAAGAACTTGGTATTCTTCTTTGTGGATGCTAATTGCATCTAAATTTCTATGATAAAATAACCATGTCCAAAGTAGAACCAATAGTGAAATAGTCCTCCACTTGGGCTATTTAGTAGTTTTCAGCCAATTAAATTATCAGTTATCAAATTTACCTATAAGGGGAAAAACAGCTGTAAGATGTTAATTGCTTATTTGCAGTTCAGACATAATTACTAAAAAAGGCTGGGAGATATACATACCTGGAAATTTAAACTTCACATACAGAAAAAAGATCTCTTCTCGATTAACGGTCAAGACACAACAATGTCTAGTCAGAATTCCATAGCTGCAAAAAGCTTCAGCCATTCCTGGATTCTATAAAAGACTGATATTTTTCAGGGAGAAACCTCTGATGTTGCTGATATTTGCCTCCAGAGAAAAGAGATGTCAACAGGGAAGCAGTCGAAGCTTCAAGGGAGAAGTGCTCCTCATCAATTATGGAGAGGTAAGCACCAGCCCTGCTTACCTCACCTCTCTGCAATAGCCTCGTAACTATAGAATTTAGCATACGGGAGTCAGGAGCACAACCATTCTTCAGCATGGATCGGAACAGATTATCGGACTCTTCTAGCAACCCTTCTTTTATAAGATTTACCATCATTAAGCTGTAGGTAACAACATCAGGCACTAACCCATTTGCGAAGATAGCAGTGAATAAATCCATGGCTTCTTCCTTTCTTCCACCTTTAAGCAACGCATCAATCATAATATTCAAAGTCCCAGTCTCCAGCTGAAAACCCATCGAACATAGGTTCTGAAACATTTGGAATGCTTCGTTAACACAATTATTTCTACAAAGTCCTCTGAGAATTATGCAATACGTGATAATATCCAAGCGTATTCCACTGATGATCATCCTGAGATAGAGCCCCTTTGCAGAAGCAGCCTTCCCAGTCTGAAACAATGCTTGCAGTATTATGCTATAAGTGATAACTCCAGGCTTAACTCCTTTGCTCAACATTTCTCTGAACAGGGTTAATGCTTCCAGTATCCTTCCATTTATACAGAAACCATTAATTAATGTATCATAGGTAACATCATCAGGTTTCAAGCCAATAGAGACCATAGTGTCAAGTAATTTCATCGCTTCATCCATCTTACCAACTAAGCAATACCCATTTATTAGTGTGGTATAGGTGACGGCACTAGGCTTCTCACCTGTATGTACAATAAAGTCAAAGAGGTTTTGGGCTTCCGTAACCCTTCTTTCTTTGCATAGGTTGCCCATTATTGTATTGAAGAACACAATGTCAGGACAGATGCCTCTATTCATCATTTCAAAAAACAATATCTCAGCCTTCTCCCAATTGCCAGAGGTAAGAAAACCATGAATAAGGGGTGTTAAAAACTGTGATATTTGGAGGTAATCCTTCAACCATCATCTGATTGAAATGGGACATAGCATCATCCAGTTGGCCTATCTTGCAAAGTCCATCTATTACTGTTCCATAAGTGAGATTATATTAGGGATCAATCCATTCTGCCGCATTTTGTTAAATATAAGCATTGCCTCATAAACCATTTCACGTTTAGCTTATGCACATATCAATACGTTGAAGACATGATGGTCAGGTGGAATACCATTTCCTACCATCAAATCAATGAGATCATGCATTTCAACAAGAGATCCTTCAGTGGCATAGCCGTGAAGCAGAACACTGTAGGTGGTAGCATCTGGTTTCTGGCCTCTCTGGATCATAGAATCAAATATTTTTCTAGCTTCAGTGCATCCACCATTCTTGCAAAGATATTCCATCAACGAGGTATATGTAACAATATCTGGTTCGATAAAAGCTCTGGACATTTCTTCTAAAATTCTAACTGCCTCTTTCCAATGTCCTGAAGAGCAATATCCATGCACAAGACTAGTATATGTGGTGCAGTCCGGCATAACACCATCATCAATCATCCTGTTAAGGAACATCTCGGGCTTGTCCATTGCTTGAGCTTTACACAGGCCATCGATGATTGAGCTGTAAGTTACAAGATTTGGTGAAATCCCACGTTCCAGCATTTCATGAAACAGGATGTAAGCTTTGTCTACCTCACCCTGTTTAAAGAAACCATCGATGACGGTATTGAACGACACCACTGTAGGAGGGCAGCTATCTTCATCATCATCATCCATCATGTAGAGAAGCTCTAGAGCCTCTTGAGTTTTCTTCTCATCACAGAGCCCCTTGAGAAGAATGGAGTAGAAGACACTGGGTGTGCAGTCAAGCTCGGGCATTCGCCGGAGCACAATGTCCATCGCGTCGCCCGTCTTCTTCTCGGCACAGAGGGCCCTGAGTAGGTGGGTGAAGGTGATGGGGAACACCCTGCAACCCGTCTTAAGGACGTGGCCAAAGGCGGCGAAACCGAGGTCCAAGCGGCCCAGGCGGCGGCAGCAGCTGATGAGGATGCCGTAGGTGTGCACGGTGGGAGCCACACTCTCGGCGCCGGCTCTCGCGACGTGGCTGAAGAGGGAGACGGTGAGCGCGGGGACATTGCGAGCGACGACGGTGAGGAGGCAGTTGATGGCGCGGATCGAGGCGTGCCTGGCATGCTGGAGCAATTAGTCGAACAGGTGGAGCGCGTCCTCGGTGCCAATGTCTCCCGCGCGGTACCGATCTACGATGATGTGCTCCAATAGAAGCCGCCGGAGGGGTGGGGGCGGCGAAACATATACCCAGCCTGACGGACAGGTAGAAGCGACGGCAAGGCGCGGGGAATCTAAATGAGGAGGGCGACGGCAGGTCGGAGGGGAAGGCGGCGGCGCCCTGCCGCTGCCCGCGGCCGTGCTGCAACGCCGCAGCTGCGATGGTGGAGAGGTGAGGCGGGCGCTGGAGGAAGCGGAGCGATAGGAGGATGGGAGCCTCCCGTCGAGCCGACGGCAGAGGGCGTGGTTGGCCTGGCCGCCGGGAGGGAGGAGGTGGTGGGACTTGTGAGGGAAAGAAGGGGAGGGTGGAGTCATGGAGGTTTTTTTTTTCTTTTCGTTTTTGTTCGAAGAAAATAGGAGGTGCACTCGTATACAAACTTCAAAGTACAACAAGTAAAAAATATAAGAAAAAACTGTGAAATACTGCAATTTTTGTTCTTTGTACAGTGATAGAGTTAGAATTTCGACGTTGAGGGTGCACACACCAAGTAATGCCTGATACTATTAGTTCAAACTACGCATCGCCCAACGAAACTAGGAATTTACCTGTGAGAAATCAAAAGCGTCAAGTAAAAAAACAGAGGCAGTAGTCTACTGGTATCTTTTCACATGTTACACTATAGTAACAAATTTGAAAAATGACTAGCATAATAATCTAAATGTGAGAAAAAAAAGTTGCTCAATTTACTGATTTAGTATTGCAATTGTATTTCACTATTAAATTTTAAATCAGTAGAAGAGAGGGAGAAATGAATGGATGTGGCATGTGAGGAACGGGTCCATTCCAATGAACTCACCACCATACACACTTGCAAAACCGCTGGCCTTAGTGAGGTCGTCGGCTGCCCACTCGCCCTACTGGCTGCCTTGCGTCGCCTTGCCGCGATGTATTTCCGGCCACAACATGTGCACACCAAAGTCTCCATCCAATTTCAATTGAATAGCATCAAAAAAATAAAATCAAAGGACCCAAAGCATACCATCATATGGGCTTTCCCCCTTCATCTTTAGGGAGGGATATTTTTCAATCAAAATCCAAAAATTAAGCCTTGAGTTATTGTAGTTGTGCGCTGGTGAGTGTCGCACCGCCTACTACCGCCTAGTGCTCTCGCGTCGCGTCACCTGCTGCTATTCTCCACCCTGCGCTGGCTGCTGAGCCACTGAGCCGTATGGACCAAGTGGGGAGGAGAGGAGAGGATCAAAGATTTAGGGTTGGAGATTAGGGATGAGTTGGAGTATTGTAGATGGAGATGGCTGTGGGCTGGTGGGGGCACGAGCGGGTCATGGGGTTGTGGGCTGGGCTTTCAAGAAAGTGCACATCAAGGAATACTATAAATATGATTCAAATACAAAACTGATCTCAGTTTTTTTTCAGTGTGCCTAGACATACCAGGCACTTTTGCCGGCTCCGCCCATGTCTTTGAAAGATGTCATAATGTCCTGTTGTGAACTTGGATTTGTAGTAACTCTATAGATAGATTTTTCAACTTTACTGGTTAAGTGGAATTACATGATACAACGCCTGTTGTGAGTTTGGAATTGTAGTAACTTTACAGATAGATTTTTCAACTTTGCTAGTTGAGTGGAATTACATGACACAACGCGGGATATGCCTCTCCCATCATTAATTCCTGTTAGACGATGAGTGGAATCACAAGATTGGGTGAAATCCAGTGTTCCAGCGTTTCATGAATTTCTTGTAAAATATGCCACCTTTACATCTGATTGCCTCGAGAATCATGAAAACATTAAGCTGCCGATGCCAAGGACCACATGCCTCTCCCACCGTCTATACTTCCCCCTTCTCGATCGTATCATATCCAATCTTCTACTTCTCTAACATGAGACCCCTACCATTGACCAAATCCTGGGTACCCTAGTGACATATCGATCATTAGGGAGAAAGTGAGGTGCTCTTTCATTTTAGAGTTTATATGGGATGACCACTGTCCGAGGCTAAGAGTTATACATAGGCACATAGCTCCTAGGAACCCTGATAACATAGGGTAGTATGATTCAGTGGCTCGAAATTATACTAAAAAAATAGCTAGCCGAAAAGTAGTGTACCCTCTTTTTTAGAAATTGAAAATTCATAACATATCACTAAATAACTATATGATTCACCGTATGTCACTCGTTGTGGGGTTGACAGTATTCACATATCGATAAGATACTAGTGGCATATTATGAAGATTTAAAGTTATACAATAGCATATAACGAATTGCCCTAGAAATAGCTTTTAGAAATCAGCGGTGATTTAATTTTGATGACATGGAACGATTCGATTGGGAAACATGATTACCTTCATACATAGAGTCGAAGCACTCAAGTATTACACCCAAGGTTGTAACTTTCTCCAGCCCACCATGGCACCTGCGGCTAAGTAAGAAGACAGTTCAACATTTTCGGACAAAACGATTCAGTATGAAGACAGGAGGATCAGTGAGGGGGGAAATGCATTTTGTAGGAGCGATGCAACTTGACCATCACTAATGAACTTCGGCTCATTAGGAGCAATCCGGTTTGCTCTGCATCCGCCGCCGTCGCGCTGGTCATGGCCAGCTCGGTCGCGGCATCTCCGAGCTCCACCCCCAGCTTTACACCGTGCAGCTGCTCCACGCGGCCGCGCCCTGCCCCTGGCGGCTGCGGCTATCCGATCGGCACCGTGCGGGTAGGGTTTTCGATTTCGTTTGAGGAAAATTTTGGGGTGAGCGAAATTATCGAAATCAATCTCAATTCAGGCAAATGGCCGAAATTGGCATTCAAATTTGACTGAATTTCATCAAATAATTGATGAATTTTGACCTCATTTTGAATTCTGTTTGAATTTAGTCTAAATTCATGTGCAACCGAAATTTTTTGACTGAAAGGGAAAATTTTCAAGCTTCACCGAAATTACCAAAATTTTGCGAAATTTCGTCAAATTTGAAACCCTGCGCGCGAGGCGGCCAAAAATGTCGCGCCGCAACCGCAGCGCGGGTGACCGGCCGGTGGTGCGTTCGACTGCAAATTATGCAATGACAGTTTAAGCTTCAGCAATCATATCAGGAGTCCTTGTGCCTAGAATAAAAACAGAAGCTGCAGGCATGTAGGACAGTTTTTTCCTGTGTCCTTGGTAAACCTCTTGGCAATGTATCATGGAATGAGTTTTGAGTCAAAGCAATCATATATGCCTTTGTACATGGAAAACATACAAAATAACAACTGGCAAACGGTTGTTGCGGTTGAAAGCGCCCGGGGCTGTTGCCTTTAAGTATCCGAGCTGTTGCCTTTAAGTGTCGTCTCGAGGTGCAAAATGATTAGTTCGGAGGCTCTTTTTGTAGCAGTTGGTCCAATTCACTTTGAATGAGCCACGTGGGCGGAGGGGGAGAGAAGTCGGAGTTGTCGTCCTTGGTTCTGCATCCACCGTTGTCGCCGAAAGGAAGAACCGTTTGCTCACCTAATTCATGTGAAACTCCTCACTGGTGGCCTGTTAGTGCGTGGACCAACCTTGCACCTTCTTCTATTCTTCTCTCTCAAGTCGGTGTTAGAGTGATCCTCTACACTATCCGGTTTTAACCAGATTGAAGCTCTGCGTTGGATGGAAAATATCACATTTCCCTTAGTGATGATGCGTGTGTTTGTGTTCGTAGAGTTGATCGGTGTTAGGACGTGATTAGAGTTTATTAGTTGGTGCATCTAGCTCTAGTCTATTGTTATGGTTTCGCAAGGCGTGTCTAATTGTAGGCTCCCTCCTGCCGCCGGGGGGGTTGGTGTTTCCCGCGTCGGAGTGTATCGTTTTGTTTTGTTTTATCTTATTTACTTCTGCTTTACAAATGCAAATGGCAGCTCTCCTGCCTCTTCTATCAAAAAAAACATCTTGGGAAACACTGTTGAGAAATAAACTTGTAAGAATACAAGCAGACAACCGAGAATATATATAGTAAATTCCTGCTGGTATCCCTCCTAACTTGGGGGAAACAATCCTGCCAGTATCCCTCCTGGCTCGAAAAAAAAAAGAATTTTAATTGCCTAACTATGATATTGGTGACCAAATTTTGGTCACCAACTAACTACAAGGAACAGCCGAGCATTCCACAGTAACATCATATATCCAGCAAATGCAAAACTAGGCCAACAAAATATTCAAGAAAGTTAGAAAGCAAACCAAGTTGGCACAACAGAGAACATTTTGTTTGTGAAATAATACTGTGATGGTAGATTTCTCATCTCTAAATATGTAGCTCGATACAAAGTGGGGATATACCTTTTGCAAATCCATATCTAGATGCTATCACGCAAACTCCCACTGTGGGCTTCTAGATGATATTTGGATAAACTAAATTAACTGAACTTGGAGGACAACATGGACAAGCATTTTACAGGACTTTGCAATTTACACTATACTCCTCCATGCAATGCAAAAATTACTTCGAATAATTCAATCAACACGCATTGGGTTGAAACCTGAACTGAACATTCTTGCTTCAAAGTCAATAGACTACCTTGAAAGATCTTGTAGGTAGGTTTCCTAAAATCTCAACCCCTCAGATGCCAGCTCCGCTTGGTCAGAATATCAAGCACAATCCCATGGATGGATCTCCGCAAAATAAACACTCTTCGGAGGCAAATTCTAGGATCATGTGAATGGATTTCAGCTGCACCACTGCCAAATGATTCGCTTCAGTCCACCTCAGATTATCCAAGTACATATTCCTCAACTTACATTGCAAGTGTAAGCCAGTAATCACAGTCTATTGGGTTGTACATAGGCAGCAACAGGAACCTATCGAAGATCCCAGAACAAAAAGTTATCAAAGCGCTTATAATCTACATCCCAGATCAATGGAAGCTCTCTCCCATCCACCACCATGCCAAACAACTGGAGAGAATACACTGGCTGGTCACAGTTGCTGAAGTTGAAATTGTCTGGCTGAGGGTATCTTCCAACCGACAAGCTGCCTGTCTCCAGAATCTCTTGGTTAAGAACAGTAAACCATACAATAGATCAATCTCCAAACTACTTGGTGGAAGGAGAAGCTCTTGTTCCCAAAACCAACAACCCCAGGATCATTTTTGTTATTATCGCTGCTGCATCCAAAAGATGAAACTGTCAACCTTGTAGTTTTCAGCCAGAGTGAGCCTGTCAGTCTGTCACTGGCTCACTGCCCAGCCTACCTGCATAGAGTAGACTGTAGAGGAAAGTTTTCATCTCCCTGCAATCATATGGAATACAAGAGTCCTGTGTATGTTGCAACATTCATCTGTTCAGCAACAAATGGATTGTGAGAGGTAAGTGGTAAGAGTGTAAAAGAACTCCCACCCACGGTATGACAGCAACATTAAACTCTATACATAACACACCAAATCTGGCACACTGTAGATACAGTGTCAATCTGTAACAGGATGTGCGCTCAAGGATTCAAAAACCAGCTGAGGAAAAAAATACAGAATAGCGGTAACCGGTTTTCTACCGGCCGATCTATTATCAAATTTAAACTCAAAATTTGCATTTGGCCGGTCCCGGCCGGTTAAAGCCCGGAATTACTATTCATTAATTCAAATTTTAAATCAAAAACTTTTCGGAACAATACTTTTTACCGGCCTGTTACCGCCGATATTTTCATCCTTGCGCGTGCTGAGCATGATCGGCTGATTACCATAAGAAATGCAATCTTGCCTGATGACCTCGATGGTAGATACACTCCCTCGATGGATTCGCAGATGCACACGTGTGATTCCTGTGGACCACAGGAAATTGGGAGGAGCCATCAACATTCAAAATGTGATCTGTGTTAGTAAAATAAGAGTACACTTCATCAGAATAAGTTTGATAACTAATCTAGAACCCTTGTTTAAAACTAATAATTTGAAAAATATCAGGATTGTAAAAAAGAGAGAATTAAGGTCTTTCAAAAAAGAGAATAAAAAAACAAAAGATGAGGGGGAAATCCTTTATATGGAAATATAAAAGATGTGATGCATAATGGAACAAATGAAAGAGTTTAACTAAATCAAAGAAACACATATCAGCCTATTACCAGATTGAACAGGTGCATGTTGAGTGCCAGACTGCTAGCGCTTGCATTCTAGAATCATTTTGCAGCAAATAAATACAAGAGCCAAAATGCAAACATGAACCTCTCATTGGGCAACCTTTTTTCCATAAGGAGAAATTAGAAGCAACGAATAATCATACCCCGCAACCATTGAACTGCCAAATGTCACACAAATAGCAGGTGAAAGGTCAACGCTACACACTTCAGCAGCCTGGCATCAACAGGGGAAAACCAAAGGATGGTTCAGATATATGTGCTGTTCTCCAGATGCAGTAGGTTAGCATAGGACACAGTGTTGGACGAATTCCAGCTCCCTAGGGAGACTGGTCGAATCAACATAGCTCCTACACCACACACATTGAACTCAAAGCACAGTCACCTTTGTGGTCGAAAAGCATCTGTTTGACTTGATCAACAAAAGCAACACAGCATTTGTTAAAGCTAACATGGACATTACGAAATATATAAAGCAGAGCTAATGTAAAATTTAAAGACATTAATAGAAAGTTGAACAGATAGCACTATGAATTGTGCTCATTTCAACTAGATATAGTAAATTCTCAAGAATTTTCAGTAATTCAATATTACAAGGAACAAAAGAGAGTGCCAAAATCAGTTACATATATCTCCCTAATGAGAAACCACATGGATGAAATGTTGAACAAATTTAGGCCTGTTTGGTACAACTCCAGATTCTCATTTTCCAGATTCTGCTCCTGATTATCTGAGAATCCACTTCTCTGAGAATCTGGAGCTGACTGTTGAAACCGTTTGGGTGGTAGGTTGGCTCCAAAAATCATATGAGGGAGGATTAGAGGCAAATAGACTATGTCACCCCTGGGTGTAATACTTCAATTGTATTTGTGTAACTCAATGGCATTTACGGGTAAAAACCTTCAACTTCAAAGGGTATTTTCGTTTCTGAAGGTTGGATTCTCACGAGAATCTGCTGAGAGGTTGCTTCTCGTTGCTAGTTTATTTTCGAGACAGCTCCTCGCGAGAAGCAGAATCTAGTGGTTTTGAGAATCAAGGTGTTTGGTACGGTTCCACGAGAATCGATTGGGAAGCTGGGAGTGGAAGTTGTACCAAACAGGGCCTTAACTAGTCAAATATAGAGCAATAATCCATGTGCATTGACAAAAGATGAAAGGTAACCACTAAAGTAAACAAGAACCGATTGGTACATCCAAAGTCCAACATTTTTATCAATCAAAGATTGAAACAGTAACAAAATTGGTAGAATTACCATATGCACCTATGTAGGCCATTAATAAATGAACAGAAATGTTCTCAAAGCATCTATATGAACCAATATATAACATGTACAAGGTTTACAATTATGCAAAGAACACCCTACACTATCTACATATCTAACACTCCCCTCAAACTCATGGTGGATCAACAACACTGAGTTTAAAAAAGTAGAATCTATGCTGAACTCTAGTCTGTGCCTTGGTGGAGAAATCTGCTAACTGAAGCTCCGAAGGCACATACTAAAGATCAATAACTTGGTCTTACACCTGCAATCGCATGTACGAGGTATCCACTCCAATGTGCTTGGTGAGCTCATGCTTCACAGGATCTCGAGCAATGCTGATCGAACCAGTACTATCTGATAAGAGAGGAGTCGGTGTAGAAATGGAAACACCGAAGTCCTCAAGTAGCCACCGAAGCCAGATGATCTCAGCTGTCAACAACGCCATAGCTCTCAACTCAGCCTCAGCGCTCGAACGGGAAACTACAGTCTGCTTCTTGGTCTTCCAGGCAATCAAAGAGGAACTAAGAAAAACACAATAGGCAGAAAGAGACCAGCGATCAGAATGATCGCTAGCTCAGGTCGCATCAGAGTACGCCTAAAGCTGCAAAGACCTAGAGCGAGGAATAAAAGGCGACGAGTGATGGTCCCGCAAAGATATTGCAAAACACAAAGAAGATGAGTGCAGTGAAGCTGAGTGGGAGCCGAGACGAACTGACTCGGGATGTGAACTGAGTAAGAGATGTCAGAGCGAGTGATCCCAAGGTAGACCAAGCTCCAGACAAGATGACGGTAGCGAGTGGGATCCTCAAGAGGTTCACCATCAATAGGCCGAAGGTGAACACAAAGCTCCATCGAGTATCCACCGACGTTGATCAGTGAGACAAGCGCGAGTAAGAATGTCCTGAATGTACTTCTCCTAGGAAAGATAGTAGCACTCGGGCGTAGAAGTGATCTCTATCCTAAGGAAGTAACAAAGATGACCCAAATCGGACATCAAGAACTGCTCACTGAGACGCTCCTTCACAAAGCCAATGTACTGAGAATCATCTCTGGTAATGATCATATCACCCACATAGAGGAGTGTCCGGCCCCAGGAGAGGTGTGGACGAAGAGGGCAGGGTCGTGATCACTGGCGGAGAAGCCGGTAGCAGTGACAACAGAGGAGAAGCGGTCAAACCAAGCACGAGGGGCTTGTTTGAGCCCATAAAGAGAGCGACGAAGGCGACACACCATGCCATTAGGGATAGAATACCCAGGGGCTGCTGCATGTAGACCTCGTCATGCAGCTCACCATTGAGAAAGACATTCTTAACGTCCAACTGAGAGATGGGCTACTGTCGAATAGAGGCCACAGCAAAGAGAGTGCGAACAGTGTTCATGTGAGCAACAGAAGCGAAAGTCTCGTCGTAGTCACGACCATGCTCCTGCTAAAAGGGTGTCTCAGTGAGCAGTACATTGCCTTTGTGAAGGAGCGTCTCAGTGAGCAGTTCTTGATGTCCACTAATGATCATATCATCCACATACCCCGAGGAGAGGTGTGGAAGAAGAGGGTAGGGTCATGATCACTGGCGAAGAAGCCGACAACAGTAACAACAGAGGAGAAACGGTCAAACCAAGCACGAGAGGTTTGTTTGAGTCCATAGAGAGCGACGAAGGCGGACACACCATGCCATCAGGGATAGAATACCCAGAGGCGACTGTATGTAGACCTTATCACGAGCTCGCTATTGAGAAAGGCATTCTTAACGTCCAATTGAGAGATGGACCACTGTCAAACAGAGGCCACAACAAAGAGAGTGCGAACAGTGGTCATGTGAGCAACAAGAGCGAAAGTCTCATCGTAGTCGCGATCATACTCCTGCTGAAAACCACGCGCCACGAGACGAACCTTGTAGCGCTCAAGGGAACAATCCGAGTGGGTCTTGATCTTGTATACCCACTTGCACGTGATGGGAGTGACACACGCAGGTAAGAGCACAAGATCCCAAGTGCCAGTACGAGCCAAAACAACAATCTCATCAGACATCGCGAGCAACCACTCAGGATAAGCGGTAGGTCGTAGGCTTAGAAAGAGTAGCGGCTGCAAAGCCGTAGCGCTCGGACGAAAATTGAAATTTCCAAAATTTGGCACAATTTTTTTGAATTTTGCCAAATTAGCTCAACACGAATTTGAATTTGCACAACAAAATTTCAAAGAGAGAATGAGGAATAGAGGGGTGTTGAATGAGGGGGGTATGGTCACTATGGTGGCTATTATAGGATAAATTTCAGGATTTTTTGAATTGTTTTGCTATTTCTAAAAGGCCAAAAGGTCAAAAACAGTCATATTTTAGTTAGGACGTGTCGTGCCAGGCACGTCCCACGAGCCCACTTGCCCAGCAAGCCCTGCCCCTGCCCAGCGCCTCTTTCCCCTGCCGCCTATCTTTCTCCCTGCCATGTGCGGCACTTGTGCATTGCCGCAATGCTATTGGCACACAGCCGCAGGCGCACGACACAGCGGCGGCGGCGCGACGCCTTCCACCTCCATTCGACCCTTCCCGAGCCAGCTTGCGGCACCCACCGCCTTGTCCTTCCTCCGCGCCGGCGACGCCCTCGCCTCCTCCCTCAGCGCAGGCCCATGCCGTGCTGCCTCCCCTCCTCCTCTCCCTTTCCTCCTCCCTCCGCCTCGGCGCCGCACCGCCTCCTCTCCTCCCGGCCCCCTCCTCTTCCTCCCTCTCCTACTTCCTCCGCCCCGGCGCTGCACCGCCTCCTCTCCTCTCGGCGGCTTGCCGGCTCGGGCTCGCTCACTGCAGTGCTCGCTCAGCCTCTGGACGCGGGCCACTCGGCCGTGCTGTGCATGACCCGACACTATTCATGTCATGTCAGACCGGCTCATCGTGCTAAGGTAGAGGCCCAAGCACAGCACGGGCCTTCGTGCAGAGCTGGCACATCCCATGAACAGTGCGGGCCGTGCCATGCCTGGGTTGGGCCTACAGTGTCGTGCCTTGGGTCGGCCCAGCAGGCACGGCCCGTTTGGCCAACTCTACAAGCAGGGGATGGTAGCGTCCAGGGCGGCGACCAATGGCAGCAGAGGAGCTGCAAGGTCCGGCCAAGCGACGCGCGACTCTCACGCGGCAAAGACACCACGCGGGAAGAACTTCACGAGGAAGAAGGGATCCGGTGGAAACGAGCCCGAGCAGCCTGAGATCCGTGGGATCCACCTTAGGGCCGACGGGATCCGTCGGCCGAAGGGCTTCGGTGGCACGGGAAGGTTTCGGCGCGCGAAAGCAGAGCAGACCTGCTTCGTGTGCACTGGGAGCTCCAGGATCCGGTGGCGGGGGGGTTTCGACAACTAGATCTGGTGGCGGAGCGCAGGATCCAGCGGCGGGAGGGCTTCAGCGGCGCAGGAGTAGAAGCAGAGCAGTTGCGTGCAGGAGCAAGGGCAGGGGAAAGGGGTAGGGTAGTAGCGGCGGCCGGCAACCCTAACCTTAACCCTAACCTTGTTCTGATACCATGTTTGGAATGAGGCTTATCTCTATTCCAATGGGCCAAGAGGCCAATATATAATATGTACAAGGTTTACAATTATGCAAAGAACACTCTACACTATCTACATATCTAACAGGAACAAGATATCAACGGTAGTAAGCATACACAACAAAGCATAACTTCAGAGATGCAGTATTCATAAGTACAAAGCAGGCAAGTGAAATTTAAAGGTTTGACACCTTGTGCAACCACAGTATAGACGTACATCTATTTTTTTAAGGAGAAAAGCAAGCAGTACATGTCATGTCACTGTCAGTATCTTTTAACAGCCTGTGCAGAACTACTAAAAGAACTATAAGTTATGCTCACGCCCATAAAAATAAAAAAAGGACATCAGAAGCACCATGAAAAACAGAGAAAAGCACCCTGCTCTACTTAATTAACGAACCTGGATGTTACTCTTTAACTGTAGGTCAGAGCATGAAGCATCAAACAATTGCTGAAGAAAGTTTCAAGTGTTGCTGGCTTCCATAAGAGAATGGTATTTTCCATGGAGCGACTTCACATGCTGCAGATATTTCCCCCACGAAGAAAAGTGATATTGACAAGGACTCAAGGAAGCAGTGGAAGCTTCAAGGGAGAAGTTCTTCTCATCAATTTTGGAGAGGTAAGCACCAGCCCTGCTTACATCACCACACTGCAATAACCTCTTAACTATAGTAAGTAGCATGCAGGAGTTTGGAGACTCTTCTCCATCGCTAAATACAGGTCATCGAACTCTTCTAGCAACCCTTCTTCTATGAGATT
Organism: Hsuehochloa calcarea; assembly: GCA_036346395.1. NCBI lineage: Eukaryota > Viridiplantae > Streptophyta > Magnoliopsida > Poales > Poaceae > Hsuehochloa > Hsuehochloa calcarea. The sequence goes on along the minus strand of CM070611.1, from coordinate 9,521,870 downwards.
TACTGTCATCAAGCTGTAGGTCTAGGTCACAACATCCAGCAATAAACCATGTACTGATATAACACCAAACAAATCCATGGCTTCATCCTTTCTGCCAGCTTTAAGCAAGGCACAAATGACAATACTTAAAAGTCCTAATCTCAAGTTGAAAATCCACTGAACATAAGTCCTGCTAGAATTATGTTGTACGTGCTAATTTCCAAGAGTGTTCCACTTTTTATCACCTTGAGATAGACTGATAGAGTTCCTTTGAAGCAGCAGTTCTCCCAGTCTGAAATAAGCCATGCAGTATTATATTATATGTAATAACTCCACGCTTAACTCACTAGCTCAATATTCTCCGAGAAGGGCTAATGCATCCTCTGTCCTAACATCTTTACTGTGGCCATCAAGTAACGTACTTTTGGTAACCGCATTAGGTTTCAAGCCAATCGAGACAAAACCATCAAGTAACTCCATCGCTTCATCCATCTTACCAGCTAAGCAGTGACCATCTATTATTGCATTATATGAAACAACATCAGGCTTCACACCTGCTCGCGCCATCAAGCCAAAGAGATTTTGGGCCTCCATAAGCCTTCCTTCTTTGCATAGGTTGTCTATCATTGCAGTAAACACAATGACGTTGGGATGGATGCCATTATTCATCATTTCAAAAAATAATTCCTCAGCCTTTTCCCATTTGCCACAGGTACAAAAACCATGAATAAGGGAAGTAAAAACAATGATGTTAGGAATTAATCCTTCATTGACCATCTGATTGAATTGGGACATAGCATCATCCACTCTGCCTACCCTGCAAAGTCCATTTATAACAGTTCCATAGTTGACTATATCAGGGCTCAATCCTTGTTGCCGCATTTTTTTAAATATAAGCATTGCCTCATCAACCATTTCACGTTTAGCATACACATATATCAATATGTTGAAGACATGATGGTCAGGTGTAATACCGTCTCCTACCATCAAATCCATGATATCATGCATATCCACAAGAGCTCCATTGGTAGCGTACCCATGAAGCAGAGTGCGATAGGACGTAACAATAGGTTTTGGGCCCCTCTCAACCATAGCATCAAAAATCCTTCTAGCTTCTGCGCATCTTCCATTTTTGCAAAGATAGTCCATCAGCAAATTATAGGTAACAACATCTGGTGCAGGACCATCTCTGGACATTTTCTTGAAAATTCTAACCGCCTCTTTCCACTGTCCTGAAGAGCAATATCCATGGAGTAAACTATTATATGTAGCATTATTCGGCATAACACCTTTATCAAACATCTGTCGAAGGACCCCCTCGGCCCTGTCCATCGCTTGAGCTTTGCACAGGCCATCAATGATTGTGCTATAAGTCACAACATTTGGTGAAATCCCCCGATCCAGCATTTCACGAAATAGGCTGTAAGCTTTGTCCGCAAGACCCTCTTTAATGAAGCCATCGATGACTGTGCTATACGACACCACATTAGGTGGACAGCTGCCACCGTCATCAGCCATCAAGTGGAGCAACTCTAGTGCATCTTGGCTCTTCCTCTCATTGCTGAGCCCCTTAAGAAGAATGGTGTAGGAGAAGACATTGGGCGTGCAGCCGAGCTCCGGCATTCGCCGCAGCACTATGTGTGTGGCCTCGCCCAGCTTCTTCTTGGCACAGAGGCCCTTGAGAAGGTGGGTGAAGGTGATGGCATGCGCCTTCCATCCCGTCTTAAGGATGAGGCCGAACGCTGCAAAACCGAGGTCCAAGCGGCCAGCGCGGCAGCAACAGCCGATGAGGATGCTGTAGGTGCATATGTCAGGAACCACCTTCTTGGCGCCGGCTCGGGCCATGCGATTGAAGAGGGAGACAGCGAGCGCGGGGCCATCGCGCACGGAAGAAGAGATCGGGGCGCGGGCGACGGCAGTGAGGAGCTGGTTGAAGGCGTAAACCGAGGCGGGCCTGGCTTGTGGGAGCAATTCGTCGAACAACTGGAGTGCGTCCTCGGGGCCGAGGTTTCCCGAGCGTGCGCGTCCTCCGATGATATGCTCCAGCTCCGAGCATGGGCTGCGGCTGGGGCGCGCCCAGCGCGACATGTCCCGCGGGGAGGAGTCGAAGAGACCACGCACTGGGCACGGCCGGTGGTGGGAGCTGCAGCTCGCAACTGGGAGGAAAGAGACGGAAGAACAGCCAGTGGTGGCACCGCCTCCGCCTCTGTATTCGTGGGAGGCTGGGAGCACGCCACGCGCCAGTGTAGCCAGTGGTGGGAGCCGCGGAGCCGCCCGTCGAGCCAACGGGAGAGCGCGCGCCTGACCGTCGGGGGCGAGGAGGTGGGACTCGGGAGGTTTCCCTTCTTTTCGTTTTTTTTAATCGAAGAGAACCATGACATAATGCCAAAGTAAAAATATTCGAGAAATATACAGACTACAGCGGTTCCGGTTGGAAGTTTGTAATTCTAAGAGATCTTTAATATTGTACACGATTTTTAGAAAAGCAATAAGGAGAAGTCTGAAGTTCCGTTGTATCTCTGTGTTCGATCTACTATTTCGTTCTTTCGTTCTTGTATTATTTTTACGATTCTGAATTTGTCTACGAAGTAATCATTCGGACAGCGACGGTTTCTCAATATGTTATCAGCACGATCGACTCTCTTCGGATCGAAAGATAACCGTCGTAGCATGACACTCGTAGATTGAATCGTTTTTCTATATTCCTTTCAATTCTACAAATTTATCTTTGTAGATCGGTTTTTTCTTCTACGGTGCAAATCCGCTCTAATCTACCGTGAGCCGACTTGAAGTCGCCGGCCAAGCTGGTCGGTGGATTGCATGAAAAGGTGGATGTCGATTGTACCGTAGATTTAAAATTACAAATACGTTATAATCTACCGCGAGCCGACTTGAAGTCGCCAGCCAAACCGATCGGTAATTGCATGAACGATAATTGCATCGCATAAACAGTATGTATCGTATGAACAGTAAAACTTGAAGAAAAAAAATGGGAGCGCGATGCCGGCATGCACGGCCCGAAGCCATACGCCGCTGGCACCAACCCCACCCAAAGCACGCCCGCTTGCGCCGCCGACTCGAACCTCCCGCAGAGGCGCCGCTGCTCGACCCTTCCCGTAGAGGCGCTACCACCGGCCACCTCTTGCTGAGCCACCCAATGTTGCCCGCATGCGGCCGGTGCGACCAAAGTCGCCCGCATGTGGCCAGCCACCCGAAGATGCGCGCTCACCAGCCCCGCCCGTCACGCTGTGCCTCCCGGCCACAAGCAACTTCGCTGCTCCCGCATGAAGAGCCATGCACGCCCGCATGCGCTGCCCCTTGCAGCGCTGGTTTGAGGATAGGAATGGGGAACCCTAAAATCCCCCACCCATTCTTTTGATCCGACCACTTGGGCCGGGAAAATCCAAATGGGCCGTGAGGCGCGGCCCAATAACTAAGAAAGGGGGCTCGGTCGGAATTCCAGAAGAAAAAGAAAAATAAAGGAGATTTAGCAAATAAGTCCTCGAAATTCTAAAAATTACAAGAAATTTTTGCGAATAAGAAAATTTTGTGGAAAACCCCTCGGAGATTCTGAAATTCGCATGAAAATTTTTCTCAGAACTAAAATTTCACGTTTTAACTCCTGGAAATTGCAGAATTAGCCGAAATGTCTTTTTCCAGCAGAAAAGAGCCTCGGGAATTCAATTTTTGAATAATTTTAAACTTTTAAAGCATGTTTAACTTTGTTATTATTATTTATATACAATTTATATACAATTTATATACTGTATTTACTTTTTTAATTATTTGTGATTGTTTATATTGTTTTTAATCGCTGAAAATAGCAGTAAATCATAAAAATGTATAGAAAAATACGGGAACATTATGAGAATTTTTGCAACCACTTTATGCAAGTTACCAGCAGTAATCTTATGCATTTTTATTGCATGAATATGCATATGATTGGCATTACAAACCGGGAGTTCAAAAAGCTGGCCCAGTATGACCACAATTACCTGACTTGGGCATCAGCTGTCGAAATCGTACTTGGAGCCAAAAAAACTCTGTGCTGCTATTTGACTTGGCACCTTGAAGGATGCCACTCTAACTGTTGAGAAGAATGATCAAACACTTCATTTCCTCAGACACCATCTCTGTCTAACGCTCAAGAATGAGTATATAGTACAAAAGAACACACTAGCTTTATGGACTGCACTGAAGAAGCGATTCGAGAAGTTGAAGTACACCATTCTTCTTCGGGTAGAGCAAGAATGGAGCAGACTACGTTTTGCTGACTACAAGACCGTGGGGGTACAATTCTGCATTGCACAGAATTTGTACAAGTCTTCAACTCTGTGGTAAGGTAACAACAGATGAGCAGAAGATCGAGAAAACTCTATCTACCTTTCACCCAAACGTAGTGCAATCCGCACGCAACTATCGTCAGGATGACAATAAGGAGTATGTCGAACTGATTGACATCATGCAAGTTACGGAAGCTCAAGATGACGTTCTCAAAAATAACTACATCGCATAGCCGCCTAGTAGCAAAATTGGTCATGAAGTCAATGGAAGCAGCTACAAGGTGGGGAAGCCTCACTCAAAATAAAGAAGCAAGAAGGGTACGATCATAGGTCACAAAACCAAGCAGAATGCCCAAGCCAAGAAGGGCGAACAAAAGAAGCGCGATGAGAAGTCCTATGGTCAGCAGGACTAAAGTTGCAACAAATGTAGCACTTGGGGACATTGGTCACATATTTGCCTCGAGCCGTAGCACGTGATTGATGCTTTGAAGTCTAAAAAGAAGGGCAAATGACATCATGAGACGCACCTTGCCATTGTAGGCACAAAGGATCCACAATCATGGGTTGCACCCATGGATGTGGACATCTTAGTAGCAGCCTCCATCACACCTTCTTTGGACATCACAGCGCAGCAGCTGTTGTTGCCAAAGAAGAGAAGTTGGACATAGAGCAGATTCAGGTAGAAATTTCTTTATACTTTGTTATTTCAATCTAGTGCACGTATTACACATATATTTTATAGTCATTTGCAGTTTATGGTTGTGATAGAATATTGAATTTTGAATAATAGTTGTAAACTCTACGAGAGCAAAGCAATAAATTCTTATGATGAGTCCTGCAAGATTTTTCTCATATTAATAATAGCAAGTTGTGTTCTGTTTTGAAGTATTTTACCTTATGTGGGTGGATTGCTTTCTACCCCATATTAATAAATACTTTATATATCAGAACATGTGTGGTGCCCTATGGAGGAAGTGTGCTTAGCAGATTGCGACACAACGAATACCATATTGAGAGATACAATTTTTCAGTCGATCAGCAAGAACGCTGGTAGTCTTATGATAATCGCAGACTGCGATACTTGTATAATAGGTTCAGGAAAAGCCTTAATTACACTCCCAATGGGCACAACATTGGTCATTGAAGAAGCCTTGTTGTACCCAGAATCGATTAGAACTCTCTTAAGCTTTAAAGATATTCGCGCTAACGGTCTCCACGTAGAGACTGAAGAAGAGTGCGGTAAGTAATACCTGCTCGTTACAAAGCGCGAAGAAAATGGGAAAGGGGTGTTAGAATAACTTCTTTCATAGGAATCTGGGCTACACTACACTCACATTAAGACACCTGCAGCCTATATTATCCTGAAAACTACTTTTAGAAGCTCTGAAATTTTCTATCTCTAGCATGATAGATTAGGCCACCCCGGTCTTAGAATGATGAGAAATATAATTACTAATTCTCAGGGGCACAATGTCAATGTGAAGAATTTTCCGAATCAGGAAGATTTTGTGTGCTCCGCATGTGCCACTAGAAAACTGATTACTAGACTCTCTACTCTGAAAATAAAGGATGAAATCCCTGCATTCCTGGACCGTATCCAGTGAGACATTTGCAGTCCTATACAGTCCCTGTCAATGCCATTTAGGTACTTTATGGTGCTCATCGATGCTTCTCGAAATGGTCGCATGTATGCATATTATCTACGAGAAACCATGCTTTTGCAAAGCTGATCTCGCAGATAATTAAAATTAATAATAATTTCTCTGATCATGATGTGAAATCCATCAGAATGGACAACACCAGAGAATTTACTTCAAAGGCATTTGATGACTACTGTATGGCAATGCAAATTACCGTTGAGCATTCCATACCACATGTCCACACCCAGAATGGACTAGCAGAGACATTAATTAAAAGAATTAAATTTACTGCTCGACTGCTCTTGCAGAATTGTAATTTACCAACTACATGTTGGGGACACGCAACAACTCTCATCAATTTTAGACCGTCAACATATAACATCCATTTACCTATGCAACTAGCGCAAGGGTCAGCACCGAAAATCTCTCATCTACGAAGGTTTGGTTGCAAGGTTTATGTACCTATACCACCACCGTAGCGACTGCATTGGCCCCCTCCGAAAGTCTGAGATATACGTTGGTTATGAGACAACATCCATAATTAGGTATCTGGACTCCATGACTGGAGATTTGCATACAGCCCGCTTCGCTGACAGCATATTTGGTCATGATAGTTTCCCGTCATTAGGGGGAGGAAATCAACCCCTTGATGAAAAATGTCGGGAAATGACGTGGCAAGCCACGTGAATCCATGCACATAACTCGCGCACTAGTGAAACAAATAGAGAAGTCTAGAAGATAATTGATTTGTAAGCATTAGCGAATCAACTGCTTGACCACTTTTGTGATTTGAAGAGCGTGACCAAGTCGCATGTGCCTGCACGTAATGCACCAGAGAGGGTTGAAATACCAAAGAAAATTGAAGGTATCTCTAATCCCATGCAGAGGCCTCGAAACAAAAGGATGAGAACTCCGGCCCCTCGAATTCTAAGTAATCGGAGACGTCTGGCGAAAAAGGATAAGAATGAATTGACACAACCGATCATTGAAGTTCCCCATAATTAGAAGGAGGGCCTGTTGAGACATAGCACCAGTATAGAACATTTAGTAAAAGGCATACCGGATTTGAATATTCTCACGGAGGGAGACATCAGCATGGGTGTGTGCGCACACATCGGAGCTGAAAAACTAAAGGAACTTGCCCCCGCAATTGAAGAAGCGGTGAGCAAGTAGAAGCATTAGAAGTATCACTCTATGAAGAAATAACTATAAATTATGTGACCACAGGAGAATCTATGAATAGAATAACAACCAATGTTGACATTTACGTTGCAAAGAAAATTACCACAATCATCGATCTCAATCCAGAGTCTGTATCGCTCGCTGAATGTAAGATCAGATTAGAAAGATTGGAAGAAGGCAATAGAAGTAGAATTATTATCCCTGAATAAAAGAGAGGTATTTGGGCCTATAAGTCGCACACCTCCCCATGTGTACCCCGTCGGGCATAAGTGGATATTTGTTCGAAAGAAAAATGAAAACAATGAAGTTGTAAGACATAAAGCAAGGCTTGTTGCACAAGGTTTTACTCAGCGACCAGGAGTCGATTATGAAGAAACTTATTCCCCGGTCATGGGTGGAACTACCTTTAGATATTTAATCTCAATGGCAGTAAACTTGAATTTAGAAATGAAATTGATTGATGTGATAACTGCATAACTTTATGGGAACTTGGATTCATACATTTATATTAAGGTATCTAAAGTTATTAATGTCTCTAACCAAGATAGAGCAAATAGAAATATATATATAGTGTGCAACTTAGAAAGTCAATGTATAGACTGAAGCAATCAGACAGAATGTGGTATAATCGCTTGAGCGACTTTCTCTGCAAGAAAGGCTACACAAACAATGAGGATTGTCCCTTTGTTTTTGTACGGCGGTCCCAAGATGGATTATGTATAATCTCAGTATATGTAAATGATCTGAATATCATCGAGACCCTGAAAGATATTAAGAAAGCAAGCTCTTACCTAGAGTTAGAGTTCAAAATAAAAGACTTGGGTAAAACTAAATATTGCGTAGGCTTGCAACTTGAGTATACTCCTGAAGGGAATTTAGTACATCAGTTAACCTACACTCAGAAAGTGTTAGAATAGTTCGGTTTTGAAAAGGCATATCCTTCGAAAGTACCGATGGTCGGGAGATCCTTGCAGCAAGATAAGAACCCGTACAGACCTAAAGAAGGGGGGAGAAGTCCTAGGACCGAAATTTCCGTACTTGAGTGCAATAGGAGCTCTCATGTATTTAGCAAATTGTGCTATACCGGACATTGCATTTGTTGTGGACCTACTAGCAAGGTATAGTGCAGAACCTACTAAAAGACATTGGTAGGGAATAAAGGATATCTTCCGATACCTCCAAGGAAACAAAGATCTTGGTATGTTCTACAGAAAGAACCAAGACCTAACTATGATTGGCTATGCAGATGTTGGGTACCTGTCAGACCCGCATACAGTAAAGTCGCAAACATACTATGTATTACTATATGGTGGAACTACAATTTCACGGAAATCGTCTAAGCAAAGTCGTGTATCTACTTCGATGAACCACTCAAAAATTATAGCACTGTACGAGGCCTCACAGGAATGTTCTTGGCTTCGGCAGGTGATTCACCACATCCAGCAGTCATGTGAATTGAATACCGCGCAAACTCTCACTATTATCTATGAAGATAATGCAGCTTGTGTTGCATAAGTGAGATGGGTTATATGAAGAGTCCTCTCACAAAGCATATCAACCACAAGTTCTTCTATGCTCATAAATTGCATAAGATGGACGAAATTAAGGTACTACATACTAAGTCATGTGAAAATCTTGCATATTTATTCACTAAGTCACTTCCAGCGTCTAGCTTTGAAAGATGCATACGTGGAATTGAAATGATGAGGCTTAGAGAAGTGCAGAATTCAGGGGGAGAATCTTCACGAACTCATTATTAAAGCTTAATCACGAAGATCGAGTGCTCAAAGAATAAATCCTAGATATTAAATGAAATTGGGTGGATTGTACTCTTTTTCTCTTGGCGAGTTTTCCTGAAGTTTCTCAGTTAAGGTTTTTAACGAGGCAATTTGTGCAATGTAGCGGAACACATGTTATGTACTCTTTCTCTAAATTTTTCCCACTGGGTTTTTTAGAGTTTTGACGAGACATGAACAAGTCGGATGAGTACCCAAGGGGGAGTGTTAAGAAATCGGGCCCAGAACCGGAGAGTCCTGATTCAGGTGGGTTCCTCATCCATCCTATTGCCTATATAAAGGAGGGGGACCCTCAACATTGTACACGGTTTTCAGAAGTGCAATAAAGAGAAGCCTGAAGTTCCCTCATATCTCTGTGTTCAATCTACTATTTCGCTCTTACGTTCTTACATTGTTCTTACGATTCTGAGTTTGTCTACGAGGTAATCGCTTGAACTGGACTCGCCAGCGACGGTTCCTCAATAATTTCAACCAGACACGATACTACATTAGGACATTCCCAATGCTCCTACATCATCAATGTTTATATCATGACATCTAGGATAAAAGATGTGGTGGATGAGAAATTAAAGAAACAAATGAAAACAGTGTATTGCATAAGATATAGCTTGGGCACACAAACCAACAAGGAAGATGAGGGGGAGAGATGTGAGGGAGGTGAAGCGATAAAGAATCACGTAGACCTAGAATAATATAAAATGATACGTGGAGCAAGTGAGCTGTTGTTTCTAGATTACGCGAAAAGTATTACAAATGGCTTTCAAGTGTTCGCACTGCCCTTAGCTAACCTATTTATGATACAATTGTATAGACAACTGTTATCTATAGTATCCCTCTGTATCGTCTATAGACAGCACTAAAGACAACTTCTACAATAGGTTGTCTTTTTACATTCTCTATAGACAGCTCTCCCATATACAATGTGTCTTGTTTCTCGTGTTACAGTCGATTACTGCATGAGAGACAACCTAATTCTTTATGCTCTCCCTCTCTACTCCACATCATCTTAGGTATTCGTGTCAAGATTTAAAAACATCTACTATCACACTATTGTTCTACTCTTAACTAGCATATTTTCGCTAAATATGACTCACTTTTGCAATTTTAGGCACTAGGAAATAACATAACGGTTCAAAAAAAATTTGGGGTGGGGGAAGAACACAATCCAGTACGAAGACTGCAGGATTACAGAGAGTAATGCATTTTGTAGGTGCAACTTGATCATGAATTCATGATTCCGGGCTAATGAGCTTCGGTTTGCTCTGCCTCCGCCGGCACAACACCGTGCAGCTGCTCCGCGCGGCCGCCGGCCGCGCCCCAGCGGCCATCCAATCGTCGGCGTGCTTGTAAAATCCACTGCATCACAGGTCGATGGAAGATCTCCCTCCCATCCACCACCATGCCAAGATCAAAATTGGTGAAGATGAAACTGTCTGGCCAGGGGAGGGGGTATCTCCTTCCAATCGACAAGCTGCCTGTGTTTCCATAATCTCGTTAGCTACAGTAGCTCGATTTCCAAGCTACTCGGTGGAAGGGAAAGCTCTTGTTCCCAAAACCCAACAACCGCAGGATCATTTCGTTATACGCATTCTCTCTGCTGCATCCAAAAAAACGATACTGCCAACCTTACTAGTTTTCAGCCAGAGTGAGCCTGTCACTGCCCAGCCTACCTGCATAGTGTAGACTGTAGAGGCAAATTTTCATCTCCCTGCAACCACATGGAATACAAGAGTCCTGTGCATGTCGCAGCATAAGAAATGCAATATTGCCTGATGACCTCGGTGGTAGATACACTCACTGGACAGTTTCGCAGATGCACGCGCGATCCTGTGGACCACACACCACAGGAAATTGGGAGGAAGTGAGGAACCATCAACATTCAGAATGTGATCTGTGCTCATAAAGCAGAAGTTTGCCTCATCAGAAAGTTTGATAACTAAATTTGAACCCTTGTTTAAACGTAATAATTTGAATAATATCAGGGTTGTAAAAATGAGAGAGTTAAGGTCTTTCAAAAAACAAAGAGAATACAAAAGATGAGGGAAAATCCATTATATGGAAATACAAAAGATGAATGCATAATGGCAAAAGTGCAAGAGATTAACTAAATCAAAGAAACACATATCAGCCTATTACCAGACTGAAAAGGTGCATGTTGAGTGCCAGACTGCTAGCACTTGCATTCTAGAATCATTTTGCAACAAACAAATACAAGAGCCAAAACGCAAACATGAACTTCTCTCATTGGGCGACCTATTTTTCCTAAGGAAAAGTTTGAGGCAACGAATAATCATACTCATACCCAGCAACTAATGAACTGCCAAATGTCACACAAATAGCAAGTGAGAGGTCAACACTTCGGCAGTCCGGCATCAGGCGAGAAAAACCAAGCGCTAGTTCATGTACCTAGAGAAAAGCAAACATTATAAGAACAATGGTATGAAGCATGACTTGAGATAAGAAAAATACGATTGTAGGAAGGGCATAGAAATTCACTTTGTCCATGAATAAGATCTTTCCAGAAAAACATAAAGGAAGCAGTTTTTTTTCAAGAACGCGTAAAAGTTTTGCACGTTATTCTATTAAGAAACGGAGTTACCAGGATTAGAACCCCAACGCCGGACAGAAGCTCTAGAAGAAGAAAAAAACAAACGAAATAAATCAGAAACAAAACAAGAACAAACACAAAACAAAAGAAAGCAAAGAAACGATAAGTACGATCTATGGGGAACTAATCCCGATAGACGACGCCTCCCGACCGCTAGCCACCGCCATGCGCTAATGGCGGTGCTCATTGTGAATTTGCTGAAGCAGAAGGTATAAGGAACTCGTCTCGTTATTGAATACCCAGTTGTTCTGCTCCTTCCAAAGCATCCAAGAAATTAGAATAACCTAGGAGTCAAAACCTTTCTTGCTTGTGGACATAGGACACCCCGAGCGGACAGCCAGTACTACTGGAAAGAAAGCTGCCCAACCGGAACAGCTTTCGGCAAACCCATGCACGTGAGGAAGTGCACCCAAACCTAAGAGGTTATGGCGCAGCCAACGAGGAGGTGGTCAATGGTCTCTTGGGAGTGATCGGAGAAAACATAGACTCCTTGGTTTGGAAGTCCACGACGTTGAAGGCGATCCGCCGTCCAACAACAGTGATGGACTGCTAACCACACGAAAAGTTTGCACTTCAGAGGAGCCCTCGCACACCATATAGCCTCCGCACTTAGGAAACTGCTCGAACCCAAGAAGAATGTAGCCGACTTGGAGAAATAAAATCCTGAGGCTTCCCAACGCCAAGTTATCCTATCTTGCTGGCTCTCATAGAGGTTAGTGGATTGCAAAGCGCCCGAAAGCCGCATACACAGTGAGGGTCGGGCTCCCTGATGTTCGAGATCCAATTGTTGTTGTGAAGAGCTTGAGCGACCGAACTAGTTCTTCGCAGGCGTGCTAGGATCGCCTTTACCAAGTGCGGGCAGAGGGTGTGTATGCTACGACCATTGAGCCAGCGATGCGACTAGAACAATGTGTTAACGTCGTTACCAAGTTGCACGGTGAGCGATGCATTAAACATGTCTTCCTCGACTCGCCCATCTTGTGCCAGTAGGCCCTTTCAATGTCGTGTTGGCCATGTCCTTTGCAGCCAAAGCCAGCGTAGACGGAGGGCCTTGCCTAGAATATGCAGATTGTGTAGGCCCAGTCCTCCGTACCGGAGGGGTCGACAGACGAACGACCAGGCGACTAGACATTGACCTACCATCACGTTTTCTGTGCCTTTCCAAAGGAAAGCAGTTTTTCAAATAATCCAATATCCAAGTTCCTTGGGGACACAAATGAAACATCAACTAATTGTTCGCTAAAGTTCATAATCTAGACATCTTCTCATTGTCCTCATAATTGATCAAGATATACTTACTGTTCACTAGATGCAGTTGGAATTTACTGGTCTATAGTTGTAACCTGAATTAGCATAGGACATAGTGTTGGACGAATTTCAGCTCCCCAGGTACACCGGAATTCGACATAGCTCACACACGCTGAACTCAAAGTACAGTGTGCAGAGGTGAGCAAGGTGAAGTGCTGAATACAGTCTATCTCAGTATGTGGTCGAAAAGCATCTGCTTGACTTGATCAACAAAAGCAACACCGCATTTTTTTAAGCCCAGATGGCACTTACCAAATATATAAAGGAGATGTAATATAAATTTTAAAGACATTAGCTGAAAGTTGAACGTCTAACACTATTGTCTAGCACTATCAAGCCATCTCATTTCAACTAGATATGGTTAATTTTAAAGAATATTCAGTACTTCACAAGTACAGGGAACAAAAGAGCGTGCCAATAATCAATTACATCTATCTCCTGAGATAAGACCATGCCCTGAGATAAGACCAAACAAATCCATGGCCCAATCCTTTCTGCCAACTTTAAGCAAGGAACCAATCATAATATCGAAAGTCCTAATCTCAAGTTGGAAATCCACTGAACATAAGTTCTGAAACATCCTGAGTGCTTCATCAAAACAATTATTTTCACAAAGCCCGGATAGAATTATGTTGTACGTGCTAATTTCCACGTGTGTTCCACTTTTGACCATCATGAGAGAGAGTTCCTTTGTTTCAGCAGTTTGCCCAGTCTGAAACACACCATGTAGTATTATGTTGTACGTAATAGCTCCACGCCGAACTCCTTTGCTCAATATTCTCTGAAAAGAGCTTGTGCATCCTCTGTCCTGCCATCTTTACAGCAGCCGTCAAGTAAAGTACTATAGGTAACAGCATCAGGTTTCAAGCCAATCGAGACCATACCATCAGGACATCAAGTAACTTCAATTGCTTCATCCAACTGACCATCTAAGCAGTATCCATCTATAAGCGCATTATATGTAATGGCATTAGGCTTCTCACCTACACGTACCATCAAGTCAAAGAGATTTTGAGCCTCCATAAGATTTCCTTCTGTGCATAGATTGTGTATCATTGCAGTGAAGACAGTGACGTTGGGATGGATGCCACTATTCATCATTTCGAAAAATAATTCCTCAGCCTTCTCCCATTTGCCACAGGTACAAAACCCATGAATTAGGGAGTTGAAAACAATGATGTTGGGAATTAATCCTTCATTGACCATCTGATGAATTGGAGCATAGCATCATCCACTCTGCCTATCTTGCAAAGTCCATCTATTACAGTTCCGTAGTTGACTATATCAGGGCTCAAACCATGCGGCTGCATTTTGTTAAATATATGCATTGCCTCATTTACCATTTCACATTTAGCATATGCACATATCAGTATGTCGAAGACATGATGGTCAGGTGGAATACTCTTTCCTACCATCAAATCTAGGAGATCCTGCGTGTTAACAAGAGCTCCTTTGGTAGCAATGCATACCCGTGAAGCAGAATGCCATAGGTCGTAACACTAGGTTTTTGGCCCTTCTGAACCGTAGAATCAAAAATCTTTCTAGCTTCTGCACATCTTCCGTTCTTACCAAGATAGTCAATCAGCGAGTTATAAGTAACAACATCTGGTGCAGGACCATCTGTGCACATTCTCTTGAAAATTCTAACCGCCTCTTTCTACTGTCCAGAAGAGCAATATGCGCAAGCGGAGGAGCCACCACCGGCGACGAGGCATCACGCCGCGTGCTTTTCGCATGTGCGCAAGTGGTGGACCGTAGTTCCCCTGGCGTGAGGCCACGAGATGTGCGACGGCTCGGTCAGCGCTACATGGCGGAGCGACGCCGTCCTCGTACCTGCTTCTACCTTTAAAGGCGTTGGTCGCCCCCTGAACTATAACACCTAATCCCAGGGAAGAAGGACATGCAAATGTATCAACCTTTAAATGGTACCAATTGCTGCAAGTTACCAATCTCTCAGGTGGTATGAATTGCTAACAAATAATCCAAATATGGCAGACTTCAGATATGATCTTCAACTACAAGGAACAACGAAGAGTGCTGAGACGTAACAAATGTATCTACCTAAAGGCAAAACAAAATCGACAAGTATTGAACAAGGCTAACCAGTACAATCTGGACCCAGTGGCGCAATGAACTGATTACGCATTAACAGGGACCATAAAAAGCAATATCTTAGCAATAATCAAGAATATGTCATGCAAAAGATAATCAAGCCAAAGTTGGTAAATCCAATACGGACATTTTTCATATCAAACGGTCAAGCGGTTGTTGGAGCTTGTATCTGTAAATTTATAGCTCATTAGAATACACAAGCAACATAAATGTTCTTAAAACATCTGTCCCCGGTAGAATGGAACAATAGATGATTGGTACAAAGCAGTACCAACAAAGCCTAACTTTAGAAAGATGCAGGGGTCATTAACACATTATCAGGACTCAAATATTCAAATCTGAACTATCTGTGTATACTGCACTACTCTAGGACCACCTTAGTGCACATAGTAGCAATATAGATAAAATATCATTCCATATGCAAAGATAACTAAGAAATAGGCGAATAACAATAATTATCAGAGTAATGACCTTAAGATCAAGATTTACAATTAATACCTCATGAGGCGAATATCTCAAATAAGCTGCAACGAAAGAAAACAGAATAACTTCAGTGAAGCACATCCATATGCCCACAAGCAATCGACTCGGATAGCGTGACCTAGTTCTCCACGATCCTTGAAGTTAACCTTGTTGACCAACGATGAACCGATATAGCCTTCTTAAACTGAACAACATTGTTTATAGCAAAAATGAGTACATAGAGTACTCAGCAAGTTGCACTGCATAATGCAATGATAGATGACGGCTTATTCCAAAAGATATGATATTTATGGTTCTTTTGCATAAAAGTATTATTGCAGTTGAATATGAATAATAGAATAAAAATATTATTGAAAACAAATAGAACTAATAATTTAACAAGTATTTTCACAAAGCTCATAAAGCCTAATCAATTTCTTTCACACAACCATATGAATTAAATCACACTACTGTCTCTCCCAATAGTTTTATGAAAATCTATCCTTTGTGTGAAATCACCGAGCATGTCCATGACCGAGGACTCGACTATTTCAATAGATTATTAACACTCTGCACAGGTTGTACACTTTACCCACAAGATGTAATCAACTTGATCGGAGCTAATCACAACAAAACCTTTCTGAAACTTCATCTCTACAATTTACCCTCCCACGGTGCATACCGCCGGCACCAAACCCCCACACAGGTTATTGGTCCATCGCACACCGTTGGATCTGGACACAATGAACCACTCATAAATGTGACTCACTACAGAGATAGAATCATACCTCCACCCTGCCACACAGTCTAACCTACATGCCTGAGTAATCAATTATCAAAACTCCGTAACTTACTAAGTTAGACATGCCCCATACCAGGCATGTGGTCCTACAGTTATGACCCAGTTCAATGGCGCACAAAGTTAAGTCCTTAATTGACCAAGGTGAGACTGTCAAACTACTACCAATTACCACATTCATATTTTCCCAAACGCACACAGCTCCACCATATCACAATTCTATCCACTTACATCGGTCTAAATCTTTTCCCACCTTGTTGGTTAAGCGCAATACATGCCATCAACGAGTGACAACATACTACACACAGTTTTCCACAAAGTATTTCATATTCACTTAATCAAGTTTATATTTACAACTCAAGATAGTATCAATAACCCGTTGCATGGCTAAACAGACTATTCATGTCTAACCAAACCCGCGTTGGTGTTATGATAATACTAATTGGTAATTATTGAAAGGATCCAAAGCAATACATAGGGTAATGAGACGATTGGCTGGGAGCTTAAGCTGTGGCGCCTGAACCGTTTTGGTAGAACAACAACTGGCCATGAGCAGGTGCTCCTGTGCGCTCTCCATGTTGCACTAAAACACCAGAAGGGTCAAAACACCAATATAACTGGCAGCAGCTGATGGCTTGGATTGGCTAAGCAGGAACCGTGATCGTGATGCCATTGAATCGACCTGAAACGATATGTGCGCTTACGATAAAATGTTTGCGAAAACAATTACCATTCGACTCTGATTTCTCAAAAAGCTTTCTGCCATTCGGTGTGTAGTGCACCAAAAGATCCAGAAGTGGAACATTGCGTCAATACTTTGTCATCACTGAGGTGATGACCACTGAAGGAGCGGATGAAGTTCTTTGGTGTGTGCACAGGCCATCAATGATTGCTGAAAGACCGCCTCGGCCCTGTGCACCTCACCCTCTTTAACCAAGCCATTGGTGACGGTGCTACGAGACACCACATCAGGTTTTTTTAGATAATGAAAGAGAAAAAAAAAATTCTCTATCGACCTCTGTATCAAGATGCACAAAACCTATTTTATTAAGAGGTAATGTACCACAAGGACAAAAAATGGTTAAAAAGTAGATGGGAGCCTTACAATCTAAAAACGATTGAAAATTAAACTCAATTATTACAAATTATGTGACTAAATCGCTACCTATGAAAGCCTAGGATTTGCTTCGCCACAAGCTCCAATCTGGCACTTCCATCTAGTATTGCCTCCTTTTGAGCCTATTTCTGTAAATTTGCCCAAGCACTCATCCAGTGTTCACTCAAGATGATAACCTGCAATGGATTAGTGATAATCTTTTTGTCAAAAATAACATCATTTCGACATAATCAAATAGACCAATAAAAGGCACTAACTCCCGCTAGGAATTGTGACTTTAATTTATTTATTTTTTGGAATATCGTCTAACCAATTCCCAAACATGTGTGCTATACTCACAGGAGGGGATAAATTAAATACACATTGAGCAGCCCACCATACAAGACGTGCAAAGGGACAATCAATAAAAAGATGCTGAATTGTTTCTTCTTTAATACAAAAATAACACTTTTTGCTTCCCCTCTAATTTCTTTTAAACAGATTATGTTTAGTTAATATCACTCCTCTTTTGAGATACCATAGGAATATTTTTACTTTTAATGGATTTTTAATGAACCAAAAAAAAATCCTAATGGGAGCTTGATTTGTTCCAATCAATGCCCCATAGAAAGATGGTACCGAGAAAAGACCAGACTTATTCAGATTCCACATAAAAACATCTTTTTGAGAGCTCAATGTTAAATTAGAAATTCTCAAAATTAACTCATTCCAAGCATGTAACTTAGGTCCAATAATAGGTCGTCGAAAAGAAATATGTAAAGGATTCGATCTCAGTATATTTGCCACTGTATCATCCTTTCTCTTCACCATATTATAAAGTATTGGATATTGATTTTTCAGAGGAGTGTTTCCTAACCATATATCTTCCCAAAACCTGGTTTGCATTCTATTTTTATCCTCGAATGAACCAAATCGAAGAAATTGATATTTAATTTTCATAAACACCAGGTGGGCAGCTTCCTCCATCATCAGCTATAATGTGGAGCATCTCGAGAGCCTCTTGACACTTCTTGTCGCAGAACCCCATGAAAAGAGTATTGTAGGAGACAACACTTCGAGTGCAGCCTGTTAGATCTAGAGTTAGATCTCTTTTCTTTGGATCTGGTGTTCTTGAGAGTAACCGAAAGAGATTAGGGTTTTGAGGTTTCGGGTTTACCGTCCGATGAAGAGGAGGGGTTAGTCATGGTCGATCCGAGGTGGCGGTGGTCGATCCGTAGTTGCGGTGGTCGATCCCGTCGGTAGAGAAGAGGCGCGGTCGATCCGTCGGTAGAGCGGCGGTGGAGCTTCCGTCATTCTGGCGCCTTAGGATCAGACTAGGGTTTGTCGGATGGGGTTTAGGCGGCGGCACGGCGAACCTTGTACCCTGTGCGGCCCCGACTCCCTCCTCTTTTATATGTGGCGGCATGACAGGGCCCACCACCTAATGGGTGGGCCCGATCGTATGCGATCGGTGGGGTTGGGCATTTGGCCGTTGGGCCAAATGCCCGAGATCATTCTAACATTCTCCCCCTTGATCTCAATCAGTGCTTTATCTTTAATTACTTTTAACTTTACTAATTCCATCACAAATTGATGCATAGAACGTGTATCATCGTCACGGTCAATTGCCGATAGATTCAACAGCTACAATACACCTCATTGTTCTGAAACAGTTACTTTAATCTTTTGGGCCATCTTTTAGTCCAGATTCATAGGCTTTCCCTTAAACCCATGCCGCTATATGTTCTCTCGAACACGTTGGGTGGTAAGCCTTTAGTAAGCGGATCCGCTAACATCTTTGCAGTACTTATATGCTCAAGACTTATAATTTGATCCCGAACTTTATCTTTCACAACATAGTACTTTATGTCAATGTGTTTGGCAAAGACCACTTGACTTATTGTTGTGGGCATACATTCTGCGGGTTCATTATCGCAGTACAACTTAAGTGGTCTATTGATGTCGTCAACCACTTTTAAACCGGTATGAACTTCTTTAGCCGATTCACTGCCCAGTAGCCTCATAACATGCTACAAACTCGACATACATTGTGGACGATGTAGTGACGGTTTGCTTTGAGCTTTTCCACGATATAGCTCCTCCAATGAGAGTGAAGACATATCCGGATGTCGACTTTCTATCATCTCCCGCAAAATCGTAATCAGATACCCCACTATATGGAGTAAATCGATCTTCGTATGTCATCATGAGGCCTTTTGTTCCTTGCAAATAGCGCAAGACTTTCTTTATCAATTTCCAATGTTCTATTCGAGATTGCTCGAATCGCCAAGTAACCCAGTAACAAAAGCTAAGTCGTATGCGTGTGCACACTTGAGCATACCGTAAGCTTCCGACACCAAGCATATGGAACCGCTTTCATTTGATCGATCTCATCTTGGTTCTGGGGCATTGAAAATCCCCATATCTCGTCGCCCTTGACTATAGGTGCAGTGAAGGACTACATTTATGCATCCCAAATTTCTTTAAGACTTTCTCTATGTATGTCTTTTGTGATAGTCCCAATATCCCTTTGTTTCTATCCGGTGAATTTGATCCCTAAACGAACGAAGCTTCACCAAGATCTTTCATATCAAAGTTTGAGGACAAAACTTCTTTGTCTCCAAGAGTGTGATCGACATCACTACTAGCCAAGAGGATATCATCCACATACGAGATTAGGAAAATAAACTTCCCATCTTTAAACTTTGTATAGACACGCTTGTCCTCTACATTCTCTTTAAACCCAAATTTTCTTATTGTCTTGTCAAACTTCAAGTACCACTTGCCTTGAAGCTTGCTTTAACCCATAAATCGATTTCTTTAGGCGGCATCCTATTCTTTCATTTTCTTCCATGACAAAACCTTTTGGTTGTGCCATGTAAACATTTTCCTCCAAATCCCCATTAAGAAATGCCGTCTTTACATCCATCGATGTAACTCTAAATCATAATGTGCTACTAATGCCATTATGATTCAAGGAATCTTTACATGAGACCGGAGAAAAATCTCATTGTAATCAATCCCTTCTCTTTGCGTAAAGCCTTTTGCCACAAGTCGCGCTTTGTATCTTTCTACATTCCCTTGGGAGTCGAGCTTTGTTTTGTAGACCCATTTACCCTCTTGTTTTGGCTCCTTTAGGAATAATTTCCAAGTCCTGCACTTTATTAGTCTTCATGGACCTCATTTCCTCTTCCATGGCTTCAAGCCATTTTGAGGAATTTTCGCTTCATGGCTTCTTCAAATGAGGTGGGGTCATCCTCCATTTGAAATTCCTCTGTATGATAAACTGATAATCATGAAATAGTGATCTTCTTACTCTTTGAGACCTCCTGGCCTCCACATTTGGTACATCTTCTGCTTGAGGTCATTTGTTGCTCCCCTCATTTGTGGCAATGGGTTCTATAGGATCTCAAGAACGTGTTCCTCATTTTCATTCATTGTTGCCACAGGAGGAACAATAACAGTCTTGCACCACGAAGATCTTGTACCGCTCGGTGCAATGACAATGTAGTAGTGGGAAGAGTGGCTCTTGAATCATCTGAGTGGGCACATATACCCGCTTCTCTTCAAGATCAATCTCTCGAGCTACCATGCTCCCCTCATCATTTCATCTTCTAAGAAGACAGCGTGTCTCGTTTTTACAAACTTTGTATATCCGTCGACGGTAGAAACGAAAACCTTTTGACTTTTCGGGGTAGCCAATGAAATGGCAACTTCATCGCTTTGGGATCTAGCTTCCCAAGGTTTGGGTTAAATACTTTAGCCTCAAAGAGACTCCCCACACACGTAGGTGATTTAGTGAGGAACTCTTCCATCCACAACTCGCATTTGTTTTGGGCACCGACTTACTAGGCACTCTATTGAGAATATGAATGGCGGTTTTAACGCCTCCATCCATAAACTCAATGGGAGTGTGGAGTAGCTCATCATGCTTCGCACCATATCCATCGAGTACGGTTCGTCTTTCACTACTCCATTTTTTGAGGTTCGCCTTGTAGAATATCGGGCTACTATGCCATTTTCCCGTAAGAACCTCGCAAAAGGTCCAGAACTTGTCCATATGGGGTATGTCGATCGTAGTACTCCCCCACGATCGATCGAACTATCTTAATCTTTAAATCGTGTTGGTTTTCAACTTCACCTTAAATATCTTGAATTTATCCAAGGCTTCATTTCTTTCTTTGATTGGATAAATATATCCATAACGGAGTAGTCATCTGTGAATGTTATGAACGAGTCATAACCATCCACACTTTTCACAGAAAAGGACCACAAATGTCTGTGTGAACAATTTGTAGAACTCCATGCTTCTTTTTGCGTCTTTCTTAATTTTCTTTACATATTTTCCTTTAATGCATTCTCTGCATTGTTCCAAGTCCGAGAACTCTAATAGAGGAAGAATTTCATTCTTAACTAGTCTTTCTATTCTCCCCTCGAAATATGGCCTAAACGCGATGCCATAATTTCGACGATTCATTATGAGTTCTCTTTAACTTTACGCTTACATTCGTGAGCGAGGATTCTTTCACTTTCGCACGCGACGTTCCCATTATCGCATACGACATTCACATCATCACACAATGATAACAAATAAAGCTCATTTTGTAATATGGCAAGACCAACACATTCTTTATTAAATATTATTTCGCACTTGCCATTTCTAAAATTACAATCATAACCATCTTTGTCCAAATTGGAAACACTAATCAAATTCCTCCAGTAAAGAGGAACAAAAGAACATCTCTAAGTAAAGATTGGAGCCATTAGCTAACTCTAATGAAAGATCGCCAACAGCTTCAACTTCTGCTTGGACTCCATTTGCGACTTTAATGCATCTTTCGTTTCTTTGCGTAGTCCTCGTCGAACGGAATCCCTGTAAGGAATTAGCAACATGAACAGTTGCTCCTGAGTCAATCCACCAAGTGGATTTGAATATTGCACATATAAGCATTCATTTATGAATGTAATAATGTTCTCACCTTTCTTTGCCATTATCATCTTTAAGTAATCGTGATGTTCTTCTTGTAGTGTCCTGTCTTCTTCTGATGAAGGCACCGATCTTTGTCTACAAAGAAATTTATTATGTTGAGGCTGATGGACAGAGGCTTTTCCCTTGTTCCTTGAGAAGGAGGTACTGTGGAAGTTCTTTTTCTTGTTATCCTTCACATAGTTGATAGATCCACCATGTGAGGTTTTAATTCTTTCCTCCTCTTGAACACACATAGCTATGCATTTTTCTAAGTCCCATTTATCGGTCAGATATTGTAATTGACAACAAAAGTGTCAAACTTTTACGCAATGAAGCAAAAATCAAGTGAATAAGGAACTCATCCTTGAGTGCCAAATCCATTGGTTTAAGCTTGGATGCCAAGTTGCTCATCCTCAATATGTGTTCTCTTATCCCACCACCGAATACCTTTACATCACAAGTCATTTAATCACCGTGTTGCATATGTCTTTGAAGAGCGATGAACCGACTCTTTATTTTATCAAGGTATTCTGTGACAGTATCACAGTCTGCGATTGAGCCCACAATTGCAGGCTCAATCGTGTTCTTTATCACAGCCATACATTTCTTGTTGGCTGTGGTCCATTTCTTATGCTCTAGGTCATAAGACATCTGTAAGGGAGCATGATCTCTCTGTCTTTTCTGCCAAGCAGTATCATCCTCATTTTGACCCCTCACTGGTGCCATAGGCTCAGTGGGTCGTCTTGAGTGAGGACCCACTCCACCTTAGCTAAGATAAACGCTAAGTCTATCTTTTTCTTCCACTCTCCATAATTATCTCCTTTGAGAGTGGGTATTTCTCTGATACAACTCATCAAGTTGTATCCTCCAGAAAATTTAGTTCAAATAAAGTGAGAACGAAAACATGAAAATTATATGCCTTATTTCCAACGTTGGTCAAAAAATACGACATACAATTAAAACAATTATATCTATACATTAAAACTATATCACCGTTGGGCAGAAATAGAAACAATGCATAAAAAACATCATTTAAAAAATTATAATACTGTTATTATCAACGTTGGTCAGAAAATAACAATATCATAATTTGCAACAATTCTTAAAAAATTAAATTCTCTCGTTGGTTCGAATTTAATTAAAAGAATTTATCAACATTAACTTTTGCAGCGGAAATTGTAATTATTCTAAAAAAAATTAATTATTCAGAAGCATTAACTGTACACATTTAATCTCTGAAAATAATAACACGTTGGTGCAAAAATTTACAGAGATTTTATACAATGTTTCTATTGAAATTCATTCAAAAAATACTTCTGAAAATAAATTAAATCCAATTTTCTGGATTTTACAGTTCATAACCGGCCGATATACTGTTCAAAATCGGGCATTTGGCCTGTTAGAGCGCCACGCCCACCATGCCCATTCGGCGCGCTGCTCTCGCGCCCTCGCGCGCAGCCACAACTTGGGCTGGGGCGAAAAAAAGCCAACGCTACCGGCGTCGCTTCGCGCTCCGTCGGATGCGCATCCGACGGTTTCTTTGCGCTGCCGCGTCGTGCGTCTCGTCCGCTCCGCCTCAGCTCATCTGATCCGTTGATTCAGATCGGACGGAGGAGCGACGATCCCGGCGGAACAAAACCGCGAGCGAGCGCTCAGCCGAAACCCTAACCCCATTCATTCCATCTCTCTCGTCTCTCTCTCGCTTCTCTCTCGAGCGGCGGAAAACGCGGAGAAGAAAAAACGGAGAAGCCGAAGAGCCTGGCGCCACCGCGGGTCCTCTCGCCGGCGTGCGCGCTCCCCTGAGAGGGAGCGCGTCGCCGTCGAGGGGCTCCTTGGCGGCGCCCTTTCAACGCGCGCCGGGACGTTCTCTCTACGGTTTTGGAGCGACGGCGAGCCAACGGCTCGGCCGGTCTCACCGCAAACGGCGACGATGACGGCGAGCTCACGGCTCGCTCGACCCTCCCTCACGACCGGGTAAGTCCCAGTCTATACAGATCTAGGGTTAGGGTTTTTGCTTTTCTTTTCGGGTTAGGGTTCGACCGGTTCTTTTCTTTTGAATCTTTTTCTTTTGGATCTTTGTCGTTGATAGGCTCTGATACCATTGTTAGATCTAGAGTTAGATCTCTTTTCTTTGGATCTGGTGTTCTTGAGAGTAACCGAAAGAGATTAGGGTTTTGAGGTTTCGGGTTTACCGTCCGATGAAGAGGAGGGGTTAGTCATGATCGATCCGAGGTGGCGGTGGTCGATCCGTAGTTGCGGTGGTTGATCCCGTCGGTAGAGAAGAGGCGGCGGTCGATCCCGTCGGTAGAGGCGGCGGTGGAGCTTCCCGTCGTTCAGGCCTTATAGGATCAGACTAGGGTTTGTCGGATGGGGTTTAGGCGGCGGCACGGCGAACCTTGTACCCTGTGCCGCCCCGGCTCCCTCCTCTTTTATATGTGGCGCTGGCGACAGGGGCCCACCAGCCTAATGGGCTGGGCGCCCCTGATCAGGGCGCGATCAGTGGGGTTGGGCATTTGGCCGTTGGGCCAAATGCCCGAGATCATTCTAACACAGCCGAGCTCGGGAATTCGTCGGACCACTATGACCATTACGTTGCTCGTCCTCTTCTCGGCACAGAGGCCCATGAGCAAAGGAGTGAAGGCGATGGTGTTCACCTTACATCCCCTCTGAATGACGGGGCCGAAGGCGGCGAAACAAAGGTCCAAGCGGCTCGTGCGGCAGCAGTAGCCGATGAGGGTGCTGTAGGTGCATATGTTGGGAGCCACCTTCTTGGCGCCGGCTCGAGCCATGAGGTTGAAGAGGGAGCCTGCTAGCGCGGGGCCATCGCGCACGGAAGAGGAAGCCGGGGCGCGAGAGATGGCAGTGGGGAGCTGGTTTAAGGCATAAACCGAGGCCGGCCTGCGGGAGCAATTCATCGAACAGGTGGAGTGCATCCTCGGGGCGGAGATTTCCCGAGCTGGCGCGGTCTCTGATGATCTGCTCCGATTTCGAGCACGGGTAGCGCCCAGCGCGACATCTCCGGCGGGGCGGAGAGCTGCAGCTCGATATCGGGAAGAAGAGGAAGAGGAAATAATGGCTGGCGGAGACTGGAGACGCACCACTGCCTCTGCGTCAGAACCCCAGTTCGTCGAACGAGTGAAAGCGCCCAGGAAAGATGACTCCCATAGGGCGGTGGGGTTGATTCGGGCTGCCAGCTTCTACGGGCCGCGTATCCGACAGTCATGGAAAGCCGACGGCAATGGCGTCCCCGATCTCTTTGGTGGAACAGTTACATATGGCGATAATAAGTTAGTTTTTCTAATAAGCTCATGGAATCACTACAACGAATCTAGCCTATTATGACGAAAAACCTTGTGACGAACATTAAAAAAACGGAATTGCTAAAAAACTATTGCATGTTTTTTTAAAAGAAAACAGTTGATTTTCTGACCTTACAATTTTGCTTCGAGATTTGTGCTTCGGCCGGTAACATCGTCTTCTCCGGAGATTTGTTAAATAACATTCGACTGTTTTCTTTTGTCAAAATAGTCGAATTTTCATTCGTCTGGTATACTTTAATATTTGCACTTCTTCTCATACGATGAATTGAGTATATTACTGTATTTTGTTGGTATAGAATTTTATTTTATTTTATCTTTTTTTGTTTTTTTTTGCTAAATATCTCAAAGTATATGTCAGATTTTGAATCAGGTGATGGAAATATGAGTTATTAAGACTTTCGACAATAATTACAGTGATTAAGAACATAAATTACATACATAAATTCTTGTAATTTATGTATAATGAAGTTGTAATTGAACTAAATTTTGATTGTTTTGAGTTGAGAAAATAGTCGAATATTGTATAGACGTACCCTTAAAAAAATGTCATGTACAGTGAACTACTAGGGTGTCCCCGTACATTTGTGCCATTGGATTTATTTTGAAGTTTCTATAAATACTTCATAATATATTTATGTAACTTGTAGGCTATTTATACTTTTAAGATATCCAAAACATTGGAAACGATAATAGAAGCTTAAAAGAAATTAAAACATGGGGAACATAATTAAAGTATGTGCTTTGATTGAAGAAAATCATTGAACATAATGAGTTGTTGGGGTTCTTAGAAATTAACCACTCTTCATCATGCATATATCATGTAATTGTATGTACCTATTCTTACATTATTAGTTATTTTTTCCCCAAATTGTATGCATGCACATGTACCTCTATTTAACCTTAAGTAGTACATTGATTATGTGTGCGGTAAATTATTTTATTAGTTTACCTTGCTCTCATACACCGATGCATTATGACCGACCTACCTCGAACTTATCTCCCCTCAAACGCCGGCTACCCTACCAAACCGTGTCTATGTGGCTTCTATCTCTTCTCATTGTCGTAGTTTTTTTGCTTCAACCTCCAACAGTAAGTCCAAATCTTGATCGATCCCTCTCAGTTGCTACCCCTTCCAATGCAATACTTTACCACATAGTTATCTTCTACTTCTCTCCAACTATTGTTTAATGTTAACCATTGCGACATCAAAGCGCCTACACATGAAACCGTCGCCGGTCCCAGCTGGGGACACGTGTCACGCTCTCTTCGGTAACCCCGAGTATTCCCTACGGCTGCATCATCTCTGCTCTAAGCTTTTTGCTCCTCTGCCTCTATACATCCGTACTTCTATTTGTACGGATGAATGCATGTACATACGCATGCATGATGTTATACATGCTCAACATCAACTTCTCTCGTGTCAGACGCTCCACTTCTTTGATGTTGGCCAGCTCAACATTGTGGCTTCCTCACTAACCGTGGTGACCTCTCATCTTCACTAATTTCGGCATGTCTATTTTAGTCGTTGTCTAACTATATGAATAATATTTTCTCTGTCCCTGGTGACAACGTGCCCCTCACTAGTGATGGCACGCTCCTAGCTACCCGATGGTCCCATACCGTCCATATCTCGTCTTCAAGGCAAAGCTCCATCTTCTCTCGACCAGGCTTCCCCATCATCGAGCTTCTTTGGTCACTAACTTCTTTAACAACGTCGATGCTCACCATTTGTCATCACGGCCCTTGGCTCATTCAAGACTAGACTTTCTCTTGAATGGCTCCGACGGGCAGCACGATATTGTCCTCATCTCCACGCCGCCGCCTCAGCTCTCACTTCCCCATGGATGAATGTCTTCTTATAGGATAGATTAATATCATTGCACTCTTCTGTGGTGTCCTCTGATACCATTTGTGCTATCATCGTTATAACTTATATTTTTTAATCAAAAATTCATATATTTTTTATTTTTATTCCATAGAAAGCAACAATACAAACACGTGACCTTGAGAGCGAACGTGGTGGCTTCTTTTGTGTAACATCTTAAATTTCAGCATAGTTCAAATATGTGAAAATGTGAACTTTTAAAAAAGTTTTGATGCATTCTTTTGTCGTTCAATTTTCCTAGATTTTCATTCAAGGTTTTATTTGATTTAAAAACCTAAGTATCAATTTTGGGAACATAAACCTAATGGATAAATAAAACAAATTAAAATGAAAGATGATGATTAAAAATCCAAACTTAGACCCCATCGGCAGGGTCTTTCTTCCACGACGCATCGCCTGCCCAGCTCGCTGCCATGGACACACGGCCGCGCCAGCGCATCAAGCTCACCGTCGGTTTTGGCCAAGCGCCCCTGGTTTCGCCCGCATAGCCGGCATTGCCCGCGCCAGTTACCTGCCCCAGTCGAGTCACTCAGCGTCGCCCATGCCATGCGTCACCTGAGCGCAACGCCGCAGGGATTCGCTCGGGCTTCCTCGCGTTTTCTCCACCCCCTTTGCCTATAAAAGCGACCCAAAGCATCTCCTCTACCTCCCTAAGCCATTCCTCTACTCCCTTACCCTTCTCACCGAGTGAAACCACGAGAAGAGCTCAAGCTCTATTCTGGCCGCCGCGCCGCCACCTCGTTGTCGGTGCTCCGGTGATCTCCAAGTGTCTCCAACCGCGTCACAGTGTGTTCCGGCCCCCAAAAATCCATTCCCCTCTGCTAATTTGGTGTTTCGTGGGCAGGAGCTCGCCATCTCCCACTTCTTCTCCATCCCTGGCCAAAGCTACTCACCCCACCGCCGCACCCTACCCGGTGAACCCTACTTCAATTTCTCGCATTTCAACAACCTAGTCACCTCCTTGGAGCTTTTCCAGTAGCTCACGGCGCCTCTTATCTCCTAAGATGTCGCCACTACGCGAAGCTCATCGCACTGCCTCGGTGCCACATCACCGACTCTACACTGTGCACCTCCAACCTCCCTCCCCACTTCGGTGAGTTCCCTGTGCCTCGTAGGTGCTCGTGCGCTCGCTTCCTAGCTCAATACGTCGTCGTGTCATCTTAGTTGGTTTGGTCGAGCCCCACCACCGCCAAAGACCACCGTGCCGCCGCTCTGGTCCACCGCCAGCCATGTTTCGGCCACCTGTGGGACCAGCTAGCTCCAGGGGTTCTATTTTTGGCATCGCCACTGGCCGCTATGGACCACCTTGCGGGCAACAAGCGCAGCAAGGCAAGCTGAGCTCTTCTCTGTTTTGTTGGAAGCCGTCAGGCACTGTAGCGGTGCAGTTAATACTAAATCTAGGTCATTACGACGTACTAATGATTAGTTGTTGAATTAATTGTTACTGTGTCCGGCTGACTCATGGGCCCGCGAATAGAAATCAAGGGAGAGTTAAGATCTGGATTTCATATTCGTTCACTGACACGCGGGCCCAAAATAATTAAGTGCACACTGGACTCTAGTCCATGGATCGAGGCACTCTACTGGTAGACCATCGGTCATGTGCTATTTCCTAAGCCGAGTTTATGACAGTGGGTCACACTCGTCACTAAATAATTTCCTTTAGAGAAATAAATACAAAGAAAAGAAAACACTTGGACCCACCTGTCATTGACTGTGAATTTTTTGTTAGAAAATAAATCAAAAATAAAAATAAAAGGCATCGGGTCCCACCTATCGGAGAGAGAATTCTCTGTCCTTTTTCTATTTTCTAGATTTTCTAACAAAACCAAATTGAAATCTTAATAAATTTTGCATAAAAACTCAAAATTGAATGTTTCTTGTCAGTAAATTAATCTAAAATTATGATCTTCCCGAATATACAAAAATATTTGGATTTGGTTACTCTTAATCTATTTGGCTTTATTTAATTTGTTTACGACTCTTTTAGGAATAGACGTTGATTTCGCGAACGAATATTTCGACGACCATCCATCCTCCTACTCAGAACAACGAGAGCAAGGAAAGCACCCCCTTTGATCATGTTTATCCTATTATTTTACTTATTGTATTTATTTTTGCAAAATCTGTTATGCATGTGTGTATGTTGATATGAAACGGCTATGTCTGGGATGTTGGTAGTTGTAAGTCCTATCCCATGATCCTCCTTATGTTGATGCCCTTACTGTTGTAGCTATTAGGTTATAGTTATGGGTTAGGCAATATATAATGTCAAATTGAGATTTTTTTTAGTGCGAATAACACACAAATGCTTAATAGAGCGATAGTTTTTCCTAAAAAGTTATGAAATAACAACATGATAAATACGATTTTGGAAGTTTTGAAAAGGAAGTCCAGATGGTTGTACCTTTGTTATTTTGTATAAAAAAATATATAAAACCTAGTTTTCTACACGGTTATATTATATTCTGAGAAGAGTGGAAATGAGTCTCACTAGTAGATAGGGGAGATTCTCGCCCGAGTAAAGTAAGGACCGAACGCCAACAACTCCAATCTAACCCTAAGCGTACAACCACATGTGCTGGTATGTGACAATATTAGCTAATTAAGTCATTGAAAACTAGCCTTACACATAGGTAGGCCATAGTAGTGCGAGCATGACCAAATGTACAGGCTTGTCCGAAGGGAATCCCTTCACCGAGGCGTTGGGAACAATGTCTTCTGACATAATGGCGAATGTCTCACTGAGACAAGGGTGTAAACCTGGGTGAAGTGAGGGTATGCATTCGCTAGCGTAGTGTAAGGGTAGGATTAGATGATGTAAAGGCTTCGACACATGCTCTAGACTTCTTACTAAAGGTAGTGTGCGGTGGTATCGACGGTGCTAAACAAATTAGAGAATTCGTGTGCTGTAGGTAAAGTTGTACACCTCATAAGAGTGTAAATCTATATAAATAGTCGTACTCGCGGTCATGAGCGTGCTTGAATTGTTGATTTAATGGGTATAATCTTAGTTTTCATGACACATACACGATCGTTATGATGCCAAAATTTTGTCACAAAAATACTTTTTTTTTACAAAAAAATGGCATCAAATTTGTTGTAGTGAATCCAGGTAATCTGGTGATTAATCTCTTAGGCTGGATTCATCTTACTGTACAGTGTGTTGGAGCATTCTTATTGCTACTATACATAATGTTTTTCGTCTAGTATCATTTTGATTTAGTTTAGACCGAGAATGTCACATTCACTCTCCATTCTGCAGTTGCGAGGAGATGTACGATATATTGATACGCTGTGCCAGTACTATTGTATCGGTAAGACGCAACGAGATTCTCATTTCCATCTTAAATCTCCTCGTAGCGTTGGACTTTTCGATCCAAGCGCTACTACAGTAGTCCTATTCTAATATGCACAATAGCAAGTGTCACTGATGTTCTCTAGCTCTGCAGTTGCTAGCCCTGGTTCAGAAACCACTCATCCCACATGTAAGACCAGAGCAATGCACCATGGAATGAATTTAAAATGACTAATCTATAGATTTGACAATCCTAAACTTACAGCATAAAAATCACAATGCTGCTTTATTATGAAAGCGTAAGCTGCATAGCCAAGTCTTATTGTTGTTCATCAGCAACAAACACACACACATAGTCCAGGACACTTGGGAATGTCTCAACAAACAGTAGTTCAAAATGTTCAAAGCAAAGGAACCCAATGCATAGCATAACAGCAGCTCAATCCCATTTCAGCAGAAACGAGCAAGGCAGACGCAATTCATCGATCTAGCAAACGGCAAATCCTCTTCGGAGTTCAGATCACTGCAAAACTCGAAGCTTTCCTTCTTGGCGGCAGCGGCGGCCACCGCGGCCTCACTGCAGCTGCTCCCGGAACACCCTCAGCACGTCCACGAACGTGACGATCCCGGCGAGCCGGCAGTCGTCCCCTCGTCGAGCACCCACAGGTAGCTCACGCGGTGCGCGAGCGCCTGCACCATGACGGCCACCAGCGAGCTCGCGGGGCTGCACACCACTGGCTCCTCGGCCGACCGGCGCCCGTAGCTCCCCGACGACGGGCGGCGGCTCAGCTGCGCCCGGCCGGTCTCCTCGTCGGACGAGGAGGAGAGGGAGAACGAGGACAGTGTCTCGTCCTCCATTAGCTCAAGCATGGCGTCGAGGCCCTTGTCCTTCAGCCCGGTCTTGATCGCGCGCAGGATGTGCTCCGGCGGCGAGCCGAAGTAGTCGATGTATGCCATGAGGTCGGCCACCGAAAGCGTGGCGATTGCGGCGGCCGCCGTCTCATCGCACGCCGCGAGTAGCGCGGGGGAGATCTCGCCGACGAGGTGGCCGCCGCCGGTGACCACGGCGACCGCGGTCTCGGTGTCGATGGCGCGGCGGATGAGGGGCACGGCGGACAGGGCTGCCTCGTGGGGCCGCACCGAGAGGAAGTCGGCACGCACGAGGCCGAGGGAGGAGACGCTCCGGGCGGCGACATGGGAGAAGACGGAGATGGAGTTGAGGAAGTAGCGCACGAGGTCCTCCTGCGTCAGCCAGCAGAAGTCGCCGGCGCCACCGCCGCTGAGCTGCTTCTTGCGACCGCCGGAGCGCAGCGGGACGGCGAGCACCTGCGCGCCGCTCAAGACCGCATCAAGCGCTTCCAAGACGCTGCAAGAAAGATCACATTCATCAGCCAAAACGAACAAACCTGATTTTAAAAAATCATCAGTCAAAGATCATATTCCAAGATTATCATTTCTAATGCAAAAAAAAAAAAGCCACTTAAAACATTCCACTTCTGCGCGCATCAAGATCGTGCTCTTATCCCAAGATTCGATCAAAAGGCGCGATTTTTGAGCCACATGCGGGCGAAAAATCTCCTAGAATCATGAGCTGGAAGCAGCCGATCCTACCAAGAATCTCGCAAAGGGACAGGGTGCATGACGCGATCTGTACCGCGCCGCGTCGCTCGGCGCCACAATATTGTGCCCGATGAGTCGGATGATTTGACCCCAATGCGCCTTCCTCTTAACCAGGTACCAGCAACTTGTTCGAATCGCTTCGCATATTCCATTCAGAGACCAAGCTTTCCAGGTAACTTTGATCAGAATCAACTAATAACACTTCTATTTTTTTCTAAAACAAAAAAAACACAACACAGCAAGATCCATTTTTTAAAGAAAAAAGTGCCATGTTTCAAGAATCAAATTATTTTTTAAACAGGTTTCAGTAAGTATTTTGACCTAAATCGCGTCGTTTTGTACCTTGCCTTTCCCTCGTAACAAAGTTCCAATCTTGAACAAGTCTCGGGCTTGGCAAGTCGGCAAGACGCGTCGCTGCCACGAACTAGTAACAAACCGAAAAGGGCCAAGAGGAGGAGGGGGCTTACCTCGCGCGGGGGTCGATGCGGCGCACCTCGCCAGCGCCGTCCTTGGGTAGGAGCGCGGAGACGGGCTTGGCGAGCGCGGTGGCGGGGCGGGCGAGCGCCTCGGGGGCGGCGCAGAGGAAGCAGAGCACGTCGGCGAGGCCGACCCGCCCGACTACGGCTCGCGCTGGGCCGGTGACCGCGATGCAGGCGGTAACGGCGGCGCGGGGGCCCCTCCGGAGCGCGGCGGCGAGGTCGCCGGCGGCAGCGGAGAGCGGGAGCGACCTCACGGCCGGCTTGCCGATGCACAGATCCGACACCTCATTGGCCAGGAGGCTCACTGCCATGCACTCACGGGGTGAACCCTAAGCGGTTTCGAGATCGAAACCTCACGAAAAGATTCGGAGGGAAAATTTGAGGACGAACGAGGAGAAGGAAAAAAAAACGGAGGCTTTTCTTTGTTCTGTGTGTCCCGAGCTTTTGCCACGGAAAAAATTGGGAGGAAGACGAGGGGGATTTGGTTTTAACTGTGGCTCGAGATGGGAGGCATATATAGGCTTTGGGGAATGGGGAGGGGTTACTACGCGCTTCGGCTAGGGTGTGTCCATATGACAGGTGGGGTCACGGAGAAGTGTGGGAGCGAAATGTTTGGAATGGTTGGCTCCAGCCGTGGTTTATGTGGTGGTATGGCAGTACGGTATTCCTGCGCCGGGCTGGTTTTGAAGTAAGTTTGAGCCGAGCCGAGCCGACCTGGGCCGCTTTACTGGTAGTTATAAACCCCGGAGTCAGACGTCTGGGGTCACTGACCGGTAGTTGGAACGGTCGGATCATATATTTTTTATATTTAATATATATATATACACACGTAAACACCACGAAAACAAAATCAATAATACATAAAAAGGCAACTATAATTAAAAAAAAATCAAATTCTAAACAACAAATTAAGTCGGTTAAAGAGGGATACCATAGGCTCACACAAACAACAAGACCATTCAAACAGTTGATGTTCAGTTTATTTTTTCTTCTTTGAATGAATATGCTTCAATTTCTCTTTCATTATGCACCACATGTTTGACTTAATACATGAATTGCCAACTAACTTCGTTTTGGCATATTTACATAAGCACAGCTGGGGTTACCACCCTGCAATACTCGCCGGAACAACATTTGGGATGAAAACCGAGTATTACTTTTGTGATAATGTTCTCTTTGTTGTTTGTAAATTTTAGGGCTTCTTGACCAAATAGTATGTCATTCTAGATGACATAATGGCTAGTTTAGTGCAAATATTGCAATGTAAAATGTTTCTGGAAAATGTAGAATGGATGCCACGAGATAAATCCAAAGGCTATCGTGAATCACATAATTAACGACATTAATTGCGCGTCCTGGTCTCTAGACAAATCACAGTACCAGACGGTCCTGGCCCAGAGTTTTTGCGAACCGTGAACTGTAAATCACGTAGGACCATTTGTAAATATAAGTAAAACGCATGAGTTTTTTTTTTTTTTTTGAAACTTGGTCCACCATGGTGGGCGGCCGTCCGAGCAACAACGAACCATTTGACTAGTAGCTACACCTTTTGGAATTCCATTTGACCATAGCACCGCAGCAGCCATTTTACCCTGATTAACATGTGCTTCGTTTTCCCGCGTGGCAGTGGCACTGCTGGCTCCCCCCCTTTTGATCTTTTGGATCACCTTTAACCTCGCCATTTATTCAGAAAACAAACTCAAACTTGGTCAATGACGACGATCACCATGGCTGCGTGCCAGCAATCTGTTTTAACGTCCTTACATGACGGGGTATACTCTGTTTCTAGTAACTCTGAAAATATCTCAGCCTGTTATGAAATATTTACTCTGAAAATCTCTCAGTATTGGGCTAGTTCAGCTAATTCTATGGAGTCCTTTTTCTCAGTTGCCTTCTCGTAGTTGTCCTCCAGTTAAAAGTTATTCTTTTCCTGTTTGCTGTCATGGAAAGGGACATCCATCCATCCTTCAAGGCCGTATGCACGTTCGTACAGGTAGTTGTCCAAAAAAAAAAGAGACAGAGAGACTTGTGATCAATCTAATCACTCCGTTACGGACAAAAATGGTGACGCACGAGCTGATTAGTACATGAAAGTGAAAGAACGAGGTTACCTACACACAAGATTTCTCGTCTGGTACTTACTCGCGCAGAATTTTCCCATCTTACAGTCAATTAACCTATTCGTTTCGATATCTGAATCCTAAGCCAATGGTGAAACTGCAAAAATCATAGGATGTTCTTATCTGTGCATGCGATAGATTAAGTCAGTTTTTACTGCAAAAAAATTCTCGGTGTTTTCACCCAAGGTTAGTTTTTCCAATTCGGGTCTCAAGTGCAAGGATAAATCACGTGAACAATGCATATTTTGGCGAGGTCATTCTTTATTCTCGTAGCGCCGGCGAGGCAGCGGTCTCCAGAACTTTCAAGAACGCGAAGTGGTTTCCTCTGGCAGAAGAGCCGAGCCGAGCCGATTAGTTGGAGCCGGGGCAGGTGGTGCGAGGGAGAGCCAGGCCGCGTAGGAGACGTGGAGCTGGGCCCACCACGTGGCTGCATCCAGCTCACGCTGTACGCGTGGGCCCTGCGGACCTTCCGTGCCACGGCCTCGGACTACATTGTCGGGGATCCTCTGCGGCCAAATGGATCTCCGTCTACAATCGATCCATGTGGGCGTGTAGGTTTTAGCCACACCGACGTACTCCGGCTATAAGTTTACCCGTTTGGATTCGATGACTGCGAAGGAATTTTAGATATTCCGTGTGCATCGTTCCTGTAAATTTATCGTGAAATTCTCGCATTCTAAACACACACTTGTTTTAAAAAAATTCGCCGTATGAAAGGGCACCTAGGAGTCGATCTGATCCGTTTTCTTTATCTCGAAAGAGACTTTTGTGGATCTAATATAAAATCCTATTCCAGCTAGCTAGCAGCAGCTAACAACGTTAATTGATTGCCATGTAGCAGTACCACACGACAATCGACAAACAGGTTTAGCAGTGCATCTCATCTCCCCAACTCCTCCCATGCACGCACGTACAGATCAACGACACTGTGCCATTTCTAGCTCCCGTACGAGCACCCACACGATTAGTCGATTATTTGCGTAGCAGGAGCCGAGAGGCGACAATCCACGGCAACCCTGTCTCTCTCCCCACCCTAATAACGCCATTAGGCGGTGTCCGCACGCTGTGCTGCCCCGTACTTCACCGCGCGACAGCAACAGTCTCGCCGCTCATCGCTGTCTGTCGACGGGCCGTCTCGCGCTTGGTTGGTTGGTTGGTTGGCGTTGTTTCGCCTCGGTTGGCTCGTCTTCAGGTGAGCTCGTGTCGTGCGCGTGCTCCGTCGCGTAAAATCTGCCCGTTTTTTGCTCGCTTCCCTCTTCCCATCCCATCGGCGAGCCACGCCTGACGGATGGGTGCTTCTCCTGCTCTGCGCACCGGATAGACGCCAAGTTTTGTACTCTTACTCTCCTCTGTTTTTTTTTCTCTCTCTGCTAGTAGCACAAGTTGCGCTAGTATTTGTTGGTGTAGTCACAAAAAAAATTGCGAAATTTGTTGGTGTGTCCTTGCAACGAAGCGTGTATGGGAGTTTTTTGGGGTTTATTAGGCCTCCTTTAAAACGAAATAGCAAAAAATCTCTACTTCCGAAATGACAGAAATATCATTTCTACTGTACTAATTTGTTGTCAAAGCCGCTTGAAATAACTCAGAATTTCAGGGAAAAAATATATTAAGTTTTGGGTTTGAGTTTAAGTTTCATTTTTCGCCTTTCCCGCCTTCCTTTTTTTGTGTTTGCACTTTCCTAGCCCGAAGGCGGCCCTGAGAAACCCGCCACCTCCCTCGTACTTCACACCTGCACGTCATGCTATGCACCGCCTCGTCCTCATGTCGCCTGCGCTCGCGCCAAGCTTGTGCCAGACCCCGTCACCTCGCCGACCACCTTACTAGCGCATTTAAGGTGCCACACCAGCGCCACTCGCCCTTCGCCCTCACCATGCCTCGCGCCGCCGCCGCTAGGTGTTCGCACCCCCGCAAACGCCACAGCCCTCGCAGCACCCACACTTGCACCAGTGAGACGCGCTCGCTTCTGCAACACCGCCCCCGAAGACTCTCATCAGCGTTGGTGCTAGTACACCAACAGCATTTAACTACTACATCGACACGCCGACGTTAGATCGATCGCTCTAACTCTTCCGCCACAAGATCAAGGCGTCTTGCAGTAACGATCTATGATCTGCTATTTGCATAGTTTCTTGATTTACGTGATAGAATTTTTGAATTGCCGGCTAGTATAACCTACCCCTATCCCTTCACTTTTGTCTTGTAATATATTAATTTTGGACTTGGATGCCTATGTATATGTCAAAACTGATTGTTGAACTTTAATCTCTTGTAATAAAAGTTTAATTCTTATTGTGTAATCGTAAGCTTACTTATGATGATATATTTTTTGTTTTACAACTGCACATTCCGATAGTTGTGGACATTTTGACGGTCTCGGTTATCTAGTTTTGTTATAGCAAATACAAAATGTGTCATTCAAACCAAACAGTCGCGTGGACGGATCATGGACGTGCTGGCAAATTGGTACTGAGTAGCTGGTGAGCTTGACGTGGCTCGTGAGGAAACAGAGATTCCTGCGGCTGTTTTGTTTCGGGGTTTCTCAACCGTTTATTTGGATTTTACTACCTCGTTATCTTCTGTTGCTGTTGAGTGAGTTTAGTACTACTTGGTTCATGGACCTCCACATGAAACGTACGGCTGGGGGACATGCACGCACAATAACTTCGTTGATAGCCCACGACGATGGGACCGTGTGTTCACAATAGTTTCTCTAGTCTCGAAGTTTTCCACGACTCATCAGATATCTCAATTTAGTCTAGTTTGGTATATCATTAGTTATTGGGTTGTTGATTTCTCTATATTTGAGTTTTTTTTTTCTCGATAAAAAACATGATGATATGGACTAAGAAATCATCTCTAGTGAGGCAGTGAAGCACCTACTCATGACCTAGCTAGGACTATAAACATAATTGTACTGCCAAGTCTACGCCATCAATTGGGGACGCTGTTGGAGTTTATGGATTGGTCCGAATAATATTCTTCGTAAATTCTAAACAATCTGAAAAGTCTACTAGTACATTGTGAGAGATGATAGATTTAGTACTATATTACTAGTCTAGGTACGAGAAGATCAACTTATAAAGTATATTTGATCTTAACTGGTTGAAGTAAGCAAAAGAAGTCACGTCCTCTCGATCCAAATGCATACAAGAGAGAGAAAAAAGATATTGTCTGTGCTCCTCTGTGTTGCGCTACTTTGACTATTACATCCCTGTGTTGGTGTGCACCGTCGTGGGGAGAGCGGTGTCTCCGAAGCCGACATCCCTCGTGATCCTGTATGGGTTAGGGCGAATTAGATTTTTGGAAAGCGTTCACGCGGCTGCTTACGGCTTCCTTCATCATCGGCTTCGCGTCGTCTTCGTATCCAACTCTACCGAGACCATCACCGGAGCTATCCTCTGTAATTCGTGGTGATCCACTTTTGTCATGGTTAAATCTTACTTACTAGAATGTAGTCATGTGATGATGATGCTTCCTACTGTTGTTAGTAGAATTCATATGATAGGCTTTGCTTTATTTAAGCGCGCGCGCACACACACATATATAGGTGTATTTGAAATTACAATTATGCTACTGTTCATAGTTGTAAATATATATAGTATATATGTTGCTTATGTGCTGATCATTATTTTAGAAATTAAAATAATCGCAGTAGTACGCATATATATAACAGATGCCATGCCGGTTAGGACCACAGCAAATTCAGCTCTGTGGAAGCAGCATATATTAGGACATGAAATAACTCTAAATTGCAGAGATCAATAAAAGTTTATAGCACCAGCCCAGCAAACAATCTGATTCCTGCCAAGTCAATCGTTTCTTTCTTTCTTTGGGTCAAAATACAAGTGCTGGTGTCAATTTAGCCTGGAAGGACTACTGGGCATGCACTGTGCCATTACTATGTCAGCTACCCGCTTGGCAGCATCCAATGCGTGAGGATCTGAGAACGCATGGGACCGTCTCACGTGGTGGTCTCCCGCCCCCCGAAAGCGGTTGGCGATGCCGCTTTGGTTAGTGACAGCTGCCTGCCCGCTCAGTGCTCACTTGCAACGCGACAAGTGAAACATAAGGCACGTACGTACGTACGTACGACGTAGATAGTATCGTATATCCCGAGGAGCCTTGCGCTTCAGATATACATGGCACGTATCCGTTGTACTACGCAATCGCAATGCCGTGTGCGTGTGCGTGTGCGTGTGCGTGTGCGGTTGGCGTGTTTAAAGGAAGAGAATGCGGTGAGGCCCTCTTATCGTTGGGTCGGTTTGAGAGGGGATCCAACGATTGATGGGGAGAGCCGCGAATTTCCTTCCGTGTTTTAAGTGCTTTGGCTTCATGTGTGACTGTGTGGAGATAAAATGGAATCTCTAGCTAGCCAGCTAGCTAGATAGCTACATCTTGCCAAGAGATAGAGAGAGAGAGAGAGCAGTCAAGGATTCGCATCATGGCACAACTAAGATGGCAGGCGTGGTCCTTGGATGGCAGCGTGCACATTGCATGTTCCCATCAATTAGTCTAGCACTTGATAACATGGGTTGACAGCGGTGGCAGTGGCACGGCTGCTATATATTTGTTCGAATGAATGAATGAATGAAGGTACGGACAATGGGAGCAGTTATCTATAGAGAGAGACGGCAGCTTGCTCGCTTATCAAATCTTGAACCGTATCACGCACAGGGGGTACACGGTATGGGTGACGTGGCACTGCAGTTTCTACGGTTTAAACGAGATTATCGAATCCTTGTGTGGCTCTCGGCCGGCGAATAACTCACCACACCTAAGGCGTGGGGGATTAGTTAATTTACCATCGTTGCCCACTCAACAGCGAAGTATTTTTGTCGGCATCTGGATGCCTGATCGCTCTGAGCTGACCGAGTTTGTTGCTGGTGATCAGGCATATGCGAGACCAGACAAACACCACCGCGGCACTCACGTTATCGCGTACCAGCAAAACTGAACGCACGGTCTCCGTCACAGGCTATACAAGAAGTAAAGCCGACAAACAGTGCTTAGGAACAACGACAACTAACACTATAAGATCAGCAGACAATTCAACAACACAAAAGTAGTGTTATTATTCTCTCATGAGAAGACCTAAACTTTTATAAAATATCTATATCTTTTCTATGGTTTAACTTAATGAGAGTCCCTAGTATTCATTCGTAAGATCGATACTAAACTATCGATAAGTATGTAGTCCCCCCTCCCCTCACAATGTGATGATTCTGAGAGCAGCATGTTTTTCAAGTTCCATGCCGCCTTAATGATCTATTAGCCCATTCGAAGTTGTGTAGTGGGCTACTAATGCTTTGGGCAAAGGCATGGGCGTCTCAACACCAGAAGTGGTGGGGACCGCGTGAAGCTGGCCTCATAGGGTAGCGTATACAGCCCACTTCCAACGATGGAAGGATAATGTGCTATTGCTTCCATATTTTTTTGGGCACTTTTCCTCCTCTGCATTTTTCCACTTCGAGCCCATGAAGTGTTTCTTCACAAAAGAATATCTACTTGGTACAATTTTGCAAAATTATGTAGTCTTTTTTTAGGGGGAACACCACAAAAGGTTTGTGCAACCTGGAAAGTATCTCCTCACAATAGGATGATCCTGATAGCATCATGTTTTTCAAGTTCCATGTCGCTTTGATGATCTATTAGCATGTTCAAAGTTGCGCAGTGGGTTGCACGCGCTTTGGGCGAAGGCACA
This sequence comes from Hsuehochloa calcarea, assembly GCA_036346395.1. Lineage (NCBI taxonomy): Eukaryota > Viridiplantae > Streptophyta > Magnoliopsida > Poales > Poaceae > Hsuehochloa > Hsuehochloa calcarea. The sequence continues at coordinate 9,481,213 of CM070611.1, read as the reverse complement.
GGCATCACAGTGCCTGAAGTGGCGAGGACCGCGTGAGGCTGGTCTCACATAGTAGCGTATATACCGTCCGCTTCCAACGGTGGAAGGATAACGTGTTGCTGCTTCCATATTTTTTTGGGCGTTTTTCTCTGCATTTTTTCACTTTCACCCATGAATTGTTCATGCACAAAGGATATCTACTTGGTACAATTTTACAAAAGTAAGTAGTCTTTTTTGGGGGGAACACCCCATAAGGTTTGTGCAACCTAGAAAGTATCTCCTCCCAGTGAGATGACCGTAAGAGCAATATGTTTTCAAGTTCTATGTCGCCTTAATGATCTACTAGCCCATTCAAAGTTGTGTAGTGGGTTGCAGGCTCTTTGGGTGAAGGCTCCGGCGTCTCTAACACCTGAAGTGGAGGGGACCGCATGAGGCTGGCTTCACAGAGCAGCGTATGGGGGTGTTTGGAACGGCTTCAGCTTTGGCTTTTCGCTCGAAAAAGCCGAAAGCCGTTCCAAATGCCTTGCTTTCCCCTCTCGCTTTTCCCCGAAGCCGCAAGCTGTTATAACGCACGAAAGCTGAAAGCCACCAGTGGCTTCCTGCAACCCCCATTACAACTTTGCCCCTAAAGTTGAGAGAAAATTACCCGCGTTTGCCACGGAACAAAACCCCCTTCCACCTCCTCCCACGCCCGAACACTAGCCCTAGCACCATCCCAGCCCTAGCCCACCCGCGTCCCTCCTCCCTCCTCCTCTCGCGAGCCGCACCACCCTACCCCTTCTCCTCCTCTCCCGCCCCCGCCCCCGTCCTCCTCCTCCCCACGCACGGCGCCCTCCCCTTCTCCTCCTCCCCTGAGCCACTACCATCCCCTTCTCCTCCTCCAAGCCACCGCCTCCCATACCATCCTCGCCTAACCGCCTACCCACTACCAGATCTCATCTTCCTCCCCTTTTTATTCTCCAACAATCAAACAACTCTCTCTCTCTCTCTCTCTCTTGTGAGACCAAAAAAATAGGAAAAGAAAATATCGACATGGCCATCGACGCCATCGCAACTCTCTCTATCTTGAAAAGAAACAATCCACACAACTCTCTCTCTCTCTCTCTCTCTCTCTCTTGACATTTTACTAATTTCATCATTTTTGGAGTGGCATTCTCCAAATTGCATGCCTTCAGTGTGACATATATCTATTTTTGCCTTCTTTTTTAAGGAATGTTTCTTTGTTAATGAGTGGAACAAGACACAAGTTATTTCATCATTTTTGGAGTGGCATTCTCCAAATTGCATGCCTTCAGAGCGTCATGTATCTAATTTTAGCAGCTTCTTTTTTCAGGAATGTTTATTTGGTAACCAGTGGAACAAGACACAACATATTACTATCTCTTTTTTTGCTTCGAGTTTGCATGAACCTCCTGTTATTATCTTTTGCATCCGTTACATCGAAGAAAGCTGGTACTCTGTTGCTATGGCAATGGCGTGGATCATCTAGGCGCGTCAGCAGTGGAGGCTGTGCGGGGAGGCACCGGTGCGATCATTCATACAAAAATGAACTAGGCTGTTTCGTCGCTGCAGCGTGCTGGCCGACATATCTACGTCGGCGGCGGTGTTTTCCCCACCGCCGACGTAGCGGCTCAGATTGGACGGCATCATGCGGTAATCTCTACGTATAGATCGATGCCTCTTTAAGTGCGTGTTGCTGCAAAAATCGATTCCAGGCAGCAACCGTGGAGTCATGCTACTGGAGACTACCATGCTTTGTGCATTTCGTCATGTTCTTTGCATTTAAAGTAGCTGTAAAGCTGAGCCTTTTCCTTGTCCTTTCGCTGTTACTTGTGGTTTGTTGAATAAAGTTCCGAAAAAAACGGCGGGGATTTCTCCCCCAGTCGTCTTCGGGGGAGAGAAAAAAAAAGTTAAAGAGTCTTTGTTTCACTGTCATATGAAGTAATTGATTTTGGTACCCAAAAATGTGCTGTCAAATGTGATCATCAGTGCAAAGATCCAAACATCTTAACTCGCACAGTAAGATCCCATAACCTTCTCTGAGTTCTACAGAGTAGAGGGACTACTTTAACTTGTCAGGTCCTTTCCTGAGCATCCCCTCGCACTGTTTTCTCTTCCTTTCCTTTTTTTGCTTGACAGGAAGGTGGTTCTTTATCAGCAACGCGTACATGCTGACCATCTAAACGAGATAGATAAAAGCTGGAGCGGAGGAAATTGTGAAAGTGGAGATAACTTCTGGCGATTTCATTCAATAAATGGAGAATCGATTTTATGTGCTGTAACATCTGAATCTATTTTATTTAATAAAGGGAGGAACTATTCATTCTAGAGCTTGAATTGCTACTGCAATGGCTTGTATGATCAGATTACCTGAGTTTCAGCCTATGGAACTTATACTTACTACTCACTAGAGCAATTGATATCGTCCTAGGGTGAATCAAATATAACCAATCAAAACTCAAAATGGATTAAAATCGGTGCCTTCTTTTTGAACGCGCAGTGTGTGTCCTGGTTGGTTGGTTGGTTCCGTCGTGGCAGTTGGACCCTACCCACCAAATTCCAAGCCAATCCCTCTTATTTTAGCCTTTCCCCTCTTTTACTTTATCTGTGACACTCAATGCATACGAATTGCGTCGCTATGTATTTTTTTTTTAAAAAAAATCTTATTTTTTAGCACGTTAAGCAAGGACGCAATGAGCAAATTAGGTTTTTGGTGGATGACACCAAAAGGCAGTGGCGTGGTGGGTGCCTGGGTGGGGGGCGACGGAAAAGTGCCCAGAGGTGGTGGCATGACATTCGCTTTATTGACTGGTTGCGGGTGTTTGTGGCGTAGAATCAAGAAAATTATTATCAAACTTTTAGGTCCACTGAAGAGGTTGCTGTATGGTGTCTACACACACTCCTCATTTTCTCTTGAGACAAAAATTGAAAACAGAGAAAGCCACCCACTCGCATTCACTGTTTCCCTCCCCTTGCTGTGGTCACCCGCCATTCTCGAGCTCTTGTCAACTCAACGGCCAACCAAATAACTCACTCGAACCATCTCGACCATCCCATTTAAGTGAACCATCCCATCTAGGTTCAGCCTCATTTCTAAACCGAACATATCCTAAGTCGAGGGACTAGGTGAACCTTAAAAGCTAGTTATACAAATATTGAAACAATCTATTGTGAGAAAAGTATTGGGTAAGCTATATAATATATACAAAGAGTAGATTTAAGAAAACCCAACGTTTTATTGTCATAGTTGCCAAAAAAAAAACCTTTAGGTTTATTAGCTAGTGTTAGCTAACCCTAGGTTTTCTAGCCAAAGGTTTCACAAACCCTACTCTAATAAAAATCGCAGCTCACCGTCGTTGGATCGAGGTTGCTGGTGGAGGGAAGCTCTACGACTTGTTGGAAACTTGTTGGAGACAGCAGGGACGACCGGAGGCAATAGCATATGTAGTTAGGGTAGGGTTTTGAGAAAGCTTATGATCGTAAAATCCGGTGTTACAAGCTACTAGTAAAGAAGCACGGTGTTTTCTTCAATTTACGACCTTGAAACCTAGTGTGTTTATGAAGTTTGCTCAAATATATATCATTGTCTAGACTTCTTCATGTGCAGCCCCATCCGTTTTTTTGGGCTTGGGCCCTGACTTTTAGCCTAAAGCCCAAGCAAACTAATAAAAAATTAAAATTAAAATTAGAATGATTTTACTCATGTAAATAGTGTTAAAACAAAACAAATATTTTATTCAAAACAATTTAAGAATACTTTTTTATTCACAAAAAATAGGATTTTTCAGACTTGTCGGGCTTTGGGCTTTACCTATGTTGGGCCAGCCCGGCTCGGGCCTTAGCCATTCCAGACCGGGATTTTCCATCCCACCGGAAGCCCGGAGGCCCCGGACAAAAGTCTACAATTTGCCAATTGCCATAGCAACGGAAAGAAGTAGAAAACTTCTCCGCACTTCCCTCCTGCGCCTCTCGCGCGCGCTCTCCCGGCGCCTGCCTTCCTAGTTACCACCCTCGAGGAGTCAACAAGGCCTGAACTGCTCTCTTCTCCCACCGGCCACCACCACCCTCAGGCCTAGCCTAGCCTCCCGCTCCCACTCCAGACCACGCCTTGGACGTGTGCCATCTTCTCTTTTCCTCCACCTCTCTGTTGCTTCCACCTCTCCTTGAGGTTGTCTATGTCCAAATTGAATCAGATGATTGAAGAAGGATTGACTCCCGACAACATCATTTACTCTATCTACCCTTATTCATGGTCTGTGAACCTGTGGCAAATGGTGAATGGAGGCATCCGTCCTAACGTCGTGTTCTTCAGTGAAACAATGGGCAACCTATGCAAAGAAGGAAGGGTTATAGAATGCCAAAATCTCTGACTTGATGGTACATATAGGTGTGAAGCCTAATGTCATCACATACAGTACACTAATAGATGGATATTGCTTAGCTGGTAAGATGGATGAAGCAATGAAGTTACTTTCTGTTATGGTCTCAATTGGCTTGAAGCCTGATGATGTTACCTATTCCACATTGATTGATGGTTACTGTAAGAATGGATGGGTAGATGATGCATTAGCTCTTTTCAGAGAAATGGTGAGCAAGGGAGTTAAGCCTGGAGTTATTACATATAGCAATTTGCTGCATGGGTTATTTCAGACTAGAAGGGCTGCTGCTGCGAAGGAACTCTTATCACTGGAGTACACCTGGAAATTGGGACGTACAACATAATTCTAGGAGGACTTTGCAAAATTAACTGTGTTGATGAAGCACTGAGAATATTTCAGAGCCTGTACATGTTCGATGGATTTTCAGCTTGAGATAAGGACTTTTAATATTATGATTGGTGCGTTGCTTAAAGTTGGCAGAAAGGATGAAGCCAAGGATTTGTTTGCTCGTATCTCGGCCAAAGGATTAGTGCCGGATGTTGTAACCTACAGCTTAATGATACAAAATCTTATAGAAGAAGGGTTGCTACAGGAGCCCGATGATCTATTTTTAACTATCGAGAAGAATGGCTGCGCTGCCAACTCCCGTATGCTGAATGCTATAGTTAGAAGGTTACTTCACAAGGGGGAGGTACCCAGGGCTGGGGTTTACCTGTCCAAAATTGATGAGAGGAACTTGTCCCTTGAAGCTTCCACAGCTGCCATGCTTATTTCACTTGTTTCTGCGGGGGAATATCTGCAACATCAGAAGTTGCTCCCCCAAAAGTATCATTCTTTCGTAGAATCAAGGGATATTTGAAATCTTTTGCAGTTATACAATGCTAACTAGACGTTCTGGACTGCTAACTCAGGTGAAATCTTCTCTTTGTATGTGAAAGTGTAGATTGCGAGGTATGTAGAATCTTTTTTTGAGTTACATTATATCTGAACTCAATAGAAGATATCTTACACCTGTTTTTTTGGAATTTTCCCTTAGGTAAGTTTGATAATGGGTATTCGGATGGGTTGTAGAGTTCCAAGACCCAAGTCGTACTATATTTCGCTAAGGTTTTTAAATTCTTTAACTTCGTTATTGAAGGTTCGTATTGCACTGTCATCCCCTAAGACGAGCATAAAATTATTCGTCATCTATCCTGATAGAGGCATGCATGGAGGGATCCCTAACTAGAACTTTGAAAGCTTCGTTATTGTTTCTGTCTAGTTCATGTTTTCCTATGTTTGTTTTAGGGCGTTAAATTTGTCACAAAATCTAGCAATGTTTCGTGAATATTTAAATATTTCGGTTACTTAACTCCTGGGAAACATAAGTTTGTGTGTTTAGCACGAAATCAAGCAATGGCATGAATATCCAGTGTTCCAAAAGGCGTCTACCTAGGTACTAGGTGATGTTAGAGATATATCTATAGTTGTGTTATTCTTCATTGTTATGAGGGGTTATTTGCATATTCACCGCATGTACTTGTTCAGATATATCGACCCTTTGCCCCGAGAATATAAGTTGCTATTCCTAACATGGTATCGAGCCCATTAGGTTATCTCTCCCGACGCGCACCTCGCCCTCTCCTCTCGCCATAGCCGCGCCGCGGCTTCCTTCTTCGACCTAGGCTGCACGGCTTCCTCCTCGACCTAGCTGTCGCGGCTTCCTCCACCGCTCCTCCGCTGCAAGGCGATAGCCGAGGAAGGATTTGCTTCTCCGAGCCGCTTGTTGCCGTTGGTGCGAGGATCCGAGCGGCCGACGTTACGGTGGGAGTGAGCACCGCCGAGCCAGCCTCCCGCGAGCTCGGCGTCGCTGCCACCGCCGAGCCCGGCCGCGCCTCCTCCTCTGCTAGCCCTAGCCCGGATCCGGCCGCCGCCACCGCTGCCGCGAGGAGGGACGCGAGGGCCGCCGCTCGCTCCGCCGCTCCGCCAATCCAGCCACGCACACGTCGCCGTGAGGACGCCGCCGCCTCCGTGGGACACCGCCACTGTGAGGTCGCCGCCGCCTCTGCAGCCACACTGCCAGGGGGAACCCTAGCGCGCACGCGTTTTGCATCGCGTTTTGCGTTTTGGGCCGGCCGAAGGCCCGGCCTTAAGAAGCTGTGAGCAAAAAAAACATTGTTCTAACCACCGCGTCGTCCAGCGCCGCCTGTTAGACTTCGTTGTCTTGGTCGCCGCGCCGCCCACCAATGGGCACCGTTTCCCTCCCTCGCTGCCCAGTGATCTTCGATGGTATTAATTACACAGACTTCGTATCTCACATGCGTATCCACATGCGTGGTCTTCGTCTCTTGGGCGTCCTCTCTGGCGATGTCACCTGCTCGCCTTGCCCTACTCCTCCGACAGAGCCTACATCTGCTACGCTATCCTCGACAGCCGACAAGGCTGCTGGCCTTGCTGATGAGAAGGCTGCCTCTACCTACCAAGAGGCTCTGGATTTCTACATAGATCGCTTGACTGCCTACACTCAGTGGTGCGACGACGACGCCGCCGCTGCCGCCTTCATCGCCAAAGTCCACCTCGCTTCTTCTCGAGGTTGTGGGATTTTCTTCTACCGTCCCGGATGTGGACTCACCTTCGTCGGCGCTTCGAACCCTCCGAGATGCCTCTACCGCGCTGGTTCGCCAGAGCACTCTCTTCGCCAGGTGACGCCATCGTTGACACCTTCTATGCTCGAGTTCTCTCTGGCGTCGGCCACCGACTTCAGATCGCCGGGTCACTCCCGGGCCAGGCTTTGCTGGTCATGCGTCTTGATCCGAGTTTCAGCGTGTCTACGAGTTCCTTACTCGTCTTCGTCCTGAGTTCGAGCAGAAGCGTGTCCAGCTTCTTGCACACCACCCTCGTGTTACTCTTCTAGAGGCCCTTACCGAGATACGTACAGAGGAAACTCGTCTGAGTGGTGCTAGTATGATGCCACTCCCCTCCATGCTCGCCGCCCGTCCACCTGCTACACCGACTGCTCCACGCTTCAAGACATCGCCTCCAATGGCCGCCACATGTGGTGGTGGCCGCCCTCCATCTGGCGGTGGCCGTCCTCGCTGCTCCTACTGCGACAAGGTTGGCCACATTGAGTCCCAGTGCTATAAGAAGCAGCGGCATCTTTCACGTCGTTCTTCTCCTAGCACTGGCATCGGTACTTCTACATCGACGTCTGCATCGACTACTTCCGCAGTTTCTCTCACTGAGCAGGAGATAGCTAGACTTCGACGCCTGCTTGCCGTTTCAGGTTCTCCCTCGACAGGTTCTACAGGTTCTGCGACTGACTCTTCGGGCACTGAGAAACCACCTCCTACATAGTCAGGTACCTCCCGTGGATCCTTGATTCCCCTGTCAGTGTGCTTACTGCTGATGGTACCTCTCTTTCTGTCTCTGGTCGAGGACCTCTGATCAACTTATCTTTTCATGTTCCTTCTGTTGCTCATGTTCCTCGCCTAACCATGCAGTTTCTTTCTGCTGGACAGATTACTGACCTTGGTTGTCGGGTCATTCTTGACTCTGACTCTTGTTGTGTTCAGGACCGCCACACGGGGGCTCTGGTTGGTTCTGGCCCTCGGTGCCTTGACTCACAGCGTCTCTCGGAGCTTGACTGGCTTCACTTTCCTTCCGCTGCCACCATCGCCACTAGTCTCTCCGCTTCCGCCATTTCGTCTACCAGCTCTTTCCAGCAGTGTCATCACCGTCTTGGTCATCTGTGTGGATCTCGTCTGTCATCTTTAGTCCGTCGGGGTCTTCTGGGTCTGTCTCAGGGGACGTATCTTTAGATTGTCAGGACTGTAAGTTAGGGAAACAGTTTCAACTTCCCTATTCTCATAGTGAGTCTGTGTCTCAGCGACCATTTGATCTTATTCATTCAGATGTTTAGGGTCCGGCTCCTTTCCTTTCGAAAGGGGCCATCGATATTATATCCTTTTTATAGATGACTTCTCTCGCCACACTTGGATATATTTTATGTCTTCTTGTAGTGAGGCCCTGTTTATCTATAAACAATTTGCTATTATGGTTCGCACACAATTTTCCACTCCTATTTGTGTTTTTCGTGCTGACTCTGCTAGCGAGTACCTCTCTCGTTACCTGCGCAGTTTTCTTGTTGAGCAGGGCACCCTCGCCCAGTTCTCTTGTCCTGGTGCTCATGCTCAGAATGGTGTCGCTGAGCGTAAGCATCGTCACCTCCTTAAGACGGCTCGTACCTTGATGATTGTCGCCTCTATCCCACCTTACTTTTGGGCCGAGGCCGTTTCCACTGCCACCTATCTCGTCAACATTCAGCCCTCTTCTGCTCTTCAGGGTGAGATCCCGGTTGAGCATCTATGTGATCTTACTCCAGACTACTCTGCCCTTCGTCTGTTTGGCTGCGTTTGCTACGTTCTTCTTGCACCTCGAGAACGCACCAAACTAATCGCTCAAATTGTTGAGTGTGTTTTTATGGGATACAGTGCCGAGCACAAGGGTTATCGGTGCTGGGACCCTGTTGGTCGACGGATGTAGATTTCTTGGGATGCGACTTTTGACGAGTCTCGTCCTTTCTACCCACGTCCTGCCTCTCCTTCGGTTTCCTCTGTGGAGTCTCTGTCTTTTTTGACCTTTCCAGATACACCCATCTCTGTCTTGCTCTTGTCCACCCGTCCCACTGAGTCTCCACATATACCTCCTGAGGCCTCTCCACCGTTGTCGCCACCTGCTTCGTCGCCTGTGGCTACTCAGGCTCCTCCCACTCTCTTTTACACTCGTCGACCTCGTATTGAGGCTCTTCCAGATGAACCATCTTCCCCTGATATTTTATCTTCTCCTGATACTCCATCTTCCCCCGTTGGGCCATCATCTCCTCGCTACGGACTCCGCGATCGTCGGTCGATTCGGCCTCCTGCCCGTTTTGGTCTTGCTGGTGCAGCTACCCATGAGCATGTCTCCTACCGGGATGTTGTTACTCACCCTGAGTGGCAACATGCCATGGCCGAGGAGATTGCTGCTCTCGAGCGTACTGGTACTTGGGATCTTGTTCTTTTTCCATCTCACTCTCGTCCCATCACATGTAAGTGTGTCTATAAGATTAAGACTCGCTCTTATGGCTCTCTTGAGCGCTATAAGGCGCGTCTTGTTGCTCTTGGCTTCCAGCAGGACCATGGTCGTGACTACGATGAGACTTTTGCTCCTGTGGCCCACATGACCACTGTCTGCACTCTTCTTTCGGTCGCGTCTGTTCGCCATTGGTCCGTTTCTCAGCTTGATGTCAAGAATGTCTTTCTTAATGGCGAGTTGCGTGAGGAGGTCTACATGCATCAGCCACCTAGGTATTCTGTTCTTGAGAGCATGGTCTGTCGTCTTTGTCACTCTCTCTATGGTCTTAAACAAGCCCCTCGTGCTTGGTTTGAGTGCTTCTCCTCTGTGGTCACTGCTGCTGGCTTCTCAGCTAGTGATCATGATCCTGCTCTTTTGTCCACACTTCGCCTCGTGGTCTGACTCTTCTTCTTCTATATGTTGATGATATGATCATCACCGAGATGATTCTGAGTACATTGCTTTTGTCAAGACTAGTCCGAGTGAGCAATTCCTTATGTCGGATCTTGGTCCTCTTCGTCACACTTCCTTGGGATTGAGGTTACTTCCACTCCAGATGATTTCTTTATGTTCCAAGAGAAGTATATTCAGGATCTTCTTGATTGCGCTTCTCTCACTGATCAACGTACTGTTGGGACTCCCATGGAGCTCAACGTTCATCTCCGACCCTCGATGGCGAGCTTCTTTCGATCCGACTGTTATCGCCATCTTGTTGGGAGTTTTGTCCGCCTTCTTTGTTACTCGTCCGGATATCACTTATCCGGTTCATGTTCGAGTCGGGCCGCTTCGCTCCCACTCGGTCCACTACGACCACCTTCTTCGAGTTCTCGCGATACCTTCGTGGGACTATCTCTCGCCTCTTCCTTCCACACTCCACTCGTTATAGCTTCAGCTTATTCGATGCTACTTGGGCGGCCGATCCCTCCGATCGTCGGTCTATCTCTCACATCGTGTTTTTCTTGGTGGTTCTCTCTTTGCACGGAAGACGAAGAAACAATCGCAGTGTCCGCTCGAGTGCAGGGTGAGTTGCGAGCTATGGCTCTCGACAAGCAGATATTACTTGGCTCCGGTGGTTACTTGAGGATTTTGGTGTTTTTGTCATTACACCGACTCCTCTCTTGTCGACAAAGACAAAGCTATCGGATTGCTCGTGATCCTGTGAAGCATGAGCTCACCAAGTATATTGGTGTTGATGCTTCCTTCATGAGGTCTTGTGTGCATGATCAGGTGATTGCTCTTCAGTATGTGCCTTCAGAGCTTCAGATAGCGGATTTCTTCACGAAGGCCCAGACTCGAGCACAAAGACGGCTTACCTTTCCAAACTCAATGTTGTTGATCCACCATGAGTTTGAGAGGGGGTGTTAGAGATATATATGTGTTAGAGTATGATTCTAGATATTATTTGGTTTCCTTATCTGTAACCTGTACTTGTCTATATATACCGACCCTTTGGCCCCTTGATAATGTAAGTTGCTATTCCTAACAGGTAGATGAATAATCTGTGTGTGCATCGTTCTTGTGACCCCAACGCTTTCCCTGAATATTTATATTTTTTCTTTCAAGGAACGTTTGTGTGGTCATCGGCAATGATGAGTCAAACGAGACTGCCTAACTTTTCGATACATTGAAGAAAAAGAATCAGCAAAGAGGCCTGCAACGTCTCTAGTAGTTTAGTGTGAGGGTAGAGCCCTTAGTAGCCACAGCATGAGAAGATTTATCTTGTGCCCCATGAAAAAGGACTCAGGTTGCTGTACAATAGTCCCCTGTCATCCAATAGTGCACATAACCTATTCAATGGCCCCCTTTACTAGGCAGTAGTATCATCTTTGTCGCATGAAGCATAGTGATGGTGGTTTCCATGAGCTCGAGGTGTAATTTTTGCAATCTCGTATCTGTGGTCAAGATTATCTTTTTCTTTTCTTTACTTGATATTTCCTTCTAGGTTGGCAATGTGATCAAGCGAATTGTTTTTTTATATAATTCGAGTTGCAAGAGTTACAATATATAGGCACATATAAAAGAAAATGAAGAGGCATAGGAGCCGGACAGCCACAGGAGCCAGACGGCCAGCCATCAAGGCGTTGGGCAACTGGAGTCACACCGCATGCATGCACGTGGTGTAACTCCCGCATGTCAGATTCACCGAGTTCAGTCCATCGAACGCTCGCTTCAAGAACGCCTCGACCGCGGGGCATGTTAGACAGAAAACCCCTTGGTGAAGATGTCGGCGTACTGAGACGAAGTCGGGACGTGAAGAACACGAACGTCACCGAGGGCGACACGCTCCCGAACAAAGTGTAGATTAATCTCTACGTGTTTGGTGCGCTGATGCTGCACCGGATTCGTGGAGAGGTAGACTGACTGATGTTATCACAGTAGACAAGAGTCGCGCGACGAAGTGGACTGTGAAGCTCCTGAAGTAATTGCCTTAACCAGCAGGCCTCGGCAACGGCATTGGCCATAGCCCGATATTCGCCTCCGCACTGGAGCGGGACATTGTGTTCTGACGCTTGGAGGACCAGGAAATAACATTCTCACCCAGGAATACTACATAGCCAGAAGTGGACTTGCGAGTATCTAGGCAACCTTCCCAATCAGCATCAGAGTAAACAACCAGGTCCGTCCAACGTGACCGGTGGAGAAACAAGCCGTGATCTAGAGTGCCATGGATGTACCGGAGGATGCACTTCAGTGCAGTATAGTGAGGTTCCCGAGGATCATGCATGTGAAGACAGACTTGCTGAACAGCGTAAGCAATATTTGGCCGAGTGAATGTGAGGTACTGAAGAGCGCCAGCAAGAATGAGGTAGTGGGTAGGATCGCTCACAGGAGGACCAGCAGATGAGAGCTTCGAGTGAGTGTCCACAGGTGTACTGCAGGGCTTGCAATCTGTCATACCCGCACGGTCCAGAATATCCAACATATATTGGCGCTGACAGAGAAACATGCCGCCATTGCGTCGTTCCACTGAGATGCCAAGAAAATGATGGAGAAGGCCTAGATCCTTCATAGAAAACTCTTGCTGAAGCGTAGTAATAATTCGACGAAGAAGAGCATAAGAGGAGGCAGTCAGCACAATGTCGTCCACATAAAGTAGCAAATAGGCCATGTCAGCACCACGATGGTAAATAAATAGGGAAGTGTCTGACTTGGTCTCAACAAACCCCAGAGATAAAATGTGAGAGGCAAAACGACTGTACCATGCACGAGGCGCCGGTTTGAGGCCGTAGAGGGACTTGTTCAGACGATAAACATAGTCCAGATGTGAGGAATCCACGAAGCCAGTGGGCTGAGAGCAGTATACCGTCTCAGTCAAGGAACCATGCAAGAACGCGTTCTTCACATCCAACTGATGAACATGCCAATCTCGAGACAAGGCCAAAGAAAGACAGTGAGGATAGTGGCAGGCTTGACGACAGGGCTAAAGGTCTCATCAAAATTAACACTAGGCCGCTGCTTAAAGCCACGAAGAACCCATCGTGCTTTGTATCGGTCAAGAGAACCATCAGACTTGAACTTGTGACGAAAAATCCACTTGCCGGTAACGATGTTGCCATGAGACAGTTGTGGCACAAGCAGTGGCGGGGTCATGAATTTGGTGTTGGGGGTGCACACACAAACCAACACCGGGCACGATTAGTTCAAACCAGGGAAAAAAACTACCAGTTGGGAAAAAATTCAGAGCCTAGCGATAGACCCGGTTACCGGTGGTTACTAGAATTTTTGGATTTATTTCGGCCGAAATTTTTGAATCAAAATTTGAATTTTTTGTGAACTTCAAACAAAAAATACATAAAAAATGCATAGCCAAGGTTCGAACCCAAAACCAACCTCTTCAAGACTAAGGGTGTTTGCACTATTGTGTTTTCATATGGTTACAAAATTTTTTATATTTGTAAAAAAAACTATCAAATATGAGTTTTTTTGGCCAGTTGGAAATTTTACCAGATGGGTCCGGTAAATCCGATGTTCGCCGGTAACCACCGAAATTTCATCAAAAAAGTTCCCTGGTTCAAACTACGCATCGCCCAATGAAGCCAGGAATTTGCCCTTTAGAAGTAAAAAAATGTCAAGAAAAAAAGAACAGAGGAAATTGTCTACTAGTATTTTTTCGTATGTAATTACTATAGTAATCAATTTGGAAAATAACTTGCATAATAATATGAATGTGAGAAAAATAGAAGTTGCTCCATGTGCACTTGTGATTGTAGCTAGCCGAGATGACACCACGACAGGAACAAAAGGCTGCGCCAAGAACCGAAACGTTTTATCGGAACAGATGCCAAAAGCATTCACTAGCTTCTACAACTAGTCTTTTGTGATAGTACTATCTCTGTGATCGATTGTACAATGACTTAGGAAGGTGCGGGTGCGGGTGCCTCAGTGCCTGACGACTTTCTCTAGTTGGTGGCCTGGTGGGCTGAATTGTTGAAATGGTCAGCCCAAGTGCCCAACTGCTGAGTGTTTATACCTAGTTAAAAAAAATATTTTTGTGCATTTATTTCGGGTGCTCAGGCACCGGGGCACCTACTCGCCACGCCCATGGGCACATGGACCCAAGTATTGTTAGCCAGCAAAGTTGCGTACTCTTCCTCCATGGTGTGGCGCCACTGCGGATCAGCTAAGGCCGATCGATATGTCTTGGGAATCGGCGACAGGGCACTCATGTTCAAGTTGAGGCGCTGAACCGGCTGGCGAAAACCGTATTTGCCTCGCGTCACCATTGAGTGCTCATTGATGACGGGCGCAACCGCACAAAGACCGACCGGAAGTCGGAGGCGAGGCCACGACAGCGTTACGCTGGCGAGCACGACAAACCGGCTGCGGCACCGCGGGAGAAGAGGGTGCCTCAACTAGAGGCACAGAGGTTGGCGCCCTTGTCTGCGAGACCGAGGCCACGGGCGATGCACCCGAGGCACGCCAACCTGTGGAGGGTCACAGTAGCGCGCACCGAGCCGGGGTGGACGATACGCCAGAGGCACGCCAACCAGTGGAGGGCGCAGCGCGCGCGACCGAGCGGGTGCGACCGGGCGGTCAAGCAATGGGCCGTGTTGACCAAGCCGCTCGTGGGGCTGGGACAACTGGACCACCGGGAGACTCAGATTAAGAGGATCGTGACGGACCAACGAGCGTCGGCACGGTCATGTCAGGAGACAAAAAATCAAATACACCATGAGGTAGTTGGTTGTTCAACTCGGCAAAATGGAACGAATTCTCATCGAATGTCACATGTCGGGATATGATAACCCGATTGGACGAGAGATCGAGACACCGGTAAACTTTATGATCGGAGGAATAGCCAAGAAACACACACATGGTGGAACGTGGAGATAACTTGTTGGGCGCAGTGGCGGGCAAGTTGGGATAGCACTTCGAGCCAAAGACACGGAGGTGGGAGTATGTGGGTGGCACGTTGTAAAGCGCGAAGTGCGGAGTGGAGAAGGAGAGGGTTTTGGTGGGGAGGCGATTGAGAAGATATGTGGCGGCATGAAGGGCCTCAACCCAGTAGGAAGGCGGAAGGCTTGCTTGGAAAAGGAGAGAACGCACAATGTTGTTGGTGGAACGAATAATGCGTTCGGTTTTGCCATTTTGTTGTGAAGTGTAGGGGCAAGACATGCGAAGAGCGACAACATTGGTGAGAAAGAAGGTGCGGGCTGTGGAGTTGTTAAACTCGCGACCATTGTCGCACTGGACACTCTTAATGTTGCGGCCAAACTGCGTAGCCACAAAGGAGAAAAAAATTAGAGAGAGCGAAGAAAGTGTCGGATTTAAGATGTAAAGGAAACGTCCAAAGAAAATGAGAGCAATCATCAAGAATGACTAAGTAATATTTGTAACCGGAGACACTGGCAACTGGAGAGGTCCAAAGGTCACAATGTACTAAGTCGAAATTATTGAGAGCTCTAGAGTTTGATGTGGCAAACGGAAGGCGAACATGATGGCCAAGCTGACAAGCATGACATAGAGTATCGCTAGCACCCATATTACATGAAATAGCAGAAGAACTAACAAGCCTTGAAAGAGCATCGCCACCGAGGTGACCAAGACGACTGTGCCAAAGCGAAGCGGGGGCGGCGGCGAGGAGGGCATAAGATGAAGAGGTGGGCGCCGACATATGAAGAGGGTAGGGGGATTGGAGCTATTGCACTTGGTGATCACATTCCTTGAACGAAGATCCTTCATAGAAAGGCCGACAGGGTCAAACTCAACGGAACAGTTATTGTCGATGGTAAACTGACGAACAAATATGAGATTCTTAATAATGTTTGGAGCGACTAGAACATTATTAAGATGAAGATGGCCATGAAGATTAGTGAAGCCAGTGGAGGTAACGAGCAGCATTGATCCATTACCGACAATTATTGATGAAGGAGTAAAGGACTTAGGCGGAAAGGAGGATGACAAGTTATCGACGTCAGAAGTCATGTGCGCGGAAGCCCCGGGGTCCATGTACCAGTCCGTGTTCGGCGGTGGCGTTAGCGTCATAGTGTCGAACGCGTTGGCCAGAGAAGTCTGGGCCTGTCCAGGCGGGAGGAGTGGGTGCCGACGGAGGAACTTGCGATGGCAGCGAGTAGTAGGCAGGAGCCAGGCTCGGTAAACATGTTGGAACCATCTTACTTAGTTTTGTTGTTGTAGCTGCTGGTGTGTGTACCACGAGGTGGAAAAAGTTACCTTCTCAGTGGCCTAGATGGGAGGAAACCATATGATTATCGAAACTGGTGCCTCTTAGGCATGTGATGCTGCAGATATCCCAGATAGCAACCCTACGCAAGGGTGAATGGCCTGCTATTATTGATGGAGCCCGGCACATATCTTCCTCATTCAGAATGGTGAGCAGAGGTAAAATACCCGGGCGGTAACCGGTAACCGGTTTACAGGTCGAGCCGGCAAAAAAAAATACCGATCGAATTTTTTTGTCCTCTCCTCTCCATTGGATTCTCCTCCTCTTGCTGCTGCAGCTGCATGTGCTGCTCCCCCCATTGTCTCCCTCATCTCCATTATGAGTAGGCCCACTTGTCTCCCTCTCTTCCCTTTTTTTGCCTAATTGCTCAGCCTGGGTGCCTCCCTCTCTCCGTCCATTTGCAGCAGCACAAGCAGCCCTCTCTCCCTCCATTTGCAGCAGCACAAGCCTCCCTCTCTCCCTCCATTTGTAGCAAAGACAAGCGACCTCTCTCCTTCCAATTGCAGCGGACAAACCTCCCTCTCTCCCTCCATTTGCAGACCACAAGCACCTCTCTCCCTCCATTTGCAGTAGCACAAGCCTCCCTCTCTCCCTCCATTTGCGGAAGACAAACCTCCCTCTCTCCTCCATTTGCAAAGAAAGACAAGCAACGCTCTCTCCCTCCATTTGTCGCAAAGACAAGCAAAGAAGACACAGCCTACACGCAGCAGTTGTATGGAACCTTCATTCTCTATTTTTTTTCCCTTATCATTTGTCTTCTTTCCATCTCCTATTTGGTTGGTTGCATACTCACATAGGAACCACAATCATCAATTTGAAGTTCTAAATCAGGTTTAGAAGTGAGCTTCTTCAACTAAGCCCTTTAGGGAACATTTTTAGTATAGGTAACCCAGTACCTCTCAAGTACTGTAAAGTAAAATATCTCAAATTTTTGGATGTTAGCACACATGCTACAAAGGAAGGGATGTATCAAGGGTATGAACCAAGGGCGCTGGAAATGACAGGAGAAAAAATAGTATTATTTGAAGTAGGTTCGATGCACTGGAAATGACAGGAGAAACACAAGAGATCTGTTACCATACTTTAGTGACATCTAGGAAACTTCCTTCTCTATTGACAAACCAAGAGTGCACCAGTTTGCTCTCTAGTAATCATTTACTCCACAATCTAACATTTTTCATCATGTATGGATTATTGTAGGTGATGGCTTCTAAATCCATTAATGTTTGGGAACATGGAGAGAGACTAGGAGGTGCTGGTTGGAAGTGCAGATATTGTAATCTAACAAAATCAGGCGGAGATGTCACCCGCCTAAAACAATATCTTGCTGGGAGACACGGAGATATTGTTGCTTGCAATGGGGTTCCAGCGGAAGTCCGAAGGCTCATGCTGGCAAGTCTTGAAGAAGCGAAGGCAAGAAAGAAATCTCTTAAAGATGAACAACTGTGAATGGAGCAAGTCGCAAGAGAGCCTGTAGCTTGTGGTCCATCATATGAAGATGCCTTCGATGATAACGAGGAAATACAAATGGAATGGGCTCGTTGGGAGTCGTTAGAGGTACATCAGCTGCAACAAAGGGCTAAAGCCAGGGGTGCGATGTTTGTACATGGTGGTGGTAGTGGAAGTGGTACGGGAAGTTGAAGTGCAAGGGGCAGAGGTAGTGGTACAGGAAGCAATGCTTTTTCGAGGATGTTTGGCAGGTCACAGTCTATGAGAGTTGATTCTGATATTTTGCGCAGTCGGGCACCCGTCCAACCCCGCATTGATACAGCACTTCGTGGAGAAGCAAAGTCAAAACTTAGAAAAATTTAGTCTAAGTGGTTCCATAGTAATGACATTGCAGGAGTTAAGGCAGAGTGTCCTTATTTTCGTGCCGACATCAAAGAGACTCAAGAACTTGGCCAAGGGGTTCCGTCACCAAGAGGGCATGAAATCGATGGGACATATTTTGATGCTAATGAACAAGAGGTAAAGGAGTATGTAGCACATTTCAAAGAAGACTGGGATATATATGGAGTCTCTATTATGTGTGATTAATGGACTGGGTCTACACAAATGAGTATAATTAACTTCATGTTGTACTGCAATGGAAGAATATTTTTTCATAAGTCAGTAAATGCAACTGGTGACATACAAAATTCTGACTTTTTGTATCGTGAGATTAGTAGAGTTGTGGAAGAAATTGGTGTTAAACATGTCATGCAGATTGTGACTGACAATGGTGCAACTACAAGAAAGCATGCCAACTGGTAATTGAAGAGTACCCAACTTTAGTCTGGTAGACATGTGCAGCGCACACCGTCAACCTTATGTTGAAGGATATTGTCCAGTTCGAGGAGGTTGATGCAGTTGTCAAGGCGGCTAAGAGGATTTGTCAGTTCCTATACAATCACAGTAGCCTCCATAATGAAATGTGCCAACAAATTGGAGGAGAAATAGTTCGTCCAAATGCCACAAGGTTTGGAACGATATTTATTTTCTTGAAAAGTTTTTGGGATAGAAAAGTAAAGTTCACGAAGTGGATGGTGTCAAATCTATGGGCCTCCAACCATTTGAGCACGACCGAGGAAGGAGAATACATGTATTCCTGTCTCACAAGTAGACAATGGTGGTCGAGTATGTATTGGGTCATAAAATTGGTAGAACTAATTTACCGACTAC
This sequence comes from Hsuehochloa calcarea, assembly GCA_036346395.1. NCBI lineage: Eukaryota > Viridiplantae > Streptophyta > Magnoliopsida > Poales > Poaceae > Hsuehochloa > Hsuehochloa calcarea. The sequence goes on along the minus strand of CM070611.1, from coordinate 9,462,421 downwards.
TCAGATATGTAGACCAGTAGAAACTCGCAACAGTGGCAGGAATGGTTGCAAAGACGTATGATCTCAATTTTGAACTTCAAGACGTATTAAAACAAGATAAGGCCACTTATGATCGTGTCATAAATCTTATTAATAGAAGAATTGCAATGATGAAGGACCGCACATATATAGTTCCAAGCAAGTTCATAGTTTCCTAAATCCAAACAAGAATTGCAATTTGTTGTATTTTTCTAACATTCTAAGTGTGTTTGTTTGCACGACATCGTTGCTAAACCCGTAGAGCCACAACTTATATAGTCTGGGGAAGAATACAGCCCTCGTCACTTCCCTAGCAATGGCAATTCAAAGAATAGCCGATACACCCGACAACGCAATGTGGGCTCTAGCCGAGCTAGAATTATATCGTTATCGACGAGGTTTATTTGCTTCAAATGAGGCTTACATGAGTACTAATCGTCATTCTGCAGGTATGTTGTTATGAACTTATATATACATGGAAAAAGACCTGACGAGGATCTAATAATCCTCATTTTATCTTTTATCTATAATTCTTATTATGGGTAAATATGATGTCACATAGTCCCCAGAAGTACCCCTTATATCTATAAGGGAGAGGCCTAACAAGTGATTGTAAGTTCTTCTACAATCACCCCCATAGTCGTAAGCCTTGCTACGACTATATCATGGTCGTAAGTCCTTCTACGACCACTACATAGTCGTAAGTCCTTCTCGACCACTACATAGTCGTAAGTTCTTCTCACGATCGCCACCGGTCGTAAGTCCCTCTACGACCGTGAAAACTACGACCACCTTATAATCAAACCTACTGCATTTAGTAGGTCCAATTGATTAAGGAATCCGAACGGTCTACACGCACTATTATTCCGCGTATTAATGGTGTGTAAATACCCCATTATCTCTGGAAGATAATTGCCAGATGGCGTGAAGAAGTCAAGGCGCCGGTAATTACTGCCATCATGCGCCCGTTACTACATTAATTAGGCACATCTCCCGCAGGGCAAAACGGCTACTTCTTCACGACTATATAAGGGCATCAAACAGAGAGACAAAGGGAGACAGAGAAGAACAACGGCAAACAAGGGCTAGTCAAGTAGAAACACAAGCACTATTCTCTGTAATAGTTTTAGTCCTTTGCTAGATCATCAACAATACCATACACACAGATTAGGGTTATTATTCTCTCCGGAGAAGGCCTCAACTCGCCTAAACATCCGTGTCAATCCACTCTGCGTGATCTCATCCTTAGGAGACCCCGAATCAAATAATCTTTACGTAAGATCGGTTCTAATACACCGGCGCTTGGCGCCGACGTGGGGATCTTCCTAATCTCTTGTCAACATACTCTCTTTTTCCAATCTCATGCAAGCATGGCGGGAGAATGGAACGAGGAGAACTGGTTCGACTTGGCGACTGTGAGACGCCGACATGGATGCGGTTTCGACTACGAGCCGAGTGATGCATCCGCCGATGGTGATGTTGCCTCCGAGATTATTCTCCAGAAACCATCCCATCAATGGAGTTGAGGAGGATCCTTATCCCCACAACGATCGCCCAACAGAGGAGCCAATTCCTCCAAGGACAAGGGTCAATCCGACTGAACCGCACCTGGAGGACTCACGACACAATGAGAGTTTTTCCTCTAAGTGTCCAAGTTCCCTTAAGGCGGTCAGGCAGGTGAGACAAGTCACGAAGCCACCATTCCAGACTCCACCAAAGATCTTGTGATCCTATCTCTCGTGGTAACTCCAGAGATAGTGGGATCAAGCATGCTTTTCCTACGAATCTGACTGCCTCTCCGCAGATCTCATTTGCGGATGGAGACAGTTATAACCCGGAGTTCCCCTACCTGGAGGGGATTACTCCAAGTCGCCAGATGGTGTCTCTCGAGCACTCCTCAAGCGGGGAGGCCTCAAGCGCAAGTGAGAATCATCAACGGAGGTCTTCGCCCTTCCTCAAATCGAGTCAACCTCATGGAGGACGAAATGAGAACCCTCCCGAAGATCACGCCTGCGCCTCCTCGTAGTAATGGCAAGGGAACCACCGCGACAGAGAGAACCAACACTCTGATGAACGCGAGAGAAATCCTCGACATTCTCGCACTCCACTGAGAAGGCCTCAAAGATCTGACGGAGAGGATTTCGAGGTCATCCGAAGAAAGAAAATTGCAGCCGTAAGAACTCGCTCAGGCGCATTCAATATCGATCCACGGGAGGTACAAGAACTCCGGGACATCAACGACTTGCTTGAGAATCCCAATCAAGAGCTTGCTCGAACGCCAGATACGATCTCTTTGTTTGAGGAGATTGCGCAAAGGCTTCAATCGTGATGACAAGATCGAAGTACCTCGTCAACAACATTCGTGTAGTCGTAGCAATGCGACTTCTTCACTACTATCAATCGAATATTTCTCTGTAGGAATCGACACGGTCATAAGTCACATCGATCTCCTATTCGAGAAATACTTTTCGATCGGTGATGATCAAGTAGCCCTCAGGAGGTGATCAATCACTACTCCGCAAAGAAATTCATAACGGTGGATTACGAGGAGTATTCCTCAAGAATCGAGACCTACAATGTAGCAAAGTCACTGTGTCGGTATCGTCGTATACGATCACCTGGCGACATTAACCCTTCTTTCCTACAAAGAAGGCGCCAAGAAGTAATTACCGGATGCCGCATTTTCGCCGACCTTGAAAGATTCATTGCCACCTCATTTTCGACAAAGGAACATGGAGAAATTTGATGGATCTCAAAATCCCATCGAAGTTTCTTCAGATCTATACAACAAACCGTCCGAAAGTAAAGCGGAGGAGGAGAGCACGTAATGGCGAATTACCTTCCAATCGTGCTCGAAGGATCCGCCGATCGTGGTTATTAAACCAACCACTCGAGTCGATCTACTCTTGGCAACACCTCTGTGATCTTCTACAGGCAAATTTCCAAGGCACATACAACCGCCCTGGAAAGGAAGACGACTTGCACCGGATCAAACAGAACAACAACGAGACTTTGCGTCAATTCATCAAACGCTTTAGTCAGGTTCGTAACTCAATTCCGGAAATTTCTGACTCCTCTGTGATCGTGGCTTTAAGCAAGGAGTCCGTAGTAGAAGAATAACAGAGGATATTGCTTTAAATCCTCCCAACACCGCTGTTAACTCTTTGAGATGGCCGATCGATATGCAACTGCTTCTGAGGCAGTCGAGTGGAATAACACTATCGATCGAGAAACACACGCTCTTCGAGAGCCAGGTGAGGTTGGTAAGGACAAAAAAGCAAAAAAGTCCAAGAAGAAAATAAAAAGTCAAAAGCCACAAACTAGTGGTTTCAAGGAGGTTTTGGCCGTAAAAGATAGAGAGCCCCAAACCACCAAGTCGAACCCTGATCAAGGCAAAGGTAAGCGCCCTGATCGTAGGAACGACAAACCAAGATGGTGTCCTTTTCATAAAAAGGAAGGACATGACCTCCGCAACTGCCGAGTTTTCCAAAGAAAGCTCGAGGACTACTACAACAAAGCACCGCTCCCTACTCTCGAAAGGTGTAGGACATACGAGTGGTCGAAGTCGCCGATGATGAGGAGATGCCATTCCAAGATCCGCACCATACCGTTGAGCATATCTATGGAGGATCATCGGCATACGACTCCAAACGACAACTTAAAGCTGCCGGACGAGAGGTAAATTCCATACATACTCCTCTTGTCAATAAATTACCGAAGTGGTCGGAAGTTACCATCTCTTTTGAGAAGGACGATCGCCCGATCACTATGAGTCGATCAGTCGATTTCGATTGTGGTGAACCCACCATCAACAACCGTCGAATAAATCGAGTGTTGGTTGATGGTGGCGCGCTTGAACATATTATTTACCAAAGCCCTGGATGAGATGCAAGTACCCAGGACAAAGGTAAGGCCGGTACGATATTCCTTCCATGGAATCGTACCGGGGTCTTCGGCCAAACCCATTGGCCAAGTTTCTCTTCCTTTAACATTTGGCTCGCCAAGTAATTTCGTGACGAGAAAGTCTCCTTTGATGTGGTCGATTTCGACACAAGATATAACGCCATACTCGGACGACCAACTTTGGCAAAATTCTTAATGGCTACTCATTATGGGTATCAATGTCTTAAGATGCCAGGTCCCAAAGGAGTGATCACAATTCAATGTGACAAAAGATGGCGATAGTCATGATCACGATCCTCGAGATGGTTGGTCAAATACCAACTCGAGATGAAAGTCACCTTCGACTAGCAAGTCGAAGCCTAAAAGCCGCACCAAAGCCGAACGACCAAGTCAAAGAGGTTCCTCCGACGCAGAAACCCTCAAGATCTGCTCGCATTGGGAGACTTCCGATCCCAAATAGGAAGACGCCCTCATTACCTTCCTCCGAGCTAACGCAGATGTCTTGGCGTGGCAAGCATCCGACATGCCCGAGTCCCGTGGAGGTGATCGAGCACAGGCTAGCTTTACGGCCTGATAAAGTACCCGTAAAACAAAAATTACGGAGATTTGCCCCTGATCGACGAGATGCTATTAAATCAGAATTGGATAAGCTACTTAAGGCAGGCTTTATAAGAGAAGTCAATCACCCAGTGGTTGGCTAACCCTGTAATGGTCAAAAAGTCAAGCGGCAAATGGCGATGTCGTGAGACTTTATCGATCTTAATAAAGCTTGTCCAAAAGATGATTTCCTTTACCTCGTATTGATCACCGTTGATTGATTCTCTGCGGGTTGTGAAATATTAAGTTTTTTAGATGCATATTCTGGATATCACCGATCAATATGTGTCTAAACGATGAAGAAAAGACCGCATTCATTACTCCATTTGGTACCTTTTGTTATATCAAAATGCCATTTGGTCTAAAGAATGCCTGCTTCTTTTCAACGCTTAATGCAATCGACTTTTCATCTCAATTAGTAGAATTTGGAAGCCTATGTTGATGACCTAGTCGTAAAAAGCATTAAGAGACTTAATCATATCAGCGACCTACAAGAAACATTCGACAACCTCGTAAAGCACCATTTAAAACTTAATCCGAGAGAAGTGTGTGTTTGGAATTTCTTCAGAAAATTGCTTGGATTCCTAGTATCCGAACGAGGAATCAAGCAAATCTGAAAAAATAAAGGCCATCCTCGGATGCGACCTCCAAACACAAAAAGGAAGTCCGAAACTCACTTGGGTGCATGGCGGCTTTAAGTCGTTTCATCGCACGACTAGGAGAAAAGGACTACCTTTCTTTAAACTTCTCGTGAGACATGAAGGTTTTGAGTGGTCGAGCGAGGCAAACATTGCCTTTGAGGATGTCAAGAGGTATCTTTCGAGTGCTCTGCTACGGTTTCTCCAAAGCGGAAGAGACGCTCTTAATTTACCTAGGCGCCACGCCACAGCGAAGAAGCGCGATCTTGGTCGTAGAGCGTGAAAACGCACAACGACCGGTTTACTACGTAGCGAAGTTTTACGGGCCTAAGGGCGTTACCCTCGGTCCAAAACTTACATATGCCCTCCTCATGTCTTGAGAAGCTGCGGCATTATTTTGGTAGCACAAAATAGTCAGTCTTGCCCGAGTTTCCTTTGGGAGCAATCCTCCATAATAAGGAAGCAATGGGGCGCGCATGGCAAAATGGTCGATCGAACTTGGGAGTTCGACCTCCATTCGTGTCGACGGCCATAAAATCCCGATCTTGGCGGACTTTGTCGCCGAATGGACAAATCTGAACTGCTCAGGATCCCGATCTGATTCCACGACCCGGTGGATGATGTACTTTGACGGGTCACTCACTTTAAGTGGCTCGAAAGTGGGGTGGTCTGGTATCTCCTCTGGAGAAACCTTAAAGTATGCCATACAATTAAACTTTCGGGCCACTAACAATGTGGCGAGAATCGAAGGTTTGCTAGGCGGCATACGAGTGCGAAAGCACTCTCGATTAAATCGACTACTCGTAAGAGGAGACTCTCAACTAGTCGTGAATCAAATTGGGAAAGAGTACCAAAGCTCTAACTCAACAATGGCTCGGTACTTATCGAGTAACGTAAGCTAGAAAAACATTTTTAGGTTTGAGGTACAATTTATCCCTCGAAGGATAATTTCTCATGAGACCAACTTGCTCGGATGGCTTCTTCCCGATCCATAGTACCAAAAGGAGTTTTCTTGGAGCAACTCCAAAAACCGTCTCTGGTCGAAGAACCAGAGGCACCTCCTCTTGAGATGGCCTCATTAGATTACGAGGATACCTGGATGACTCCCATCTACGAGTATCTTTGCAAGGGTTCCGTACCCGAAGATGATCTTGAGGCAGATCGATTATCGAAAAGCCAAAATGTATACTTTGGTTGAAGGAGTCCTCTATAAGCGAGGAACCCAAGGGATACTCATGCGATGCATTCCGCAAAATGAAGGAATAACACTCCTTCACGATATACGATGGCATCTGTGGGACGCATGCTTCCTCTGTAACATTAGTTGGTAAAGCCTTTCGACAAGGTTTTCTTGGCCTCTGACCTGTCGATGCTAAAGAGGTGGTTAAAAAGTGTGTCCAGTGCCAATTTCATGGTAGAGCGGATACACCAACCACTCAAGCATTACAAACAATACCTCTTTCTTGGCCTTTTGCGACCTGGGGGCTTGATATCCTAGGACCGTTTCCCAAAGCTCCAGGAGGTTTCGAATTCCTTTTTGTGGCTATTGACACGTTCACAAAATGGATCGAAGCTGAACTCAGCTTCGGATAACAGCAGGCGACAAAAGGTTCATGATGAGAAGCGTAATTAGTCGATTTGGAGTACCAAGTCGGATAATTACGGACAATGGTAAACAATTCGCAAGTGCAAAATTTGAGAATTTTGCGGCGAGTTGGGTACCAAGTTATGCTATGCTTTGCACATCCCCAAAGTAATGGGGCGGTTGAGCGTGCAAGCGGCCAAATAATGCGAGAATTAAAACTCGAGTCTTGACCCGACTTGTTAGCGCTCGGGGCTTGGGTACAAGAATTACCTTCCATATTATGGGCGGTTCGTACAACCACCAATCGAGCAACAGGAGAAACACCATTTTTCTAGTGTTGGGCGAAGCCATGCTTCCTCCGAGCTAAAATTGCGGTCGACACGAGTTGAAACCTTCAACAACTCGGACCGAGAACAACTTCGAGCGGATGACATTAACCTACTCGAAGAGAGGAGAAACCTAGCCTTAATTAGTTCGGCGGTCTACCAACAAGCCTGCGCAGATACTATGATCGTAAGGTCCAACCTCGCGACCTTCTTGTAGGTGACTTGGTATTGAGGCTCGCCAATCCAAGTCTAACCTAATAAACTTTCCCTAAATGGGAAGGTCCTTACACATGGTCGAAGTAACTTCGGCGAGGTCGACGACTAGCAATGGAAGATGGACGAGTTCTCTCAAACTCTTGGAACATCGACCGATTCGCAAATTCTATGTGTGACCGATTTCTCAAGCAATAAAAGTCGAGTTCTTTCTACCTCTTTTTGCCTTATTTTGAGTAGTGCTTTTTAATCTTTCGACTATGATATGAGAACACCAGGTTTTCTTTACATTTGGCGGCGAAAGCGTCATCGGGCGAAACTTCTCCTCTCGCATGTGGTTACGCCCACTAGAAGGAATTTCAAGCATTGACTCGTTACTCATTTTTCTTTGCCGAAGACAAAGAGCCCGGTTCTATCCGATCGAAATGTTCTCAAAGCCAACTCTCTCAATCTTAGTCTATTTTTTGATCAATTCAAAAATATTCTAAGTAGAGTACACTTTCTTACATTTGTTCGACCACCTTTGATGTACTCGATTTGTTTTAACGGTGAAGGAAGAGACACACCTAGTCGAAGTCTTTCCTCTCTGCATGTGGTCACCCACTAGAAGGAAACTTCCTAGCCTTGCTCGGTCTCCTACTTTTGCTCTTTGGAAAAGACTTATCGAAGTCCACCAAAAAGGACGAGCAATTACTAAAGTCCTCTAAGGCGTCTGTTTAACTCAAGTTCTTGTTCTTGGTTCAATTAAACTAGTCGGAAATGAAAACATCACCTAGTCGAAGCCTTTCCTTTCTTGCGTGGTCACCCCACTAGAAGGAACTTCCTAGTGACGAGTCGTTTTAACTCTTTCGACCGATGCTTGACACCGTAACAAAAGCTATAAGTTAAATAAACCTCTCTTTGTTTTGAAACCCCATTTTTAAACACTATTTATTTAGATTGTCTAAACAATCTAAACAAATAGTCGAGGCTAGGATAAAGTTATTAATTTGACTTCAATTCTTAGTCTTTCGTTCGTTTATTATCTTTTGAGTTACTAACTACTCGACAAGATGATTTTCGTGAAATAAGCGGATCATATATTACTCATTAACAAAATTATGCGCCTTACAAGGTAGTTACAAGATTACTACGAAGGGGAGAGCCTAGTTGCATTTCCTCATACACCTTTTACCAATGTTGCATTTCCTCAATCAGACGACTTGCCTCGATTCGGGACGATCAAGTCGGCTTCAATTGGTTTAACATTAAAGCGGGGTCTTGAGCTTTAAGTTTAAAGCGTAACTTCTGCAGACTTCATTGCTTCCCTTATCGATTCAAACTTGATTAGTCTTGAGTGGTCACCATTTCTTGCAATTTTCGACTTGTTCCCCAATGGTACTTGTGTGAGCGACTATGGTATCTTCTCGAGGAGTTTTCCCTCGAATGTAGCTCATTAAGCACATTGTTCGGAGAGTGATGTTGCCTTGAAGACTAGTCTTCATCGACTCCATCTCTGTTGGGTACAAGTCGAAGCCTCATGAAGCTTCTTGTTTTCGACCACTTGTTACGAAAAGAATAATATCGGTCAAACAAAGATATACTTCTAGAGGAAGATAACACAAAGATAATTATAGGTAAAAGCTTTTCTTACCTACTAATTGAGAATCCAATTTCTTGACCTCTTCTCGATGGGAAGCAATAATTTGACATGCTTTTGCTCCCATGCTCGATGTCCTCTGCATTCATCTTAGCAATGCGGACGGACTCATTGCGATTAAGGTCTTTGCTTGGATTTGACCTCGAGGCTTCTCAATTGGGCGACAATTTACGAACAAGAAATTGGCATTAGAAAAGGAAGATACTCAAAAAGAATAACAGTAAAGATTTACTTACATTAATCGAGTTCTAAAACTCTCGAGTTCTTGATCCTTATTCAGCGGTAATGCGGAAAACTCTGAATAACCAAAGATTTTCTTGAACTTGATGCGGAGCTTCGCATCTCTTTTCTTTATCTGGAGAAGAAAGGAGGGTCGAGTAAAGGTTAAAGACCAAAAGCGGTCTTAAGTTGAGAACTTCTTGTTTATTTTTTCTGCAATCTTTTAGATCTGAGAGACAGGTCTCTCGAAGTCTATCAGAGAGAACTAATACTTCATTCCTTAGCCTCCTCGACTCCTCTTTTTCACGATCGGTGAGTCGACTAAGGTCTTCGTATCCTTGTTTAACCTACAAAAAGCGAGAGCGAAGATAAACATCGGTGAATGGTTGTGAATACTTCTACAACCAGCGACCTAGTCGTAAGTTTTTACTGCGACTAAGATATGGTTGTAAGTCTTTCTCGACCACTACGATCGTAAATAGTCGTAAGTTCTTTTAGTGATACTTCGTCATGAGTTTCTTCCATGACTATTCTCGTGAAACTTTTTACAGTATTTAAGTCAAAAACAACTATGAATTATAAGTGACTTACCACCTCTCTCCTCTGCTTGAGTAGTTCTTTCTCTTGTCTTAGCTCTAAAAGTTGTCGATGATACTCACCGACAACGACAATTTAACTCGAGCTTTACGCAAAAGAAAGCAGTGAGAAGGGAAGGAAAGCCACATATATAAGTATTCGAAGATACTTACATTCATAGTCGTTCTAGCAAAATCGAATATACAAGGTCCGGGTCTTGCGGCTTATCTATCCTCGCGACTTTGTCCCACCACACCTTCTCGAGCGCTCGTTGTCAAAAGTATTATCCGTATTGGGAATATCTTTGGGATGGGGACTCGGTCACGAGATTTAGCGAAGACCCTACGATGGAGGCAGCCCAAAGAAGTCACCACGAAGTTGAAATTTTCTCCTTACGGTTCTGTGATTTCTCTTTGGGTAGGGAAGGCGCCTCCTCGATTTCCTTCCCAGGCGGTCTTGGTGGTCACCACCTTGACGAGAGGCTTCCACAGTTGCCTCTGTTGTTTCTCGACTTGATGAGTCGTGGCGGCCACCTCAACGATGCAGTAGCTACCTCAAGAGTCGTGAATTCGACTTGGCGAGATGTGGGAGACACTGCAGGAGTCTCGACTTCATCGGCCACAGGGCCAAGGTGATGCTTCGACCACCTCCGTTGCTACCTCTCCAGTAGCTGAAGGGATAGCAATGGACTTCTCAGCAGAAGCATTCCCGGGGGCTGAAGGAGTCGGACTGAAATAAAGAAAAGCAAATCAGGTTGTGAAAAAGAAAAAGGTAAATGTCCTTCTTACACTTCAGTACATTTCACATACCTCTGCACCCTGGTCTTAACCAGGAATTTTGGAGCAATCCTCCCAACGGAGGACCTCTTCTTCTCCACGACCACGTCGGTGAGGTTCAACATTTAGCTCGGCTCGACCACGTGCAGTGCGTAGAGTTTGAACAGGAACCAGAGCTCTGGTTTCCTGATCTTCTGGATGGACGAGAGGTGTCTCGACCATTCCAGAAGCAGCACTGCCCTCAGTTGCAGGTTGTGCTGATGCAGCATCGTCCTTCATAAAAGACATAAAATCCTTCCAGTTCTCCTTTCCGGTTGTTTAATAAAACTAGGAGTGGCACCAATCTGCGAAAGATTAGTGTCATAATAGAAGGGTACCTTAGCCTTGCGAGGTTTGCGCTTGAGAGGTTCAACGCTTCAACCTCCTCGGCCGGCGGCTGCGGCCTCGGCCGAGATACAACTACATTTGCCGCGGTACTGAGAGGTTTGGTCGAAAGACCGAACTCGAACTTGCTCCCCCTTGTCGGCAGATTTTACAAGTCGGCGTCTCTTGAGGAGGCCGAGTCTTTGTCTTTCGACAACCCAGCGCCAATAGTCATCGAGCGACTTCTTCGTCGTCTGGCGATTTTCCATGCCTACTTTACGTAAAGCAAAGCAGAAAAGAAGAATCACTAATTAGTCGTAAGTTTTTCTCGACTAGTACCAAGTCGTAAGTTTTTCTCGACTTTTTCTTGATTATAAGATATTCTCGATCACCATTAGTCGTAAGTATCTTCTCGACTATAAAGTCCTAAAGAGAATCAGATTTACGATTACCTTTAGGCGCTCTATCCTTTCATCTGCGGACAAAACCGCAATGACTTGAGAACCACCCCTCGGGTGGCGGGGACTTCTCACGAGATGAGTCGACTGCAGAGTCAACCTCGGCTGTGAAAGATGCAATGTAAGCAGATAAAAATATTAGACAAAGTTGAGAAAGACCAAGCGGAGAGTTAAGTCAACAATTGCTTACCCTCCTCGTAGTCTCTGGTGGGGTCTCCTCTTCCGAGTACCTCCACATAGGAGATGCTCGTTTCTTGAAGGACTAATTGGCGTGTGATGAAATCTTTCACCACATGCCATCCGGTCAACCCTTCTTCCTTCAAGTCCTTAATGGCTTGAATATAAGGGCTAATCCGCTAATATCTTCGAGGTTGAATCCCATGAAGATTTCTTTTCAATGACTTTCCCCACGAAAGAAAGGCATCTTGGAGGTGACCTTCGGTAGAACCACCTCTTCCTCGGCCCGACCACGAACCGGGTAAAGCTCTGAAT